>OZ014520.1:504102039-505302039 GCA_963966055.1 Lathyrus aphaca
TGGCTTCTCAAATATGTACTTGACTGGGTCCATTTTTGAGATCAATAAGGTAGTGTGGGTCAACATATACTGCCTCAGTCGGCGAGCAACCCACGCTAAAGCACATCAAGTTTTCTCGAGCAGTGAATAACGTTGTTCACAGTCGGTAAACTTTTTGCTTAGGTAGTATATTGCATACTCTTTTCGACCAGACTCGTCATGCTGGCCCAGCACACACCCCATTGACCCTTCTAATACTGTCAAGTACATTATCAGAGGTCTTCCTTCAACTGGAGGCATGAGGATTGGAGGTTCTTGTAAGTACTCCTTGATTTTGTCAAAAGCCTTTTGGCAGTCTTCGTTCCACCTGACCGTCTGTTCCTTTCTCAATAGCTTGAACAAAGGTTCACATGTTGCTGTAAGGTGAGATATGAACCTTGAAATGTAGTTCAATCGACCTAAGAACCCTCGAACTTCCTTCTCTGTCTTCGGTGTAGGCATCTCTTGAATAGCTTTGACTTTATCAGGGTCAACTTCAATCCCTTTTTCGCTTACAATAAAACCCAGCAGCTTACCAGATCGCACCCCGAACGTGCACTTGTTGGGGTTCAACTTCAGTTGGTACTTCCTCAGACGCTTGAACAACTTCAACAGATTTACCAGGTGATCTTCTTCGGTAAGGGACTTGGCAATCATGTCATCCACGTAACATTCTATTTCTTTATGGATCATATCGTGAAATAATGTTACCATGGCCAGTTGATACGTCGCACCGGCATTCTTGAGCCCAAATGTCATTACCTTGTAGCAGAACGTGCCCCAGGGTGTGATGAAGGTTGTCTTCTCCATGTCTTCAGGTGACATTTTAATCTGATTGTATCCTGAAAATCCATCCATGAAGGAGAATACCGAGAACTGAGCCGTATTATCAACCAATACATCGATGTGAGGTAAAGGGAAATCATCTTTCGGGCTGGCTCTGTTCAGATCCCGGTAGTCAACACACATTCTTACTTTGCCGTCCTTCTTAGGCACAAGTACTATATTAGCAACCCACGGTGGATAGCTAGTCACAGCAAGGAACCCGGCGTCCCACTGCTTTTGTACCTCTTCTTTGATCTTCATTGCCATGTCTGGGCAAGTACGGTGCAGTTTCTGTTTAACCGGTGGGCATTCTTCTCTTAAAGGCAACTTGTGTACCACAATGTCGGTGTCCAACCCTGGCATATCTTGATAAGACCAAGCAAACACGTCCACATACTCTTGCAGCAGGTCAATCAGTTGTCTCTTCACTGAGTCTTGTAAGCAGGCCCCGATTTTAACTTCTTTCACGTCTTCATCTGTACCAAGATTGATTGTTTCAACCTCCTCCTGGTGAGGAGTAATAACCTTTTCCTCTTGTCTTAACAACCTGGCTAGCTCTTCAGGAAGCTCATACTCTTCTTCAACCCCTTCATCAGCTTGATTGATTGGATTGTCAAAGTCATACGAAGTCATAGCCGTGCTGTTGTCGGTGCTGTCTGGAAGGCACACTCTGCAAGGGTTCAGTTTGTTCATTTTAGTGATTTGATTTTAATCTTGTTTAGAAAAGTGAAATAAAGTTGTCATTTTGAAAACACTGCCATTTATTTTTTGTACAAAAAGAAAAATGGAAAAACAGTGAGCGGGAAAGAAAAAGACTCATTTGCAAAAGATGTCTGATATTTCATTGATTAATCTTGTTGCACAAAAATCACAGATGGCCCGATTACAAAATGTGTCTTGTCATCTTGGGCAAGATGCAAGACTTTGATGCATGCTATAAAAATACAGGAAATAATAATTACTCTGCATGAGTAACTCTTATAATTTCCTGGGAAGACCAGTTCGAGATACTGCTCCCTGGGATCTTTGGACGGATCCAACTCTCCAGGTTGCGGTCGCTTTCATCCTCGTCTTCCAAATTGTTGACAGCATCAGGGGTGAGCATCCCCCCACTAACAAAGTTGGGCTCTTTTGCAGCCTCTGCTTGATCTTGTTGAGTTGGTTTGTAACCCAACCCAAATCTATCCTCTTTCTTCTCCACAGGTAACAATTTGCCCCAGCCTTGGGCAGTTCCTTCTTCAACAACCTTTCGGGCTTGTCGGTATGATGTCATTGAGGTTCCAGGTACAGCAGAAGTTTCATTTATGTTCAAGGCCTCAAACCCTTGACTCATTGTTTCGTGGATCTCCCCATCCATTTCAATGTATTTGTAGGTAGCCAGATGGCTAACAAAAATATCCTCCTCTCCACAGATAGTAACGACTTGACCCTCCCACTCGAATTTTAACTTCTGGTGAAGGGTTGAGGTCACGGCGCCAGCGGCGTGAATCCATGGCCTTCCCAATAGACAGCTGTAGGCAGGCTGTATATCCATCACGTAGAAGGTCGTTTTGAAAGTTTGTGGGCCAATCGTTATAGGCAACTCAATCTCACCCAGAACCGATCTCTTAGAACCATCAAAGGATCTCACCACCAGGTTGCTGGGTCGTAATGCCAATCCGTCATACTCTAGCTTCACAAGGGCTTTTTTAGGTAAGACATTGAGGGATGATCCTGTGTCTACCAGTACATGGGAAAGGACTGCACCTTTACATTCCATGGTAATGTGCAAAGCCTTGTTATGGTTGCGGCCTTCCGTAGTCAAATCAGTGTTGGTGAACCCTAGTCCATGACTAGCATTAACATTTCCTACCACAGCTTCCAACTGATTGACTGTGATCTCTTCAGGCACATAAGCTGCGTGCAAGACTTTTAGTAATGCGTTCCGATGAGCCTCGGAGCACATAAGCAATGATAGGATTGAGATCTTGGAAGGCGTCTGGTGAAGCTGATCAACTATTTTGTAATCACTTTTCTTGATGATTCTCATGAACTCATCAACTTCTTGATCAAAGGGTGTTTTCAAAGCTTCTTTAACAATCTGCTCTTCCTGCACCAAGCTTTTCCCTTTTTCCTTGGCAGCAGCTTCTGCTTCGGCAGTGGGTCTTTGAATTTGTGGAGCAAAGAGACGTCCGCTTCGAGTGAAGCCTCCGCCTCCTCCCACATTGTCTATTTGTGGTGCAGGGGTTGATGATTCAAAAGTGATTTTTTGTCCTTCGCAGTATAGATCAGAGTCGTAATGCCAGGGGATGGCATTACTGCTTTCATAAGGTACTGGCCCAGGCACTGTGATAGTGACTGGACTGATTGCAGCTGTGGAAGGGACTGTGATAGTCTGTGGATCATAATATATTGTGACTGGTGCTCTGATGGGAGTAGCACTTTGTGAATTGTAGACGGAGTCATTTTCAGGATCATAATAAATCGTAACTGTTGAGACATCTTCATGGTTTGTTGCTGATGTTGTAGGAGACATTGTTGGAAGGATGGGTGTTGTTGTTGTAGGAGATTCAAAATGAAGTGGTGCTGAAGTTGTAGAAGGAATGTCGGTTGATATCTGGTCAGTTGAGATGACAGATGAAGCATTTGTTGATGAAGCTGAAGAGTTGTCGGGAACAATGGTTGTTGCAGTTGTAGGAGATACTGGAATTGTTGCTGATGAGATTGCTGGATTGGTTGGAATTGATGTTGTAATTTGAAGCAGGCCACTTCGGATGAGACCATCTATGCCATCCCTCAAGTTATCACAACCATTCACTGAAATGTTACAGTAAGCACACCCTAGTTCACATCCCGGGAACATTTGACATTCGAGGAGTTGAGCCTTAATCTCTACCAATGGTGTTCGAATCTGACCCACACTGGTTATTAAATAGGACGGCTTGTCTTCTTCAATAGCATTGATTATGGGACCACCATGGTTTGGCATAGGGTTCTTGTTAACATTGGGTGGTGGTGCGAAATTCAGAGCCTTAGAGTCTACCAAGTCTTGTACCTTCATGTGCAAAGCTCTGCACTTTTCTGTACTATGGCCAGGTGCATTTGAGTGAAAAGCACATCTGGCGTTGGAGTCATAATTCCTGGGTAGACTGGTGGGATCTGGAGGTGCCAACGTCCTTAGCTCAACTAGGTTGAGTTTCAGGAGTTGTGGCAGTAATGTAGCATATGGAATAGGGATCGGATCGATTACCCTATTGGCCTGAGAAGGTCTCTGTTGGAATGGTCTTTGCTGATTGTTGTTGTTGGTGTTGTTGTAGTTTCTCGGAGGATACTGAGTTTGTTGCTGGTACTGGGGTTGTTGCTGATAATTTTGTTGCGGAGGTTGATAAGCTGGTTGTGGATGAGCTGGAGCGGGAATGGTGACTGCTGCCACAGACCTATGAACATACTGGGGTCTGCCCCTGTTGGCATGGATAGCATTGGCTTCACCAGTTCTTCTCGGGCCTGCAAAAGGCTTCCTTGTGTTGCTGGATGTGCTGGCACCATTATCAGAAATCTTGCCCATCTTTAACAGGCTCTCAATTCTCTCTCCAGCTATAACGACATCTGCAAAGCTGGTAGAAGAGAAAGCAGCCAGCCTGTCAATGTATGTTCCCTGGAGGGTATTCATAAACATATCTGCCATCTCCCTCTCTGACATAGGTGGCTGAACAGCAGCAGCCAATTGCCTCCATCTCTGGGCATACTCTCGGAAACTTTCTCTAGACGACTGTGACATTCCCATTAGGAGGGTCCTGTTGGGTGCCATATCCAAATTGTACTGGTATTGTCTGATGAAGGCCTCTGCCAAGTCCTTCCAACACCTGATGGTCACTCTAGTCAGATGGGAGTACCATTCCCTTGACGCTCCAGTTAAGCTATCCTCAAAATAAAACATCCATAGCTTCTCGTCCATGGTATAGGCTTTCAACCTTCCCAGAAAGGATTGTAAGTGGGTCCGTGGGCAAGAAGTCCCGCTGTACTTTTCAAAACAAGGAGGCTTAAACTTATGGGGAATCCTGACCCCGTCTACCAAGCCCATGTCCATAACATCGAAACCCAAAGAGTTCTGAGACTCCAAGGATCTTAATTTCTCAGCTATCTCATCCAGCCTTCTGTCATAAGCTTCTTCCCCAGCACCCATTACTGTGAACTGATCCTCCTGGGGGTCTTCTTGCAGTACCCTGCCTGCAGTGGCAGTCCCTTGAACATTAGCAGGAATGTTGACTTCTGGATGAAGGTGGGGGCCAAATACAGGGCGATTGACATGAGGTTGGACCCTCTCATTGTTGCTTGTGCCAGTAGTCCCTATATGTGGATCTTCCTGATTCTACCTTTCCACCATTGCTCTCAATCTTTCTTGGCTCTGAGCCATGTTGTTCATCACTTCCATAAACTGTGTCATCTGAGTTCTCATTTCCAATCTTTCGTTTGCCATTTGATTTCTGACCTCTGCAAGGTCCTGTTGTACCTGATCCATTTGTATGCCCGGAAGGTTGTTACGGGTTGGATATCGGTGCGGACGGTTGAGTGGAAATACCCGGCGTCGAGCAATAGTTCCTGAACATCACAACAGAGTTAGCAACAATAAAACAAAAACCTACAAAACAAACAAAAGGTTAGCATGCAATGCAGTATGCTTATTTGTTTTCAAGGTATCCGGCTTGGCATTCAGTTTTGACCCTTTCAGACCCTTGAAGATATTGTTTGATGTTGCTTTTGAAGTAAACTCGGATGGAACAAACTGATACATATATTACAAAAGGCAAATGGTACATAGTTTGTTTACAAATACAAGCCCTCTGAGGGGTCAAAATACATTACAAGAAAATAAAAGTACATGGAATGAAAGCAACAACAAGCAAAAAAGTCAAACACCAAGACCGAACTCATCCTCCTGAACTTCCTTGAGAAGTGCTTCAGTCACAGGATCAGCTGGACGCTCCGTGAGATTCCTGATAAGGAGATTCCGGGTAGTAACAGCTGTAGTTAGCTTCTTGTGTTGACTCTGGTCCTTTGACCTCTTCACTCCAGCTCTGATCTTCAGCTCTGAGATCTCCCTCTGGGCTGCTGCCAGGGCTTCCTGCTGCTCTTTTGCACTAGCTTCCAACTGCTCAATTTTGTCCTGAGTCCTCTTATCTTCCAGAGTACGAGCTTCGGTGATCCTGACCCACCTAGCTTGACTCTCCTTCAGATACAAGTCAGTCCTGGCTTTCTGGAACTGGGCTTCCTTGCAAGCATTCTTCAGAATCTGTTCTCCAGCCCTAGACTTCTTGATGTAATCCTCAGACTTCTCAATTTTAGCCAGATGCTCTACTCTCAGCTTCTCTAACCTCTCAATGTCCAACCTACCATCACTCCTCTCCCGGAGGGTCTTCTGCAAAGCCTGAGTCAACTTCTCATTTCTCTTTTTCAAAACCTCAAACTCCTCCAAACTGACAGTGGCAGGGGATGGTGCTGAGGATGATCCAGGCATATCCTCCATGGTAAAGGGCATTCCAGAGAATTGAGCCCTGGCATGGGACCATTCATAATATTGTGCTGATGCTACATTGTTGCACTTCCCCAGAATGGTTACTCCCTTAGTTTGAACATTTTCCCAGGCCCAGGCTGCCTACCTAACAATAGTCAGATTAGGCTTGTTCTCACAGTAAAGAGTCTCAGCCAAGTCTTGTGCCTTAGGAGTGTGGACCAATGCATAGCCCAATTGTCTTTTGAACAGCAGAGGGTTGTAATTAATGCAACCCTTAACTCCTATCAGGGGCACATTGGGAAATTTCCCACAACTGGTAATGATATCCCTGCCCTTTGTGCTTTGAGTGCACCACCTGATATCAGCTGAAGTCAGAGCAGTGAGTCTTCTAGCCCAGTTTCTCTGCTGATGAGGATTCAAAAATGCATCTGTCTTGGGCAGATGCCTGAGAAGCCAAGTATGGAACAAAGGAGCACAACACCTCACTAATCTTCCCCTCTGCTTTTCATTCCTCTGGTGCACTGAGTAGTAAAAATCCCCCAATAAAGTGGGCACTGGGTTCCTCAGGATGAAAAGGTGGATGGCATTCTTGCTAATGAATCGAGCCTTCTGTCATAGGCTTCTTCCCCAGCACCCATTACTGTGAACTGATCCTCCTGGGGGTCTTCTTGCAGCACTCTTCCTGCAGTGGCAGTCCTTTGAACATTAGCAGGAATGTTGACCTCTGGATGAAGGTGGGGTCCAAATACAGGGGGGTTGACATGAGGTTGGACCCTCTCATTGTTGCTTGTGCTAGCAGTCCCTATATGGGGATCTTCCTGATTCTGCCTTTCTACCATTGCTCTCAATCTTTCTTGGCTCTGAGCCATGTTGTTCATCACTTCCATAAACTGCGTCATCTGAGTTCTCATTTCCAATCTTTCGTTGGCCATTTGGTTTCTGACCTCTGCAAGGTCCTGTTGTACCTGATCCATTTGTATGCCCGGAAGGTTGTTGCGGGTTGGATATCGGTGTGGACGGTTGAGTGGAAATACCCGACGTCGAGCAATAGTTCCTGAACATCACAACAGAGTTAGTAACAATAAAACAAAAATCTGCAAAACAAAACAAAAGGTTAGCATGCAATTCAGTATGATTATTTGTTTCCAAGGTATCCGGCTTGGCACTTGGTTTTGACCCTTCCAGACCCTTGAGAAAACTGTTGATGTTGCTTGAAAAGATCTTAAATGGAACAAACTGATACATACATTACAAGAAAGCAAATGATACATAATTTGTTCTTTACAAAACATGCCCTCTGAGGGGTCAAAAATACATTACAAGAAAAATAAAAGTATATGGAATGAAAGCAACAACAAGCAAAAAAATCAAACACCAAGACCAAACTCATCCTCCTGAACTTCCTTGAGAAGTGCTTCAGTCACAGGATCAGCTGGACGCTCCGTGAGATTCCTGATAAGGAGATTCCGGGTAGTGACAGCTGCAGTTAGCTTCTTGTGTTGACTCTGGTCCTTTGACCTCTTCACTCCAGCTCTGATCTTCAGCTCTGATATTTCCCTCTGGGCTGCTGCCAGGGCTTCCTGCTGTTCTTTTGCACTAGCTTCTAGCTGCTCTATCTTGTCCTGAGTCCTCTTATCTTCCAGAGTACGAGCTTCGGTGATCCTGACCCACCTGGCTTGACTCTCCTTCAGATACAGGTCTGTCCTGGATTTCTGGAACTGGGCTTCCTTGCAAGCATTCTTCAGAATTTGCTCTCCAGCCCTAGACTTCTTGATGTAATCCTCAGACTTCTCAATTTTAGCCAGATGCTCCACCCTCAACTTTTCCAACCTTTCAATATCCAACCTACCATCACTCCTCTCCCAGAGGGTCTTCTGCAAAGCCTGAGTCAACTTCTCATTTCTCTCTTTCAAGCTCTCAAACTCCTCTAAGCTGACAGTGGCAGGAGGTGGTGCTGAGGATGATCCAGGCATATCCTCCATGGTAAAGGGCATCCTAGAAAATTGAGCCCTGGCATGGGACCACTCATAATATTGTGCTGATGCCACATTGTTGCACTTCCCCAAAATGGTTACTCCTTTAGTTTGAACATTGTCCCAGGCCCAGGCTGTCTGCCTAAAAATAGCCAGATTAGGCTTGTTCTCACAGTAAAGAGTCTCAGCCAAGTCTTGTGCCTTAGGAGTGTGGACCAATGCATAGCCCAGTTGTCTTTTGAACAGCAGAGGGTTGTAATTAATGCAACCCTTAACTCCTATCAGGGGTACATTGGGAAAATGCCCACAACTGGTAATGATATCCCTGCCCTTTGTGCTTTGAGTGCACCACCTGATATCAGTTGAAGTCAGAGCAGTGAGTCTTCTAGCCCAGTTCCTCTGCTGATGAGGATTCAAAAATGCATCTGTCTTGGGCAAATGCTTAAGAAGCCAAGTATGGAACAATGGGGCACAACACCTCACTAATCTTCCCCTTTGCTTTTCATTCCTCTGATGCACTGAGTAGTAAAAATCTCCCAATAAAGTGGGCACTGGGTTCCTCAGGATGAAAAGATGGATTGCATTCTTGCTAATGAATCTAGGCTCATCTGCAAATAATATAATCCCATATATGCTCAGGGCCAATAAAGCACAGACTGCTTTCCACTCTCCCAAAGAAGCTTTCAGGGTAGCTTGAGAGATCAAGAAATCCAGATGCAAGCCAGAGATTCCAGCCTTGGTAGTCATATGCTGCCCAATCAGAACCGGTTCCAGATGCAATGCCTTTGCTACTTATTCATTACCAGGAAAGACCATCTCAGGGTTGAAAGGGACTCCACCCCTGATAGGTATACCAACCAATGATGAGTATTCTTCCAATAAAGGGCCCAGCTGAAAGTCTTGAAAAGTGAAACACCTCAGTGGGGGATCATAAAACTGAAGGCAAGTATGAATCAGGCTCCTCTGTGAAGGGTCCAAATCCATAACCACATCAAGTATATCTCCATAGTGTTCCCTGAACAGTGGTATATGGTCTGGAGTGATCAGGGTCTGAATCCTCCTGATGTCAGCTAGCTCAGGCTGGAAGAAGTGGTAGGAGATGTTACTCTTTTTAGGTGCCATGTTGTTGAGGATGAGTGGAGATAGGTGCTAATGATGACACTGAAAATGGGCCACTGGCTGGCTAATGCAGGTGACTGAAGCAGATAGCTGACAGCTGAAGCAGATGCTGATGAAGATAGGTCTATACTGATGATGGGGTCAAAACCAAGCCAAAAATGAAGATGGACACCCTGAAACACAAATAAGCAAATGTCAAAATGATGCAATGATTATGTATGCAAATGATATGCAAGGGTTTGTGACTGAGCTGGATCTGATCAAGTGCTCTGATATAAGTCCAGGTATATTCAAGAAATCCAGATGGAGGTCTATAAATCCAGTAACCAAGGTGGGGGACTCAAATAAAGAGCCACATGTCCAGGGTTTAGAACCACAAGAACTGTTCCAACATGGAGTATTCTTAATCAAATCAAAGTAACAGGGTATGCTGAGGCCAAGGGTACCTGCAAACTTGTAAATAGCCCAACCCCCTCACAGGTGGTGTTCTAAAACAAGGATCCTCAGACTTGGATCAGTTATGAGAAGTGTAAACACTTCTAACCCGGAGGTACAGTGTTTACAATAACCATAAAAGTTCCTCCTCTAATTCACCTCAGTTTCTGAAGGTCAATACTAAAGGTCATCCAGACTTAGCAGGCTTCCCAGATAGCCCTAGCATTGCAGGAAATCTGCAACACAGAGTTCTCAAGAAGAAACCCATATCTGAACCGTGTTTCATATTCCCGCACCAGACCGAGATGGAATGGGAAAGAATATGAACCACTCTAGCCTAGGTGTCACTCAGGTCCCAGGTATAGGACCTCAACTCTCAATAGAACACCCACCCACCAAAGCAAACAAACAGATCCAGCTAGCAGCACAGTATGACAATATGACATAATGCAAAGCTATAAAGGAAGCAGTAAAGCAACTGTACATAAAGCAAAAATAAATACAAATATACAAACACAAATAAGCACATAACACCCCAGTAAACACAAATCAAACAAGCGCTAGGAGGAACCCACAAAAAGAACCAGAAGCCCTGGTTGTAGTATAAGGCTCCCCAGCAGAGTCGCCAAGCTGTCGCTCCCGATAGATGGGACTGGCCCAAATAAAGGTACAGACGCGAACGGTCGGCGAGAGGGACAATGAGAACACACAGCCGTGAACTCACTGGAGATGAATAGAGTCGCCAGCTAGGCATTTTTATCCCGGAGGAAAGGCAATGCTGCATAGACCTAGAAAGACATGGATAAGACGGTTGCGAACCAGAGAGACTGAGAAAGGGGGTTGGTTACAACCTGGGAAGGTATTAGCACCCAGATTGTCCGCCGTACTCGATGGGATCCACGCTTGAAAGATTTGTGTTTTAAAGGGGTAGTGTCAGTGCGATCTGTGTGTAAATGAGCTGGAAAAGAATGTACAGGTGTCAGTGCAAAGGAAGTGTAAAGTGTGATATATACAGTGTCAGTGTAAGGATGAGAGTGAAATGCTCATGACTATGAGGTTTAAAAGAATGAAGCTGGAAAGAGGGGGAATATACAAAGACTTTTGTTCGATAACTGTTAAGTTATGCCTACGTATCCTCTCGTGCAATGAGGAAGTCAGAACACCGTAGTTCGACCCAAAGAGACTGAAAGATAAATTGACTTGTAAACTGCTTACTTGTCTATGCTCAAGTGTATGACCTGTCTGGCTCAGGTGCAAACTGTCTTGCATTAGGCGGAAGAAGCGAGTTCTCGTTTATGAGTGAATGAGATGAGAAAAGAATCCCGGAGGAGACGATTATTGTTTGTTTTGGTGTTTTCAGCCTTTTATTGCTTTTTGAAGTTTGTCACAAGTTAATGAGCTTAAGTCTAAACCAATGGATTTAGTAAACTCATCACATCCTCCCTCTGATTAGGGGTAATGAGAATACCTTAAGTGTGAAGTCAGCTTCTCACACTTAAACACCTTTGGTGTAGGATTAAGATCATTAACCTACTTGTGATTAATTAGATGTTTTTGTTGTTTTTGTTTAGTGTTGAGTAATGAGATTAAGCCATAATCAAGGATTAAACAGACTCATTACACCATCCTAATAGAAGGATAATAGATGAGAATGTTTAAGCTGAGGAAAGCTTCTCAACTTAATCCATGATTAGGGATTAAACTCATGACAAAACAAGCCTTTATTAAGTGGATTTTAGATTAATGGTATGATGATGAAGTGAGTTTTATGGTTTGTAAGACAACTTGAGGGGGACTTGTCCATTAAAACTAGGGTTAGTCCTTCTTAACCAATTAAGGAAGAATTAGAACCCTAATGCAAGGCCCAAGTTACAAGTGTGATGTCTTGATGATTATTAGATGGATTGATTAAAGGATTTAAACACATTAAGGGTTCAACACTTAGGATTAAAGTTATACACTCCATCCTAATAGAAGGATGCAGGCATAAGCTTAATCACAAAGCCTTAAAGCCTTTAGGGTTTAGTCCCTGATTATGAGGTGAGAAGAGAAGACTCAATGAGACACAAAGGTAAAACTAAGTGGGGGACTAATCAAAACCCTAATCATTATCATGCTTGGTTGTTCCTAAGGTTTGTGAATTTTACAAGAGAAGCCTTCAATGGAACCACCAGGAAGCAGAAGAAAGGATCAGGAGAAGCAAAGTAACTTGCTTCATTCAAGAAGTCAAGCCACTTGAAGAAAGAAAGTGGGAAGAAGAAGAATGAGCAAGCTCAAACTAAAACACATACAAAAATGCAGCAAGGATGCATAAGAGAGATGAAGAGAAGTTATGAGAAGTGAAGGCAAATTCACTTCTCAAAGTCACTTACCACCTGAAAAGTTAGAAAGAAAATGCAATGCAATGCAAAATGAGATGAAATGGTATGATGAAAAACCAAAACAGAAGCATATACATGATGTTAATAATGCCATGAGATGCTACAAACATGAAGCAACACATGGGGATGATCATGCAAGCTTATGAATGCAAATGAAGCAAGTTAAGACACATGAACATGCATGAAAAGTTATGAGATGCATATGGCATACAACATGGCAAATGCAATATGCAATGATCAAGCATGCTTACAAGATGTCTTAAGATGTTAAATGAATCACATGGATGCATAAAATATCATGGCAAGTCAAGGCATGAATGCAAATGCAAGATGGATGCATATGAAAGCCCAAATTAGGGTTTATGAACAATACAACAAACAAAAACCAAAATCAGAAGCAATCAACATTACAAAAAATTGAAAATGCACTCAAAGGATCCCTAAACCTATACTAACTCACTTCCCAAAGGAGAGGTCTCAACTCTTAACCTAATTCAAGATATGATTTTCCTAAGTTTTCTAGGGTTTTAGGGTTCCTTAACAAGAAAATTACCAAACAAATTAAAAATGAAAGATCAAATCATGGCCATTTAATCTCACAAACTACATGCTAAACACAATGCAATGCAAAAAGAATCAAGGTCCAACTCTTTAGGGTTAGGCAGAAATGATTTTTGGAAGTTTGGATCAAAATAATGCATAAAAATGATTTTAATTCCATGGAAAATTCTCAAAATGAATCAAGATCAAAAAATAAATTTGGTTTGAGGGTTGGACAATGTTTCTAAATGTTTTTAAAGGTTTCATGAATTTTTTGGTGATTTTTAAATACCTAAAAGTATTTTTAATTAATTAATTCTCATTAATTAATTAAAAAGAAACTTTTAAATATTTAAAAATACTTTTTTAATGCTAAAAATAAAAATAAAAATATTTTTGTGTTCTGAAATTAAATAATAACTTGTACAAAAAATTTCAGATTTTTTAATGTATTTTTGCTATTTTAAATAAATTGTGGAAGTTAAATGGAAAAAATGAAAATAAAAATAAATAAATGGAGAAGTAAGCAGATCTGATGGCTGATATTCAAACTGGGGTGGAATTGGTTGACTGGCGCGTCATCCAAGGGCTGAGGCTTGTCCTGATTAAATTAACTTAATTATGATTAATTAAACTAATAAAAGAGGATTAGGGCAAAATGAATGAATCTGGGCCAGACAATCACGCGCCAAGTCAAAGGGGTCAACTAATCCAACGCATTAGATTCAAATGCCATTAATGACTGGGATTAGGGTTAAGCATTTTCAGGTGACCGGAGGGGAGCTCCGGTCATCTTCTCCGGCGGGTTGAAAACCCTAGAACATGATTCAGGCCACCATACTTCAAATTAAACACATCAAAATGTTCCTCTACTCAAACCCCACTCAAATCATCTCTCAAACTAAATTTATCTTTCACAAATGAAGAGAATCGAAGCCAAGAAGATTCACGGGCAAAGTTTCAGAGCCCTGGTACATCCTCATTTCTCACTCATTTTTGATTCTAAACACACCCTCATGATCAGCAAGACATACACAACCAAATTATAACTTAAAAAGCAAGCTCTGAGAGAAAAAGTTCATGGCCATACCTGAGATGGAAGCTTCTGTTTCTGGGCTTTCTGAGCTATTCTTTGATGCAGACTCACTCCAAAGGTTCCCCTGGTGCTAATGGCAAGCTTGGATGGAGCTTAAACAAGCTATTTTGAGAGATTCAAATCTGATATATCAGAAAATGAGGTCTGTGTGTATGGTGTTTTAAGCTCTAACAATGGTTGATTCTGGTTCCTTTTAGTGTGTTTGATTTGTTGATGAAGGGAAATTGGATGTGTGATGGCTGAAAAATGAGATTCGAAGGAGGGAAGCTTCTTGACAGTTTTTGTGGGGACTGAGTTCTGGCTTGTCTCAAGGGCCAATGCTTTGCTATAATCTTCCCACAATGTGTGAATAGGCTGGGGGGCAGGTCAGTAGGGGTGGCTGTTTACTATTCCATGAGTATGGGAGTGTTGGCCAAAAAGTCAATGTGATTGGTACTTGCAGCATGGGCTATGGCAGCAGCAGTTTGAGGTCATGTCTGGCTTCAGCTTGGGTTAGGGACAGCCCTTGGATTGCTTGAGAGTGACTGCAACATATGGATCATGAGCTATGCTAGCTTTTGCAACTTGCCCACTTGTGCTTTCTTGAGATTTTATGCTAAGTACATGAAGCATTTCTTGCTGAATTTTGTTACATGATGTCTCAATTGGTCATAGCAATGCATATAAATCAGTTGGTAATCACATGACCCTTTGGAAAATGACTTTGCCAAAAATCCATCTTTTGCACTTATAATGAAAAATGACTTAGAGATCTTTGAAAACCAAAGCAAGCAATGCAAAATCCCTTGGGCCAATTCTGTTTTTTAGGTCATGTATGATCATGTGATGGAGTTTTGAAGCCATTTTGAAGTCACTAGAATGCTTGGTACATGATTTTGCAAATTTCTCATTTGGTGCATAACTTAAAATTTAATGATTTTAGCCAACTTTGATACACCATAACTTTTGATCCAAAATGAATTAGGTCATGTTCTTGTACTTTTTGAAAAGGGAAAGATCCAATCTACAACTTTCATGACCAAAGTTTTTCCATTTGAAGCATTTTTGGATCAAAAAGTAAGGGTTGAAAAAAGTTGCATAAAATGACATTTCATTAAAAGTCAACCTGCCCAAAAAAGTCAACTTTGCAAAACTTCAAATTCTTGAATTTTGGTGAACTTCAAACTTCTTCCATGATCAAATAAAGATCATATACACTCAAAATGTTGAAGATCAACCCTTGGTTAGGTCATTGGGGGCCTCAGATGCCCTGATTTTGCACTGACTTGTCCAGAAAGTCAACCTTTGATCAGATGACTTCCCCATGGAATTTCTTCATGAAAATTGATATGCACACTCCCTATACCATATACAGACCAATAGAAACAAGAATGACCAAAAAATTTGAAGTCATGGCCTCTGAAACCAAAACCCTAATTTCAGGTCATCTGTGCAGTCAAACCTGGCTAGGCTTCCATACCAAACCCAGTTCTTGTGATTCTTTGGCATTCTTGACTTTGAGAGGATATAATATAATGCTTGAACACATATGGATCCCTTTTAAGTGATTGATGGCCTTTGGAGTGGCTCAAGAAGTTCTTGGATTGCTCAGATCACAAACCCTAGATGCAGATGACTTAGAAACAATGCAATGACTCAAAATTGAGATATGAGATGGTATGATTGTGTTTATGAATATGAAATGGTCACAAGCCATGGTGTGAAAGGGTGAGGGCAAATTTGGGGTGTTTACACTTTTGCTTTAATTTCATAATTTTTTAGTGTCATATTCTATGTGTTTGTTGTTTGTGTTTGAAGGTACATTTGCATGATCATTACTTGAGTTCTTCGAACCCTAATTGTGTGAGGCACTTGTTCCATTCCTTTGAGGTCTTTGATTTAGCATGTGTTGATCCATTGTGTGAGTTTGAGCATCCTTTGTGACATTTTGACCTATTTTTTCCTATGTTTGGATCCTTTGTTTTTCATCCATGCTTGTATGCCTATAATTTGATCATTCCATCCTCTAAATTTCATATCACACACGATATGTTATTGACTCATTCATAAATATCAATTTTGTATGCCATCTTTCACTTGTTGCATCTCATTTCAAGTATGAACATTCATCTCTTTATGTGACTTACTTTCACATGTTTGCATATTTGTTTTAGTATGATTTCCATGTGCCTTTGACATGAGTTTTTGTGCATTCTTTTGTAAGTCATTTTAGACATTAGGTATTGACTTTGATCATGTCATATCATTTTTGTATATCTTGTTTTCTTCTTCACTTTACTTGTACTTCTAACTTGAACATGTGCTTACATCTTTCTCTTCATCACTCATTTTATTGTGTACTAACCCGTGAGTGTTTGTATGATCTTTTAAGTTGACATTAGGACTTCTAATTTGGTTTTGGTATTCTGACTTTGAAGTTAGACTTGAGTTCCCAATCATTTTTGTATTCATTTGTTCCTTTACTTCTTTTATGACTTCTTTGAGTTTTCTCATTTCTTTGGTGCTTCTTTGCACTTGCTTGACTTTGATTGAGTTTCTTGAGGTCCTCTAAGCTTTGATAAGTAATAGTTCTGACTTGTGAGGTCTTAGTACCCTTGATGGCTTTTCATTTGAGTTCTTGGTATGTGTAGCTCTTATTTATTTTTTTGGAACTTTTATGCTTCTTTCACTAACCTTGTAGGGGCTTAGGTAAGTTGAAGGAGTGTGGATGTTGCTTCCACATTCCAACTTCTCCGTTATCTCTTTTATATTTCGTACTTGTGTTTGTTAAGCATTCAATATGCTTTGGCTTATACAATTGCATTCCTTCCATTTTAGAGGCAACTTATCTTCTATTTGGGAAGTATGTTGTTTTCTAATTTTATCTTCTTCTTTTCTTCTCCTCTTCTCTCTTTCTTATTCATTAGGATAGAGTTCTTCAAACCCCATTAACCTAGAACTTTATCTTTGATGATTCTCTTTCTCAACTTCAAACAAAAAGCTAAAAAAAACATCAAATAAGGATTGAAGTGACTTTGTGTGCAAGGACTTATGCCATGGGGAATTTGTATTCATCCCATCTGGGGATAGTGCAAACTTATCTAGCATGATGTACATGTCTAATCATGAAGTCATTTTCACAAAGAAAGGTCTAAAAAGCACTTCTTCACTCCAAAAGGCAAAACACTTAATAAATCCAAATTGGGTAGTGTACTTAAGCCCTAATCTTTGGAACAAAGTCTTGGGGATCCTCTACTTACTTGGAGTTCTGAGTTTTAGGACTTGAATACACTTTCCTTTGCAAACCTCAGAGAAAAAGCTTCTAAAAACACTGAACAAACAACAAGCGACTTTCCCTCAAAATTCTCTTCTCACCTCTTCACTCTTAACAAAAAAACTTGCTTCGACTTTTCTCTTTGCAAGATGGTAAACGCCCTCGTTCCAGATGAGCCTGCAACACCTGAGCATAGACATAAGCAGTTCAAGCCATAAAAAACACAAACAAGCAGTTTCCTCCATAGTTAGGGGAACTACATCGACTTTTATTCTCATTTCCCATGAGATACGTAGGCAGTGGGGTAGGGCCCATTCGAGCACTCTCTTTATTTTCCCTACATTTTTCCAAACCTTTTCTTTCTTTTTCAAGTAGTAGTTTCAATTCGACAGCAGTTTATTCTTCACCCTTTGAAACAATTCAAGCAAGCGTGGATCCCGTCGAGTACGACGGAGGATCCAGGGACTTAATACCATCCTAGTTTGTAAATGACTCCCAAACCTAGTCTATTTAGTTCGCAAGACCTTGTTATTTAATTTCTCCCCGGGTTTGTACAACATTACCTTTCCCATTCCTTAAGGATAAAAATGCCTGGTTGGCGACTCTTCCTTTTCTGTGCCACTTTCGCGTCTGTACCAGGATGGAAATCCAGGGAGCGAAACACATTAGCAAAGACAATATGGAGATCTTATATAGTGTTTGGTTCAACTGTTCCATGATTTTATAATCGCTCTTATTGATTATTCTCATGAACTCTTCTACCTCTTTCTCAAAAGTGCCTTTAGGATCATTTTCAAGTACAAGGGTTTCCTCGACCACCTTCTTACCTTTTTCTTTTGGTGCAGGTTCAATTTCTTTATCATTGCACAATGTTTATGGAGAAAAAAGCATATCACGTCGAGTGAAACCTCCAAGGCCACCCAAATTGTCGATGTTGGAACTGCTGGTCAATGAAGTCTCTACCTCCCGCTTCTTTCCTTGATAATACACATCAACCCTTAGTACCACGAATTGGCTTTCGTTAACGTGAAGGAGATCGGTCCTGGTACCTTGATGGTAACATGACTAGGCCTATCCAACACAATGATAGTAACAGGAGCTTCCATGTCAGGCACATGAATTTGGGTCGGATTATAATAAATTGTAATGGTCAATACCTCATCATTTTTCTTTGTAACACTGTCGAATTACAAACAACCTTCATCTATCAAACACTACAAACCAACCTTCAACTTTTCACAACCATTCTCTTGATTCAAACAATCCACACAAATCTCATCACAGCCCGGGCACACCCGTCCCTTCAACGGACGAGCTTTCACTTCCAGCAATGGGGTTTTCACTTGATTGATGTCAGCTATCAAATTTAGTGCTTTGTCGTCCTCAATAGCATGCACGCTCTCTCTCCATGATTTGGCATGGGATTCTGAAGAACATTGGGAGGAAGAGAGAAGTTGATTGCTTTGGAATCAATCGAGTCTTGTGCTTTATTCTGAAAATCCCAACACATCTCAATGGTATGCCCCTAAACACCCGAGTGAAACTCACACAGAGCATTTGCATAAAAACCTAGTTTCAAATTATCCGCAGAAGGGACCTCATTGTGCAAAGTTCGACCATGTTCAGCTTAAGTAGTTGTGGTAATAATGCGGAATATGCCATGGGTATAGGGTCAATCCTACGATCCCTCATTCTTATTCTTTGTTGGTATGGCATTTGTGCTTGTTATTGTTGAACCTGTTTTTGAGGTTGTTGTTGTTGTACCTGTGGTGTGGGAATAGTTATTGTAGCTTCCTGGTGATAACCTTGAGAATGATCACTGATCTGGCCCCTGTATACAACATTTGTCTCTCCTTCCCTTCTTCTTTGGCCACTGTCAAAAGAATTCATCATGCCATAAGAACTTGCACCACTTACATCTTTGATCTTTCCCATTTTTAACAAGTTTTCTATTCTTTCCCCCACAATAACAATGTTAGAAAAACCAATGGACAGGAAAACGGCCAGACGATCCAAGAATGCACTCTATAGGGTTCCCATAAACATATTTGCCATTTATCTTTCTAGCAAGGGTGGTTGTACTTGTGCGGCCAACTCACGCCACCTTTAGGCATACTCTTTAAAGCTTTCTTTAGATCCCTGATACAAGTTCTATAAATGGGTGCGGTTTGGAGCCATATCGATATTGTACTGATATTGCTTGAGGAAAGCTTCTACTAGATCTTTCCAACTTCGGATGGAGACCCGACTTAACATTATGTACCAGTTCAACGAAGCTCCTGATAAGTTGTCTTAAAAGAAGTGCATCCACAACTTTTCATCATCAGTATGAGCAAAGATCTTACCAAAATAGGAATGAATGTGAGTTCTCGGGCATGTACTGTCATTATACTTGTCAAATGAAGGCGCTTTGAACTTAAGGGGAATTCTTATACCAGGTACGAGTCCCAGATTTTTCATATCTATACCCATGGAAATTTGACATGCCATGGCCTTAATCTTTTCTGCCAGCTCTTCGTACCTCCGATCGTTAACCTCATTCATATGTCCCACGTCAGCATCTTGCAGCGTGAATTGGTATTCTTGTGTATCTTCTAACACCATGTTACGTGCAGTAGTCCCATCAGGAATTGGTCTTCCATTACGACCAGCATTCTCGATCACATTTCCAGCAGGAGTCCCATCATTACCATTTCCTTAGTTCCCAGCTCTTAGCATTCTGATCATTAATATGAGGTGTTATTTATTTTATGCCATGCCGGTCATCAGTTCCATGAACTGATCCATCCTTTATCGGAGCTCATGAGATCATTTTGAATTTGATCGACCATTCTTGCTTGGTTTCTTCTAGTAGGATATCAGTGGATACATTGATCAACTATAATGCCTGTAGTAGACACAAGATGAAAAACTGAATCTGGTACCTGTAAAAGAAAATGAAATATGATATATATGTTATGCAATGCAATGTGTTTTTATTCTCAAGGCCTTTTGTGCCCTAATTCCGACTCTTCAAAAAAGATACACAGAAGTCTAGATAACCTTTGGGATGAAGCTGTTGAGTTTTCACATATAATTTCAAGAAAGTGTCAATCATTGGTGAGAAGTTTCTGTGATCAAGTTTCGGTGAGTGAATAGTGATATAAAGGACATCCATGCAACCATTGTAACAGAAACCCAAATATCATAAGCAAGGGAACGAATCCCGAAGGATTAAGTCATACACAAAATCTGGAACAAATATGTCTGGAATACATATAAAGGTCCCCTTAACAAGCCTAGGGTCACCCAAATACATCAAATGAAACAAAAAGTCCTATGTTTCATGAAATACCACCTTTGCTAGCCTGGTATTGTTCTTTTTAACTTCCTCAAACAGGGTCATCACCTCAGGATTCTCAAGATTCTGTATTAGCCCTTGGATCAGATGATCTCTCACATCAAAAGCATAGTTTAAGGAGCCAACATACTTCCAAAAAGTTCATTCATCCAAGTTACCGTGTGTTGGTTCTACTCGGGTCCTCTTTACTCAGGCTGCAATTTGAGCTCTTCCACCTCCTTTAGGGCTTCTGCAAGTAATTTCTGACTTTGATCCATACCTCCTCTATACTCCCATCGCTTGGCATGTGCGGCCTTCAATTCTTCATCCAAAACTTTTATCTTTTCATTCACCCCTCGATTTCTGTTCTGAGCCCACTTTCTACCTTTGTTTGATGCTTCGAGTTATCATCCCATTTTTACTGCCACATGGTAATAGTTTTGTTGGCCTCAGACAGGGACTTTTTCAGGTCCCGACGCTCCTTGGAGGTATTCTTCTCTGTTAAACCCCTCTTTTAAAAGTAACTAGCTATATCCTCAAGATCCTTATTCTTATCTTCCAAGAGTTTCTATGCAAATAAAGATATTTCCTTTAACCCCTTGTTGGTGTGCATAGATCTTTGTTAGAGATTGTTGACTTCCAAATTTTCCAACCGGATTTCTTCCACCAAGGTTTCCATCTTTCGATAGTCCTCAATAGGTACCGTATACTGAGTTTATATCACTTTAGAGTACAAGGGAGGCTCGACCGAGAATGTAAACTTAGTGATAATTACACGTTGCTTCAGCCAATCAACATAAGGTGAGTATGTCTTGGGATTTTGACTCCCAAATTGCATTCTCTCTTTCTTAACTCGAGTAACCCAGGCTTTAGAAATAATAGCGGGTAATCTATCATTGTTCTTGCCATACAAGGATCCTACCAGGTCCTTTTCTACTGGAGGCTCCTTCAGTGGATATCCAAATTACTTAATGGCAAGGACATGATTGTAGCTAATGCATCCTCTCCTTCCCACTAGGGGTAAATTTAGAAGATTTCCATAACTAGTTAGAATATGTATTCCCACCAAGTCTCTGTTGTACCACCAGGTAATATCATAAGCATCTAGTACGATTAGTCTTTTGGACCATGGAAGGGTTCTCTTAAGCTCAACGAATGCTCCAATTTTCGGAAGATAAAGGGAAAACCAGATGTGAAATAGAGGAGCACAACAAACCACTTCCTTTTTTCTACACTTTTTTTGTAATGGAAAAAATAGTACAAATCACCCAGCAAGGAAGGAATTGGATTTCTTCTGATAAAAATGTAAACAACATCCATATCAACAAAGTTTGTTACATTTGAGAATAAACAAACTTCAAACACATGCAGAGCTAAAATAGCATAGAAAGTAGTCCATTCCTGCTTTACAATATAAAAATTTGCTTCTCCTACCAGGAATTCCAGATGAAAGCCTTTACATCCACTTTTCCCACTGACAGCGGCCACAACCACTGTTTTACACATGTGAAGAGCTACAACTATATCCTCATATGGAGGAGACCTCTATGAAGGATAAAAGAATTGTGACTCCCCGATAGGAACCTTCAGGATATCATAAAATTCTTCGAAAGTTGGCACCATAACATACTAATTAAAGGTGAAGCATCGGAGCTGCAGATCATAAAACGATAGTAGTGTATGCCGTGCAACATGCTCTTCTGGTTCTAGATTGTCAACATAGCTCAGGATCAGACTGTATCTCTTTCTAAATTTGTTTAGCATATCACTGTCGCTCCCGAGATTTTCATCCTAGTACAAACGCAAAAGTGGTGCGGAAAAGGTAGAGTCGCAAGTCAGGCATTTTTATCCCGAAGGAGCGGGAAGGTAATGTTGCACAGACCTGAGGAAGAAGGAAAGGACAAGGTCTGGCGAACTAAAGATTTGGGTTCGGGAGTCGATTACAACCTGGGAAGGTATTACCACCCCAGACCGTTCGCCGTACTCGACGGGATCCACACTTGTTTGTTTGTTTCAAAGGGTGAGAAATAAGATACTGCTGAACGAAAAACCTGCTAACTAGAAGGGAAGTGAGAAAGGGAACTGGAAAAGAAAATGGAAAGAAATGTGGAAATGTAGGGAAAATAAAGAATATGCTCGAACGGGCCCTACCCCGCTGCCTATGTACCTCATCGGGAAAATGAGGATCAGAGTCAACGTAGTTCGCCTAACCAGGCAGGAACTTTGTTTGTGTTTTTTATCGCTAGAACTGCTTGTGTCTATGCGCAGGTGTTGCAGGCTCGTCTGGTACGAGTGCGTTTACCATCTTGCATGCGAGACAAGTCGTCGCAAGTTCGCGTTGAGAGTGAATGAGATGAGAAAAGAGTTCCCGCATGAAAGTCGCTTATTGTTTGTTGTTTTGTCTTTTATGAGAAATATTTTGAATTTGTTTATGAACATTCTCATACTAAGACCTATCCATCATGGTAGATAGCTTACACCTCGCCCCGAAATAGGACGCGTATAAGTACTCCGCAAGAAAGTCTCATGGAGTATAAGAACATTCAACCTTTATTAGGTATTTTATTATTTTCTTCATGAGGTGAGAAAGAAAGACTCAAGTTGAAAAAAGGGGAAAAACTAAGGGGACTAAGACGCAACCCTAAATTAGTTATTATATTCAAAAAAAGGGGGCCCTAATGGTTTTTGAGGTTTTTCTAATCCTAAGGAAGAAAGGAAAATAAGAAAAGAGAATTAGAACTCAACTTACTTCTGTCATACCCCAAATTTGTCCTACCTGTATAATTACTTAATTTGTTTTTTTTGTTGTTTACTAACCACTAGGCAAAATAAAAAATAATGTGTTTATTGTTCCATTTGTCTCATTATTCAATTAAGTACAAGTTGCACAAGTTGGCTATCAGGATCAGACAAAGTTATTAGGCTAAACGCGTGTAGCTGTTTCCACTTATTTCTTGTGTGGATTAGGGTTTGTAAGATGGAATTATGGATTGTTCAAGATGGTCATGGGTATGGTACTTTGGGTCAACTGTTGGATTATCTCAATATCAAAGTTACTAGATCAGGTGGTTTTTTATGGAACAATTGTGGATCAAGTTCTTTGTTTTCTTATTTGAAAAAAAAGAAAATGTGTTTCAAGTTGGTTTGGACTATTGGTACCAATTGATTTCAAGTTTACATCTAATTTTGCAAATTAAGGTTGACATCAAGAATTAAGGAGATACAAGTATTTCAAGCCACAAAAGTTGATACTAAAGGAACATGTCGTAGCTTATTACATAAATCCAAAGTTTACAAAGTCAAAATTGTTTCATTTCACCAAAGTTCAAACACATGATGGCTAAAGAAAAGGTTACAAAGTTCATAATCACACGTCCTGCTCATGCCGAAATTCAAAGGACATAATGAGAAACATATTACAAGATTCAATATTACAAAATTCCATTAATTAAGTTCACCAAGAGAAACAAGTTGTTATTAGTCATCGTACAAGCCTAAATAAACTAAGATCCTTTGTGTTTTTTTCCTCATCCAAGCTCATCACACTTTTTACTTCCAAATGTTCTCGTCCTTCAAGTTTCAGCTATCAGCCGGCACAAATTCCCCTCAAGAATTCTCATGGTGACATCAATAACCTACAAGGGACATCAACAAACACAATATTTATAAAAAATCAGAGATGATGTGAACGAAATTAGGATTAACACAAAGTAACATGACAAACATGGCAAATAATGCAAGTGTCAAGTAAGAATACAAAAACTACCACAAGTAATACACGGCTACAACCTTCAAATTCAAAGTTCAAAGTTCACAATGGTGTACAGAATAACAAGTAACATGTCATCATGATAAAGTAGTTAGTGCACAAAAGTTCAAAGCAATTACAAAATGTTGCAGCAAGTATTACGAGCAAGCTGAAGATTACAATGTGATTAGAGTCAAAACAATACAAAGAGTGTTCATAAGACTTACGATCAAGGCAACACAATCAAGTCTCAATGATGTTTATATCCATGATTGACATTCTACCTACAAAATAAAAATGAGCGAAAAGTGATAACGGTAGAATCCATAACATGAATAAGATTTGCAAGAGGCAATAAAAACAAGAAATAGCAACAGAAGTTCAAGATGTATGCGACCATTAAAACAACACATTTGAAGCATTATTTCTCACCATTGTGCTTTTCTCCCCAGGCTGCCATGTTCCTCATCTTTGCACCTTCCTCAATTCCCTCATATTACAACCTGTGAATACAGTTGTTGGGAATGTTAGAAAAACAGATGAGCAGTTTTGTAAAGATCACAAAAATATTATCATCATGTCACACATAAGTGATCTCTCAAGGCAAAACTCACAACATAATAAAGTTCAGGATAATTAAGGTCAAAACAAAGAACTCAGAACTTCTGCAGAAAAATAGAGTCTAAGCTTATGGTAAAGACAACAGATACCCGATTTTTCATAGCATCTCCTGTAAGCTCTTCTGAGTTACCTGCAGAATATCCAAACAATTGGATTAGTTTACCATTATCAAAGCATGAGCAACATTGTTATCATGGATCAATGGAAAACAAACTGAAGTCATAATCAGAGTAATAGAAACATAGGCTATGTTTCTTTTCATCCTTCAGTATAATATCCACGAGGTCCCTCCAAGCAATGCATCTGTCAATGTTGAAAACCTCAGGTTAATGCACACTTCGAATGACAAAAGCAAACATCCAGGAAGTAACAAAGGTGAATGTTAGCAAGGAGTAGATTTATCTATAGCAAGATGAAATTCAAATTCACATCAAAATGACAAACAAGGACATAGATGCATACCTATTTTGAGCTGGATCAAAATTCTAACCAAATGCTAACATACTCAGGGTTTCTCCTCTTATACTACCGCTTATCCAAGTTGTCTGCGGAAAGAACACGAAAGAGGCCCAATGTATCACGCCATGATTCAATCCGGTAATTCTAAGAACAATAGGATTAGTCTTGTATTCAAGCATAGTTTTTATAAGACCTCAACCGATAGCAAGAACCATGTCATACAAGAATTGAATGCCAATGAACCCTGCTTCGATGAAACAACAAATGTCAGATGAATAGAACAAAGTCGTCTAGCAGCAAAATTCAGAGAGAATACATGGTTCATATTCACAGTGGTAAAAAAACACCCGAACACAAATTTTCACATGGTCAAAATTTCAAAATTTTATCAAGGGACCACACCATCTTCTAGAATCTCACTACAGACAAGCCAAGGGAATGAGTCACTATCTTCATGGTCCCTACCATACAATACCACAAAATCCCACTCGAAAATCCTTTCCAACGGATTGAAAAGCCAACTCACTATTACTCACGCAATTTCTTTCAGCTCTCACGTATGACCAACTCAGTATTCTCCTATAAAGGCATCCAATCATTAACACAAAAGGGACGGCTACAGAAACCCTAGCATCGAAAATCAGAAATAATCATCATGCCAAAAAAAACCTAATCACTAAAAAATTCTATCAGACAACTCTCACATAGCTCACATCAGAGCTCTGTTTAGAGTGAAGCTAGACTCCTCATCATCACTCAAACAACAACGTTTATAAAAGAAGTAGAAGAAGAGAAGACCCAGAAAACATCACACACACGAAAAGTAGAAGGAAGAGAAGACGAGCTACCTGTCAAATTAACCCCAGAGGCTTGTTGAAGAAGATCTCAAAGGGGTAGTCTCTTTGAACTTTACTTCTCTACTAATCCTTATATCCTTGCGAAATCTTTGTTTGATTGTTCGACTCTTGTGCGATTTCCATTAGTTTACAACTTAGGGTTTCATTTGGGATTAGGTTATTTGTTTGGATTTTGTTGGAAATCTTGCTATGATGATGATACCGTGAAGGTGGTGTTCTTTTGACAAGAAACGCCACTGAGTTGAATCCGCATAAGGAAAGGAAGTATTCAGGGAAGATGATGTTTCTCTTTCTCTTTCTCGTTTCTTTGTGTTTTCATGTATCGCTACACATTTTCTTTAGTTTAATGGGGATAAAGAAGACTATAATGATTCTTTTTTTTTAAAGAAAAATATTGGTTGTTGTTTCCTTTTGCGTTGCCTGATAACGCCCTGCTAATGATACAAGTGTCGGCGTTTAATTTGACCGAGAATCCAAAGTGGATAGGGTTTTCAAGGTGTGGTCTGGTATGCTTTCTTTCTTATTGTGTGGACCCGTTTATCACCGTCGATAGGGGTCATTGTTTGAACCGTCATAGATCCAACATCCTGAGATCTCTCTCCAAGTCAATATTGTTTGACTGAGTCTATGGTAGACTCCTTCCAGCGGGTGGACTTAGTCTAAATGGGCCTGGGTTTGGTTTCTAAACACACCCCTCTTTTACAGATTAAACCCAGTCCATCTTTTTAATTATTTTGTTTTATTTTTTGAAACAACTAAAGAGCCAAAAATATTTTCCTAATAATTTATCTTTTATTCATGTTTTTTTATTATCTTTTATGTATAAAAAAAACATTTTACTAACCAATTTAATTAAATAGTTTTATTTAATTCAATTAGTTAATTTGTTAAATAATCTAATTAAGTATTTCTATTTAATTTGATTAATTAATCTTTTCACCTTTGTTCGATTTTATGCGTGGTATGAGTTTTGTGTATGCTCGATCCTTCTTGCTTGTGATACAATGATATGTTTGCTTGTGTGATTACTTTTAAATTTTTGACGATAAATTTCTAAGTAAAAGAACGAATTTACACTAAGACTAATCATTTCAAAGGTAAACGAAATTTTTGGTTCAACGCCAAGTAATTATCCTTACACATTTCACCCATGCACACATGTAAGTCGATCATTATCCGATCGCCATCTGCACAACTTTCGCTTTTCTAAAATCTTTTCAACTTTAAAATTAAATCAATGCAAGGCACTAGTTTACCATAACAAGTTGTCCAATCAGAGCATACTTGATCCATATATCAAGTCTACTTCAATTCGAAAACTATAAAAACAAACACAATTTTATTGAAGATTTTTCAAATCAAATATCGAAAGAACTGAATTCTGGAGTCTAGCATTCCTCGAATTCTTGAATGGACGCTCCTGTGGCTCGCCCCACGGGACGTGGTTCATTCACTCTTTGGTTCCTAAAACCTTAATTAAATCAAGCATATTTTCTCTAAACGAGTATTGTTTAAATCCCTCCTATCGTGAAAACAAGCTAGTGCTTCAGCCTCCTATCGCGAGCAGACAAGCCAACGCTTAGCCGTTAGAGAGTGGTTTAAACACTCAAGCATTATTTAAATTCTTTCTATATCGCAAACAAGCTAGAGCTTCCACCTCCTATCGCAAGCAGACAAGCCAATGCTTAGCAGTTAGAATGCGGTTTAAATAATCGTTCATTAAAAAAACACCAACTTACTCGTAGTTAGTCGAACTATGACGCTCTGATTCCTCAACGAGGATACGTAGGTAAGAGGATCCCATTCCTTGGCGAGCCCACTAACAATTAACTTCCCCTTTGCTCTCGCACTTGTTGCGATCGAGACTAATCCAACCTTAGTACCACGAACTACGAGGCTCTGACTTTCCCATTGCACAAGGGAATACATAGGCACACGAATCTCAATCCTTGGCGAGCACCCTAAGACTAAAACCACCCATTTTCCTTAACATATCGTTTACCATTAAGAAGACATTAATATAAGTTAGCATTCGATCGCAGATTAGACTAAGAGGTTCCCGTTAAGTACAACGGACGTAAGAGGTGCTAATACCTTCCTCTTGCGTAACCGATTCCCGAACCTAGAATTTGGTTTTGACGACCAAATTCCCTCCTTTATAGGTTTTATCTATATTTCACTTTTCCTTTATTAGGAATAGATTAAAATTAGGTGGCAACTCTGTTTGTCTGTTTTTTCCGTGTCTTTCGCGAGGATCGTATTTTTCGAGGTACGACAACTTCCTAAGGAAGTTAAGTTGGTTCTAAAGATGCAGAAACCTATACAAGTGGAATACAAATACTAAGGCAAACAAAGTTAAGAAATATAAAGAAATGAAGAAAAAGGATTAGTTTCAACATGCATATTAAACACATATAACAAATATAAAGTTAAACACATCATGTAAACGCCCTTAAAGGATTCCTAAGCCTAAGTCCTAAAGCTAAAGGATCCTAAATGATAACAACATTCTAAAATCATTATCTAAACCATATCAAGGCCTTCTAATATTCTAAGATTAAACCTAATTAAACTATGCCCTAATGCAACCATAAAACCCTAAATTAAAACTAGATGGATTTACAATGGAAAATTTGAATGAAATTAATGCACTAAAAATAGCAAAGGTCCTGGTAAAAATATGAAATTAATTTCCAAAGGTCCCTAACCTGAATCTAAGGTCATGTTAAAAAATCTCCTAAAAATTCACAACCTAACTATGTTAAATGATCACCTAAATCTACTTAAGATTTATTCACAAATTTTCACAAACAACACTACCTTTACAGTGGATAAAATGGCCTAAAAAATATAACAAATATTATTCCAGGTTCTCTTATGAGTCCTCTAAACATAGCAAAAAGAATGGGGCAAAAATATTACAGGAAGTGGGAGAACCAAAATGTACAAATTGAAGTATATATGAAAGAATTCTATAGAAAACAAATTAAATGGAAAATAGAAATAAAATTATAAAATGGCCAAAAATCAGAAAGTAAAAATGTAGAAAATTTCTAAAATAAGTTAGAAAGCTCCTATAATTTTTATAGAATTTTATTACAAGTTTTAGTATTTTTTAAGGATTAAAATTTAAAGTATACTAAAACAGAAATTAAAAAAAATAAAGAAAATGGCAGGGGAGTGTAGGAAATAATGTTTTCTTAGTTTAAGTGAACAAATGGGCTCAACATGGAGTTGAAAATAGCAAGAGGAAAGAGGCGCATTTGCGCTGGCTTCTTGAGGGTGTATAGTGAGGACATAGTCAATTCTTTTGACTTAAATCTGGGCTGTATGATCAAATCCTTCCATTAGTAATCTCATCAAGCGAACCACAGGATCATGAACATGGTAGTTATGGTGTACTGCCGCACACACGATTGGCCGCAAAAGGAGCCTACCGAACGGTGGCTAGTGTCACCATCGGTGTGGCTGAGGGGACCAAAGAATCTTATCTTCTTGAAATCGTTAACGGTGCATTGATTGGGATTTACTGCATTTTATTGTTCTTAATAATCCATTATACTCTTTATGACCTTTTATTTCCATTAATCTTCATGAAATTAAAATCACTAAACTTATAAACTCAAAACAAAATAAAACTGAATAAAGAGGAACATATGAAACACCAGGTCCCTCATTCCCTCTTCTTCTCTGCCGCCACCATCTCCAATTCCTCTTCCCCTCGCCGCCTCCATCCTCAACCTAAGCTACCTAACGCCTGCATTATCATCGCACCGTCACCACCCTAACTACACCTTCTTCGCCATTTCTATCCTAACCGTAACCGAGCCTCTTCTATCAACTCAAATCCGAAAGCAAAGATCTTAGAATCTCACTCAAAAATTAAGAACAACAATGAACACTTAACAAGAAACTACGCCTACGGGGAGCTTGAATTCGTACCTAATGATTCAAAGTTGTGTAGCCGATGTCAGAAGGATGATGCTTCCGTTGCAATGTCTCCGCGACGAAGACGTTGATGTTGTGAGTGATGCCAAATTCAGACACATGCTTCGATCTCACTTCTCATTCTTCTTCCGTTTCCCATTTTCGGTTCTAATTCGTTGTTGTCATGATTCAATGCTCACCGATACGATTTTTTGCAGGTTGGTGATGATTATCGGTGGTGACGATGAAGGTAATGATGAAGAGGTACGAAATATTCCCTTTACACTTCACTCTCTTGAACGCATCCTAATCCTTCTTGCATTTTCAATCTCTGAAACAATTGTGGTTATTGTTGGTGTGAATTTCATGTTATTGATGGAGATGATGCAATGGCATTGAGTTGTTGATGATTGAGGTGATGAAAGTTCATAGAGAGTTCGGATTGAAACAAACTTTGCAGGTTGGTGAGGATTGATTGTTACACAAGAGTGAGGAGGAAACGAAAAAATGGAGAAAATAATGGTGGAGAGAGTTTAGAAGAACAGAGAGGGGTACGTTAATGGTGATGAATGATCCAGCCTTTGAAGATGAAGGTGAAACCATGATTTATAGAAGATTGGAGAGCCTCTTGTGAGGAATCTCAGGTGAACTTTCTAGAAGCCTTCCACTATCAGTTTGTTAGAGTTAGTTAACATTATGTTATGTGATTAGAGAGTGCCTTTTTGATGTGAAAAGAAAAATTGTTAGTATGAAATCAGTTAGAGTTATTGTGTATGTTAGTGATTTCGCAACTGATTTTTCCGTGTTGTAATCTTCTGTTTTCCATTTTTTCTGTTATTGTAGGGAGTTTGATGATTTGAAAGTGATGAATGGCGTAGATTGGAGTTATGTTGCAGAAAATTGATGAGATTTCAATTTGTTATTTAGTTTTGTGAAACTGCCCTTTTTTTATTGCTGGTTAGGAAGCTAAGAGACTCACGTGATTTTTGTTTCAAGTTAGCTAGTGAAACCAAAATTTTATTGTAAGAGTTTGTATTGAAACACATGTTTGAACACTGAATTGACCGGTTCCCTTGGGTGATTATGCAGGTCGTCGACACCGAAGAGTAACATCGGCGATATATGCGCAGAGCCGTGACTTCTCAGAATTGTGATCAAGGTTGGCAATCTCACTCACTTCCATCTTCAGCCTTCAGTACCATGCTAAGGTGACTTGAGAGGGTGAATAGCGGAAACGCGACCTCGAGCCAATAAAGGGATAGTCCTCTGAGAGTTCGATGAACAAAGCTTTGAAGAGAAATGATTCAAGAGGATTCGAGAAAGAATTCTGCAATTCAGGATGCAAATGTGATGAAGGTGGAAGACGTGCGCTTCTTTCTCAGAGAAGAGAAAAATTGTTATCTATCTATTAATACCCTATTTTCGACTGGCCTTTTCTTGTAATTACCTTTTCTTTTTTTGTTGTAATCTCCATCATTTCTGGTATTTTTCACTCTTATTCATCTCTTTTCGTTATCTCCTTCAGTTGATTTTTTTGTACATGTTTTATCCGTTTGTTATAAATGATTTCCCATTGGCTTTCCAAGACCCTTTTATTGGTATTGCTTCTCACAATCTGGATTTGTGTCAATGATGTCATATAGAGGCTATGTGACCAAACTTGTAACAAACTTGCATTGACACAACTCCACTTGTAACAAACTTGCATTGACACAAACTCCACTTATGAAGATTAAAAATCAACAAATCTTATGACTTGATTAAAACTCAGATGTGATTGACTTTTTCCTTCATCTTTCCCTTGGTTTCTTTCCTCTCCTTTTTTATGGATTGAAATGTGGGAAAATATTGATCAATTAAAATTTGGAATAAATGGGAATTAAGAAGACAACACATATGAACATGATTCTAGATTCATTTGAAAATGGAAAGAATTTAATGATGGTAAAGAAAATGGATGAGTAGTTTTAAATGGACTGAATGAATTGGACATAGAATTTGGACCTTAGTCATGAATTAGATTATGAAGGGAAAAAATTGGATAGAATGGATATGGATCCAATTAAATTTGAGAATGAACATGGATAAGGATATGGATGTGGATTTGAACATGGCTTGGCGGATATGGGTTTTAAGAAATGAAATAAAAACACTTGGGTTGTGAAAACAGGATTAGAAAAAAATGGATTTAAGAATTTTGGTCTTGAAAATGGTAAAAGGGGTGGTTCGACAAGTGATCTTAAACAAAAAGGATTAATATTTTGGCAACATAATTCTAATAATCAGATTAAAAAATGTAATTGAAAAAGGATAGTGGATTAAAACGAATATTAACATGAAAAGGGTCAGTGAAATTTAAGTAATTCATGTGACCAATCCTAACATGCTTGTTTCAACGCCAACCTTCCATTCGAATCAAACTTGTATCTTTAATTAATCCTCACATTCCGGGCCAGCTTCAACCCCAAGCTTCGTTAACTTGTATTACAGGCAATGAATTATTAAGAGGATCACAACGCCCTGATTATCACATGAGTGCACAATTAGATCCCTTGTACTATAACCCACTACATTGCCACTTAATACACATGTATCATCATCTGGAGATCAATGATCTTGACAAAATTCGTGAGAGAACCTTGACGATACAGACGAGATATGTCATATAGAAAGAGACCCCATCACCCAGATATATTTTCCAATTCAAAGCCCTAATTCCTTAATCCCTAAGGGAACCGGTTAAAACCAAATCCAATAGAGTGAAAACCATGAACCAGAATTAAACCCTGAATCTCAAAGAGTCTTGATTTCAAGTTTCTTAGTGGCTCCATGAATAATTTTGAGGTATTACAGCTACCCCTATTCAATCATCTGCATACCTTAGTGAATAATAGCACCGATTCTTAGTCATTCAAGGTATGAAGTGATTGAATACTCGAATAAATCCTGAAAATTTGAACTCTGTGAAGATGCCATCTTGTTCTTGTTATTTTTTTCTCTTTTTTTTCTTCCATAAAGAATGGGATCATTGTACTTAAATGATTACCCACGACGCGACCGTTGTACTGAAACGAGACGCAAAAAGAAGGGGTTCGTCGTACTTAAACAAGGCTTGGAAGATAAAAGAGGGTATGTTGTGCTTAAACAAGGCTTGGAAGAAAAAAGAGGGCCTGTTGTACTTAAACAGGGCTTGGAAGAAAAAAGAGGGCCTGTCATACTTAAACAGGGCTTAGAAGAAAAAAGAGGGCCTGTTGTACTTAAACAGGGCTTGGAAGAAAAAAGAGGGCCTGTTTTACTTAAACAGGCTTGGAAGAAAAAAAAGGGTCTATTGTACTTAAACAGGGCTTGAAAGAAAAAAGAGGGCGTGTTATACTTAAATAGGGCTTGGAAGAAAAAAAGGGCTTGTTGTACTTAAACAGGGCTTGGAAGCAAAAAGAGGGCTTGTTGTACTTAAACAGGGCTTGGAACAAAAAAGAGGGCCTGTCATACTTAAATAGGGCTTAGAAGAAAAAAGAGGGCCTGTTGTACTTAAACAGGGCTTGGAAGAAAAAAGAGGGCCTGTTTTACTTAAACAGGCTTGGAAGAAAAAAAAGGGTCTATTGTACTTAAACAGGGCTTGAAAGAAAAAAGAGGGCGTGTTATACTTAAATAGGGCTTGGAAGAAAAAAAGGGCTTGTTGTACTTAAACAGGGCTTGGAAGCAAAAAGAGGGCTTGTTGTACTTAAACAGGGCTTGGAACAAAAAAGAGGGCCTGTTGTACTTAAATAGGGCTTGGAAGAAAAAAGAGGGCCTGTTGCACTTAAATAGGGCTTGGAAGGAAAAAGAGGGCCTATTGTACTTAAACAGGGCTTAGAAGAAAAAAGAGGGCATGTTGTACTTAAACAGGGCTTGGAAGAAAAAAGAGGGCATGTTGTACTTAAACAGGGCTTGGAAGAAAAAAGAGGGCATGTTGTACTTAAACATGGCTTGAAATAAAAAAGAGGACGTGTTGTACTTAAACAGGGCTTGGAAGAAAAAAGAGGGTTTGTTGTACTTAAACAGGGCTTGGAAGCAATAAGAGGGCATGTTATACTTAAACAGGGCTTGGAAGAAAAATGAGGGCATGTTGTACTTAAACAGGGCTTGGAAGAAAAATGAGGGTCTGTTGTACTTAAACAGGGCTTGGAAGAAAAAAGAGGGTCTGTTGTACTTAAACAGGGCTTGGAAGAAAAAAGAGGGTCTGTTGTACTTAAATAAGGTTTGGAAGAAAAAAGAGGGCCTGTTGTACTTAAACAGGGCTTGGAAGAAAAAAGAGGGTCTGTTGTACTTAAATAGGGCTTGAAAACGAGATGAGACCATTGTCGCTCCCGAAGATTTGCATCCCGGTGCGGACGCGAATGGTCGGCGAAAGAGAAATGAAAATGAAGTGAATAGAGTCGCCATCTAGGCATTTTTATCCCGAAGGAAAGGTAATGCTGCATAAACCTAGAAAAAGGATGGATAAGACGGTTACGAACCAGAGAAACGGAGAAAGGGGGTTGGTTACAACCTGGGAAGGTATTAGCACCCAGATTGTTCGTCATACTCGACGGGATCCACGCTTAAAAGATTATGTTTAAAGGGGTAGTGTATGTGTTATCTGTGTGCAAAAGCTAGGAATGAATGTATAGGTGTCAGTGCAAAAGGTGAATTGCTCAGGAACTGAGGCTTAGGTAAGAATGCTGAAAGAGGGGAAAGACACAGAGACTTTTGTTCGATAACAATTAAGTTATGCCTACGTATTCTCTCGTGCAATGAGGAAGTCAGGACACCGTAGTTAGACTCAAAGATACTGAAAATAATTTGACTATGAACTGCTTGCTTGTCTATGCTCAAGTGTATGACTCGTCTGGCTCGAGTGCTAACTGTCTTGCATTAGACGGAAGAAGCAAGTTCTCGTTTGTGAATGAGTGTGATGAGAAAAGAATCTCGGAGGAGACGATTATTGTTTGTTTTTGTGTTTTCAGTTTTTTATTATTTTTGGTGTTTTGCATAAGTTAATGAGCTTAAGCCTAAATCAAGGGCTTGTAAACTCATTATATCCTCCCTGATTAGGGATAATGAGTCTACTTAAGTGTGAGATAAACACCTCAACTTAATTACCAAGATGATGTAGGATTAAGATCATTAACCTACTTGTGATTAATTAGATGTTTTGGGTTTTTGTTTAGTGTTAAGTAATGAGTTTAATCTCTAATCACAAATTAGTGAACTCATTACACCATCCTAATAGAAGGATAATAGATGAGAACACTTAAGATGAGGAAGATACCTCAACTTAATCCATGGTTAGGGATTAAATTCATTATATAACAAACCTTTATTAAATGGATTTTAATTAAAGGGATGAGATTAAAAAGTGGATTTTAAGTTTGTAAGACAACTTGAGGGGGACTTGTCCATTAAACACTAAGGTTAGTCCCTCTTAACCATAAGGAAGAGATAGAACCCTAATGTAAGGCCCAAGTTACAAGATAAAGTCTTAATGATTATTAGTGTGTTTTGATTAAGAGGTTTAAACAAATTAAATGTTTAACACTTAGGATTAAAGTTATAAACCCCATCCTAAGAGAAGGATGCAAGCATAACCTTAATTCCAAAGTCCTAAAACTTTAAGAGTTTAGTCTCTGATTATTGAGATGAGAAGAGAGACTCAAGGAGACTCAAAGGTAAAAGTCTAAGGGGGACTAAACACAACCCTAAAAGTTATCATGCTTGGATATCCTATGGTTTGTTTGGCTTAGGTGGAAAGGTCTTCAAGGAAGCCACCAATGGAAGAAGCAGATGAAAGGAGGAGGAAGCAGAAGAATGAGTTACTTGCTTCCTAAGAAGATAAGTAACTTAAAGGAAGAAAGTGAGAAAGATGGAACACAAGTGAACAAGTTCACTTCAAAGACATGTAAAATTCATATGAATGAAATAAGAAGAAAGTGAGAGGTGAAGGCAAATCCACCTCCTAAAATAACTTACCAAAAGCTCCTAAAAAGTTAGTATGAATGCATAAAACATAAAGCATGAAGAGATGAAGAGATGAATTGAAATGAGATGAAATGACCAAAGTCAGAAGTGATTATGCAATGCAAATGACATATGAGATGATGCATAGTCCTACAATGTGCATATGAATGATCATACAAAGATGAGGTGTCATGAGATGAAATGACCCTAATTAATCTCAGGCGGCCAGAGATAAGCTCTGGTCGTCTTCTCCGACCAACCCCTCATGCTATCTCTCTCAATACGCCATGAAAACACATCAAACCTTCCAGATTCACTCAACTAACCACCTTAAACAAGAATCTACCAACAAAATCCATTTATTTTTCATGAATCAAGAGAATCGTACAAGAACATTTTCACGGGCAAAATTTCAGAAAGCTATGAAATACTCAAAACTCAACCATTTTCAATTCTAAACATATCAGAGTGATCAGTTAAACATATAGAATTATTTAGGAACTTAAAACAAGAGTTCTGGAAAAATTGCTCTTCATGATACCTGAGATGAAGCTTTGCAGTTTTGAGCTTTCTGGCCTCCTCCCTTGCGCAAACCAACTCCAATGGATCCCCTGAGGATGTTGTGATGCTTAGAACAAGTTTTTAATGGCTGGTCTATGAGTTTCAGTTTTGAGTATGCAGATATCGTGTTTTGGTTTGAGCTGGTTTCAGGCCATGGTGAGTGGTGGGAAATGATCCTTAGGTTGTGTGTGGTTGAATGGTGAAAGAAATTTGGAGTTTTGATGGTTGAGGTGTGAGAATCGAAGAAGGGAAGTTTTTAGGTGATTTTGTGAATTCTGACTTGTGGATGATTCAAGCTTGAATGTGTTATGGAATGGAGTCCTTAGGGTTTGAATCAGAGGTTGTGATTGGTCAGAGAGTGGGTGGTGGCTCAGTTTGATTGGTATGGGAGGAAATGCAAAAATGTCAACTTATGTGTACTTGAGGCATGGGCTTATGCAGCAACGATTTCTGAGCATAGATTGCCTTAGCATGGATCATGGGGAGCCCTTAGATCATTAGTATGCAGCTGGAAGGCTTAGATGAAGAGATACCAAGGTTTATGCAATTTTCCCTCTTTGATGTTTCTTAAGAATTAAGTCACCAAAACCCTAGGTTCAATGCATAATTCTGATTTTTGAAGGTTGCTTGAACATGTTATGACATAATTGAGCACATTAGAAGTCACTTAGAAGCTTGAAATGCCAATATGCAAAACCCTCTTTGACATGAACATGAAAATTATGTGATTTTTGCCAACTTTGAAATGCCATATCTTGAGTTCTAGGATGAATCAAGACATGTTCTTGTACTTTTTGAAAAGGGAAAGACTTAATCTACAACTTTCATTTCCATGAATTTTTCATTTGAAGCATTTTTGGTCATGAAAGAGGAGGTTGAAAATCTTTCCCAAAATGGAAAGTTTGCATTTCAAGTCATTTCCAAAAATGGCAAGTTTGCAATTGGCTCAAAATTCTTCAATCTTGTGAACTTTCAACCACTTATAAGATCAAATAAAGATCATTGAACTTCAATTTGATGAAAATAACCCTTTGGTTCCATTGTTGGGGGCCTCAGATGCCCTGATTTTGCCTTAACTTGCTCAAGAAGTTACCCAATGATCAGATGACTTCCACAATGAATTTCTTCATCAAACTTGGTACACATGATCCTTATAACATATTAAGAACATTAGAAACAAGAATAACCAAAAAATTTGGAGTTAAGGCCTCTGAAACCAAAACCCTAATTTAGGTCATCTGTGTAGTGAAAACCCTAGCTCTGCTTCTATGCCTTTGCCAATTCTTGTGATCCCTTGACTTTCATGAACTTTGGGGAGAATAATATGATCATAGAACACACATGGACCCTCTTGGAAAGATTTAAGACCTTTGGGATGACTCAAATTGATTCTTGGATTGCTCATATCGCTGTCGTACCCCGAAAAATACGACCTCACGCGATCCGAAAGGACGGGAGCCGCGCGTCGGACAGACTGAAGAGTCGCCACCTAATTCTATTTATTCCCGAAATGGGAAAGGGAAGATATAGATACAACCCGGGAGGAGAGAGATAAGGACAAAGGTCAACGGAACCATTGCCTGGGTTCGAGAGTCGGTTATGCAGGGGGAAGGTATTAACACCCCCTATATCCATCGTACTCGATAGGAACCATCTAAGTTATCACGCGCGAAAGGATGTCTATGCTTAAACGAATTACTTGCTAAAGGGAAATGAGTTGAATTATAAGTTAGATTGATCCTAGGTGCTCGGCAAGGATTGAGATCCTCGTGCCTACGTACTCCCGCGTGCAATGGGAAAGTCAGAGCCTCGTAGTTCGGCCTACTAAGGGTAATGGTTGTTTGATTTTATTACCTTTCTTCGATGAAAAGGGTTTAGGAGTTGAAATGCACTAAAGACTAGGGATAGTTTATCTCGTCCAACAAGACAAGCGTCTTGCGTCGAAATAATCGGAGCGAGTAACGAGAGCTCGTGGCGTACAAATCTTCTCGTATTTATTAAAGTGTTTTATTCCCTAAGACCGCTTGACGTTGGATCAAGGGTTTGGATATAAAAAGAATTGTGTTGGTTTTTTGAGGTTAGAGGGTAAATGCAAGTGGAGGTTTATTTTGTAGTTTGTTTAGCGAGGCACAATGCGCTCGGCTCGCAAGGTAAGGTGGATCCTAATAAACGAAAATGATAACTGGAAAAAATAAAGTGCAAGTGTGCAAGTGCAATCGCTTGGCGTTGGACCAAGGATTCAGAATTAAAAAAAATACGGAAAATAAAATGCGTACAAAGTAATGGGAGAGGGATACAAAATAAAATACAGGGGATTGCGAGAAATAAAGAGGTCTCGTTGTAATTCGCCCAAGAAAAAACCTAGTAACATGCTCTTTCCTCGATCTAGATGGAACACTGAATAAGTAACCTCTGGCAGTGTGAATTGTACTAAATCCTTATAGAAAAAAAAAGACTCACTAAATGAATTCAACATTTAACGGTAGCATTAATCATGAATTCATTCTTATTAAAAACCAAATAAATAATATATATATATATATATATATATATATATATATAAAGTTGTTCAGTTTAGGAGATACATTAAGAAAATCAAAATGCATAAATATAAAACTTATCAACATTAAGAAAATTAAATGCATTAAAATATAAAAACTTATCAGAATCAAAAGTCTATATATGTTTTCAATACAAATAAAAGTAAAAAGTAAAGACAAAAGCTGCTCACCCTACGATTCAAAGGAAATAAGTGCTTCAGAATACTCACCTGCGAACCACTCCTCAACGACGATCTTCCTTCGAATCACAACTCGCCGGAAACAAAAGCCCACCGTCGATCTCACTCTTCGCTTCGAGTTCAAATGTTGATTCCTCCGTCTCCACCTCCGGCTTGCGTTCGGATCTCTCACGGTTTCAGATTTTTGTTTGGTTCGGTGATTTATGAAGTTTGTGTATTGTTGAAAGGGTCACATATGGTTTAAGGGTTGTGTTTCATGGTTTGGCTCTATTTTCGGTTTTGTTGTGAAGGCTTGGTGAGATTGATGAAGGTTTATGCTATGCGTTTTCGGTGTTCTTGTGTGAGGTTCGCTCGGTGGTTTTTGTTCGACTTTGAATCGAAACACAATTTCTATTTTCGGTTTGTGGATCTCTCTTGGATTCCGTTTCAGTTGGTTCACAAATTTGAAGCTCGTTCTGATTGTTTGTGCGATTTCAATTTTTTTTCAAGATTCAGACTCGGTTTGATGAGTTTGGGGGTGATGAGTGGTTTGAGGGTTACAGCGGTGTGATTTGCAAGGTTTGTTGTTTGATTCGATTTGTATTTTTTTTTTGGTTTTGTAAAGATCCATATATAGATCTGTGTTGTTGTTTGGTTGATGGAAAATGATGGATTATTGTGGTTGGTGAAGGGTGTTATGGACGGTGATGTAAATTCATTAGTTGAGTTTATGAAAGATGATGGAAGAGGAATTTTTGTTGCGTTTCTGAAGAAGAAGAAAAAAACAGAGGTGGAGTTTTGCAAAGTTTGTTAATGGAGGATAACGGTTTATCAGTGGTGAGGTTGAGAGGTTCGGTGGTTTTGAGTCTCAGACTTTCTTTTCTGGTTCTGTGTCGTTGGCTTATGTGAATCGATTTTACTGAGTCTGCAGAAGAATATTTATGTGATTTTGCTTTTTGAAAGGTTTGGATTTGTAGAGAAAATGTTTATTATCTGTTGGAGGTGATTTTGGTGGGCTTGCGGAAAAAACGGAAAGTTGTTGTGTTGGCTGTGTTGAGTGGAGAGGTTATACGGGAGCTGTACGGAGGAAATTTTTACAGGCTGTGCATTGGTACAAAAAGTTAGTGGAATTGGAGTGGAAATGAAGGTGGGCTAGCTAGTGTGTGCTATATAAAAAAAACTGATAATAATAACAATATAATAATTATGAAAGTAAAAAGTAATAATAATAATGATAATAGCTAATGATAATAATATGGATAAGTGAAAGTAGAAATAATTATAAGAACTAATAATGATAAAAACAATAATAATATTGAATTTAGTAATAATAGTAATAACAATAGTAATATAATGTGAATAAAAATAAATGGAAATAATAATAATAATAATATAAGTGATAATAGAAAAACTAATAATTTTTAATAATAGAGATTTTTGTGCATATATTTTTTTATAATAATTAGATAATAATAAAAAAAGTAAAATCTATGATAAGAAAAAAATCTTTTTTGAAAGTAATGAAAATATATATATTTTTTGACTTTGGGTAGTAAAAATCTTTAATTTTGTATATATAAAAAAAAACAATAAAATGGGCTAGTGGGCTTCAATTACAAGAATGGAAATTGATTTCCTAGTTTTGAAAATAAATGACACTTTTTTTGGATTTTTTGAATACCGACAGAAAGATAAAATGGCGCAATATTTTTTATATATTTTTTTTCAAATAATGAATAGACAGTAAAATAAAAGGTGCGGGTAGGACAAATTTGGGGTATGACACTCATATCACAAACCCTAGATGCAGATGAAATTGAACTATACAGTGAAGCGAACATGCAATATGAGATGTAATGCTTATGTTAAAACAAAAATGAAATATCACAAGTCATGGTGTGATAAAGAGTGAGGGCAAATTTGGGGTGTTTACAGCTGCCCCTATTCAAACATGAGTTAGCTGTGCAGGGTGTAAGTGCCTGGCTTAACAGACAAGCAAGATAACCTGTGGTTGAATACCAAAGACAGTCCGAAATTTGCACTCGCTGGGGAGAAGAAGAAAAGGGATATAAATTGTAAAAGGTAGTATAGTATGTTCATCAAATGGAGGCGATGGAGGACGACCATCGAGCAGAGGACGACTGGTGGGGATAAAGTGGCAAGTAAAGCAGTGACGGGGACGGCCGACAAGCTGGGGAAATAAAGGAACCGCGACGGGGACGACCATCGGGTAATAAAACTCTCTGGGGATTAAAGTAATGAGAAAAGCAATGATGGGGACGACCACCAGGCTTTGGAAATTAAAGTAAACAATGATGGGGACAACCATCATTTTAAAGAATAAATGAAATAATGATGAGGGACGGTCATCAAAGGTGAAGGACGATCACCTAGTAGGGGACGACTGCTAAAAATATCATGACATAGGATGAATGTCGGATAGATAAGGTCAATGATGGGGATGGCCATCGGATAAGCATGATGAAAGACGATCATCAAGAGGTGAAAGACGATCACCTAGCAAGGTACAGTTGCTCTTGGGGATTATCACGACATAGGACGAATGTCGGATAACTAGATCAATGATGGGGACGGCCATCGGATAAATGATGAGGGACAGTCATCAAAAGGTGAAGGACGATCACCTAGCAGGGTACGGCTGCTCTCGGGGATTATCACGACATAGGAAGAATGTCGGATAGAAGGTTCCAATAATGGGGATTCCATTCGGGAGAAAAGGATGAGGGACGGTCATCCAAAGGTGAAGGACGATCACCTGGCAGGGGACGGCTGCCGAAAGCATCACGACATAGGACGAATGTCAGATAGAAGAAAGTTGTTTTGTTGACGACTTACTCTGGAATGGTAAACACGGACGAGTGCTTACGCCTTCAAAAATAAAAGATATAAGTGTTTTGATGGTATGTATATTTTAAAGATGCAGACGAGCATCCCTAGAACCGTGATACGGACGAGTATCGGTAGAAATAAACGCTGACACGTGTTTAAGGACGATGATACGGACGAGTTTCAATTGGTTAAACAAGGGAACACAGACGAGTGTTGAATCTGCCGATGAGATGATATATACAAGATACGAACGAGTATCAAAGATTTATGTACAAGTAAGATACAAACGAGTATCAAAAGGATTGTATATAAGTATGTACAAGTGTTGATCTGTTGGTGAAGTATGTGCAAGACACGGACGAGTGTTTGACTTGCTGGGGGAGTATGACATAGACGAGTGTCAAAGGGAATATGTACAAGTTATGAATAAATCTCTGCATTTGAGGGTGCGGGGGATAAAGTGACAAGGAAGAGTGTCGAAAAGAGCATGCTATGAACATAAACAGGTATTTGTGTTTTGAAATTGCAAAGAGGATGCTTTGGCTTTTATCTGCACGGGATATGAGTTTTGTATATTGCTGATGAAATATTGATGGTATTTGCAGGTGATTGGCTCGAACCTGGCTTATGATCATGAAAATGATTGATTTTCGCCGTAATGCTCCGTATTACACGGAATGCTACGCTTATTTTGGTGAATATGATGTGAATGCTGTGATTATGCAAATGAGAAGCCCGATCCGAGACTCGGATCCTGCGGGGATAAAGATCTCTGACTGATCTGTTCGGGAGAATAACCCGGCTGGGGGAAGAGATCACTGATGGATCTGTCCAAGGAGAAGAACTCTTCTTGGGGAAATAGATCGTTGATAGATCTGTCCCGGGGGAGAACTCCTTACTGAGGATGTTTTAGCAATTCAGCTGGGGATGTGTTTCAGGTATTGCTCTTCCGGGGAGGCAACTCTGTGGGGAATAGGAAGTTCTTGGCCACCTTGTTGTGGAAGAGGCTGTTAGGTATTGCTCGGGAGATCCTGCCCGGGGAGAGATAACTTCTGGAAAGTAGTATGCTGGGGATTCACTATTTGGCATGCCCCATGTTTGCGAAAGATTGTCTGTCTGAATATCTGCAACCTGTTAAGACAAAGGAAAACGCACAAGTGTCCCGAGGTATCCTTAACCGGATTCCGTCATAGGAGTTAGATTTATCTGAAAGTAATATATTTCCTACAAGCATTTTATAAAAACGGCTCATATGTTTTATGCAAGTGTTGTATCATGAACATTGGACATTTTGCAAACGAAACAAAAATGTACAAAACAAAGTGACTGAAAACTCTGATTTTATTAATTTGTGTGCCCTGAATTGACAAGTACAATCAAAGAAGCGAATCCCTTGGAATGAGGAGATTGCTGTAAATTGAGAAAATAAAAATTGTTGGCAATGTTGAAGATGACGCTCCAGTGAGCTTCCTTTGCTATGACCTGTATGACCTTGACGTTTTTCTTATTTTGCTTTCTGAAGAGGGCTGATTCTGACTGACACTTTGTCCTTTCGGAGCTTACCATATTGTGAGCGATACAGACGAATTCAGAATGCAGTTGTTCGCTTATTCCCTGATTTTGCGTGGATCGCCCTTCCGGGTTTTCAATCCACCGGGATACCCATTTTTGCCTGAGATTTCCAATGCGGCTTTTCAACTCAGCGGGTGTACATTTTTTTTTTAATTTTTCCCTTATTTTTTCCCGAGTCTTTTATTATGTTTTTGACTCGCCGAGATGCCCTATTTTTGCCTGGACTTACATTTTGTTTTCATGTCCAGCGGGTCATTTTATGCGAAGTATTTTTTAACTTCATCTAAATTCACAGGAGACGGGAAGTCTTCACCATCAATGGTTGCGAGCATCAGTGCTCTACCTGAGAAGACTTTGGTTACGACATAGGGACCTTTATAATTTGGTGTCCACTTGCCCCTGTGGTCTATATGAGGAGGAATGATCCTCTTTAGAACAAGCTCTCCTACTTGGTATTCCCGAGGTCTGACTTTCTGATCAAAGGCTTTTTTCATTCGCTTCTGATATAACTGCCCATGACAGATGGAAGCTAGTCTTTTCTCTTCGATCAGATTCGCATCCATCAGTACCCGTAAGGAAGGTAGCTCAACTTCGACAGGTAGGACAACTTCCATACCGTACACAAGCTTATAAGGCGTTTCCCCAATAGATGTTCTGATTGAGGTTCGGTACCCATGCAAAGAAAATGGTAGCATCTCATGCCAGTCCTTATAAGTAACCACCATCTTCTGCACAATCTTCTTGATGTTCTTGTTAGCTGCCTCAACAACGCCGTTCATCTTTGGTCTGTAAGGAGAAGAGTTGTGATGTTGAATTTTGAAGTCCCGGCACAGTTCTGCCATCATTTTATTGTTTAAATTGGAACCATTATCAGTAATGATTCGCTCGGGAACTCCATATCGACAAATGATGTCTCTTTTCAGAAATCTGGCTACCACTTGTCTGGTGACGTTTGCATACGAAGTTGCTTCAACCCATTTGGTGAAGTAATCAATGGCTACTAGGATGAATCTGTGACCATTTGAAGCAGTCGGTTCGATCTTTCCAATCATGTCAATGCCCCACATGGCAAAGGGCCAAGGTGAAGACATCACATTCAAAAGATTCGGAGGCACATGCACTTTATCTGCGTAGATCTGACACTTGTGGCATTTTCTGGCATAAGCACAATAGTCTGCGTCCATTGTGATCCAGTAATAACCTGATCTTAACAATTTCTTTGCCATTGCATGTCCCCCGACATGGGTACCGAAACCTTCATGCACCTCGTGCATCAGTAGGTCTGCTTCCTTCTTGTCAACACATCTGAGCAGAACCATGTCGAAGTTTCGAGGAAGAAACTGCCAGCCAACCTTTTTAATGTCTTCTTATCATTAGATGATGCCCCAGGTGGGTACGTCTGATTCTCTAACATGCATTTGATGTCGTGGAACCAAGGTTTGTCATCACTAGCAATGTCCACAGAGAGCACATATGCCGGACAGTCCAGTCTGGATACCAAAATCTGAGGTACATAATTGGTAGCTTGTACTTTGATCATGGAGGAAATAGTAGCCAAAGCATCTGCAAACTGATTCTCATCTCGAGGGATGTATTCAAGTTTGACTGTTGTGAAGAAGGTCAACAATCTCCTTGTATAGTCACGGTATGGAATCAGATGCTCCTGATGAGTGTACCATTTGTCGTTGGTCTGGTTGATTACCAAAGCCGAATCTTCGAATACATTCAAAGTTTTGATCCTGAGGTCAATGGCTTCCTCAAGCCCCATAATACATGCTTCGTATTCTGCTTCATTGTTAGTGCAGGCAAAGGTGAGTTTTGCCGAGAAAGGCATATGAACTCCTTTAGGTGTAATGAGCACTGCACCAACTCCACGACCATTCATATTGATAGCCCCGTCAAACATCATAGTCTATTCTTCTTCTGGGTCAGGCCCTTCAGTGTGAACTTGCTCTTCACAATCTTTTGCTTTTAAGCACATGATGTCTTCATCAGGGAAGTCAAATCTCATGGGCTGGTAATCATCAATGGGTTGCTCAGCCAGATAGTCAGACAGTACACTATCCTTGATGGCCTTTTGAGAGGTGTATTGAATGTCGTATTCTGTTAGAATCATTTGCCATCTTGCAACCCTTCCGGTAAGTGTTGGCTTCTCAAATATGTACTTGACGGGGTCCATTTTTGAGATCAACAAGGTAGTGTGAGTCAACATATATTTTCTTAGTCGGCGAGCAGCCCACGCTAAAGCACAACAAGTTTTCTCGAGCAGTGAATAACGTTGTTCACAGTCGGTAAACGTTTTGCTTAGGTAGTATATTACATACTCTTTTCGACCAGACTCGTCATGCTGGCCCAACACACACCCCATTGACCCTTCTAATACTGTCAAGTACATTATCAGAGGTCTTCCTTCAATTGGAGGCATGAGAATTGGAGGTTCTTACAGGTACTCCTTGATCTTGTCAAAAGCTTTCTGACAATCTTCGTTCCACCTGACTGTCTTTTCCTTTCTTAATAGTTTGAACAAGGGTTCACAGGTTGCAGTGAGGTGAGATATGAACATTGAGATGTAGTTCAATCTACCCAAGAATCCTCGAACTTCTTTTTCAGTCCTAGGTGCAGGCATTTCCTGAATGGATTTGACTTTGTCAGGATCAACCTCAATTCCCTTTTCACTTACAATAAATCCCAACAACTTACCAGAATGTACCCCGAATGTGCATTTGTTGGGGTTCAACTTCAGCTGATATTTCCTCAGATGCTTGAACAACTTCAGCAGATTTACTAGATGGTCTTCTTTAGTAAGGGACTTGGCAATCATGTCATCCACATAGCATTCAATTTCTTTGTGGATCATATCGTGGAATAATGTTACCATAGCCCGTTGATATGTCGCACCGGCATTCTTTAGTCCAAATGGCATTACCTTGTAACAAAATGTGCCCCAAGGTGTGATGAAGGTTGTTTTCTCCATGTCTTCGGGTGACATCTTGATCTGATTATACCCAGAAAATCCATCCATGAAAGAAAATACCGAGAACTGAGCTATGTTGTCTACCAATACATCAATGTGAGGTAATGGGAAGTCATCCTTCGGGCTAGCTCTGTTCAGGTCCCAGTAATCCACACACATACGCACCTTACCATCTTTCTTAGGCACGGGTACAGTGTTAGCAACCCACAGCGGGTAACTAGTCACAACAAGGAAACCGACGTCCCACTGCTTTTGTACTTCTTCCTTAATCTTCATGGCCATATCTGGACGAGTACGACGTAGCTTTTGTTTCACTGGAGGGCAATATTCTTTCAAGGGTAGCCTGTGCATGACAATATCCGTATCTAGACCTGGCATATCCTGATAGGACCAAGCAAAGATATCGACATATTCCCGAAGCATGCTGATAAGATGTTCTTTTACTGGAGCTTGCAGACTGGCCCCAATGTTTACTTCTTTCAAATCCTCCTCGGTACCAAGATTAACAGTTTCAATTTCCTCCTGATGAGGAGTAATCACTTTCTCTTCTTGTTTCAACAACCTGGCTAACTCTTCAGGCAAATAATAGTCTTCTTCAACCCCTTCATCAGCTTGATTAATTGGATTGTCGAAGTCATACAAGGTCATAACAGTGCTATTGTCGGTGCAATCTGGAGGATTATCTCTGCAAGGGTTGAGATTTGTTCTTTTTAGTGATCAATTTTAATCTTGTTTAGAAAAAGTGTAAATGAAGTTATTATTTTGAAAACATTGCCATTTTATTGTTTTGTGCGAAAAATATAAAAAAAAATGAAAAGACAGTGAGAGAAGAAGAAAATTGTTTGCAAAAGATGTCCAATATTCATTGATATTCTATTTGCACAAAATACAAATATGGCCCTATTACAAAATGAGTCCTGACACCTTGGGCAAGATGCAGGACTTGATGCATGCTAAAGCAGGAAATAATAATTACTCTGCAGGAGTAACCCTTATAATTTCCTGGGAAGACCAGTTAAGGACTTGTTGGCCCGGGATCCTTGGACGAATCCAGCTCTCCAGGTTGAGGTCGCTTTCCACCTCGTCTTCCACGTTATTGACAGCATCCCGGGTTAGCATTTCCCCACTTATGAACTTGGGCTTCTTAGCAGCCTCTACTTAACATTGTCGGAATGGTTTGTAACCCAAACCAAATATGTCCTCCTCCTTCTCCACCGGTAGCAGCTTTCCCCAGCCTTGGGCATTTCCATCTTCAACAACCTTCTGAGCTTTTTGGTATGAGACAATTGAAGTACCCATCCTATCCTCCTGGGATGCAGCAAATACTTCAGTTGTCGCCTCATTGACGTTCAGTGCTTCGAAACCTTGGCTCATGGTCTTGTGGATTTCACCATCCATCTCAATGTATTTGTAGGTAGCCAGATGGCTAACAAAAATATCCTTTTCACCACAGATTGTGATAATTTTCCCTTCCCACTCGTATTTTAATTTCTGGTGAAGGGTCAACATAACTACGCCAGCGGCGTGAATCCATGGTCGACCCAACAAACAGCTGTAGGCCGGCTGAATGTCCATCACGTAGAAAATAGTTTGAAAGACCTGAGGGCCAATTATCACAGGAAGCTCCACTTCTCCAAGAACAGACCTCTTGGAACCATCAAAAGCTCTAACCACCAGATTGCTTGGTCGGAGAGCAATACCATCATATTCAAGCTTTACAAGGGCTTTCTTTGGCAAGACATTGAGCGAAGACCCAGTGTCAACTAGAACATGTAAAATCACAGCCCCTTTACACTCCAGAGTGATGTGTAAAGCTTTGTTGTGGTGACGACCTTCCGTTGTTAAATCAGCATTGGTGAAGCCTAGCCCATGGCTAGTATTAACATTAGAAACCACTGTCTCTAGCTGATTCACCGTGATCTCCTCAGGCACATAGTTTACATGCACGACTTTAAGTAATACATCCCAATGAGCTTCGGAACATAATAGCAATGATAAAATGGAGTTCTTGGAAGGAGTCTGGTGGAGCTAATCCACAACCTTGTAGTCGCTTCTCTTGATTATCCTCATAAATTCATCCACATCTTGATCAAAGGATGTTTTATGGGCTTCTTTCAAAATTGGTTCTTCTGGCACCACATTTTTACCTTTGGCTTTGGCAGCAGCCTCTGCCTCAGTATTAACTCTTGGAACTTGTGACGCAAAGAGATGTCTGCTTCGGGTGAAGCCTCTGCCTCCCCCGACATTATCCACCTGTGGTGTATGAGCTGAAGAATCAAGAAGTACTCTCTCCCCGTTGCAGTAGAGGTCTGAACCATAGTGCCATGTGTAAACACCCCAAATTTGCCCTCACCCATTCACACCATGGCTTGTGATATCCTCATATACATGATTTCACTCATACCATTCTCATATTGCATTTTTACTTCACTGCATTGCTTCTAAGTCATCTGCATCTAGGGTTTGTGATCTGAGCAATCCAAGAGTTACTTGAGTCATTCCAAAGGCCTTCAATCACTTCAAAGGGGTCCGTGTATGTTCTAGCATCATATTATATCCTCACAAGGTCAAAGGAGTCAAAGAATCACAAGAACTGAGATTGGCATGGAAGCAGAGCCAGGTTTAACTGCACAGATGACCTAGAATTAGGGTTTTGGTTTCAGAGGCCACAACTCCAATTTTTTTGGTCATTCTTGTTTCTATTGGTCTCTATATGTTATGAGGATCATGCATATCAAGTTTCATGAAGAAATTCCATGGGGAAGGCATCTAATCAAGAGTTGACTTCTTGTGCAAGTCAGTGCAAAATCAGGGCATCTGAGGCCCCCAATGACCCAACCAAAGGGCATTCTCCATCATTTTGAATGTGTATGATCTTTATTTGATCATAGAAGATGTTAGAAGTTCACAAAATAGAAGAATTTCAAGCCATTTGCAAAGTTGCCTTTTTGGGAAAGTGACTTGTATTGGAAACTTGCTATTTTGGGAAAGTTTTTCAACCTCCTCCAATTGATTCAAAAATGCTTTAAATGAGAGAACTTTGGTCATGAAAGTTGTAGATTGGATCATTCCCTTTTCAAAAAGTATAAGAACTCTTTCTAATTCATTTTGGATTAAAAGTTATGGCTTTGCAAAGTTGGAAAAAATCATTGAATTTTCACTTTTTGCACAAGAGGGAAAGTTGCAAAACCTCATGCCAAGGCCAAAGATGACTTCAAAGTGACTTATAATATTCATGCAAACACAATGCAATGCCTAAAATTCAGATTGGCCCAAGAAATTTCTCATTTTTCATGCCTTGATGTCCAAGTATCATAAGCCATTTTTCATGAAAATCACAAAGAGGGAAAACTTGCAAGAAGGGTTCCTTTGGTTTTGTTTGATCTCTAATCAATATCAAAGTGTCATAGCAGCATTATATGGTGCATTTTGCTGCATATTACCCAAGAGATGTCACATGTTCATGGCCAAAAGTCACAAAATGTCAAAAGTTGCCAAAATGCAAAACACATGCTATCTTGCAATCCCAATGTTGCAGTCCTTCACAAACCATCCAAAGGTCCTCCCTAAAGCTGGCTGAGGCAATCCAAACACATAGATCTCCTCTGCCATGGCCCATACCCCCAAGTACAACTTACTTGACATTTTGGCAACTTGAGCCATACCAATCACATCAGTCCACATCAACTCCTCTGGCCTATCACACTTGTTTATACAAACCAAAAGCAAGCCATTTGAAAAAAAACAAAAGCCAGAAAGGACACACAATCCAACTTGCACAAGATCTGTCCCAAACTTCTCCTCTGAATTTTCTCCTCACACAGCCATCAAACTTCACTTTCTCTTTCACCAACAAGACACAAATCACCCTTAGAACAAAAAAACACCCCCTGATACAGCTTGAAACATCACACACAAAGACCTCCATTGCTGCTACACCAGAGCAAAACAGTCATAACCAACCATTCTCAAAAGTTTCTAAACTTCATTCCATCATCAGGGTGTTCAAAGGAGAGGGATTGCACCAAGTTTGAGGCCAGAAAGCTCCAAAGTTCAAAGCTTCGGTTCAGGTATCATCAAGAACATTTTTTTTAGAAATGCAATCTCTTGTTATAGGATGATAGAGTTTGTTTCACTGATCATGTTAAGCTTTGAAACACTGAAAACGGTTGAAAAATGAGTGTGTATGCATGTTCTGAAGTTTTTGCAGTGTTCTTGATTTTGCTCGAATATTGTTGTTGATACATTGTAAATGTGATTTTGTGATTGATTCATGTTTGGGGTGGGTAGAGTATGAAATCTGGAGAGTTAGAGCACTTAAAACAGCCTAGGGAATGAGTTTAATTATGCATTTTTGGAAAAACAGCATAATGAATCGATTCATTCTAGCTTGAATCGATTCATTCTGTTGAAAGGTTCCTGGATTTCGCAAAATGAATCGATTCATCCCATTATGAATTGATTCATGCTGTTTAACTAATTCTGTTTCTCAAAAATTGATCATTATGAATCGATTCATCCCATTATGAATCGATTCATTCTTCTGTTAACCAATTTTAATTCATTTTGTTTGTATTTTATTTGCATGAATTTTAAAAAATAGCAAAACACTTTGAAAAATTCTGAAATTTTTTGTCAAGCATTTCATTAATTTTCAGAACCCAAAAATATTTTAATTTTTAATTTTTTGCATTAAAAATTATTTTTAAATCATTTAAATGTTTATTTTTAATTAATTAATGAAAATTAATTAATTAAAAATGCATTTAGGTATTTAAAAATCACAAAAAAATTCACATTGCATTTTAAAACATTTAGAAACATTATCAAACTCTCAAAACAAATTTCTTTTTGGTTCTTGATGCCTTTTGATCATTTTCATTGGAATTAAATTCATTTTAAGGCATTATTTTGGTTTAAACTTTGAAAAATTCATTCTGCCCAACCCTTGAGAGTTTGATGATGGTTCTTCTTGCATTGCATCCTACATAGCATGTAGTTTATAGGATAAAATTGGTTTTATTTGATCTTTCATTTTCAATTTGTTTGGTATTTTTCTTTGTGAGGCACCCCAAAACCCTAGTAATCTTAGGAAATTCATAACTTTCACTAGGTTGAGAATTGGATCCTCTCCTTTGGGCAGTGAGTTTGTATAGGTTTAGGTTTCCTTTTAATGCATTTTCAATTTTTTATCATGATGCTTGCTTCTGGTTTTGGATTTTGTTTTGTGCATTGATCATAAACCCTAATTTGGGCTTTCTTTTGTATTCATTTTACATTTGTTTGCATACCATGACTTTCCATGACATTTTGTGCATCCATTTGATTCATAATACATCTTAGGACATATTAGAATCATATTTGATCATTGCATCTTTCATTTGCCATGTTGTATGTCATTTGCATTTCATAACTTTTCATGTATGTTCATGGTTCTAAGCATGCTCCTCTTGCATCCATATGTTTGTATGATCATTCCCATGCCTTGCCTCATATGTGCATCATCTCTTAGCATCATTAACATCATGTTCATGCTTCTGGTTTTGGTTTGCATCATCACATCTCATCCCATTTGCATTGCATTTCATTCCTTTTGCTAACTTTTCAGGTGGTAAGTTACTTTGAGAAGTGAATTTGCCTTCACTTCTCACTATCTCTTTCCATTTCTCTTGCACCCTTGCTGCATTCTTTGTATGTGTTTGGATTGAGCTTTGATCATTCTTGTTCATCTCACTTTCTTTCTTCAAGTGACTTGTCTTCTTAAATGAAGCAAGTTACTATGCTTCTCTTTGCTCCTTCATCTGCTTCCTGGTGGTTCCTCTGAAGATCTTTCTTGTAAACCTCACAAACCCTAGGAATAACCAAGCATGACAATAATTAGGGTTTTGATTAGTCCCCCATTTAGATTTTACCTTTGTGTCTCATTGAGTCTTCTCTCCTCATCTCATAATCTAGGACTAAACCCTAAAAGTTTTAAGGCTTTGTGATTAAGCTTATGCCTGCATCCTTCTATTAGGATGGAGTGTATAACTTTAATCCTAAGTGTTAAACCCTTAATGTGTTTAAATCCTTTAATCAATTCACCTAATAATCACTAAGACATCAAGCTTGTAACTTGGGCCTTGCATTAGGGTTCTAATTCTTCCTTAATTGCTTAAGAAGGACTAACCCTAGTGTTAATGGACAAGTCCCCCTCAAGTTGTCTTACAAACCATAAAAATCACTTCTTCATCATATCATTAACTAAAATCCATCTAATAAAGGCTTTGTTTTGTCATGAGGTTAATCCCTAATCATGGATTAAGTTGAGAAGCCTTTCTCAGCTTAAATGTTCTCATCTATTATCCTTCTATTAGGATGGTGTAATGGGTCCATTAAATCTTTGATTATGGCTTAATCTCATTACTCAACACTAAACAAAAATAACAAAAACATCTAAATAATAACAAAGTAGGTTAATGATCTTAATCCTACATCATGGTGATTAAGTGTGAGATGCTGACTTCACACTTAAGGTATTCTCATTACCCCTAATCAGAGGGAAGATGTGATGAGTTTGCTAACCCATTGGTTTAGGCTTAAGCTCATTAACTTATGACAAACATTCAAAAGCAATAAAAGACTGAAAATACCAAAAAAAAAAAACAATAATCGTCTCCTCCGGGATTCTTTTCTCATCATCTTCACTCATAAACGAGAACTTGCTTCTTCCGTCTAATGTAAGACAGTTTGCACCTGAGCCAGACAGGTCATACACTTGAGCATAGACAAGTAAGCAGTTCATCAGTAAATTTACCTTTCAGTCTCTTTGGGTCGAACTATGGTGTTCTGACTTCCTCATTGCACGAGAGGATACGTAGGCATAACTTAACGGTTATCGAACAAAAGTCTCTGTATATTCCCCCTCCTTCCAGCAATTATTCTTTAAGCCTCATTATCTTGAGCATTTCATTCCTGTTCTTACACTGACACTTCTTTTATACACTTCTCACTTCTCTTACACTGACACTTGCATTCTTTCCAGCTTTGATACACAAATTGCACTGACACTACCCCTTTAAAACACAAATCTTCTAAGCGTGGATCCCGCCGAGTACGGCGGACAATCTGGGTGCTAACACCTTCCCAGGTTGTAACCAACCCCCTTTCTCAGTCTCTCTGGTTCGCAACCGTCTTATCCATCTTTCCTAAGGTTTATGCAGCATTACCTTTCCTCCGGGATAGAAATGCCTAACTAGCGACTCTATTCATTCATTTCTTGTGAGTTCACTCCTGTGTATTCTCACACCTCCTTTCGCCGACCGTTCGCGCTTGTACCGGGATGCAAATCTTCGGGAGCGACAGCTTGGCGACTCTGCTGGGGACCCTTATACTGCAACCAGGGCTTCTGGTTCTTTTTGTGGGTTCCTCCTAGCGCTTGTTTGATTTGTGTTTACTAGGGTGTTATGTGCTATTTGTGCTTGTATATTTATTTTGTTTTTGCTTTATGTACAGTTGTTTTATTGCTTTCTTTATAGCTTTATATACATCGTACTGTCATACTGTGTTTGGCTGGATCTGGTTTTTTTGCTTTGGTGGGTGGGGTTCTATTGAGAGTTAAGGTCCTATACCTGGGATCTGAGTGACACCTAGGCTAGAGTGGTTCATGTTCTTTCCCATTCCATTTTGGTCTGGTGCGGGAATATGAAACACGGTTCAGATATGGGTTTCTTCTTGATAACTCTGTGCTACAGATTTCCTGTAGTGCTAGGGCTATCTGGGAAGCCTGCTAAGTCTGGATGACCTTTAGTATTAACCTTCAGAAGCTGAGGTGAATTAGAGGAGGATCCTTTATGGTTATTGTAAACACTGTACCTCCGGGTTAGACGTGTTTACACTTCTCATAACTGATCCAAGTCTGAGGATCTTTGTTCTAGAACACCACCTGTGAGGGGGTTGGGCTGTTTACAGGTTTGCAGGTATCCTTGACCTCAGCATACCCTGTTACTTTGTTTTGATTAAGAGCACTCCATTTTGGGATAGTTCTTGTGATTTTTAACCCTGGAAATGTGACTCTTTATTTGAGTCCCCCACCTTGGTTACTGGACTTATGAACCTCCATCTGGATTTCTTGAACATACATGGACTTATATCAAGGCAGTAATCAGATCCAGCTTGATCACAAACCCTTGCATATCATTTGCATACATCATCATTGCATCATTTAACATTTGTTTATTTGTTTTTCAGGGTATCCATATTGTATTTGGCTTGGTTTTGACCCCTTCATCTGCATAGACCCCTATCCATCAGCTACCAGCATCAGCCTATTAGTGGCCCATCTTCAGTATTATTCTCCATCATCAGCATCTGTCTCAGCTCTTCTTCAGCAACATGGCACCCAAGAAGAGCAATATCTCCTACCATTTCTTTGAGCCTGAGTTAGCTGGCATCAGGAAGATCCAGGCCCTGATTACTCCAGACCATATACCACTATTCAGAGAACATTATGGAGGCATCTTGGATGTGGTTATGGATTTGTACCCTTCCTAGAGGAGCTTGATTCACACTTGCCTGCAGTTCTATGATCCCCCTCTGAGGTGCTTCACCTTTCAGGATTTTCAGTTAGGGCCTTTATTAGAGGAGTATTCATCATTGGTTGGTGTACCTGTCAGGGGTGGAGTCCCCTTCAACCCTGAGATGGCTTCTCCTAGTAATGAAGAGTTGGCAAGAGCATTGTATCTGGAACCCTCTCTGATTGGACAGAACATGACTACCAAGGCAGGAATCTCTGGTCTGCATTTGGATTTCTTGACTTCTCAGGCCATCCTGAAGGCCTCCTTGGGAGAATGGAAGGCAGTCTGTGCTTTGTTAGCCCTAAGCATATATGGGGTTATACTTTTTGCAGACGAGCCTAAATTTATTAGCAAGAATGCCATCCACCTTTTCATTCTGAGGAACCCAGTGCCCACCTTACTGGGAGATTTCTACTACTCTGTTCACCAAAGGAATGAGAAGCAAAGAGGAAGGCTGGTGAGATGCTGTGCTCCCCTGTTCCATACCTGGCTGCTCAAACACTTGCCCAAGACTGATGCATTCTTGAATCCTCATCAGCAAAAGAATTGGGCTAGAAGACTCACTGCTTTGACCTCAGCTGATATCAGGTGGTGCACTCAGAGCACCAAGGGTAGGGACATCATGACTAGTTGTGGACAGTTCCCCAATGTACCCCTGATAGGAGTGAAGGGTTGCATCAACTATAACCCTCTGCTATTCAAGAGACAATTGGGCTATGCATTGATTCATCCTCCTAGAGCACAGGACTTGGCTGAGACCCTTTATTGTGAGGTTAAGCCTAATCTAGCTATTGTCAGGCAAGCATCCTGGGCTTGGGACAATGTCCAGACCAAGGGAATGACTGTTCTTGGAAGATGCAACAATGTGGCCTCAGCTCAGTACTATGAGTGGTCCCATGCCAGGGCTCAAATTTCTGGGACGCCCTTCACCGTTGAGGATGCACCTGGGCCATCCACATCACCCCCTCCAGCCACTGTTAGCCTGGAAGAGTTTGAGAAATTGAAAGAGAGGAATGAGAACCTGACTCAGGCTCTACAGAAGACCCTCTGGGAGAGAAGTGATGGTCGTCTGGACATTGAAAGGTTGGAAAAGTTAAAGGTGGAACATCTAGCCAGGATTGAGAAGTCAGAGGACTACATCAAGAAGTCAAGGGCTGGGGAGAAGATTTTGAAGAATGCCTGCAAGGAGGCTCAGTTCCAAAAGGCCAGGACTGATTTATACCTGAAAGAGAGTCAAGCTAGGTGGGTCAGGATCACCGAAGCCCGTACTCAGGAAGATAAAAGGACTCAGGACAAGATTGAGCAGTTGGAGGCTAATGCAAAGGAGCAACAGGAAGCCCTGCTAGCAGCCCAGAAAGAGATCTCAGAGTTGAAGATTAGGGCTGGTGTGAAGAGGTCAAAGGACCACAGCAGACACAAGAAGCTAACCACTGCTATCACCACCAGGAATCTTCTTATCAGGAATCTCACAGAGCATCCAGCTGATCCAGTAACTGAAGCACTCCTGAAGGAGGTTAAGGAGGATGAGTTTGGTCTTGGTGTCTGACTTTTGCTTGTTGTTGCTTTCTTTTCATGTACTTTTCTTTTATGTTATATTTTTTGACCCCTCAGGGGCACGTATTGTAAAAAAACAAACTATGTATGATTCACTATTTGTAATATATTCATTAATTTGTTTCATCTGAGTTCTTTCAAGCAACATCAAAAAGCATCTTCCTCGGGGTCTGGAAAGGTCAAAACCAAATGCCAAGCCGGATACCTTGGAAACAAATAAGCATACTGCATTGCATACTAACCTTTTGTTTTATTTTGTAGGTTTTTGTTTTGATTGTTACTAACTCTGTTGTGGTTCAGGAACTATTGCTCGCCGTCAGGTGTTCCCACTCAACCGTCCGCACAGATATCCTACCCGTAACAACCTTCCGGGTATACAGATGGACCAAGTACAGCAGGACCTTACAGAGGTCAGGGCTCAAATGGCCAATGAGAGGCAAGAAATGAGAAATGAAATGACTCAGTTTATGGAGGTGATGAATGGATTGGCCCAGAGCCAAGAAAGATTAAGGGCACTAGTAGAAAGGCAGACTCAGGAAGACCCCCATCTAGGGACTGGTGGAACAAGCAACAATGAGAGGGTTCAGCCTCATATCAACCCACCTGTGTTTGGGCCCCACCTTCATCCAGAGATCAACATCCCTGCTAATGTGCAGGGGAATGCTACTACAGGCAGGGTACTACAAGAAGACCCCCAGGAAGATCAGTTCACTGTGATGGGAGCTGGGGATGAAGCCTATGACAGAAGGCTAGATGAAATTGCTGAAAAATTAAGGTCCTTGGAGTCTCAAAACTCCTTGGGTTTTGATGTCATGGACATGGGCTTAGTGGACGGGGTCAGGATTCCCCACAAGTTTAAACCTCCGTGCTTTGAGAAGTACAACGGAACTTCCTGCCCGCGAACCTACTTGCAATCCTTTCTGGGGAGGCTGAAGGCATATACCATGGATGAAAAGCTATGGATGTTTTATTTCGAAGATAGCTTAACAGGTGCTTCAAGGGAATGGTACTCTCACTTGACTAGAGCAACCATCAGGTGCTGGAAGGACCTGGCTGAGGCTTTCATTAGACAATACCAGTACAACTTGGATATGGCTCCCAACAGGACCCTCCTGATGGGAATGTCACAATCATCCAGAGAAAGCTTCCGGGAGTACGCCCAGAGGTGGAGACAGCTTGCTGCTGCTGTCCAGCCACCCATGTTGGAAAGGGAGATGGCCGACATGTTTATGAACACCCTCCAAGGGACATACATTGATAGGCTAGCTGCCTTTTCTTCCACCAGCTTCGCGGATGTAGTCATAGCTGGAGAAAGAATTGAGAGCCTTCTAAAAATGGGTAAGATTTCCGACAATGGTGCTAGCTCGTCCAGCAACCCAAGAAGGCCTTTTGTGGGCCCAAGAAGAACTGGTGAGACTAATGCTATCCATACCAGCAGGGGCAGGCCCCGGTATGTTCATAGGTCAGTGGCAGCTGTCACCATTCCCGCCCCAATTCATCCACAACCAGCATACCAGCCACAACAACAACCCCACTACCAGCAACAAGCTCAGTATCCACCTCAGAGAAATTATAACAACAACAACACCAGCAACAACAATCAGCAAAGACCTTTTCAACAGAGACCATCTCAGGCCAATAGGGTGATTGATCCGATCCCTATGCCTTATGCCGCATTATTGCCACAACTCCTGAAACTCAACCTGGTTGAGCTAAGGACATTGGCACCTCCAGATCCTGCCAGTTTGCCTAGAAATTATGACGCCAGCGCCAGATGTGCTTTTCACTCAAATGCACCTGGCCACAGTACATAGAAGTGCAGAGCTTTGCACATGAAAGTACAGGATCTAGTGGATTCCAAAGCTCTAAACTTTGCACCTCCGCCAAATGTCAGCAAGAACCCTATGCCCAACCACGGAGGACCCAAAATTAATGCTATTGAGGAAGACAAGCCGTCTTTCTTGATAACCAGTGTGGGGCAGATTCGGACACCCTTAGTAGAGATTAAAGCTCAACTCCTTGAATGTCAAATGTTCCCGGATGTGAGCTAGGATGTGCTTATTGCAATGTTTCAATAAATGGGTGTGATAACTTGAGAAGTGGCATAGATGGTCTCATCCATAGTGGCCTACTTCAAATCACAACATCAATACCTACCAATCCAGCAATCTCCTTAACAACAATTCCCGAGTCTTCTACAACTGCAACAACAATTGTTCCAAGCAACTCTTCAATCTCATCAACAAATGCTTCATCTGTCATTTCAACGGACCAAATATCAACAAACATCTCTTCTACAACTTCAGCACCCCTTCATTCAAAATCTCCTACAACAGCAACACTCATCCAGTCAACAGTGTCTCCTACAACGTCAACAGCAAATATTGAAAATGTCTCAACGGTTACAATTTATTATGATCCTGCAAATGATTCTGCCTACAACTCACAAAATGCCACTCCTGTCAGAGCACCAGTTACAATATACTATGATCCACATACTATCATGGTCCCTTCTACAGCTGCTATCAGTCCAGTCACTATCACAGTGCCTGGGCCAGTCCCTTATGAAAGCAATAATGCCATCCCTTGGCATTACGGCTCCGATCTATACTGCGAAGGACAGAAAATCACTTTGGAATCATCAACTTCTTCACCACAAATAGACAATGTGGGGGGAGGCGGAGGCTTCACCCGAAGCGGACGTCTCTTTGCCCCACAGATTCCAAGACCCATTGCTGAAGCAGAAGCTGCTATCAAAGCAAAAGGGAAGAGCCTGGTGCAAGAAGAACAAGTTGCTAAAGAAGCTTTGAAAACCCCTTTTGATCAAGAGGTTGATGAATTCATGAGAATCATCAAGAAAAGTGATTACAAGATAGTGGACCAGCTTCACCAGACACCTTCCAAAATCTCCATTTTATCATTGCTGATGTGCTCCGAGGCTCACCGGAATGCATTACTAAAAGTCTTGCATGCAGCTTATGTGCCAGAGGAGATTACCGTCAATCAGTTAGAGGTTGTGGTTGGAAATGTCAACGCTAGTCATGGACTAGGATTTACCAACACTGATTTGACGACGGAAGGCCGCAATCACAACAAGGCTTTGCACATTACCTTGGAGTGTAAAGGTGCAGTTCTTTCTCATGTATTGGTAGACACAGGGTCATCCCTCAATGTCCTACCTAAAAAAGCCCTTGTGAAGCTAGAGTATGAAGGATTGGCATTACGTCCCAGCAACTTGGTAGTGAGAGCCTTTGACGGTTCTAAGAGATCAGTTCTGGGAGAAATTGAGTTGCCTATAATGATTGGCCCACAGACTTTCAAAACGACCTTCTTCGTGATGGATATACAGTCTTCCTACAGCTGTCTATTGGGTAGACCATGGATACACGCCGCTGGCGCTGTGACGTCGACCCTTCACCAGAAGTTAAAATTCGAGTGGGAGGGCCAAGTCGTTACTATTTGTGGAGAGGAAGATATTTTCGTCAGCCATCTGGCTACATACAAATACATTGAGATGGATGGGGAGATCCACGAAACTATGAGTCAAGGGTTTGAGGCCTTGAACATAAATGAAGCATCCGCTGTACCTGGAACCTCAATGACATCTTATCAACAAGCCCGGAAGGTTGTTGAAGAAGGGACTGCCCAAGGCTGGGGCAAGTTGTTGCCCATAGAGAAGAAGGAGGATAAATTTGGGTTGGGTTACAAACCAACTCAACAAGATCAAGCAGAGGCTGCTAAGAAGCCCAGTTTTATCAGTGGGGGATGCTCACCCCTGATGCAGTAAACAATTTGGAAGATGAGTCGGAAGATGAGCGCAACCTGGAGAGTTGGATACGTCCAAGGATCCCGGGGAGCAGTATCTCAAACTGGTCTTCCCAGGAAATTATAAGAGTTACTCCTGCAGAGTAATTATTATTTCCTGTATTTTTAAGCATGCATCAAGTCTTGCATCTTGCCCAAGATGACAAGACTCATTTTGTAATCGGGCCATCTGTAATTTTGTGCAAATAGATCAATCAATGATAATCAGACATCTTTTGCAAATGAGTCGTTTTCTTTTCCGCTCACTGTTTTTCTATTTTTCTTTTTGTACAAAAAATAAATGGCAATGTTTTCAAAATGATAACTTCATTTCATTTTTTTCTAAAACAAGATTAAAATCAATCACTAAAATGAACAAACTGAACCCTTGCAGAGAGTGCCTTTCAGACCGCACCGACAGCAGCACGGCTATGACTTCGTATGACTTCGACAATCCAATCAATCAAGCTGATGAAGGGGTTGAAGAAGAGTATGAGCTTCCTGAAGAGCTAGCCAGGTTGTTGAGACAAGAGGAAAAGGTTATCACCCCTCATCAGGAGGAGGTCGAAACAATTAATCTTGGTACAGATGAAGACGTGAAAGAAGTTAAAATCGGGGCCTACCTACAAGACTCAGTGAAGAAATAATTGATTGACTTGCTTCAGGAATATGTGGATGTGTTTGCTTGGTCTTATCAAGATATGCCAGGGTTTGACACCGACATTGTTATGCACAAGCTGCCTTTAAGAGAAGATTGTCCGCCGGTTAAGCAGAAGCTGCGCCATACTCGCCCAGACATGGCGATGAAAATCAAAGAAGAGGTACAAAAGCAGTGGGACGCCGGGTTCCTTGCTGTAACTAGCTATCCACCGTGGGTTGCTAACATAGTACCTGTGCCTAAGAAGGACGGCAAAGTAAGAATGTATGTTGACTACAGGGATCTGAACAGAGCTAGTCCAAAAGATGACTTCCCCTTACCTCACATTGATGTATTGGTGGATAATACGGCTCAGTTCTCGGTATTCTCCTTCATGGACGGATTTTCAGGATACAATCAGATCAAGATGTCACCTGAAGACATAGAGAAGACAACTTTCATCACACCCTGGGGCACGTTCTGTTACAAGGTGATGCCATTCGGACTGAAGAATGCTGGTGCAACATATCAACGGGCTATGGTAACATTATTCCACGATATGATCCATAAAGAAATTGAATGTTATGTGGATGACATGATTGCCAAGTCCCTCACTGAAGAAGACCATTTGGTAAATCTACTGAAACTATTCAAGCGTCTAAGGAAGTACCAACTGAAGTTGAACCCCAACAAGTGCACATTCGGGGTGCGATCTGGTAAGCTGCTGGGATTTATTGTGAGCGAGAAAGGGATTGAAGTTGACCCTGATAAAGTCAAGGCCATTCAAGAAATGCCATCACCAAAGTCTGAAAAAGAAGTTTGGGGGTTTCTAGGTAGATTGAACTACATTTCACGGTTCATATCTCACCTTACAGCAACCTGTGAACCCTTATTCAAATTGTTAAGAAAAGAACAAACGGTCAAGTGGAACGAAGACTGCCAGAAGGCTTTTGACAAGATCAAGGAATACTTACAAGAGCCTCCGATCCTTATGCCTCCAGTTGAAGGAAGACCTCTAATAATGTACTTGACAGTATTAGAAGAGTCAATGGGGTGTGTGCTGGGCCAGCATGATGAGTCTGGTCGAAAAGAGTATGCAATTTACTACCTAAGCAAAAAGTTTACCGACTGTGAACAACGTTATTCACTGCTCGAGAAAACTTGCTGTGCTTTAGCGTGGGCTGCTCGCCGACTAAGACAGTATATGTTGACCCACACCACTTTATTGATCTCAAAGATGGACCCAGTCAAGTATATCTTTGAGAAGCCAGCACTTACCGGACGGGTTGCAAGATGGCAAATGATCCTCACAGAATATGACATTTAGTACACATCTCAGAAAGCCATCAAGGGCAGTGTATTGTCTGAATATCTTGCTGAGCAACCTATTGATGATTACCAGCCTATGAGGTTTGACTTCCCTGATGAAGACATCATGTTCATAAAAGCAAAAGATTATAAAGAGCCTGTTCACACTGAAGGGCCTGACCCGGAAGAAGAATGGACCATGATGTTTGATGGGACTGTTAATATGAATGGTCGTGGTGTTGGTGCAGTACTCATTACACCTAAAGGAGTTCACATGCCTTTCTCGGCAAAGCTTACCTTTAACTGCACTAACAACGAAGCTGAATACGAAGCTTGCATTATGGGTCTTGAAGAAGCCATTGACCTCAGGATCAAGACATTGACTGTATTCGGGGATTCAGCTCTGGTAGTTAATCAAACCAACGACAAATGGTACACCCACCAAGATCATCTGATACCTTACAGGGATTATACAAGGAGGTTATTGACTTTCTTTACAACAGTCAAGCTTGAGTATATCCCTCGGGAAGAGAATCAGTTTGCAGATGCTCTGGCTACCATTTCATCCATGATCAAAGTTCAAGCTGCCAACTTTGTACCTCAAATTCCAGTGTCCAGACTTGACAGACCAGCATATGTATTTGCAGCAGATGTTGTCGAAGATGATAAGCCTTGGTTCCATGACATTAAACGCTTCTTGGAGGATCAAACATACCCACCTGGGGCATCTTCCAATGATAAGAAGACTTTAAGAAGGCTTGCTGGTAGTTTCTTTATGAACACTGATGGTTCCCTGTACAAGAGAAACTTTGATATGGTACTCCTCAGATGCGTTGATAGAACAGGAGCAGACTTGTTAATGCATGAAGTGCACGAAGGATCCTTTGGTACCCATGTTGGAGGACATGCAATGGCCAAGAAATTGCTAAGATCAGGTTATTACTGGATCACAATGGATGCCGACTGTTGTGCCTACGCCAGAAAATGCCATAAATGCCTGATTTATGCAGATAAGGTCCATGTGCCTCCCAATCCTTTGAATGCGATGTCTTCACCCTGGCCCTTTGCTATGTGGGGCATTGACATGATTGGCAAGATTGAACCGACTGCTTCGAATGGCCACAGATTCATCCTGGTTGCCATTGACTATTTCACCAAGTGGGTCGAAGCAGCTTCCTATGCAAACGTTTCAAGGCAAGTGGTAGCTAGATTTCTGAAGAGAGATATCATCTGTCGATACAGAGTTCCCGAGCGAATCATTACCGATAATGGTTCCAATTTAAACAACAAAATGATGGCGGAGCTATACCGGGACTTCAAGATCCAACACCACAATTCTTCTCCTTACAGGCCAAAGATGAACGGCGCTATTGAGGCAGCTAATAAGAATATCAAGAAGATTGTGCAAAAGATGGTAGTTACCTACAAAGACTGGCATGAAATGCTACCGTTTGCCTTGCATGGGTACCGTACGTCAATCAGAACATCCACTGGGGCAACACCGTATCAGCTTGTGTATGGTATGGAAGCAGTCCTACCTGTTGAAGTTGAATTACCCTCCCTACGGGTACTGATGGATGTTAAGCTGAACGAAGCAGAATGGGTCCGGTCCCGATATGAACAACTGAGTTTGATTGAAGAAAAAAGATTAGCTGCAATCTGTCATGGACAGCTATATCAGAAAAGAATGAATAGAGCCTTCGATCGGAAAGTCAGGCACCGAGAGTACCAAGTAGGAGATCTTGTGCTGAAGAGAATCCTCCCTCCTCATACAGACCATAGGGGCAAGTGGACTCCGAACTATGAAGGACCATTCGTAGTAAAGAAAGTCTTCTCGGGTGGAGCACTCATGCTCAGCACCATGGATGGCGAAGACTTCCCGTCCCCTGTGAATTCAGATGCAGTTAAAAAGTAATTCGCATAAAAATGACCCGCTGGACATAAAAACATAATGTAAGTCCAGGCAAAAATAGGGCATCCCGGCGAGTCAAAAACAGAATAAAAGACTCGGGCAAAAATAAGGGAAAAAAAACAAAAAATGTACACCCGCTGAGTTGAAAAGCCGCATTGGACAACTCAGGCAAAAATGGGTATCCCGATGGATTGAAAACCCGAAAGGGCGATCCATGCAAAATAAGGGAATAAGCGAACAACTGCATTCTGAATTCGTCTGTATCACCTACAACTTGGTAAACCTCGAAAGGATCAAGCTTCTCTCAGAACCAGCCTTCTTCAGAAAGCAAGACGAGAAGAATGTCAAAAGTCATACGAGTCATATCCAAAGGGAAGCTCCTTGAAGCGTCGTCAACATTGCCAGCATTTTGTTTCTCAATTTGTAACAATCTCCTCATTTTAGGAGATATGTTTCTTTGACTGTATCTTGCCAATTCAGGGCACGTGAATTAATAAAATCAGATTTTCAGTCATGTCTCGTCTCGTATATTTTATTTCCATTTGCAAAATGTCCGATGTCCTTAAGATATTGATTGCATAAATACAGATGCTTCTCTTCTAAAAAACGTGCTTGCAGGAAATATACTCACTCCCAGGAGTGCCTAAACTCCTATGATGGAATCCGGTAAGGGATACCTCGGGATTACTTGTGCGTTTTCTTGCCTTTTCAGGGTTGCAGGTATCCAAAGCACAGCATGGGGCATGAAGGCTTCCCCGGCAAGCTACCAAATCATTATTTCCTCAACACACCGTCCAAAGAGCACCAGGGATGCATTCTCCCCCATCAGAGTTGTCAGGCATCACTTCTTCAACAGGGCAGCACCAGAAGGTGTTCATATTCCCCAGCTGAGTCGTCCAGTATCATTCTCAGCAGGATCCTCCGCAGAAATCTCCAGGAAAGGTCTTCCAGTGACCTTTCTGACTCCCCAGCTAAGTTGCCAGGCATCACTTCTCCAACAGGGCAGTACCAGAAGGTGCCCATATCCCCAGCTGAGTTGCCAAGTATCCTCCTCGGCAGAAATTTCTAGGAAGATCTTTCAGTGATCTTTCTTCTTCCCCAGCCGAGTTGCCATCTACTATTCCTCCGCAGCCAAGTGCAAAAGCCGGGGAACCATCTCCCCACAGAGCTTCAGCCTCTATTCAGAAAAAGCAACGTCCGAAGAAATCACAACAGAGTGAAGAAAGCTTCTTCAAACCCCAGCTGGGTCCCTCATTACCAAAGATGGGTCTATCAGTGACCTATCTCCCCAAGCAGATACATCTTATCAAGTCCACCAATGATCTTATCCCCAGCTGGGAGATCCACTTCAAGCAGATCAACCGGAGATCTTCGTAGCGACGGGATCCGAATCCCGGATCATTATCTTTGCATAAACATAGCATTCGCATCATATTCTCCCCACAGAGCGTAGCATTCCGTCTAATACGGAGCATTACGGCAAAAATCAAACATATTGCATAATCATAAGCCATGTTCTGAATCAAACACTTGTGAATATTGGCAACCCATCAAAGATATACAGAGAAACTCTCCAAAATTCCCCACCAGAGAGCCAAAAGCATTTTCCTTACACTCATAAATACAAATACACACTTCTTTTGACACCCGTCCGTGTCATCATTCCCCAGTAAAGTCGCCCAAGCACTCTTTACAAACAGACCACCCGTATTACAGATATTTCTTGACACCCGTCCGTGTCATACCCCCAGCAGAAAGCCAAAGCGTCCCCTTTGCGCTCACAGATACACACATATATACAACTTCCTTGGTGTCGCTCCCGGGATTTTCATCCTAGTACAAACGCGAAAGTGGCGCGGAAAGGTAGAGTCGCCAGCCAGACATTTTTATCCCGAATGAATGGGAAAGGTAATGTTGCACAAACCTGAGGAAGAAGGAAAAGGACGAGGCCTTGCGAACCAAAGATCGGGGTTCGGGAGTCGGTTACGACCTGGGAAGGTATTAGCACCCCAGATCGTCCGTCGTACCCGACGGGATCCACGCTTGCTTGCTTGTTTCAATGGGTGAGAAAAATAACTGCTGAATAAAACCGCTACTGGAATAAAGGGAATGGAAAATGAGAAATGAACTGAAATGAGAATGAAAAGAAAGGGGGAAATGTAGGGAAAATAAAGAATGTGCTCGAACGGGCCCTACCCCGCTGCCTACGTACCTCATCGGGATAATGAGGATCAGAGTCGACGTAGTTCGCCTAACTAAGGCTTACACTCGTTTGTGGTTTTTAGGATGACGTTGCCATAGTTCTAGCTCAGGTGTTACCGGCTCTGACACGAGGGTGTTTACCGTATCGCTGTTTGAACTGTCGAGACAAGTCATGAAGAGTATGAGATGAGAAAGAAGACGTGACTTCTTGGTTTGTTGTTTTTTAGAAGAAATGTTTTGAATTTGTTTGTGAACGGTCTTGTACTAAGACCTATCCATCGCGGGAAGTATTTACACCTCGCCCCGAAACAGGACGCGTATAAACACTCCGCAACAAAGTCTCGTGTCGTACAAGATTGTTCGGTTTTTATTAAGTGTTTTATTGCTTTTCTTTTGAGATGAGAAAGAATGACTCAAGTGGGAAAAGGGACAAAAAACTAAGGGGAACTAAGACCAACCCTAAGTTGTTTATTCAATATCAAGGAGATCCTAAAGGTTAGTGAGGTTTCTAATCCTAAGGAGGAGAGGAAAGAGGAAGAGAAAAGGAAGAAGAACACAACTTACTTCCTAATGAAGTTAAGTTGGTTCCAAAAGGGGAAAACCTAACAAGCACAAACATTATGTAAGGCAAAATGGTGCAAATTAAATGCATTAGAAATACCAAAGAGGATAGGGTTTTTAGACATACCTTGCCCTCCCTACAAAACAAAGGTTAGCATGGTAAACATGATAAAAATAAGGCAAACAAAATTACCTAATTAATTCCTAAGGGAACTAGGACCTAAACTAGACTCAATCTATAGTTTAAAGGACCTAAAGCTAATGCAATGCAAAATTCAGCAAATTATTTACAGCACTTAATGCACAAACAGCTATGAAATGCACTATGCAATGCAACAGCTTTTTACAGCACCTATGCAGCATGAATAAGTAGGTGTAAAAAGTCAAATACAGCATGTACACATAACAAACAGCATACATTTTACAGCATTAATGCAAAACAACAGCTATGAAATGCAAAATCCAGAATTGATTATTTTCATTTTTTAATGCACAAACTCAAATAAAAATGCACCAATATCAACATATACATGCCTTTGAACATGGATCAACATACATAAATGGAAGAACATGAACATTTAGGATTATTCAAGAATGCATCATGTGGATTATGCAACAAGTAATGCACAAAGTAGCATATAAACATGCATATGAACATGGCATATGAACATGATGATCATTTATTATGAACATGCAACATGATAGTTCAACAAACACATTAAACTCAATGCAAAATTCAAAATTGAATTGATATGAATGCTATGATCAAGTATGCAAACAAATGCAACCAAATGCACATATATACATGATTATGCAAAATGCAACATTATCTTGACATAATGGAAATGCAAAAATGATTTAATGCCATGCAAACATATAAAACAGAATGCAACATGATTATTACATGTCAAATAATGCACAAACATAGCAACATAATGCAAGAACTTAAGCCATACACCAAGAACACAAAAAATGCCTATTATGCGACATAAACGGAATCGTGTCGAAACGACTCGAAATGGGGGAACTAGCTACTGGAAATGGATTCAAAAATTCCCTAAAATCACTACCTAAACATGCATGAACATTAGGGGCACTAGGACTTAGGGCTAAGCAATCCAAGGAACCAAAAACACAAAAATCATCAGCGTTAACCGGTTAACCATATAGGTTAACCGGTTAACGGACCTAAAACAGAAGCAAACTGGCCAAAAACGCATGTGTTAACCGGTTAACCATATGCGTTAACCGGTTAACACTGACCAGAATTGAAAAAAACAGCTTTTAAAATAAGTGCTTTTGGCCACCAACTTGCTTCTAATGATCCCTAACACCTAAGAACACACTAACACTAATTTCGACTTATTCGGAGCTTTTTTTACACATGCTAGCCTACATCTATTAACACTTTAAAACTAATTCAACAAAAATCACAAAAATGCAAACAACACATAATCGACGGAATTAATTCAAGCAAAGCGAAAAGCACTTAAAGAATGCCGAAACGGCGAGATGAAGAGAATAACTTAAAGAAGAAGTGATTAAGATCACCAACCTACGAAGCGGAGGATTGCTTCGGTAATTGTTGCAAGTATCGAAGCTTGAATCGAAGAGAAAACCGAAAACCGAGAAACCGCAAAATAAATGCGTTCTTGAGCTTGAATCTTTGGTGCGCTTCCGATAATCCGAAATCTTCAACAAAATCACTAGCTTCTTCTTCTACGATCCACCATTAATGGAGGTTGGAGGCTTAAGCTTCAAGATCTTCAAGTTTCAATGTGAAACTTGAAGAGCTTATTTGAAAAAAGCTTTGGTGAAAGGGAGAGGAAAAGTGAGAGAGAAAAAGTGATTATGGAAGAAGTGAAAAATTTGGAATTGTGGGAACCCTTTTCAATGAAGTGATTAATGGTTATATAGAGATTAGGCTAGGAGTTAGGTTTGGGTTTGGGGCCCAAAAATTAGGTTTGGGATCCAAAGTTAGGTTTGGAAGTTAGTTAGGGTTAGGGTTGGAAAAGGGAATATTCCTTGGAATATTCCTTGGAATATTCCTTGGAACACTCTAGAAGATGGTGGAAGGTGGTGGAAGTTTCCAAGGGAAATGGAGTGGAATTGAAGTGGAAAAATGAGATGGAAAGAATGAAAGGAAGTGTGGAAAGAAAGTGGAAGGAAAAGCGGAAAGAAAAGGGGAGGAAAGTGGTGAATTCTTCCTTTTTAATGGGTTAGCTTGAAAGTGGTGTGGATTATTTTTGGTACATCATTTTCTCTCGAACTCCAATGTTTGCCAAGCCTCGATCGACCACACACCTCATGCAAAGGACGATGAATGACTTATTTATTATTTCCAAATGCGATGCGATGATATGCGGAATGATGCAAGAATGAAGCGTGAATCACTCGAGGTTGATGATAAATAAGAGGGCAAATTTTGGGGTGTTACAGCTGCCCCTATTCAATCACTGTAGACTTGAATGGATGATAGCAGCTGCTTTCAGACATTTGAAGTATGCAGGGATTGAATACTAGAAACAACCAGAAAATTTGCACTCGGTGGAAGAGAACAGGGAAATAACTCCAACCATCTAAACTCTGCTTGTGGAGAACTCGGACATGAAGAGTAGCGAATTGGTGAATGTTTTTGGAATATCACTGGGAGATTGTTGATTTGTCACGCTACGGGTGGACTTTGGAAATTGCCACGCTGCGGGTGGACTTGTGACATGATGCCACCCTGAGGGTGGACTTTCGCCAATCTGCGGTTGGACTTCAAAATACATTGCCACACTGCGGGTGGACTTTGGAAATTGCCACGCTGCGGGTGGACTTTGGAAATTGCCACGCTTCGGGTGGACTTTGGGAATGATGCCACCCAGAGGATGGACTTTCGCCAATCTGCGGTTGGACTTCAAAATACATTGCCACACTGCGGGTGGATTGCTGAATAACTTGCCACACTGCGGGTGGACTTTGAAGGTTTGCCACACTGCGGGTGGACTTCTGAAACCTGCCACGCTGCGGGTGGACTTTGGAAATGATGCCACCCTGAGGATGGACTTTCGCCAATCTGCGGTTGGACTTCAAAATACGTTGCCACACTGCGGGTGGACTTTGGATATGATGCCACCCTGAGGATGGACTTTCGCCAATCTGCGGTTGGACTTCAAAATACGTTGCCACACTGCGGGTGGACTTTGGATATGATGCCACCCTGAGGATGGACTTTCGCCAATCTGCGGTTGGACTTCAAAATACGTTGCCACACTGCGGGTGGACTTTGGAAATTGCCACGCTGCGGGTGGACTTTGGAAATGATGCCACCCTGAGGATGGACTTTCGCCAATCTGCGGTTGGACTTTTGCTCACTACGGGAGACTTTTTGCTCACTACGGGAGACTTTTGCTCACTACGGGAGACTTTTGCTCACTACGGGAGACTTTTGCCCACTGCGGGGGACTTTAGAGATTTGCCACCCGAAGATGGACTTTGGCCAGTCTGCGGCTGGACTTTTGCTCACTACGGGAGACTTTGGCTCACTACGGGAGACTTTTGCTCACTACGGGAGACTTTTGCCCACTGCGGGGGACTTTAGAGATTTGCCACCCGAAGATGGACTCTGGCCAGTCTGCGGCTGGACTTTTGCTCACTACGGGAGACTTTTGCTCACTACGGGAGACTTTTGCTCACTACGGGAGACTTTTGCTCACTACGGGAGACTTTTGCTCACTACGGGAGACTTTTGCCCACTGCGGGGGACTTTAGAGATTTGCCACCCGAAGATGGACTTTGGCCAGTCTGCGGCTGGACTTTTGCTCACTACGGGAGACTTTTGCTCACTACGGGAGACTTTTGCTCACTACGGGAGACTTTTGCTCACTACGGGAGACTTTTGCTCACTACGGGAGACTTTTGCCCACTGCGGGGGACTTTAGAGATTTGCCACCCGAAGATGGACTTTGGCCAGTCTGCGGCTGGACTTTTGCTCACTACGGGAGACTTTTGCTCACTACGGGAGACTTTTGCTCACTACGGGAGACTTTTGCTCACTACGGGAGACTTTTGCCCACTGCGGGGGACTTTAGAGATTTGCCACCCGAAGATGGACTTTGGCCAGTCTGCGGCTGGACTTTTGCTCACTACGGGAGACTTTTGCTCACTACGGGAGACTTTTGCTCACTACGGGAGACTTTTGCTCACTACGGGAGACTTTTGAAATTTGCCACCCGAAGATGGACTTTGGCCAGTCTACGGCTGGACTTTGCATATGGAATTGCATGGTATATTGCCCCATGACACTGGGGATATTATGTCTTGAGTATTGTTGATGAACTGGTGACTGTAAAAGAAATTCCTGACGCGGAAGTGATAAGTCTCTGTTGACTCTGTGGGGAACCACAATGATCGCGAATTCAATATCAAGTAGCCCTGTGGGGATGACATCTCTGTTGGAGAGGAGCGTGAATAATTCATCTGTCCCGAATTATCACCTTTGCCAAAAATAAATTGGACTTTTAGATTTGAGGGCCGTGCCCGGGGATACTCGGACTATTGAGGAATATCCACTCTTATGGATCTGCTGGGGAGGAGAATGATTTATCTGAAATCTTCTAGGGGAATAGGAATTGCCTTAGACCTGTTGGTGATGACAACACCGAGACACGTCCTGCTGAGGAGGAAAGATTTCAAATTGTCTCGTGCTGGGGATCAGTTGCTTCTGTATGGATTTTACCTTTAAGAGGATTTTACAAAAGACTTGGCGTCTTTAAACTCTTAGGTATCATAACGACTACATGATTCAGTGTAACAACCTTGCTGAGGAAGTAACCATTGTCAATGCAGATGAGTTTGTATCTGTCAGAAGTGTTGAACGAGATAGTTGACTTGACAAGTAACCACGGTATTCTAGACTCCGGGTAAATGCTTCTGATCGTCTGTCTTCGGGAAAGAATGAATTCTCGTACTATTGGGGTGGCCTGCCCCAGGATGAGTACTTGAATAGTTTTGCTCTTGACTGACTAATCTTCGCTCTTGGAGAGATTTGAATCTCGGAGTGATTGCCCCAGTTTGACTGAAATTTGAAGGGATTGCTCAACATAACTGCCCCAGATTGGCCCAGTACTTTAATTTTGAAGAGATTGCTCGACGTGACTGCCCCGGATTAGCTGGCTCTTACCATGACTAACTGGGGAAATCTCTGCTCAATGAAGCTTTATTCGGATAAGTGCACCTTGACGTGACAGTCTTTCAGAAGTTTTAGACTCCTCAGCCTGGCAAGCTTGAGCTTCTGGATTGAATTTCCGTATGTGAACCATTTATGATGCTCAACAAATGTATGCAAGTGAGAAAATGTTTATTCTTAGAATGAAAATCCTAATTCAACAAACATGTTAATCTTGAAATTTTGAAAACGGATCGTTAGCCTTTGTGAGCAAATCACTGGTTAAAATACGACCTTTATTTGAATGAAAGTATGTACATGCAATACCAACAAACGTCTTTTAGCACAACTCATAGGAGTCAGGAACGCGGTCTCTTGTTAGTACGCTCTCAATTTAACCCTGTTTCAGTTAGGACTTTTAAGGGTTGTATCGTGGCCTGGTTCACGGTTGTAGAAACAAAGGATATAGGCTCAAAGCTTATTTGTGCCCACCCGCTCTTCGTGATGTTCTCCATTCCTATGTTCAGCTAGTTTTCACAAGCATTCACCTTTCATAAGGGTTTCGTGTTGATTGAGGAACCATTGCTGCTATCCGTTCAAGCACCAATCAGGTTATTATTGAGAGTCAGTCACTCCTCTATCTTTTGTGTTTATGCCACACGACCTTGTTCTTATTTGAGGATCTTTCTTGGTGATCCTTTCGGTCTTTCGTTTTTGCGTTATTTTGCTTATCCCTAACTTTTGCCTGGACTGATTCTTGTGAATCTTCGATTGTGAAGTCCAGCGGGATGCCCTAACTTTTTCCTAAGTCGCTTGTTTTCAAGTTTCGACTTAGCGGGCCTTTTTTCTTCTTTTTTTTTCTCTTTTTTTTTTTTTTTGCATTGTGAACAAGTCGCGTGACATTGCTTGTCTTGATTGCTTCACGAGGGTTGTGACTGCCTCATTTTGGGGTCGGCGAAGGATAACCATTGTGGTTGTCAATCTTTGGACCTTTTGACTTGGATAACCATTGTGGTTTCGGGTCTTTGGACCTCTTGATTAGCATATTAGGATGCAACGGATCTTCAAATACACTTCTTTAGGAAAGTCTGAATGCTTGGTCTGACTAGCTGACGTCTACCCTGCCCCTGGGTTACATGTGAGGGTTTTTTATGTGAAAAGAAAATCCTACTTCAAGGCTCAAAGGGGTTAGCGAGGGTCTATCTCCCTTATATCTCCAGTGTTTAGGATTTGAAACAATGCCTGTACATCGTCAACAGGGTCTTACTTGAGAGCACACAATTCAGAGATATTGTGTTTTTGTTTCGTCATTCTCCCTCATAGAATTTAAGCATGACAATTGGTATTGCGATATACACATGCAAAATTGTAAGGGAATGCAAATGAATTTACTTCAAGAAAAACATGTGAGTTTTATTATTTTCTAACATTCAAAAGCAAACAAAATTCATACATGTAGACAAATGTTTAGCATATAAAAGAAACTACAAATGGAAATGCAGTAAAGAAACTGAATATTGCCGTAGTTGAGGAGGCTTGGCTCCGTCTGGACCTGTCAGTCTTGGATACTTTCAACGATCAATAGCTCTTTTCACAGACTTGTGATCTTCAATTTGCAGTTGCATGCTCAACCATGGCAGTAACACTTCCTCTTCTAGCTATACTGACTTTGACGCGAGACATCTGGAGGAAAGAGTGAAGCTGGGGAGTAAAGTTGCCCCAAAAGTTTGCTCGGAAAGACCTGACGATCTTCTGCCTACGTATCTCCATTGACTGATGACCAATGAAGAATCAGAGCGACGTAGTTCCCCTCAATAGGGATGAAAAACGAACAATGAAGAAAGGCAATCACATAAATGCCATCACTGAGAGTATTTGAATACTGCTGGCTTTATTTGCTTCGTGAATACCCTGGCGTCCTGGGTGATCAGCTTGAAGATTTCAGCTTAACGTGAACCATCTGGTAGAACGACCGCGACACCAGTTCCATTATGACTAGGCATCGGATTATGAAGTACATTTGGGAGAGGAGCGAAATTGATCGCCTTGGAGTCAACTAGGTCCTGTACCTTGTTCTGAAAGGCCCAACATTTCTCAATACTGTGCCCCTGGGCACCTGAATGGAATTCGCACCTGGCGTTAACATCAAAATTCGGAGGTAGATTGTCAGGAGCGGGAGATCTCATGGTGCGAAGCTCAACCAAGTTCAACTTTAGCAGCTCTGGAAGCAATACAGCATATGGGCATGGGACGGGGTCGAGTCTGCGGTTTCTCGCTCTTGTTCTTTCTTGGAACGGTCTCTGTACCTGTTGTTGCTAACCCTGTGGACTCTCTTGGGAAGCTGAAATTGGATGCCGACAAACGACATCTGAAGGGAAGAAGTTGATAAATGAAGTTGATAAATAAGGTTGCTCGGAAAGATCTTGCACGATCTCCTGCCTACGTATCTCCATTGACCAATGGAGAATCAGAGCAGCGTAGTTCCCCTCAATAGGGATGAAAATAGCTTCGTTCAAAATTTCCATAACCAAACTCATCTGAGTCTTCATCTGGTTGACTTCCTCTTTCAATAGTTTCTGATTCTGAAATAAAGCTTATACTTCTGCCCTGAATGGCCTCAGCTGGGTCTTCCTTTCAGTTACCTCCGCCCGGAGTTGCTTCAGATACATACTTTGATGACTGTGATTCAAGTTGTCCATTCTGATGAGAAATCAGACCAGGAAAAGAATTTGTCTCTGAACACCTGTCAAGAATGCAAGGATGTATGCAAATGCCATGTTCAGTTATTTCTGAGGAATCTATCTGCTTTGATTCAAGTTTTGACACAGAAAAATCTAACAGCATGATTCAGATATGCGATCCTCGGAAATAACTGAACATGTGTGCAGAAATGATATGATGTCATGTATGCAATAGGCATGTGATCAATGATCTGATGTTGGTGTCGGTGCATGGTCTCAAAATCCAGATATCACAATAATCATCCCTCTGATCCGGGGTCCATAACTTAAGAACAGAAATCCAGATCACAAAACTGAATCAAAGGCAAAGTGGGTATGCTGAAGGTACCAGGGTTCCTGCAAACCTGTAAACCCCTCCCAATCTCACGGGTATTGCTACTCGGGTCAACATCACGGACTCTCAAAGCCGAATAGCAATAATACGTTCACCATCTCCGAGAAATGGCTCATGACCAGATCAGGGAATCGGTTTGGCATTATGTACTACTCAGGGAGGTCTCAGTTGAGTCCGGAAAAACAAGCATCCCTCATAAGTCTCCAGCTTCAAGCACTGAATCGAGAAACAATAGTACATTCATCCCGAAGGGTACAATACTATCGTCATACGAACAGTTTGCTTTAACTGAATTCCTATGAGAGAACCAGGCCATCCTATGCGAGTTCCCAATGGACCCTCGGATGCGAGTGGGTTTGCCAACAAATGTGGTCTGCCACTGTCATCACTGGAGAGGGGTGTTTCCATTAAGGTTCTCAATGATCGGTCACCAGATGCACTTAACTATCAAGGTCGTACCCTGAAGTGAGGTAATCCCCACACAGAATAGTTCCAAGACGGTCGCAATCTGGGTGTGGAACACATCGCCACCCATCATGGTGAGATACCATAAGAGTACAATGTCTGTCCACGCTAATCCTATGGTGCACTCAAGCCGGGTAGTTGGCTTATCTCACAGTAACTCCCACCCACAGAAAAAATGAAAACCAGCACAGCCAGACAGTCCAGTATAATATGATGCATGGAAAATAAAATACTGGAAGCGGTAAATAAATGCGATAAAGTAAAGCTGTAAATAAAACTGTAAATAAAAACAGTAAAGCTAAACTAAAGCACTCAGCATCAAACAGATAAACACCCAAAGAAACAAAACCAAACCGGCGCTAGGATTGACTCTACAAGGGAAACCAGAGATTCTGGGTTCGATCCCCAGCAGAGTCGCCAGCTGTCGCTCCCGGGATTTTCATCCTAGTACAAACGCGAAAGTGGCGCGGAAAGGTAGAGTCGCCAGCCAGACATTTTTATCCCGAATGAATGGGAAAGGTAATGTTGCACAAACCTGAGGAAGAAGGAAAAGGACGAGGCCTTGCGAACCAAAGATCGGGGTTCGGGAGTCGGTTACGACCTGGGAAGGTATTAGCACCCCAGATCGTCCGTCGTACCCGACGGGATCCACGCTTGCTTGCTTGTTTCAATGGGTGAGAAAAATAACTGCTGAATAAAACCGCTACTGGAATAAAGGGAATGGAAAATGAGAAATGAACTGAAATGAGAATGAAAAGAAAGGGGGAAATGTAGGGAAAATAAAGAATGTGCTCGAACGGGCCCTACCCCGCTGCCTACGTACCTCATCGGGATAATGAGGATCAGAGTCGACGTAGTTCGCCTAACTAAGGCTTACACTCGTTTGTGGTTTTTAGGATGACGTTGCCATAGTTCTAGCTCAGGTGTTACCGGCTCTGACACGAGGGTGTTTACCGTATCGCTGTTTGAACTGTCGAGACAAGTCATGAAGAGTATGAGATGAGAAAGAAGACGTGACTTCTTGGTTTGTTGTTTTTTAGAAGAAATGTTTTGAATTTGTTTGTGAACGGTCTTGTACTAAGACCTATCCATCGCGGGAAGTATTTACACCTCGCCCCGAAACAGGACGCGTATAAACACTCCGCAACAAAGTCTCGTGTCGTACAAGATTGTTCGGTTTTTATTAAGTGTTTTATTGCTTTTCTTTTGAGATGAGAAAGAATGACTCAAGTGGGAAAAGGGACAAAAAACTAAGGGGAACTAAGACCAACCCTAAGTTGTTTATTCAATATCAAGGAGATCCTAAAGGTTAGTGAGGTTTCTAATCCTAAGGAGGAGAGGAAAGAGGAAGAGAAAAGGAAGAAGAACACAACTTACTTCCTAATGAAGTTAAGTTGGTTCCAAAAGGGGAAAACCTAACAAGCACAAACATTATGTAAGGCAAAATGGTGCAAATTAAATGCATTAGAAATACCAAAGAGGATAGGGTTTTTAGACATACCTTGCCCTCCCTACAAAACAAAGGTTAGCATGGTAAACATGATAAAAATAAGGCAAACAAAATTACCTAATTAATTCCTAAGGGAACTAGGACCTAAACTAGACTCAATCTATAGTTTAAAGGACCTAAAGCTAATGCAATGCAAAATTCAGCAAATTATTTACAGCACTTAATGCACAAACAGCTATGAAATGCACTATGCAATGCAACAGCTTTTTACAGCACCTATGCAGCATGAATAAGTAGGTGTAAAAAGTCAAATACAGCATGTACACATAACAAACAGCATACATTTTACAGCATTAATGCAAAACAACAGCTATGAAATGCAAAATCCAGAATTGATTATTTTCATTTTTTAATGCACAAACTCAAATAAAAATGCACCAATATCAACATATACATGCCTTTGAACATGGATCAACATACATAAATGGAAGAACATGAACATTTAGGATTATTCAAGAATGCATCATGTGGATTATGCAACAAGTAATGCACAAAGTAGCATATAAACATGCATATGAACATGGCATATGAACATGATGATCATTTATTATGAACATGCAACATGATAGTTCAACAAACACATTAAACTCAATGCAAAATTCAGAATTGAATTGATATGAATGCTATGATCAAGTATGCAAACAAATGCAACCAAATGCACATATATACATGATTATGCAAAATGCAACATTATCTTGACATAATGGAAATGCAAAAATGATTTAATGCCATGCAAACATATAAAACAGAATGCAACATGATTATTACATGTCAAATAATGCACAAACATAGCAACATAATGCAAGAACTTAAGCCATACACCAAGAACACAAAAAATGCCTATTATGCGACATAAACGGAATCGTGTCGAAACGACTCGAAATGGGGGAACTAGCTACTGGAAATGGATTCAAAAATTCCCTAAAATCACTACCTAAACATGCATGAACATTAGGGGCACTAGGACTTAGGGCTAAGCAATCCAAGGAACCAAAAACACAAAAATCATCAGCGTTAACCGGTTAACCATATAGGTTAACCGGTTAACGGACCTAAAACAGAAGCAAACTGGCCAAAAACGCATGTGTTAACCGGTTAACCATATGCGTTAACCGGTTAACACTGACCAGAATTGAAAAAAACAGCTTTTAAAATAAGTGCTTTTGGCCACCAACTTGCTTCTAATGATCCCTAACACCTAAGAACACACTAACACTAATTTCGACTTATTCGGAGCTTTTTTTACACATGCTAGCCTACATCTATTAACACTTTAAAACTAATTCAACAAAAATCACAAAAATGCAAACAACACATAATCGACGGAATTAATTCAAGCAAAGCGAAAAGCACTTAAAGAATGCCGAAACGGCGAGATGAAGAGAATAACTTAAAGAAGAAGTGATTAAGATCACCAACCTACGAAGCGGAGGATTGCTTCGGTAATTGTTGCAAGTATCGAAGCTTGAATCGAAGAGAAAACCGAAAACCGAGAAACCGCAAAATAAATGCGTTCTTGAGCTTGAATCTTTGGTGCGCTTCCGATAATCCGAAATCTTCAACAAAATCACTAGCTTCTTCTTCTACGATCCACCATTAATGGAGGTTGGAGGCTTAAGCTTCAAGATCTTCAAGTTTCAATGTGAAACTTGAAGAGCTTATTTGAAAAAAGCTTTGGTGAAAGGGAGAGGAAAAGTGAGAGAGAAAAAGTGATTATGGAAGAAGTGAAAAATTTGGAATTGTGGGAACCCTTTTCAATGAAGTGATTAATGGTTATATAGAGATTAGGCTAGGAGTTAGGTTTGGGTTTGGGGCCCAAAAATTAGGTTTGGGATCCAAAGTTAGGTTTGGAAGTTAGTTAGGGTTAGGGTTGGAAAAGGGAATATTCCTTGGAATATTCCTTGGAATATTCCTTGGAACACTCTAGAAGATGGTGGAAGGTGGTGGAAGTTTCCAAGGGAAATGGAGTGGAATTGAAGTGGAAAAATGAGATGGAAAGAATGAAAGGAAGTGTGGAAAGAAAGTGGAAGGAAAAGCGGAAAGAAAAGGGGAGGAAAGTGGTGAATTCTTCCTTTTTAATGGGTTAGCTTGAAAGTGGTGTGGATTATTTTTGGTACATCATTTTCTCTCGAACTCCAATGTTTGCCAAGCCTCGATCGACCACACACCTCATGCAAAGGACGATGAATGACTTATTTATTATTTCCAAATGCGATGCGATGATATGCGGAATGATGCAAGAATGAAGCGTGAATCACTCGAGGTTGATGATAAATAAGAGGGCAAATTTTGGGGTGTTACACTTGGCACCCGTCCGTGTCACCTTCCCCAGCACAGTAACCTAAACACTTTGTATATCATATACCTGTCTATAATACCCTTTTCTCTTTCTTGACACTCGTCCGTGTCACTCTCCCCAGCAGTTTAAACACTCTCCTGTACGCCACTCACACTTATTTCACTCATACAGATACTCGTCCGTATCTTGTATATACCACTCATGTCTCCTTGAATATTAGACACTCGTCTGTGTCTACTATTCCCCAGAAGAGTCCCCTTAAAATCAACACTCGTCTGTGTTCCTTGTTAACCAGTTGATGCTCGTCCGTATCATCATCTCTGAACACGTGTCAGTATTTGTTTCTACCCGATACTCGTCCGTATCGTAGTCTTAGGGATGCTCGTCCGCATCTTTAATCTATACACAACATCAGAACACTTATACCTTTTATTTCTTGGATGAAAACACTCGTCCGTGTTTGCTATCCCCCAGTAGGTCGCCAGCAAAGTAAAATTTCTTTTCTATCTGACATTCGTCATATGTCATGATAAATCTTGAGAGCAGCCGTCCCCTGCTAGGTGATCGTCCTTCACCTCTTGATGATCGTCCTTCATCATGCTCATCCGATGGCCGTCCCCATCGTCGACCCTTTTATCCGGCATTCATCCTATGTCGTGATTTTCGGCAGCCGTACCCTGCCAGGTGATCGTCCTTCACCTTTTGATGATCGTCCTTCATCATTTTATCCGATGGCCGTCCCCATCGTTGATCTTGTTATCTGACATTTGTCCTATGTCATGATAAACCTTGAGAGCAGCCGTCCCCTGCTAGGTGATCGTCCTTCACCTCTTGATGATCGTCCTTCATCATGCTCGTCCGATGGCCGTCCCCATCGTCGACCTTTTATCCGGCATTCGTCCTATGTCGCGATACTTTCGGTAGCCGTACCCTGCCAGGTGATCGTCCTTCACCTTAGATGACCGTCCCTCATCTTATCCCCAACAGAGCAGCCGTCCCCTGCTAGGTGATCGTCCTTCACCTTTGATGACCGTCCCTCATCATTATTTCATTTATTCTTTAACCCGATGGCCGTCCCCGTCGTGGTCCCTTTTCCTTTTCCTGGTGATCGTCCTTCACCCTTGATGACCGTCCCTTATCATTATTTCATTTATTCTTTAACCCAATGGCCGTCCCCGTCGTGGTCCCTTTTTTCTTTTTCCTGATGATCGTCCTTCATCAGTTTAGCCCGATGGCCGTCCTCATCGTTGTTTACATTACTTTATGAACCTGATGACCGTACCTCATCATTTATGTTTACCTTTAATCCCCAGAGAATCTTATAGCTTTATTGTGATGGTCGTCCCCATCATAATCTCTTATATCCCCAGTATGTCGGCCGTCCCCGTCATTACTCTATTTCCCGCATTTTCCCAGCATGTCAGGCCGTCCCCGTCATTGCTTTATTTCCCGCTTTTTCCCAGCATGTCGGCCGTCCCCGTCATTGCTCTTTCCCCAGCAGTCGTCCTCGGCTCGGCGGTCGCCCTCCGTCACCCACACTTTATAATTATACTTTATTTTTCTTTTACAATCTATATCCCTTTTCTTCTTCATTCCGTGAGTGCAAATTTTGGACTGTCTTTGGTATTCAACCACATGTTATCTTGTTCGCCTGATAAGCCGCTGCTTACATTCTGCACAGCTAACTCATGCTTGAATAGGGGCAGATGTAAACACCCCAAATTTGCCCTCACCCATTCACACCATGTCTTGTGATATCCTCATATACATGATTTCACTCATACCATTCTCATATTGCATTTTTACTTCACTGCATTGCTTCTAAGTCATCTGCATCTAGGGTTTGTGATCTGAGCAATGCAAGAGTTACTTGAGTCATTCCAAAGGCCTTCAATCACTTCAAAGGGGTCCGTGTATGTTCTAGCATCATATTATATCCTCACAAGGTCAAAGGAGTCAAAGAATCACAAGAACTGAGATTGGCATGGAAGCAGAGCCAGGTTTAACTGCACAGATGACCTAGAATTAGGGTTTTGGTTTCAGAGGCCACAACTCCAATTTTTTTGGTCATTCTTGTTTCTATTGGTCTCTATATGTTATGAGGATCATGCATATCAAGTTTCATGAATAAATTCCATGGGGAAGGCATCTAATCAAGAGTTGACTTCTTGTGCAAGTCAGTGCAAAATCAGGGCATCTGAGGGCCCCAATGACCCAACCAAAGGGCATTCTACATCATTTTGAATGTGTATGATCTTTATTTGATCATAGAAGATGTTAGAAGTTCACAAAATATAAGAATTTCAAGCCATTTGCAAAGTTGCCTTTTTGGGAAAGTGACTTGTATTGGAAACTTGCTATTTTGGGAAAGTTTTTCAACCTCCTCCAATTGATTCAAAAATGCTTCAAATGAGAAAACTTTGGTCATGAAAGTTGTAGATTGGATCATTCCCTTTTCAAAAAGTACAAGAACTCTTTCTAATTCATTTTGGATTAAAAGTTATGGCTTTGCAAAGTTGGAAAAAATCATTGAATTTTCACTTTTTGCACAAGAGGGAAAGTTGCAAAACCTCATGCCAAGGCCAAAGATGACTTCAAAGTGACTTCTAATATTCATGCAAACACAATGCAATGCCTAAAATTCAGATTGGCCCAAGAAATTTCTCATTTTTCATGCCTTGATGTCCAAGTATCATAAGCCATTTTTCATGAAAATCACAAAGAGGGAAAACTTGCAAGAAGGGTTCCTTTGGTTTTGTTTGATCTCTAATCAATATCAAAGTGTCATAGCAGCATTATATGGTGCATTTTGCTGCATATTACCCAAGAGATGTCACATGTTCATGGCCAAAAGTCACAAAATGTCACAAGTTGCCAAAATGCAAAACACATGCTATCTTGCAATCCCAATGTTGCAGTCCTTCACAAACCATCCAAAGGTCCTCCCTAAAGCTGGATGAGGCAATCCAAACACAGAGATCTCCTCTACCATGGCCCATACCCCCAAGTACAACTTACTTGACATTTTGGCAACTTGAGCCATACCAATCACATCAGTCCACATCAACTCCTCTGGCCTAAAACCATCCAAAGGTCCTCCCTAAAACAGTCATAACCAACCATTCTCAAAAGTTTTCTAAGCTTCATTCTATCATCAGGGTGTTCAAAGGAGAGGGATTGCACCAAGTTTGAGGCCAGAAAGCTCCAAAGTTCAAAGCTTCGGTTCAGGTATCATCAAGAACATTTTTTTAGAAATGCAATCTCTTGTTATAGGATGATAGAGTTTGTTTCACTGATCATGTTAAGCTTTGAAACACTGAAAACGGTTGAAAAATGAGTGTGTATGCATGTTCTGAAGTTTTTGCAGTGTTCTTGATTTTGCTCGAATATTGTTGTTGATACATTGTAAATGTGATTTTGTGATTGATTCATGTTTGGGGTGGGTAGAGTATGAAATCTGGAGAGTTAGAGCACTTAAAACAGCCTAGGGAATGAGTTTGATTATGCATTTTTGGAAAAACATTATAATGAATCGATTCATTCTAGCTTGAATCGATTCATTCTGTTGAAAGGTTCCTGGATTTCGCAAAATGAATTGATTCATCCCATTATGAATCGATTCATGCTGTTTAACTAATTCTGTTTCTCAAAAATTGATCATTATGAATCGATTCATCCCATTATGAATCAATTCATTCTTCTGTTAACCAATTTTAATTCATTTTGTTTGTATTTTATTTGCATGAATTTTAAAAAATAGCAAAACACTTTGAAAAATTCTGAAATTTTTTGTCAAGCATTTCATTAATTTTCAGAACCCAAAAATATTTTAATTTTTAATTTTTTGCATTAAAAATTATTTTTAAATCATTTAAATGTTTATTTTTAATTAATTAATGAAAATTAATTAATTAAAAATGCATTTTGGTATTTAAAAATCACAAAAAAATTCACATTGCATTTTAAAACATTTAGAAACATTATCAAACTCTCAAAACAAATTTCTTTTTGGTTCTTGATGCCTTTTGATCATTTTCATTGGAATTAAATTCATTTTAAGGCATTATTTTGGTTTAAAATTTGAAAAATTCATTCTGCCCAACTCTTGAGAGTTTGATGATGGTTCTTCTTGCATTGCATCCTCCATAGCATGTAGTTTATAGGATAAAATTGGTTTAATTTGATCTTGCATTTTCAATTTGTTTGGTATTTTTCTTTGTGAGGCACCCCAAAACCCTAGTAATCTTAGGAAATTCATAACTTTCACTAGGTTGAGAATTGGATCCTCTCCTTTGGGCAGTGAGTTTGTATAGGTTTCGGTTTCCTTTGAATGCATTTTGAATTTTTTATCATGATGCTTGCTTCTGGTTTTGGATTTTGTTTTGTGCATTGATCATAAACCCTAATTTGGGCTTTCTTTTGTATTCATTTTACATTTGTTTGCATACCATGACTTGCCATGACATTTTGTGCATCCATTTAATTCATAATACATCTTAGGACATATTAGAATCATATTTGATCATTGCATCTTTCATTTGCCATGTTGTATGTCATTTTCATTTCATAACTTTTCATGTATGTTCATGGTTCTAAGCATGCTCCTCTTGCATCCATATGTTTGTATGATCATTCCCATGCCTTGCCTCATATGTGCATCATCTCTTAGCATCATTAACATCATGTTCATGCTTCTGGTTTTGGTTTGCATCATCACATCTCTTCCCATTTTCATTTCATTTTATTCCTTTTGCTAACTTTTCAGGTGGTAAGTTACTTTGAGAAGTGAATTTGCCTTCACTTCTCACTATCTCTTTCCATTTCTCTTGCACCCTTGCTGCATTCTTTGTATGTGTTTGGATTGATCTTTGCTAATTCTTGTTCATCTCACTTTCTTTCTTCAAGTGACTTGTCTTCTTAAATGAAGCAAGTTACTATGCTTCTCTTTGCTCCTTTCATCTGCTTCCTGGTGGTTCCTCTGAAGATCTTTCTTGTAAACCTCACAACCCTAGGAATAACCAAGCATGACAATAATTAGGGTTTTGATTAGTCCCCCATTTAGATTTTACCTTTGTGTCTCATTGAGTCTTCTCTCCTCATCTCATAATCTAGGACTAAACCCTAAAGGTTTTAAGGATTTGTGATTAAGCTTATGCCTGCATCCTTCTATTAGGATGGAGTGTATAACTTTAATCCTAAGTGTTAAACCCTTAATGTGTTTAAATCCTTTAATCAATTCACCTAATAATCACTAATACATCAAGCTTGTAACTTGGGCCTTGCATTAGGGTTCTAATTCTTCCTTAATTGGTTAAGAAGGACTAACCCTAGTGTTAATGGACAAGTCCCCCTCAAGTTGTCTTACAAACCATAAAAATCACTTCTTCATCATATCATTAACTAAAATCCATCTAATAAAGGCTTTGTTTTGTCATGAGGTTAATCCCTAATCATGGATTAAGTTGAGAAGCCTTTCTCAGCTTAAATGTTCTCATCTATTATCCTTCTATTAGGATGGTGTAATGGGTCCATTAAATCTTTGATTATGGCTTAATCTCATTACTCAACACTAAACAAAAATAACAAAAACATCTAAATAATCACAAGTAGGTTAATGATCTTAATCCTACATCATGGTGATTAAGTGTGAGATGCTGACTTCACACTTAAGGTATTCTCATTACCCCTAATCAGAGGGAAGATGTGATGAGTTTGCTAACCCATTCGTTTAGGCTTAAGCTCATTAACTTATGACAAACATTCAAAAGCAATAAAAGACTTAAAATACCAAAAAAAACAAACAATAATCGTCTCCTTCGGGATTCTTTTCTCATCATCTTCACTCATAAACGAGAACTTGCTTCTTCCGTCTAATGTAAGACAGTTTGCACCTGAGCCAGACAGGTCATACACTTGAGCATAGACAAGTAAGCAGTTCATCAGTCAATTTACCTTTCAGTCTCTTTGGGTCGAACTACAGTGTTCTAACTTCCTCATTGCACGAGAGGAGACGTAGGCATAACTTAACGGTTATCGAACAAAAGTCTCTGTATATTCCCCCTCCTTCCAGCAATTATTCTTTAAGCCTCATTATCTTGACCATTTCACTCCTGTTCTTACACTGACACTTCTTTTATACACTTCTCACTTCTCTTACATTGACACTTGCATTCTTTCCAGCTTTGATACACAAATTGCACTGACACTACCCCTTTAAAACACAAATCTTATAAGCGTGGATCCCGCCGAGTACGGCGGACAATCTGGGTGCTAACACCTTCCCAGGTTGTAACCAACCCCCTTTCTCAGTCTCTCTGGTTCGCAACCGTCTTATCCATCTTTCCTAAGGTTTATGCAGCATTACCTTTCCTCCGGGATAAAAATTCCTAGCTGGCGACTCTATTCATTCATTTCTTGTGAGTTCACTCCTGTGTATTCTCACACCTCCTTTCGCCGACCGTTCGCGCTTGTACCGGGATGCAAATCTTCGGGAGCGACACCATGGTACAACATTATATTTTTCATACGGAATGGGTCCAGGTACCGTGATGGTGACTGGACTGACTGCAGCGGAGGTAGGAACTGTTATTGTCTGTGGGTCGTAATAAATGGTAACATGATTTCTGACTGATGGTGGTGGTGAATGACTGAAGTTGGGTTGTTACTGAGATTGTTGCTGAAAATTGTTGGAGTCGGGGACCACTTTTGGGTCGTAATATATGGTGACTGTGGAGATGTCGTTGTTAATGGTTGTTGTAGTTGTAGAAGCCAGAGTTCATAATTCGACAAGATTAAGCTTCAGAAGTTGTGGCAACAAAGTGGCATAGGGCATTGGTATAGGCTCAATTACCCTGTTGACTTGAGATGGCCTTTGCTGGAAAGGACGTTGTTGTTGGTTGTTGTTGTTGTTATGGGACCTTTGTTGAGGAAAATGTTGCTGAGGGAACTGTTGTGGTTACAGAGTGTATTGTTGTTGAGGAGGTGAAGTAGGAACTGTGACAGCGGCAATTGATCTTGGCATATACTGGGGCCTTCCTCTGCCCATGTGTACTGAGTTTGTTTCACCGGACCTGCGAGGCCCTGCAAATGGTTTCCTTGTGCTGCTTGAGCGGCGCCGTTATCAGAAATCTTTCCCATTTTCAATAAACTCTCAATCTTTTCTCCAGCTATGACCACGTCTGCAAAGGTAGTGGAAGAGAAAGCAGCCAGCCTATCAATGTATGTCCCCTGGAGGGTGTTCATAAACATATCTGCCATTTCTCTTTCTGATATTGGAGGTTGAACGGCAGCAACTAATTGCCTCCATCTCTGAGCATACTCTCTAAAGCGTTCCCTGGAGGATTTGACATACACATTAGAAGTGTTCTATTAGGAGCCATTTCTTGATTGTATTGATATTGGCGTATGAAAGCCTCGGCCAAATCTTTCCAACTTCTAATGGTCGCCCTAGTCAGATGAGAGTACCACTCACGGGATGCCCCCGTCAAGCTATCCTCAAAATAGAATATCTATAGCTTTTCATCTATATTGTAGGCTTTTAATCTTCCCAGGAAAGATTGGAGATGGGTGCGAGGGCAAGATGTTCCATTATATCTTTCGAAGCAGGGAGGTTTGAATTTGTGAGGAATTCTAACTCCCTCCACTAGCCCCATATCCATAACATCAAACCCTAAGGAGTTTTGAGACTCCAGAGATCTTAACTTTTCAGCTATCTCGTCCAGACGACGATCATAAACTTCATCTCCTGCTCCAACTACAGTGAATTGTTCCTCCTAAGGGTCCTCTTGCAAGGCACACCCTCCAGTATTACCCTGGGTATTCCTGATAGCATTAATGTCAGGGTTAAGATGAGGTCCAAACTCTGAGGGGTCAGTACGAGGCTTTACATGATCATTGTTGCTGGTACCCTCTGTACCTGGGTGATTTTCTTCAGGAGTTTGCCGCTCGACCAACTCTCTTAATATTTCTTGGCTTTGGGCCAATCCAGTCATTACTGCCATGAACTAGTTCATCTGTGCCCTCATTTCAGTTCTTTAATTAGCCATCTGGGTTCTCACGTCAGTCAGATCTTACTGAACCTGATCCATCTGTAAGCTCGGAAGGTTGTTTCTTGTAGGATACCAGTGAACTCTATTGATGGGGAAGACTCTCCTACGAGCAATGTTTCCTGAAACCACAACTAAGTGAGAAACAACAAAAATAAATACCTACAAAACAAAGAAATGAGGTTAGTATGCAATGCAGAATGTCTATTTGTCTTCCAAGGGTATCCAGTTTGGTTCTTTGGTTTTGACCTTCCAGACCTCGAGGAATGATGATGTTGAAGAGAAATGAAGCCCAAAGAATAACACAAACCATATATTACAAAATGTAAAGATACATAGTTTTGATTACAACAAGTCCCCATGGTGGGTCAAAATACAACAGCAAAAACAAAAGTACAAACAAAATGAAGTACAAATACAAAGAAATCAAACATCCAGCCCATAATCATCCTCTCTGACTTCCTTCAGGAGAGCATCAGTCACTGGGCCAACTGGATGCTCTGTGATGGTCCTGATAAGAAAGTTCCTGGTGGCAATAGCATTTGTCAACTTCTTATACTTGTCTTGGTCCTTTGATCTCTTTAACCCCGCCCGGAGTTTCAACTCATAGATCTCTTTCTGTGCTGCTAACAAGGCTTCTTGATTCTTCTTCTCATTATCTTCCAACTGCTCTATCCTAGCTTGGGTCTTCTGATCTTCCTGTGAACGAGCCTCAGTAATTATGATCCATCTAGCCTGACTCTCTTCCAAGTAGTGCTCAGCTTTGGCCTTCTGAATCTTGGCTTCCTTGCAAGCATTCTTCAATACTAACTCCCCTGCTCTAGCCCTTCTGATGTAATCATCTGTCTTCTCAATCTTGGTCATATGCTCGATCTGGAGCTTCTCTAACCTCTCATTGTCCAGAAGACTATCATTCCTCTCCCAGAGGGTCTTCTTATGGCTTCAGAAAGCTGAGTATTCCTTTCCTTCAACTTCTCAAACTCCTCTAAACTGACTGTAGCAACATGTTCTACTGTTGATGGCCCATGCACATCCTCTAAGGTGAATGGCATGCGGGTGATTTGTCCTCTGATACGTGACCAATAAATATACTGAGCTGAAGCTATGTTGTTGCACATGCCAAGAATGGTAGTCCCTTTTGTCTGAATGTTGTCCCAAGCCCAAGCTACTTGTCGGGCAATGGCATGGTTATGCTGAATGTCACAGTAAAGGGTTTCTGATAAGTGCTGCTCTCTAGGTGGATGTACCAAGGCATACCCTAATTGTCTTTTGAACAGAAAAGGATTGTAATTGATGCAACCCTTTACTCCAATCAGAGGCACATTGGGATACTGCCCACAGCTGGTAATTATGTCTCTGCCCTTGGTGCTCTGAGTACACCATCTGATGTCTTCTGATGTAAGGGAAATCATCCTCTTAGCCCAGTTTCTTGACTGATGAGGATTCAAGAAAGCTTCTGACTTTGGCAAGTGCCTCAATAACCAACAATAGAAGAGAGGTGCATAACATCTGACTAATCTTCCCCTCTTCTTCTCATTCCTTTGATGCACTGAGTAGTAAAAATCCCCTCGTAAGGTAGGAACTGGATTCTTCAGCAAGAAGAGATGGATAGAATTCTTGCTTACAAACTTAGGCTCGTCTGCAAACAAGATGATACTATATATGCTAAGGGGCAAGAGAGCACAAACAGTGTCCCACTTCCCTGCTGCAGCATGGCTGGTGGCCTGAGTGATCGAGAAGTCCAAATGGAGGCCTGGGATTCCATCCTTGGTGTTCATATTCTGATCAATGATGGTGGTTTCCAAATACAGGGCCTTAGCTATATCCTCATTCCTGGGAGCAGTCATCTCAGGGGTGAAAGGAATCTCTCTCCTGATGGGGACACCCAACAACATGGAAAACTCCTCTAGCAAAGGGCCTAACTAAAAGTCTGGAAAGGTGAAACATATGAGAGGAGGGTCATAGAACTGAGGCAAGTGTGGATCTTACTCCTCTGTGATGCATCCAAGTCCATGATCATGTCCATGATACCACCATAATGTTCCCTGAATAAAGGGACATGATCAGGAGTGATGAGTGTCTGAATCTGCCTGATGTCTGCTAGAGAGGGCTCAAAGAAATGATAAGTGATGTTGCTCTTCCTGGATGGATCCATGCTGGCAATGGATGCTGAAGTAAACAATTGAGGAGAACTGTTGATGAAGGTAATTGATGAAGATTCTGAAGGGAACCTCTGATGAAGATGAACAGTCAAAACCAAACCAAAGATAAAATATGGATACCCTGTAAAACAAATAGACAAATGTTAAAATGATGCAAAATGATGTATGCAGAATGATATGCAAGGGTTTGTGATCAAGTGTTGGATCTGTTATCTGCCTTGATAAGGTCCATGTGTGTTCAGAAATCCGGATGAAGGCTTAGAGAACCAGTAACCAGGTGGGGGACTCAAATAAAGATTCACAAGTCCTGGGTTTCACAAGAATAGTCCAACATAGTGTAACCTTAATAATATCAGTAACAGGGTATGATGAGGCCAAGGGTTCCTGCAAACCTGTAAACATCCCAACCCCCTCACAGGTATTGTTCTAGAAGAAGGATCCTCAAGCTTGGATCAGTTTTGAGAAGTGTAAACACTTCTAACCTGGAGGTACAATGTTTACATTAATCATAAAGGATCCTCCTCTAATTCACCTCAGATGCTGAAGGTCATCTAAAAGGTCATCCAGACTTAGCAGGCTTCCTAGATAACCCTAGTACTACAGGAAATCCGTAGCACAGAGTTCTCAAGAAGAAACCCATGTCTGAACCGTGTTTCATATTCCCGCACCAGACCGAAATGGAATGGGAAAGAATATGAAGCCACTCTATCCTATGTGTCACTCAGGCTCCTGATATAGAACCTTACTCACTGAATATCCCTCCCACCAAGGCAAACAGAAGATCCAACACATGATATGATGATAATAGTATGAAATGCATAAAAATAATAAATGAAAGCAATAAATAAAGCTGTACAGAAAACAATAAATAAAGCAATAAACAACAAGAACAGGTAGCACATAACACCCCCATAAACACAAATCAAACAAGCGCTAGGAGAAACCCAAAAATAGAACCAGAAGCCCTGGTCGCAAGATAGGTCCCCAGCAGAGTCGCCAAGCTGTCGCTCCTGAAGATTTGCATCCCGGTTCGGACGCGAATCGTCGGTGAAAGATAAATGAAAATGAAGTGAATAGAGTCGCCAGCTAGGCATTTTATCCCGAAGGAAAGGTAATGCTGCATAAACCTAGAAAAAGGATGGATATGACGGTTGCGAACCAGAGAAACTGAGAAAGGGGGTTGGTTACAACCTGGGAAGGTATTAGCACCCAGATTGTCCGTCGTACTCGAAGGGATCGATGCTTACAAGATTGTGTTTAAAGGGGTAGTGTATGTGTTATTTGTGTGCAAAATCTAGGAATGAATGTACAGGTGTCAGTGCAAAAGGTGAATTGCTCAGGAACTGAGGCTTAGGAAAGAATGCTGAAAGAGGGGAAAGACACAGAGACTTTTGTTCGATAACAATTAAGTTATGCCTATGTATCCTCTCGTGCAATGAGGAAGTCAGAACACCATAGTTCGACTCAAAGAGACTGAAAATAAATCGATTGTGAACTGCTTGCTTGTCTATGCTCAAGTGTATGACTCGTCTGGCTCGAGTGCTAAGTGTCTTGCATTAGACGGAAGAAGAAAGTTCTCGTTTGTGAATGAGTGTGATGAGAAAAGAATCCCGAAGAAGACGATTACTGTTTGTTTTTGTGTTTTCAGTTTTTTATTGTTTTTGTTGTTTTGCATAAGTTAATGAGCTTAAGCCTAAATCAAGGGCTTGTAAACTCATTATATCCTCCCTGATTAGGGATAATGAGTCTACTTAAGTGTGAGATAAATACCTCAACTTAATTACCAAGATGATGTATGATTAAGATCATTAACCTACTTGTGATTAATTAGATGTTTTAGGTTTTTGTTTAGTGTTAAGTAATGAGTTTTATCTCTAATCACAGATTAGTGAACTCATTACACCATCCTAATAGAAGGATAATAGATGAGAACACTTAAGCTGAGGAAGATACCTCAACTTAATCCATGGTTAGGGATTAAATTCATTATATAACAAGCCTTTATTAAATGGATTTTAATTAAAGGGATGAGATTAATTAGTGGATTTTAAGTTTGTAAGACAACTTGCAGGGGGACTTGTCCATTAAACACTAGGGTTAGTCCCTCTTAACCATAAGGAAGAGATAGAACCCTAATGTAAGGCCCAAGTTACAAGATAAAGTCTTAATGATTATTAGTATGTTTTGATTAAGAGGTTTAAACAAATTAAAGTTTTAACACTTAGGATTAAAGTTATACACCCCATCCTAAGAGAAGGCTGCAGGCATAACCCTAATTCCAAAGTCCTAAAACTTTAAGAGTTTAGTCTCTGATTATTGAGATGAGAAGAGAGACTCAAGGAGACTCAAAGGTAAAAGTCTAAGGGGGACTAAACACAACCCTAAAAGTTATCATGCTTGGATATCCTATGGTTTGTTTGGATTATGAGGAAAGGTCTTCAAGGAAGCCACCAATGGAAGAAGCAGATGAAAGGAGGAGGAAGCAGAAGAATGAGTTACTTACTTCCTAAGAAGATAAGTAACTTAAAGGAAGAAAGTGAGAAAGATGGAACACAAGTGAACAAGTTCACTTCAAAGACATGTAAAATGCATATGAATGAAATAAGAAGAAAGTGAGAGGTGAAAGCAAATCCACCTCCCAAAATAACTTACCAAAAGCTCCTGAAAAGTTAGTATGAATGCATAAAACATAAAGCATGAAGAGATGAATTGAAATGAGATGAAATGACCAAAGTCAGAAGTTATTATGCAATGAAAATGACATATGAGATGATGAAAAGTCCTACAATGTGCATATGAATGATCATACAAAGATGAGGTGTCATGAAAGCATGCTTAGAAGTTTGAAAACACATGCATGTTTATGAAATGTAATGAATGCAGCACATGGAAAATGGATGAAGAAATTATCAAGCAATGTTCTAACATGTCCTAAGAGGTCTAAGTTGACATATGAATGCTTGATATGTCATGGCAAGTTCATCTGATGATGAATATGCAAGGTGAATGCAAATGAAGATGAAAAATTAGGGTTTTATGGACATGTGAGATGCAAATGAACAAGACAGAAGCATACAACTTGATAAAAAATTGAAACCAAACTCAATAAATCCCTAAACCCACACAAAGTCACATCCCAAAGGAGGAGGTCAGAAGCTTAACCTATTGAAAGTTATGAATTTTCTAAGTTTGCTAGGGTTTTTGGGTGATTCTTAAGGGAAAATGCAAATCAATTTGAAAATGCAAGATAAATTCATGAGATAAATTACCTAAAAACTAAATGCAATATGTGACACAATGCAAAATGAATCAAGTTCAAACTCTTCTTGGTTAGGCAAAAATGATTTTTTAAAGTTAGGGCTAAAAATTGTGATTTTAAAGAACCCTAATTCAAAGAAAATTGTGACATTATGATCAAACCTAAAAAGAAATTTGTATGAAGAGTTAGAAAATGTTTCTAAATGCATTGGAATGGTTCATGATTTTTTTGGTGATTTTTAGAAACCTAAATGCATTTTTAATTAATTAAAATACTTTAATTAATTAAAAATAAAATATAAATATTTTAAAAATAATTTTTTTATGAAAAAAATAAAATAAAAATCATTTTCCGGTTAAGAAAAATATTTAAAATCAGAATGCAAAGTTTCATATTTTTGTGATGAGTTTTACTATTTAAAATAAAATGAGCAAAATAAATGAAAAGAAATGAATTAAAAATGAAATAAATTAAAAATGAAATAAATGAAAGTATGAAGATCTGAGGGCAGAGGTTTAAATTAGGGAAATTTATGTTGACTGCGTGCGCTAATGAAGGGTCAGGATGCAATATGGAAATTTTATTAATTAATCCTAATTAATTAAATTAATTAAGGGATTAGGGTTTAATGAAATGATCAGGGTCGTATGCTACCTAAAATAATCACCATCCAAGGGCTCACATTCAAACTGGCAAACCAAACTCTAATTAATCTATGGCGACCGGAGATAAGCTTCGGTCGTCTTCTTCGGCCAACCCCTCATGTTATCTCTCTCAATACGCCATGAAAACGCATCAAACCTTTGAGATTCACTCAACTAACCACCCTAAACAAGAATCTACCAACAAAATCCATTTATTTTTCATGAATCAAAAGAATCGAACAAGAACATTTTCACGGGCAAAATTTCAGAAAGCTATGAAATACTCAAAACTCAACCATTTTCAATTCTAAACATATCAGAGTGATCAACTAAACATATATAATCATTTAGGAACTTAAAACAAGAGTTCTGGAAAAATTGCTCTTCATGATACCTGAGATGAAGCTTTGCAGTTTTGAGCTTTCTGGCCTCCACCCTTGCGCAAACCAACTCCAATGGACTCCTGACGATGTTGTGATGCTTAGAACAAGTTTTTAATGGCTGGTTTATGAGTTTCAGTTCTGAGTATGCAGAAATCGTGTTTTGGTTTGAGCTGGTTTCAGGCCATGGTGAGGGGTGGGAAATGATCCTTAGGTTGTGTGTGGTTGAATGGTGAAAGAAATTTGGAGTTTTGATGGCTGAGGTGTGAGAATCTAAGAAGGGAAGTTTTTAGGTGATTTTGTGAATTCTGACTTGTGGGATGATTCAAGCTTGAATGTGTTATGGAATGGAGTCCTTAGGGTTTGCATAAGAGGTTGTGATTGGTCAGAGAGTGGGTGTCGGCTCAGTTTGATTGGTATGAGAGGAAATGCAAAAATGTCAACTTATGTGTACTTGAGGTATGGGCTTGTGCAACAAGGATTTCTGAGCATAGATTGCCTCGGCATGGTTCATGGGGAGCCCTTAGATCATTAGTATGCAGCTGGAAGGCTTAGATGAAGAGATCGCAAGGTTTATGCAATTTTCCCTCTTTGATGTTTCTTGAGAATTAAGTCACCAAAACCCTAGGTTCAATGCATAATTCTGATCTTTGAAGGTTGCTTAAACATGTTATGACATAATTGAGCACATTAGAGGTCACTTAGAAGCTTGAAATGCCAATATGCAAAAATCCCTCTTTGACATGAACATGAAAATTATGTGATTTTTGCCAACTTTGAAAGGCCATATCTTGAGTTCTAGGATGAATCAAGACATGTTCTTGTACTTTTTGAAAAGGGAAAGACCTAATCTACAACTTTCATTTCCAAGAATTTTTCATTTGAAGCATTTTTGGTCATGAAAGAGGAGGCTGAAAATCTTTCCCAAAATGGAAAGTTTGCATTTCAAGTCATTTCCAAAAATGACAAGTTTGTAATTGGCTCAAAATTCTTCAATCTTGTGAACTTCCAACCTCTTCTAAGATCAAATAAAGATCATTGAACTTCAATTTTATGAAAATTACCCTTTGGTTCCATTGTTGGGGGCCTCAGATGCCCTGATTTTGCCTTAACTTGCTCAAGAAGTTACCCAATGATCAGATGACTTCCACAATGAATTCCTTCATCAAACTTGGTACACATGATCCTTATAACATATTAAGAACATTAGAAACAAGAATGACCAAAAAATTTTGGAGTTAAGGCCTCTGAAACCAAAACTCTAAATTTGGTCATCTGTGTAGTGAAAACCCTAGCTCTGCTTCCATACCTTTGCCAATTCTTGTGATCCCTTGACTTTCATGAACTTTGGGGAGCATAATATGATTATAGAACACACATGGACCCTCTTTGAAAGCTTTAAGACCTTTGGGATGGCTCATATTGATTCTTGGATTGCTCAGATCACAAACCCTAGATGCAGATGAAATTGAACTATGCAGTGAAGCAAACATGCAATATGAGATGTAATGCTTATGTTAAAACAAAAATGAAAGATCACAAGCCATGGTGTGATAAAGAGTGAGGGCAAATTTGGGGTGTTTACAACCGATGTGCTGAAACGAGACTTGCTGGGGATGACAAACATTGACTTGGAAGGACAATAATTCTTGGGAAATGGCACTCTCTTTGGGGAGTACTTCAGGTTGAAAATGGTGTTCCGATTTTTATGTAATATACTTCAAAACTGGCCCATGTTGGCATGCACATGTTTGAACTTATGGTGTAATGCTCCATGATGATGGAAATGCTACGTGTTTGAGGATGCAAATGTAATGATGATTATGCATATGCGAATGCGAAAAGATTTCCTAATAAGGAGATAACAGGTATCCCAGGTAGCTCGACTGGGGAGAAACAATGATCACTGCATTGATCTGGTTGATCCTTGTGAGAAGAAAACAACTATGTGGGGGATATTGGTTAATGATACACCGGCTCTGAACTGCCGCCACAGCCAAAAATAAATTCGACTTTGAGATTAGAGAGCCAAGACCCTACTGGGCATAATCTTGATTGCGAGGTAGGCTACCCGTTGAACTACGTTGGGGAAGTGATAACCTTCTGACTTGGTTGGGGAACCAGATGTATGATGTTCTGCTGAGGTAGCAACCTACTGAGGAGGAAAGAATCTCCTTGTAATGATGGGGATTACCCCTGTATTGGGGAGACCATCAATCTTCTTTCACCACTCCTGGGGAAGATTTCTACTTCCTCTCTACTGGGGATAACGGAAGACACACGGGAAGACACTTGTTGGAGAATTCTGGTTGATCCTCCTGGAAGTCTGCTTTAGCTCTACTACCAATGTCTGTATATGCACCTGCATAAACCAAACCGATAGTGCCTGCAACATGGATAGTTAGTTTGGGCATGTATGCCCCGGGCTTATGGTATGAATCACCATCCCAGTCACTTAACACTTTCTTAGAGTTGTATTAAATGTTTCTTCCCTCCTGCATGAGTTAGAAAGCATTCAAGTGTTCATAATACAACTTCAAAACACAATTTTCTGGACGCTTTTGCAATCAATCAATGTTAGATAAAAAAAAAACAAATGGTCATGGGTTTGACTGAAATTGAATTTTATTGATTTGATGAATGGCCCTGAATAGGCATTACATCAGGAAGAAATCCCTGGAAAGAGGAAATCTCTCAAAAGGAAAACAAACTATCCTATTGGCAATGTGAAAAATGGATCTCATCAAGCTCCGACCCGGCTATGACTTGTATATCTTCCTGACTTTCCGCTTGCTTCTCCTTTAAGGAAAGTGTCTTCAACCCTTGGAATGCCTTCAGTTGTAAAAGGATCACAAATCTCACAGACCGCAGTCGTTTGTGTTAGTCCCTCTTTTGCGTGGATTGCCCTTTTGGGTTTTCAATCCACCAGGATACCCTTTTTTTCCTGAGCTGTCCAATATGGCTTTTCAACTCAGCGGGTGTACATTTTTTTTCAAATATTTCCCTAATTTTGGCCCGAGCCTTTTATTCTATTTTTTGCTCTCTGGGATGCCCATTTTTGCCTGGATCTTTATTCTTTTTTTATCCAGCGGGTCTTTTTACACGAAGTATTTTCTTATTGCGTCTGTGTTGACAGGGGAATGGAAGTCTTCGCCATCCATGGTTGTCATCATCAAGGCTCCGCCCAAGAATACCTTTTTAACCACAAATGGACCTTCATAGTTGGGTGTCCATTTTCCCATGTGATCGTTGTTAGGAGGAAGAATCCTTTTCAGCACCAAGTCACCTGGTATGTACCGTTAAGGTCATAATTTCTTGTCGAACGCCTGTTTTATTCACCGTTGATGCAACTGTCCATGGCATACAACTGTTAGGCGTTTCTCTTCAATGAGGCTCAGTTGATTGTACCTGTACCGGAGCCATTCAGCTTCATCTATCTTGACATCCATCATTATTCTCAACAAGGGGATCTCAACTTCGACCGGTAGGACTGCCTCCATACCATACACCAGTGAGAACGGAGTTGCCCCTGTCGAGGTACACACGGATGTTCGGTACCCATGTAGCACAAAAGGTAGCATCTCATGTGCCTCTCCCACCAAATGAGGCTAGGTCAAATGGGGTACAGACGCGAACGGTCGGTGAAAGGAGAGAGTACACACAAGGGTGGACTCAGAAGACAAGAGTCGCCAGCTAGGCATTTTTATCCCGGAGGAAAGGTAATGCTGCATAGACCTAGAAAAGATATGGATAAGACGGTTGCGAACTAGAGAGACTGAGAAAGGGGGTTGGTTACAACCTGGGAAGGTATTAGCACCCAGATTGTCCGCCGTACTCGACGGGATCTACGCTTGAAAGATTTGTGTTTTAAAGGGGTAGTGTCAGTGCAATTTGTGTATCAAAGCTGAAAAGAATGCAAGTGTCAGTGTAAAAGAAGTGTGAAGTGTATAAGAGAAGTGTCAGTGTAAGGAAAGAGTGAAATGCTCATGATAATGAGGCTAAAAGAATAATGCAGGAAGGAGAGGGAATATACAGAGACTTTTGTTCGATAACTGTTAAGTTATGCCTACGTATCCTCTCGTGCAATGAGGAAGTCAGAACACCGTAGTTCGACTAAAAAAGACTGAGAGATGAATTGACTTGTGAACTGCTTACTTGTCTATGCTCAAGTGTATGACCTGTCTGGCTCAGGTGCAAACTGTCTTGCATTAGACGGAAGAAGCGAGTTCTCGTTTATGAGTGAATGAGATGAGAAAAGAATCCTGAAGGAGACGATTATTGTTTGTTTTTGTGTTTTCAATATTTTATTGATTTTTGAGATTTGTCATAAGTTAATGAGCTTAAGCCTAAACCAATGGGTTAGTAAACTCATCACATCTTCCCTCTGATTAGGGGTAATGAGAATACCTTAAGTGTGAAGTCAGCATCTCACACTTAATCACCATGATGTAGGATTAAGATCATTAACCTACTTGTAATTATTTAGATGTTTTTGGAGTTTTTGTTTAGTGTTAAGTAATGAGTTTAAGCCATAATCAAGGATTTAATGGACTCATTACACCATCCTAATAGAAGGATAATAGATGAGAGCATTTAAGCTGAGGAAGACTCCTCAACTTAATCCATGATTAGGGATTAACCTCATGACAAAACAAAGCCTTTATTAAGTGGATTTTAGTTAATGATAAGATGAAGAGGTTAGTTTTATGTTTGTAAGACAACTTGAGGGGGACTTGTCGATTAACACTAGGGTTAGTCCTTCTTAACCAGTTAAGGAAGAATTAGAACCCTAATGCAAGGCCCAAGTTACAAGCTTTATGTCTTAGTGTTTATTAGATGAATTGATTAAAGGAGTTAAACACATTAAGGGTTTAACACTTAGGATTAAAGTTATACACTCCATCCTAATAGAAGGATGCAGACATAAGCTTAATCACAAAGCATTAAAGCCTTTAGGGTTTAGTCCCTGATCATGAGATGAGAAGAGAAGACTCAAAGATGACACAAAGGTAAAACTAAATGGGGGGAATAAACAAAACCTAATTATTATCATGCTTGGTTGTTCCTAGGGTTAATGAGGTTTGCAAGAATCTTCAGAGAAACCACCAGGAAGGAAGCAGATGAAAGGAGCAAGAAGCAAAGAGAAGCAAAACAACTTGCTTCACTTAAGAAGACAAGTTGCTTGAAGAAAATAAAGTAAGAGATGAACATGAATGAGCAAGCTCACTCTAATACACATACAAAATGTAGCAAAGGAAGTATGAAAGAGATGAAAAGAGAATGTGAGAAGTGAAGGCAAATTCACTTCTCAAAGTAACTTACCACCTGAAAGGTTAGTGAAAGAAATGAAATGCAATGCAAATGAGATGCAATGTCATGATGCAAACCAAAGTCAGAGGAATTCACATGATGTTAATGATGCTAAGAGATGATGCAAACATGAGGAAAGGCATGAGAATGATCACACAAGCATAAAGATGCAAATGAGGCATGTTTTGAACCATGAAAGTACATGAAAAGTTATGAAATGTAAAGGACAAATAACATGGCAAATGAAAGATGCAATGATTCTAATATGTCCTAAGATGTATTATGAATAAAGTGAATGCACAAAACATCATGGAAAGTCAATGGATGCAAGCAAATGAAAGAAGGATGCAAAGGAAGGCACAAATTAGGGTTACATGCATCATGCAAAGCAAAAATCCAAAACCAGAAGCAAATGACATGGTAAAAATTTGAAAATGCAATCAAAGATACCCTAAACCTATACAAACTCACTGCCCAAAGGAGAGGATCCAACTCTTAACCTAATGAAAGTTATGAATTTCCTAAGATTTTTAGGGTTTTAAGGTACCTCATCAAGAAAAATCCTAAACAAATTGAAAATGCAAGATCAATTCAAATCAAATTTATCCTATAAACTACATGCTATGCAAGATGCAATGCCAAAAGGATCATCACCCAACTCTCAATGGTTAGGCAGAAGGAAATTTTTGAAGTTTGGAACAAAATATTACCTTGAAATGAAATTAAATCCAATGAAAATGATCAAAAGGCTTCAAGAACAAAAAAGAAATTTGGTTTGAGAGTTGGACAATGTTTCTAAATGTTTTTAAATGCTATGTGATTTTTTTTTTATTTTTAAATACCTAAATGTATTTTTAATTAATTAATTTTCATTAACTAATTAACAATAAACATTTAAATGATTTAAAAATAATTTTTAATGCAAAAAATAAAATAAAAATCATTTTCTGATTAAGAAAAATATTTGAAACAAAAATGCAAAGGGAAATATTTTTAGGATTTTTCTAACTATTTTAAAATAAATATGAAAGATAAATGAATAAAAATGAAATAAAAATGAAAATAAATGAAAGTATGCAAGGGGGAGGGCCAGGATTTGATCTGGGTTTGGACTGGTTGACTGCGCGCCAGATCCAAAGGCCCAGATTCAAATCTGGATAATTTTGTTTTATGATTTAATTAAACTGATTTTAATTAATTAAACAAAGATTAGGGTTTTAATGGCAAATCCTGGCCACACGCACGCGCGGGAGTCAACCCCAGTCAAACGTATCTACGGTCCACATTCAAACTCCCATTAATGACGTAATTAGGGCTAAACAAATTCAGGCGACCGGAACAGTGTTCCGGTCGTCTTCTCCGGCGAAACCAAATACCTAGCTTCCACTACAGGCCACCCCAACCCAAATTAATTGCCCAGAAACAATCTCCTATCAAAACTAAACTCAAATCCATCATCAAACATCATTTATCAAGCATGAGCAAGGGGAATCGAAGCAAAACATTTTCACGGGTCAAGTTTCAGAACATCACAACATGCTTGTTTCTGGCTCATTTTCAAAAATAAATAGATCCCCATGATCAGGGCAACATATAGAACAACATTCTAACAAGAAACCAAGGTTCTGGAAAATTTGTTCATCATGTTACCTGAGATTGAGCTTTCAGTCCAGGAGCTTTCTGCTTGCCTCTTTGCCTCAAAATGGTCCCAATGATCCTCTTGATGAAGTTATGAAGCTTGGTTGGAGTTTAGAATGGCTGATTTGTGAGCTTGAAGAGGTTCTGTTCAGAGAGGGGAAGGAATCGTGTTTCAGTTTCAGGGTGTTTCAGGGCAAGGTGAAGGGTCAGGGATGACCAGTGAGACATGCTGAGATGTTCTATGGAGTTTGTTTGGGTGTTTGTGTCTTGTGGAATGTGTTTCGAATGGAAATGCATAAGAGGTGAAAACTTGGAGCTATGGCTTAGAGGATGCTTCAGGCTTGTGTGTGTGTTGTGTTCAGTCTCTTTTGGTCCACTTATCACTCTTGGATAGGTCAGAGGAGTTGGTGTGGCCTAGCTTGATTGGTATGGGTCTTTATGCAAAAAGTCCAAGTTAGGTGTACTTGAGGTATGGGCAAGTGTGAGGTTGTGATAGGGGCATGGTTTGGCTCAGCTGAGTTTAGGGAGAACCATGGAAATGGATTAGAAGCAATGCAGCAAGTGGATTAGGGTTTGTCATAGTTTTTGCAACTTTGTGACTTTTTGGCCCTTTTGTGATTTCTTGATCCACAAGTCATGAAAATGGGCAAACCTTTGGTGCATTCTGACTTTTAGGCATTGGCTTATGTTTGTACAAAGATTAGAAGTCACTTTGAGGTCTCATTTTGCCTTGGCAAGTGGTTTTGCAACTTTGCCTCTTTGGTACAAAACTTGGAATTATGTGATTTTTCCCAACTTTGACAAGCCATAACTTTTGATCCAAAATGAATTAGAATGAGTTCTTGTACTTTTTGAAAAGGTAATGATCCATTCTACAACTTTTATGACCAAAGTTTTCTCATTTGAAGCATTTTTGAATCAAAAAGAAAGGTTTGAAAAAGTTTCCCAAAATGGCAAGTTTCCATTACAAATCATTTTCCCAAAAAGGCAACTTTGCAAATGGCTTGAAATTCTTCAATCTTGTGAACTTATAACATCTTCTATGATAAAATAAAGATCATATACATTAAAAATGATGAAGAACACCCTTTGGTTGGGTCATTGGGGGCCTCAGATGCCCTGATTTTGCACTGACTTGCTCAAGAAGTCAACCCTTGATCAGATGCCTTCCTCATGGAATTTATTCATGAAAATTGATATGCATTATCCTTATGACATATAGAGACCAATAGAAACAATAATGACCAAAAAATTTGGAGTTATGGCCTTTGAAATCAAAACCCTAATTCTAGGTCATCTGTGCAGTTAAACCTGGCTCTGCTTCCATGCCATTCTCAGTCCTTGTGATTCTTTGACTTTCTTGACTTTGTGGGGATACAATATGATGCTTGAACATACATGGACCCCTTTTAAGTGATTGAAGACCTTTGGAGTGGCTCAAATAGTTCCTGGATTGCCCTGATCACAAACCCTAGATGCAGATGACTTGGGAACAATGTAGTGAATCAAAAATGCAATATGAGATGCTATGATTGAACTTATGCATATGAAGAGATCACAAGCCATGGTGTGAATGGGTGAGGGAAAATTTGGGGTGTTTACATCATGCCAATCCTTATATGTCACAACCATCTTCTGAACGATTTTCTTGATATTCTTGTTGGCCGCCTCGACGGTGTCGTTCATCTTCGGGCGATACGGCGAAGAGTTGTGATGCTCTATTTTGAAATCCTGGCACAAGTCAGCCATCATCTTGTTATTGAGGTTAGAACCATTATCAGTAATGATCCTATCGGGAATTCCATACCGGAAAATGATATCTCTTTTGATAAACCGTGCTACCACTTGTTTGGTAACATTGGCATAAGATGCCGCTTTGAACCACTTTGTGAAGTAATCTATAGAAACCAGGATGAAGTGGTGACCGTTGGAAGCTGATGGCTTAATCTTGCCAATCATATTAATGCCCCACATGGCGAACGACCAAGGTGAAGACATGACGCTCAATGGATTTGGAGGTACATGGACCTTATCATCATAGATCTAGCACTTGCGGGAATATTTACAGCAATCAGATTCCATGGTGATCCAATAATATCCCGACCTTAACAGCTTCTTTGCCATAGCATGCCCTCCAGCATGGGTACCGAAGGAGCATTCATGAACCTCTAACATCAACAGGTCTGCTTCGTGTCTATCCATTCATCTGAGCAGGACCATGTCGAAGTTTCACTTGTATAGCACATCATCTTGATTCAAAAAGAATCCATCTACTAGCCTTCTGAGAGTCTTCTTGTCTTTACTGGATGCCCCAGCCGGGTACTCTTGAGACTTCAAGAATTGCTTGATATCATGATACCAAGGTTTATTATCTTCACCACTGTCAACTGCGAATACATAGGCAGGTCTTTCGAAACGAGAGACCATGATTCAAGGCACGTAGGTTCTCTTGTAACACTTTGATCATGAATGATAAAGTTGCTAGAGCATCAGCAAACTGATTTTCATCTCGTGGAATATAATTCAGCTTGACCTTGGTGAAGAAAGTTAGCAACCTCCTGGTATAATCCCTGTAAGGAACTAGGTGAGGTTGATGAACTAACCACTTGCCATTGACTTGGTTCACCACCAGGGCAGAATCTCCGAAGATCTCTAGATTCTTGATTCGCAAGTTGATTTCCTCCTCGACCCCCATGATACAAGCTTCATACTCTGCTTCGTTGTTGGTACATTCGAATGTTAGCCGAGCAGCGAAAGGCACATGGACCCCCTCTGGTGAGATGATGACAGCACCTACTCCACTTCCGTTTACGTTCACAGCTCCGTCAAACATCAACTTCCATTTGGATTCGGGGTCTGGCCCCTCCTCTGGAAGTGGTTCTTCATAGTCTTTCAACTTGAGGAACATGATGTCCTCATCCGGAAACTCGAATCTCATGGGCTGATAATCGTCAATTGGCTGCTAGGACAAGTACTCTGACAATACACTCCATTTTATTGCTTTTTGCGAAGTGTATTGGATATCATATTCTGTCAGAATCATTTGCCATCGGGCTACCCTTCCTGTTAGATCCGGCTTTTCGAAGATATACTTTATAGTGTCCATCTTGGAAATTAGGAGAGTGGTGTGAGTCAGCATGTACTGCTTTAGCCGGGGAGAAGCCCATGCCAAAGCCAACAAGTTTTCTTGAGTAGTGAGTAGGGTGTCTCACAATAGGTAAAATTTTTGCAAAGGTAATAAATGGCATGCTCTTTTCGACCAGACTTGTCCTGCTAACCCAGCATACATCCCATTGATCCTTCGAGTACGGTGAGGTACATGATTAAGGGTCTCCCTGGCACTGGAGGCATGAGAATCTGAGGTTCTAGCAAGTACTCCTTGATTCGGTCGAAGGCCTGCTGGCAGTCATCATTCCACTTGATATCCTGATTCTTCCTTAGAAGCTTGAAAATAGGCCCACACGTGGCTATTAGTGCGAGATGAACCGTGCAATGTAGTTCAACCTCCCTAAGAAACCACATACTTCTTTTTCACTTCTTGGTTCAGGCATCTCTTGGATGGCTTTTACCTTTGCAGGGTCGACTTTGATTCCCCGTTCACTAACAATGAAGCCCAGTAGCTTACCGGAACGTACCCCAAAGGTGCATTTGTTCGGATTCAACCTTAGTCTGAATTTCCGGAGTCTATTAAACAGCTTGGCTAAGTTGACTAGATGCTCTTCTTTTGTTTGTGACTTCTGTCGCTCCCGACAAATGAAATAGGATCAGATGAAGGTACAGACGCGAACGGTCGGCGAAGGGGACAGTGAGAACACACAGCCGTGAACTCACTGGAGAATGAATAGAGTCGCCAGCTAGGCATTTTTATCCCGGAGGAAAGGCAATGCTGCATAAGCCTAGAAAGAGATGGATAAGACGGTTTGCGAACCAGAGAGACTGAGAAAGGGGGTTGGTTACAACCTGGGAAGGTATTAGCACCCAGATTGTCCGTCGTACTCGACGGGATCCACGCTTAAAGATTTGTGTTTTAAAGGGGTAGTGTCAGTGCAATCTGTGTATAAAATAGCTGGAAAGGAATGTACAGGTGTCAGTGTGAGATCAGGAATGAAATGCTCAAGAATATGAGGCTAAAGAATGAAGCTGGAAGGAGGGGGAATGGACAGAAACTTTTGTTCGATAACTGTTAAGTTATGCCTACGTATCCTCTCGTGCAATGAGGAAGTCAGAACACCGTAGTTCGACCCAAAGAGACTGAAAGGATTGACTGGTGAACTGCTTGCAGTCTATGCTCAAGTGTATGACCTGTCTGGCACAGATGCAAACTGTCTTGCATTAGACGGAAGAAGCAAGTTCTCGGTTGTGAGTGAAGATGATGAGAAAAGAATCCCGAAGGAGACGATTATTGTTTGTTTTTGTGTTTTCAGTCTTTTATGGCTTTTTGGAGTTTGTCATAAGATAATGAGCTTAAACCTAAATCAATGGATTTGGTAAACTCATCACATCATCCCTCTGATTAAGGGTAATGAGAATTACCTTAAGTGTGAAGTCAGATTCTCACACTTAATCACCTTTGATGTAGGGTTAAGATCACTAACCTACTTGTGATTAATTAGATGTTTTTGTGATTTTTGTTTAGTGTTAAGTAATGAGGTTAAGCCATAATCAGGGATTTAACAGGCTCATTACACTATCCTAAAAGAAGGATAATAGATGAGGGTGTTTAAGCTGAGGAAGGATCCTCAGCTTAATCCATGATTAGGGATTAAACCCATGACAGAACAAACCTTTGATTAAGTGGATTTTATTAATGATATGATGATGAAGTGTTTTTTATGATTTGTAAGACAACTTGAGGGGGACTTGTCCATTAACTTTAGGGTTAGTCCTTCTTAACCAATTAAGGAAGAATTAGAACCCTAATGCAAGGCCCAAGTTACAAGTGTAATGTCTTGATGATTATTAGATGGATTAATTAAGAGAGTTCAACACCTTAAGGGTCCAAGACTTAGGATTAAAGTTATACACTCCATCCTAAAAGAAGGATGCAGGCATGATCTTAATCACAAAGTCTTAAAGCCTTGAGGGTTTAATCTCTGATTATGAGATGAGAAGAGAGACACAGAGAGAGACACCAAGGTAAAAACTATGGGGGAACTAATCAAAACCCTAATTCATTATCATGCTTGGTTGATCCTAAGGTTTGTGAGGTTTCACCAAGAAGATCTTCAAAGGAGCCACCAGGAAGCAGATGAACAAGATCCAGAGAAGCAAAGTGACTTGCTTCATTCAAGAAGTCAAGTCACTTGAAGAAAGAAAGTGGGAGAAGCAAGAATGAGCAAGCTCAAACTCAAACACATATAAGAATGCAGCAATGGATGCAAGAGAGATGAAAAGAAAAGTTATGAGAAGTGAAGGCAAATTCACTTCTCAAGTTCACTTACCACCTGAAATGTTAGAAAGAAATGCAATGCAATGCTAAATGAGATGAAATGACATGATGCTATACCAAACCAGAAGCATGCACATAATGTTAATGATGTTATGAGGTGCTGCAAACAAGAGGCAAGACAATGAGATGTTCATACAAAATCAAGGATGCAAATGATGCAAGCTGAGGAGCATGAACAAGCATGAAATGTTATGAAGCATACAGGACAAATGACATGGCAAATATGCAATGCAATGATCAATGATGCTTCATACATGTCTTAAGATGTCAAATGAATCATAAGAATGCACCAAATGCAATGGCAAGTCAAATTATGCAAGGAAATGCAAGAATGGTGCAAAGGGAAAGCCCAAATTAGGGTTCATGGATCAAACATCAAACACAAACCAAAAACAGAAGCAAACCCTAATATGAAAAATGGAAAATGGTACCTAAAGAAACCCTAGACCTATAATGAACCACTGCCCAAAGGGGAGCTCTCAACTCTCAACCAAACTCAAGTTATGAATTTTGCAAGTTATTAGGGTTTTTTAGGGTTCTTATCAAAACAAATGCCAATCAATTAGAAAATGCAAGATCAAATCATGGCCTTTTTATCCTTGAAAATACATGCTAAATGGAAAACAATGCAAGAAGAATCAATGTCTCAACCTTCACCAATAGGCAGAAATGAATTTTCAAACTTATGAACAAAATAATGCATCAAAAATGATTTAATTCAATGAAAAATTCTTAAAATGCATCAAGATCAAAAAAGAAATTTGGTTTGAAGGTTGGACAATGTTTCTAAATGTCTTAGAACATTTCATGAATTTTTTTTGTAATTTTTAAATACCTAAAAGTATTTTTAATTAATTAATTCTCATTAATCAATTAAAAATAATCTTTTAAATATTTAAAAATACTTTTTTAATGATAAAAATAAAATAAAAATATTTTTTGTGTCATAAAAATTAATAAAACCTTAAAGAAAAAGTTTCATAATTTTTATGATTTTTTAACTATTTTAAATTAATTTTGCAAGTTAAATGCAATAAATGTGAGTAAAAATCAAATAAAAAGAAAAGTAAACAGAATGGACGCATGAGATTGATTCTGGGGATATGAAGGTTGACTTGGCGCGCAATCGTGTGGTCCCAATTCAAACCTGACTAATTGAACTATTAAACCTAATTAAATTAATTAAGTGGAAATTAATGTTAATGAAATGATCTGATCCCTTGGTCTACGCGCGGGAAGGGCAATCCAATGGCCCAGGTTTAAAAATCACTAATGACTGGACTAAACCCTAATTAGGGCAGGGTAAACTCAGACGGCCGGAACAGTGGTTCCGGTCGTCTTCTCCGGCGTATCACAAACCCTAGAAAACGCCACAGGCCACGAATCATCAAATCAACTGCCCAGAAACACTCCTCCACCCTAACTAAACCTTAATCTAAGATCAAAACACATTTATCTAACATGAACAAGGAGAATCGAAACGAAACGCATTCACGGGCCAAGTTTCAGAGATGCATAAAATACTCATTTCCACACCATTTTTGATTCTAATCATATCACAGTGATCCCCAGAACATGTATTTTTGATTTGTAACAAAAGAAACAGGCTTTAAAAAGTTGGAAGTTTGAGACTACCTGAGGTGACAAGTCCTGTTTCTGAGCTTCCAGAGCCGTTTCTTGATGCAAGCTGGCTCTAATGAATCCCCTGATGTCAATGGCAGGCTTGAGATGAAGTTTAGCAAGCTATTTCTGTGGCTACCAAACTGGTGTAGCAGAAAATGACCTTGGTGTACAGGCTGTTTTAGGCCAGTGTAGTGGGTGGTTTGGGCTCCTCTGAGTGTGCCTGACTTGTTGGTGAAAAGAGGTGAAGTGTTTGAGGGATGGACAGTGAGATTCGAAGAGGACTGGTTCTGAGGATGAAGAATGGTGAGGTTCAAATCAGGCTTGATTCAGGCCTGAGCTTTGATGGTTTTGGGCCTATGGAGTGTACTGAGTTTAGTGATGAAGAAAGTTTGGGAGTTTCTTGGCTGTGGAGGCAGATTCGATGGATTTTGCAATGTGAAGGGATTTTGTGTAAGTGATGAATGTGTAATGTTTCAGCCTTGCTTTTTATGTGATATGGCTAGCAAAATGAATGAATAAACAATTCTGATTGGCCTCTTGATGTGACATGGCCTGCTATGATAGGTGAGTTGCTTTTTGCTCAAAGTCCACTTTTGTGTAAGATAGGGCATGGCATGATACTAGGCAAGGACAACTTGGGTTCTGGTGCAGCATGGTGAGTGTGAGAGGTTGGCTTGACCCAAGGCTCAATGCAGCAAGTTGGTTGAAAGCTCATGAGTGTTTTGCAACTTGGTTAGCTTTATGGATTTCCATGAGAAAAATCAAGTTTCATGAACCAAACCATGAGCAAACTTGGTCCATTTCTGATTTTTGTGACTTAGAGGATGTTCACATGCTGGTTTGTCATGAATTTGAGGCAGCAATCATGCATTGATTCAAGACTTAGCAAAATTTCCACTTGGTGCATAACTTGAAAAACAATGATTTTTGGCAACTTTGCATGGCCATAACTTTTGATCCATGAAGAGTTAGATCATGTTTTTGTACTTTTTGAAAAGGGAAAGATGAGATCTACAACTTTCATGACCAAAGTTTTTCCATTTGAAGCCTTTTTGGATCATGAATCAAGGCTTGAAAATTGACCTAGAATGATGCATTCTTGAAAAGTCAACTATGCCCAAAAAGTCAACATTTGCAAAAACCCTAAATTCTTGATTTTTATGAACTTCAAACTTCTTCCATGATCAAATAAAGATCATATACACTCAAAATGATGAAGATCAACCATTGGTTGGGTCAATGGGGGCCTCAGATGCCCTGATTTTGCACTGACTTGTCTGAAAAGTCAACTCTTGATCAGATGACTTCCCCATGGAATTTCTTCATGAAAATTGATATGCATACTCCCTATACCATATAGAGACCAATGGAAACAAGAATGACCAAAAAATTTGGAGTTATGGCCTCTGAAACCAAAACCCTAATTTTCAGTCAACTGTGCAGTTCATCCTGGCTCTGCATCCACTCAAACCCTAGTTCTTGTGATCCCTCTGCAATTTTGACTTTGAGGAGATGTATTATGATGATTGGGCACACATGGATCCCTTTGAATTGAATGGTGGCCTTTGGAATGGCTCAAGATGCCTTGAGGTTGCTTAGATCACAAACCCTAGGTGCAGATGCCTTAGAAACTATCCAGTGAATCAAAAATGTACTATGAGATGATATGATGGTGTATATGCATATGAGATGATCACAAGCCATGGTGTGACTGGGTGAGGGCAAATTTGGGGTGTTTACAGCTGCCCCTATTCAAACATGAGTTAGCTGTGCAGGATGTAAGCAGCGGCTTAACAGGCAAACAAGATAACTTGTGGTTGAATACCAAAGACAATCCAAAATTTGCACTCACAGAATGAAGAAGAAAAAGGGATATAGATTGCGAAGGCAAATAAAGTATATTTGTAAAGCGTGGGAGACGGAGGACGACCGTCGAGCAGAGGACGACTGCTGAGTAAATAGCAATGCCGGGGGCGGCCGACACGCTGGGGAAGGTGCGGAAAATAAAGCAATGACGGGGACGGCCGACATGCTGGGGATATGAAGGTAAAGCTAAGACGGGGACGGCCGACTAGCTGGGGAAAATAGAATATTATGATGGGGACGGCCATCAAGATAAAGCTATAGCATTCTCTGGGAATCAAATGAAACATGACGGGGACGGCCATCAAGTTCATAAGGTAGGTAAAATAACCAACGATGGGGACGGCCATCGGGCTAAAAGGAAAAGGGACCACGACGGGGACGGCCATCGGGTTAAAGAATAAATGAAATAAACAGATGATGGGGTACGGCCATCAAAGGTGAAGGACGATCACCTAGCAGGGGACGGCTGCTCTGTTGGAGATAAAAGAAATATGATGGGGACGACCATCAAAGGTGGAGGACGACCACCTGGCAGGGTACGGCTGCCAAAATATCAACGATGGGGACGGCCATCGGATAGAAAAGGTCAACGATGGGGACGGCCATCGGACGAGCATGATGGAGGACGACCATCAAGAAGTGGAGGACGACCACTCAACAGGGGACGGCTGCTCTCAAAGTTTATCATAACACAGGATGAGTGTTAGACAACTAAAATCAACAATGGGGACGGCCATTGGATAAAGTGATGAAGGACGATCATCAAAAGGTGGAGGACGACCACCTAGCAGGGGACGGCTGCTAAAATCAACGATGGGGACGGCCATCGGATGAGCATGATGGAGGACGACCATCAAGAAGTGGAGGACGACCACTTAGCAGGGGACGGCTGCTCTCAAAGTTTATCATAACACAGGACGAGTGTTAGATAAAAAGGAAATTTGACTGCGATCTACTGGGGACATAGTAAACACGGACGAGCGTTTACATCCAAGAAACAAAAGGTATAAGTGTTTGGTATTGTGTATAGATTAAAGATGCGGACGAGCATCCTTAAGACTATGATACGGACGAGTATCATGTAGAAACAAACTGACACGTGCTCAGAGCTGATAATACGGACGGGTATCAACTGGTTAACAAGGAACACGGACGAGTGTTGCATCTGAAAGTATCCTTCTGGGGAATAGTAGACACAGACGAGCATCTATATTCATGAAGACATAAGTGTTTGACACGGTGTATGGATTAAAGATGCGGACGAGCATCCTTAAGGCTATGATACGGACGAGTATCATGTAGAAACAAACATTAGACGCAATGTTCTGAGATGATGGTACGGACGAGTACCAACTGGTTAGCAAAGAACAAGGACTACTGTCGAATCTGCGGGGATATACATGGTGTATGTAAGATACGGACGAGTATCTGAGTAGGTGTACCAATGAGTAGTGAGTATATAATGTATAGGTGAGTGTTTATCTGCTGGGGATATGACACGGACGGGTGTCAGGAAAGTGTATAGGTATATGTAAGTGCAAAGAGGGTGTCTTTGGCTTTCTGCTGGTGATTTGACACGGACGGGTGTCAGAAAATATCTGTAATACTGGTGATCTTGATTTGTAAGGTGTATTCAGGCAACCTGCTGGGAAATGATGATACGGACGGGTATCAAAAAGGAGATATGCACTGGTGTTTGTGATATGGGGCAACTGCTTTTGCTGGGACTCTGATGGGGATGTATTCTGTATGCCGACAGATTGTCAATATTTACAAGTGTTCAAATCACAACATGACTTATGATTATGCTATGCATTTGATTTTTTTTGCCGTAATGCTCCGTATTAGACAGAATGCTACGCTCTGGGGGTGAATATGATGCGAATGCTATGATTATGCAAAGAGGCACCGATCCGGGATTCGGATCCCGTTGCTGCAAAGACCTCTGATCGATCTGCTTGAAGTGAACATCCCAGCTGGGGATGAGATCATTGATAGATCTGTAGTTGTATCTGCTTGGGGATATACGTCATTGGTTGACATATCCTTATAACACGGGACCCAGCTGGGGTTTGTAGAAGCTTTCTGTACTCTGTTGTGATCTTCTATGCGCCGCTCTTCTGGATAGAGGCTGGAGCTCTGTGGGGATGATTCCCTGATTTGTACTCAGCTGAGGGCGAGATGGCAACTCGGCTGGGGAGAGAGAGAGGCATCACTGAAAGATCTCCCTAGAAAATCTGTTACGGTGACTTCTTGACTCCGCCGGGGATAAGGGCATCTTCTGTGACACCTGCCCATTCTGATGGGGATAAGTAATAAGCGGCCAACTCAGCTGGGGAATTGTGAGAGGCAACTCAGCTGGGGATAGAGCATTCCCGATGCTGTATGTTGATTTGGCAACCTTGCTGGGGAAGTGGGCACCTCCCAGGGCCATGTGAGTTGACAACGATTCGCCAGTTGCTGAGGCGTAACTTGCATGCCCCAGGTCGCGTTCTGGATACCTGCAATCCTGCAAAGATAAGGAAACGTACAAAAGGTCCCGAGGTATCCTTTACCGGATTCCGTCATAGGAGCTAAGTACTCTCAAGAATAATCACATTCCCTGTAAGCATGTGTTTTATTTTTAAAGACAGGCATCTGTACTTATGCAGTTGTGTTTTTAGAGATATCAGACAACTCTTTTGCAAAACTTAAATGTAAAAAACGAGACATGACTGAAAATCTGATTATATTAATTCGTGTGCCCTGAATTGGCAAAATACAGTCAGAGAAACCTATCTCCTGAAATGAGGAGATTGTTACAAATTGAGAAATAAAGTGCTGGCAGTGTTGATGACGCTTTGAGGAGCTTCCTCTCCCGCTATGACTCGTATGACAATGACGTTCTTCTCGTCTTGCTTTCTGGAGAAAGTTGATTCTGATTGAAGCTTGATCCTTTGGAGCTTACCAAGTTGTAGGTGATACAGACGAATTCAGAATGCAGTTGTTCGCTTATTCCCTTGTTTTGCATGGATCGCCCTTTCGGGTTTTCAATCCATCGGGATACCCATTTTTGCCTGAGCTGTCCAATGCGGCTTTTCAACTCAGCGGGTGTACATTTTTATTTATTTCCCTTATTTTTGCCCGAGTCTTTTATTCTGTTTTTGACTCGCCGGGATGCCCTATTTTTGCCTGGACTTACATTCTGTTTTTATGTCCAGCGGGTCATTTTATGCGAAGTATTTTTTAACCGCATCTGAATTCACAGGGGATGGAAAATCTTCACCATCCATGGTGCTGAGCATCAGTGCTCCACCAGAGAAGACTTTCTTGACGACGAATGGTCCTTCATAATTTGGAGTCCATTTGCCCCTGTGGTCTGTATGAGGAGGGAGGATTCTTTTCAGCACAAGATCTCCCACTTGGTACTCTCGATGCCTGACTTTCTGATCGAAGGCCCTCTTCATTCTCTTCTGATATAACTGTCCATGACAGATTGCAGCCAACCTCTTCTCTTCGATCAGACTCAGTTGCTCGTATCGGGCCCTAACCCATTCTGCTTCACTCAGTTTGACATCCATCAATACCCGTAGCGAGGGTAATTCAACTTCAACTGGTAGGACTGCTTCCATACCATACACAAGCTGATACGGTGTTGCCCCAGTGGATGTCCTGATTGATGTGCGATACCCATGCAAGGCAAACGGTAGCATCTCGTGCCAATCTTTGTAAGTGATCACCATCTTTTGCACAATCTTCTTGATATTCTTATTTGCTGCCTCAACAGCGCCATTCATCTTTGGCCTGTAAGGAGAAGAATTGTGATGTTGGATCTTGAAGTCCCGGCATAATTCAGCCATCATTTTGTTGTTTAAATTGGAACCATTATCAGTAATGATTCGCTCGGGAACTCCATACCGACAGATGATGTCTCTTTTCAGAAATCGAGCTACCACTTGCCTGGTGACGTTTGCATATGAGGCTGCTTCAACCCACTTTGTGAAATAGTCGATGGCGACCAGGATGAATCTGTGGCCGTTCGAAGCAGTTGGCTCAATTTTGCCAATCATGTCAATGCCCCACATAGCAAAGGGCCATGGTGAAGACATTATGTTCAGGGGATTGGGAGGCACATGCACCTTGTCTGCATAAATCTGGCATCTATGGCATTTTCTGGCGTAAGCACAACAGTTTGCATCCATTGTGATCCAGTAATAGCCTGATCTTAACAACTTCTTAGCCATGGCATGCCCTCCTGCATGGGTACCAAAGGATCCTTCGTGCACTTCATGCATCAACAAATCTGCTTCCGTCCTGTCAATACATCTGAGGAGTACCATATCAAAGTTCCTCTTGTATAAAGATCCATCAGTGTTCAGAAAGAAACTTCCAGCAAGCCTTCTTAAAGTCTTTTTATCATTGGAAGATGCCCCAGGTGGGTATGTTTGGTCCTCCAAGAAGCACTTGATGTCGTGGAACCAAGGCTTATCATCTTTAGCAATATCTGCTGCAAATACATATGCTGGTCTATCAAGTCTGGATACTGAAATCTGAGGTACAAAGTTAGCAGCTTGAACTTTGATCATGGATGAAATGGTAGCCAGAGCATCTGCAAACTGATTCTCGTCCCGAGGGATATACTCAAGTTTGACTGTTGTGAAGAAAGTCAATAACCTTCTTGTATAATCCCTGTAAGGTATCAGATGATCTTGGTGGGTGTACCATTTTCCGTTGGTCTGATTGACTACCAAAGCTGAATCTCCGAATACGGTCAATGTCTTGATCCTGAGGTCAATGGCTTCCTCAAGACCCATAATGCAAGCTTCGTATTCAGCTTCGTTGTTAGTGCAGTTGAAAGTGAGCTTTGCCGAGAAAGGCATGTGAACTCCTTTGGGTGTAATGAGTACTGCACCAACACCACGGCCATTCATATTAACAGCCCCGTCGAACATCATAGTCCATTCTTCTTCTGGGTCAGGCCCTTCAGTGTGAATAGGCTCTTCATGATCTTTTGCTTTAATGAACATGATGTCTTCATCGGGGAAGTCGAACCTCATAGGCTGGTAGTCATCAATGGGTTGCTCAGCAAGATATTCAGATAGTACACTGCCCTTGATGGCTTTCTGAGATGTGTACTGTATGTCGTATTCTGTGAGAATCATCTGCCATCTTGCGACCCGTCCGGTAAGAGCTGGCTTCTCGAAAATGTACTTAACTGGATCCATTTTTGAGATCAATAGAGTAGTATGGGTCACCATATACTGTCTCAGTCGGCGAGCAGCCCACGCTAAAGCACAGCAAGTTTTCTCGAGCAGTGAATAACGCTGTTCACAGTCGGTAAACTTTTTGCTTAGGTAGTATATCGCATACTCTTTTCGACCAGACTCGTCATGTTGACCTAGTACACACCCCATCGATTCTTCTAATACTGTCAAGTACATAATCAGAGGTCTTCCTTCAACTGGAGGCATAAGGATTGGAGGTTTTTGCAAATACTCCTTGATCTTGTCAAAAGCTTTCTGGCAGTCTTCGTTCCACCTGACCGTTTGCTCCTTTCTTAACAGCTTGAATAAGGGTTCACAAGTTGCTGTAAGGTGAGATATGAACCGTGAAATGTAGTTCAATCGACCTAAGAACCCTCGAACTTCTTTCTCAGTTTTCGGTGCAGGCATTTCTTGAATAGCTTTGACTTTATCAGGGTCAACTTCAATCCCTTTCTCACTTACAATAAAGCCCAGCAGCTTACCGGATCGCACCCCGAATGTGCATTTGTTGGGGTTCAACTTTAGTTGGTATTTCCTCAGACGCTTGAATAACTTGAGCAGATTCACCAGGTGATCTTCCTCTGTAAGGGACTTGGCAATCATATCATCCACATAGCACTCGATTTCCTTATGGATCATGTCATGAAACAATGTTACCATAGCCCGTTGATACGTTGCACCAGCATTCTTCAGTCCGAATGGCATCACTTTATAACAGAACGTGCCCCAAGGTGTGATGAATGTTGTCTTCTCCATGTCTTCAGGTGACATCTTGATCTGATTGTATCCCGAAAATCCATCCATGAAGGAGAATACCGAGAACTGAGCCGTGTTATCCACCAATACATCAATGTGAGGTAATGGGAAGTCATCTTTCGGGCTGGCTCTGTTCAGATCCCGGTAATCAACACACATTCTTACTTTTCCGTCCTTCTTAGGCACAGGTACTATGTTAGCAACCCACGGAGGATAGCTAGTCACAGCAAGGAACCCGGCGTCCCATTGCTTTTGTACCTCTTCCTTGATTTTCATAGCCATGTCTGGGCGAGTTCGGCGCAGTTTCTGTTTGACCGGTGGGCACTCTTCTCTCAAAGGCAGCTTGTGCACAACAATATCGGTATCCAACCCTGGCATGTCTTGGTACGACCAAGCAAACACATCTACATACTCTTGAAGCAGGTCAATCAGTTGCTTCTTCACTGAGTCTTGCAGGCAGGCCCCGATCTTGACTTCTTTCACGTCTTCCTCTGTACCAAGATTAATCACTTCAATCTCCTCCTGATGAGGAGTAATAACTTTTTCCTCCTGTCTCAGCAACCTGGCTAGCTCTTCAGGAAGCTCATATTCTTCATCAACCCCTTCATCAGCTTGATTGATCGGATTGTCAAAGTCATACGATGTCATAGCTGTGCTGTTGTCGGTGCTGTCTGGAAGGCACTCTTTGCAAGGGTTAAGTCGGTTCATTTTAGTGATTGATTTTAATCTTGCTTTAGAAAAAAGTGAAATGAAGTTATCATTTTGAAAACACCGCCATTTATTTTTGTACAAAAAGAAAAATGGAAAAACAGTGAGCAGAAAAGAAAAAGACTCGTTTGCAAAAAGATTGTCTGATATTTCATTAATTTAATCTTGTTTGCACAAAAGTACAGATGGCCCTGATTACAAAATGAGTCTTGTCATCTTGGGCAAGATGCAAGACTTTGATGCATGCTATAAAAGATACAGGAAATAATAATTACTCTGCTCGAGTAACACTTATAATTCCCTGGGAAGACCAGTTCGAGACACTGCTCCCTGGGACCTTCGGACGAATCCAATTCTCCAGGTTGCGCTCCTCTTCCAGCTCGTCTTCCAGACAGTTGATAGCATCGGGGGTAAGCATCCCCCCACTGACAAAACCAGGCTCTCCAGCAGCCTTCACTTGACGTTGAGTTGGTTTGTAACCCAACCCAAACTTGTCCTTCTTCTCCTCCACAGCTAAGACCTTGCCCCAGCCTAGGGCAGTTCCTTCTTCAACAACCTTCCGGGCTTGTTGATAAGACGACATCGGGGTACCAGATACAGCAGATGCTTCATTCACATTCAACGCTTCAAACCCCTGGCTCATTGTTTCATGGATCTCTCCATCCATTTCAATGTACTTGTAAGTTGCCAGGTGGCTGACAAAAATGTCCTCTTCCCCACAGATTGTGACAACTTGACCTTCCCACTCAAATTTTAACTTTTGGTGAAGGGTAGACGTTATTGCGCCGGCGGCGTGAATCCAGGGTCTACCCAACAAACAGCTGTAGGCGGGCTGAATGTCCATCACATAAAAGATAGTTTTAAAAGTCTGCGGGCCAATAGTCACGGGCAGCTCAATCTCTCCCAGAACCGATCTCTTAGGGCCATCAAAGGCTCGTACCACCAGGTTGCTGGGTCTCAATGCCAATCCATCATATTCTAACTTCACCAGAGCCTTCTTTGGTAAGACATTCAGGGAAGAACCTGTGTCCACTAGCACATGAGAAAGGACAGCTCCTTTGCATTCCATGGTTATGTGCAAGGCTTTGTTGTGGTTGCGGCCATCCGCTGTCAAGTCAGAATTGGTAAACCCTAGCCCATTGCTAGCAGTAACATTTCCAACCACGGTTTCCAATTGGTTGACAGTAATCTCCTCAGGCACGTAAGCTGCGTGCAGGACTTTAAGTAGTGCATTCCGATGGGCTTCGGAGCACATGAGCAGTGAGAGGATGGAGATTTTGGATGGAGTTTGGTGAAGTTGATCCACAACTTTATAATCACTCTTCTTGATGATCCGCATAAACTCATCAACTTCCTGATCAAATGGAGTCTTCAGGGCTTCTTTGGCAGCTGGATCTTCCTGCACCGGGCTCTTTCCTTTTGCTTTGGCAGCAGCTTCTGCTTCGGCAGTAGGTCTTTGAACTTGTGAAGCAAAGAGACGTCCGCTTCGGGTGAAGCCTCCGCCTCCGCCCACATTATCAATTTGTGGTGCAGGTGCTGATGTTTCAAGAGTGATTCTTTTTCCTTCGCAGTACACGTCAGAGCCATAGTGCCAAGGGATGGCCCTATCGCTTTCATATGGTACAGGTCCAGGTACCGTGACGGTGACTGGACTGATTGCTGCTGCTGAGGGGACTGTTATTGTCTGTGGATCATAAAAGATTGTAACTGGTGCTCTAGTGGGAGCAGCACCTTCTGAATGGTAAGCGGAATTGTTTTCTGGATCGTAGAATATGGTAACAGTGGAGACATCTTCGTGATTGTTTGCTGGTGTTGTAGAAGGTTCTGTTGGAAGAACTGTTGTTGTTGTTGATGGGGAGTCAAAGTGGACTGAAGCTGAAGTTGTAGCAGGAGAAACTGTTGAAAACTGATCATTGGGTAGAACAGATGAGGTACTTGCTGATGTTGCTGATGAATTGTCGGGAACAATTGTTGCTGTATTTGTAGGGGGATCTGAAACCATTGCTGATGAAGTCGTTGGGTTTGCCGGGAATGATGTAGTGATCTGCAGTAAGCCACTCTGAATAAGGCTGTCAATGCCATTCCTCAAGTCCTCACACCCATTCCAAGAAATATTGCAGTAGGGGCACCCTAGTTCACACCCCGGAAATATATTGTTTTCACGGAGTTGAGCTTTGATTTCCACCAATGGTGTCCTGATCTGATCCACACTGGTTATCAAATAAGACGGTTGGTCTTCTTCGATAGCATTAATTCGGGGACCACCATGGTTTGGCATTGGGTTTTTGTTGACGTTGGGCGGAGGTGCAAAGTTCAAAGCCTTGGAGTCTACTAAGTCTTGTACCTTCATATGCAGAGCCCTGCATTTTTCTGTACTGTGACCAGGTGCGTTCGAATGAAAAGCACACCTAGCGTTGGAGTCATAGTTTCTTGGTAGACTGTTTGGATCTGGAGGTGCCAACGTTCTTAGCTCAACTAGGTTGAGTTTCAGAAGTTGTGGCAGCAAAGCAGCATATGGCATTGGGATCGGGTCGATCACTCGATTAGCTTGAGAGGGCCTTTGTTGGAATGGCCTCTGTTGATTGTTGTTGTTGGAGTTGTTGTTGTTGTAGTTCCTTGGAGGATATTGGTTCTGCTGATACGGAGGTTGTTGTTGGAAGTTTTGTTGAGGAGGTTGATAGACTGGCAGAGGATGTGCTGAAGCAGGGATAGTGACTGCTGCTATGGACCTTTGAACATATTGGGGCCTACCCCTGTTGGTATGAATGGCATTGGTCTCGCCAGCTCTTCTAGGGCCTGCAAAAGGCTTCCTTGTACTGCTGGACGAACTGGCGCCATTATCGGAAATTTTGCCCATTTTCAACAGGCTTTCAATTCTCTCCCCAGCTATGACAACATCTGCGAAGCTGGTGGAAGAGAAAGCGGCCAACCTGTCAATATACGTTCCCTGGAGAGTGTTCATAAACATGTCTGCCATTTCCCTTTCAGACATAGGGGGTTGAACGGCAGCAGCCAATTGCCTCCATCTTTGAGCATATTCTCTAAAGCTCTCCCTCGAAGACTGTGACATTCCCATTAGGAGGGTCCTGTTGGGTGCCATGTCTAAGTTGTATTGATACTGTCGGATGAAGGCCTCTGCCAAGTCCTTCCAGCATCTTACAGTTGCCCTTGTCAAGTGGGAATACCATTCCCTCGACGCTCCAGTCAAGCTATCTTCAAAGTAGAACATCCAAAGTTTCTCATCCATTGTATAGGCCTTCAGCCTTCCCAGAAACGATTGCAAATGAGTCCGGGGGCATGAAGTCCCATTATATCTTTCGAAACAAGGAGGCTTAAACTTATGAGGGATCCTGACCCCCTCTACTAAACCCATGTCCATGACATCGAACCCCAAAGAATTTTGGGATTCCAAAGACCTCAACTTCTCAGCCAACTCATCCAATCTCCTATCATAGGTTTCCTCTCCAGCACCCATGACTGTAAACTGATCCTCCTGAGGATCCTCTTGAAGTACTCTGGCTGCAGTAGCTGTTCCTTGAACGTTTGCAGGAATATGAATCTCAGGATGTAGATGTGGACCAAACACAGGGGGGTTAACATGTGGTTGCACCCTTTCATTGTTACTGGTGCCAGCAGTTCCCACATGGGGGTCATCTTGAGTTCTCCCCTCTACCAGAACTCTAAGCCTCTCCTGGCTTTGAGCTAAATTATTCATTACTTCCATGAACTGAGTTATTTGGGTTCTCATCTCCACCCTTTCATTAGCCATCTGGGTTCTGGCCTCATTGAGGTCTTGCTGCAACTGGTCCATCTGGATGCCCGGAAGGTTGTTTCTTGTAGGGTACCTGTGTGGCCTGTTGAGAGGGAATAGCCTGCGGCGAGCAATAATTCCTGAATGTCACAACAGAGGTTAGAAACAATAAAACAAAACCTACAAAACAAACAAAAGGGTTAGTATGCAATGCAGTATGCTTATTTGCTATCAAGGTATCCGGCTTGGTCTTCAGTTTTGACCCGTCCAGACCCTTGAAGATGATGCTGTTGAAGTTGCTTTTGAAGTGAACCCAGATGGAAACAAACACAAATATATTACAAAGGTAAAATAATACAAATTGTTCATCTTTACAACACTAGCCCTCTAAGGGGTCAAAAATACATCACCAAAAAGCAAAAGTACATGGAAAAGGAACAACAACAAGCAAATAATCAGACTCCAAGGCCAAACTCATCCTCGCGAACTTCCTTAAGAAGTGCTTCGGTCACAGGATCAGCCGGATGCTCCGTAAGATTCCTGATGAGAAGGTTTCTTGTTGCAACAGCTGTAGTCAACTTCTTGTTCTGGCTTTGGTCTTTGGATTTCTTCACTCCAGCTTTGATTTTTAACTCTGAAATTTCCTCCTGGGCTGCTGCCAGGGCTTTTTCCATCTGCTCCATCTTATCTTGAACTCTCTTGTCTTCTAGAGTACGGGCTTCAGTGATCCGGACCCACCTGGCCTGACTCTCTTTCAAGTACAAGTCTGTCCTTGCTCTTTGGAACTGGGCTTCTTTACAAGCATTTTTCAGAATCTGCTCACCAGCTTTAGACTTGTTGATATAGTCTCCAGACTTCTCAATCTTAGTCAAGTGTTCCACTCTCAGCTTCTCCAATCTTTCAATCTCCCTTACACCTTCACTCCTCTCCCTGAGGGTCTTCTGCAGGGCTTGGGATAGCTTCTCATTTCTTTCTTTCAAGCCTTCAAACTCTTCCAAACTGACAGTAGCAGGGGGTGGTGCTGATGATGACTCAGGCATGTCTTTGATGGTGAAGGGCAATCCTGAGATTTGGGCCCTAGCATAGGACCACTCATGATATTGGGCTGATGCCACATTATTGCACTTCCCCAGAATGGTGATTCCCTTGGTTTGAACATGATCCCAGGCCCAGGCAGCCTGCCTAACAACAGTCAAACTGATCTTGTTCTCACAGTAGAGGGTCTCAACCAGGTCTTGTTCCCTAGGAGCATGAACCAGTGCATAGCCTAATTGCCTTTTGAACAGCAGGGGGTTGTAGTTGATACTTCCCTTAACTCCTACCAAAGGTACATTGGGAAAGTGCCCACAGCTTGTGATCATACCTCTGCCCTTGGTGCCTTGGGTGCACCATCTGATGTCTGCTGCAGTGAGAGTAGTGAGCCTCTTAGCCCAGTTGCTTTGCTGATGAGGATTCAGGAATGCATCTGTCCTGGGTAGATGCTTGAGAAGCCAAGCATGGAATAGTGGAGCACAACACCTCACTAGCTTACCCCTCTGTTTCTCATTCCTCTGATGTACTGAGTAATAGAGGTCACCCAACAAGGTTGGCACTGGGTTCTTTAGGATGAACAGGTGGATGGCATTCTTGCTGATGAATCTGGGCTCATCTGCAAACAACACAATTCCATATACACTCAAGGCCAACAATGCACAAACAGCTTTCCAATCCCCCAGGGAGGCCTTCAAACTAGCTTGAGAAACCAGGAAGTCCAGATGAAAACCAGGGATCCCAGCTTTAGAGGTCATATGCTGCTCAATCAAAGCAGGTTCCAGGTGCAAAGCTCTTGCTATCTCTCCATTGCTGGGAAAGACCATTTCAGGGTTAAAAGGAATTTCTCTCTTGATAGGCAAACCAACCAAAGATGCATATTCTTCTAAGAGAGGTCCCAACTGAAAGTCTTGAAAGGTGAAACACCTCAATGGGGGGTCATAGAACTGGATGCAGGTATGGATTAGGCTTCTCTGAGATGGGTCCATATCCATGACCAAGTCAAGTATATCCCCATAATGCTCTCTGAACAGAGGTATGTGCTCTGGAGTGATCAGGGTCTGGATCCTCCTGATGTCTGATAAGTCTGGTTGGAAGAAATGGTAAGTGATGTTGCTTTTCTTTGGAGCCATGAGTGCTGAGGACTGAGTAGAATAACTGCTGATGACAATGCTGAAGTAGAGAAAACCACTGACTGGCTGGTGCTGAAGCAGACAGCTAAACTGAAGCAGATGCTGGTGAAGATGGGTCAAAGCTGCAGATGGGGTCAAAACCAAAACCTGATGAAAATGGATACCCTGAAAAGCAAATAAGCACATGTTAATATGATGCAATGAGGATGTATGCAAATGATATGCAAAGGGTTTGTGACTGAGCTGGATCCGGATAAACTGCCTTGGTATAGATCCATGTGTGTTCAAGAATTCCGGATGGAGGTCTATAAATCCAGTAACCAAGGTGGGGGACTCAAATAAAGAGCCACATGTCCAGGGTTTTAGAATCACAAGAACTATCCAACATGGAGCATTCTTAACAAAGTCAAAGTAACAGGGTATTCTGAGGTCAAGGTACCTGCAAACCTGTAAACAGCCCAACCCCCTCACAGGTAGTGATCTAGAACAAGGATCCTCAGACTTGGATCAGTTATGAGAAGTGTAAACACTTCCAACCCGGAGGTACAGTGTTTACAATAACCATAACAATTCCTCCTCTAATTCACCTCAATTTCTGAATAAGGTCAATACTAAAAGGTCATCCAGACTTAGCAGGCTTCCCAGATCCCCCTAGCACTACAGGAAATCCGTAGCACAGAGTTCTCAAGAAGAAACCCATATCTGAACCGTGTTTCATATTCCCGCACCAGACCGAAATGGAATGGGAAAGAATATGATTCACTCTAGCCTAGGTGTCACTCAGGTCCCAGGTATAGGACCTTAACTCTCAATGAAATACCCACCCACCAAAGAAAAACCAGATCCAGCCAGCACAGTATGACAGTATGATATATAAAAGCAGTAAAGAAAGCAGTAAAGTAACTGTACATAAATACAAGCACAAACAAGCACATAACACCCCAGTAAACACAAATCAAACAAGCGCTAGGAGGAACCCACAAAAGGAACCAGAAGCCCTGGTTGCAGTATAAGGGTCCCCAGCAGAGTCGCCAAGCTGTCGCTCCCGACAAATGAAATAGGATCAGATGAAGGTACAGACGCGAACGGTCGGCGAAGGGGACAGTGAGAACACACAGCCGTGAACTCACTGGAGAATGAATAGAGTCGCCAGCTAGGCATTTTTATCCCGGAGGAAAGGCAATGCTGCATAAGCCTAGAAAGAGATGGATAAGACGGTTTGCGAACCAGAGAGACTGAGAAAGGGGGTTGGTTACAACCTGGGAAGGTATTAGCACCCAGATTGTCCGTCGTACTCGACGGGATCCACGCTTAAAGATTTGTGTTTTAAAGGGGTAGTGTCAGTGCAATCTGTGTATAAAATAGCTGGAAAGGAATGTACAGGTGTCAGTGTGAGATCAGGAATGAAATGCTCAAGAATATGAGGCTAAAGAATGAAGCTGGAAGGAGGGGGAATGGACAGAAACTTTTGTTCGATAACTGTTAAGTTATGCCTACGTATCCTCTCGTGCAATGAGGAAGTCAGAACACCGTAGTTCGACCCAAAGAGACTGAAAGGATTGACTGGTGAACTGCTTGCAGTCTATGCTCAAGTGTATGACCTGTCTGGCACAGATGCAAACTGTCTTGCATTAGACGGAAGAAGCAAGTTCTCGGTTGTGAGTGAAGATGATGAGAAAAGAATCCCGAAGGAGACGATTATTGTTTGTTTTTGTGTTTTCAGTCTTTTATGGCTTTTTGGAGTTTGTCATAAGATAATGAGCTTAAACCTAAATCAATGGATTTGGTAAACTCATCACATCATCCCTCTGATTAAGGGTAATGAGAATTACCTTAAGTGTGAAGTCAGATTCTCACACTTAATCACCTTTGATGTAGGGTTAAGATCACTAACCTACTTGTGATTAATTAGATGTTTTTGTGATTTTTGTTTAGTGTTAAGTAATGAGGTTAAGCCATAATCAGGGATTTAACAGGCTCATTACACTATCCTAAAAGAAGGATAATAGATGAGGGTGTTTAAGCTGAGGAAGGATCCTCAGCTTAATCCATGATTAGGGATTAAACCCATGACAGAACAAACCTTTGATTAAGTGGATTTTATTAATGATATGATGATGAAGTGTTTTTTATGATTTGTAAGACAACTTGAGGGGGACTTGTCCATTAACTTTAGGGTTAGTCCTTCTTAACCAATTAAGGAAGAATTAGAACCCTAATGCAAGGCCCAAGTTACAAGTGTAATGTCTTGATGATTATTAGATGGATTAATTAAGAGAGTTCAACACCTTAAGGGTCCAAGACTTAGGATTAAAGTTATACACTCCATCCTAAAAGAAGGATGCAGGCATGATCTTAATCACAAAGTCTTAAAGCCTTGAGGGTTTAATCTCTGATTATGAGATGAGAAGAGAGACACAGAGAGAGACACCAAGGTAAAAACTATGGGGGAACTAATCAAAACCCTAATTCATTATCATGCTTGGTTGATCCTAAGGTTTGTGAGGTTTCACCAAGAAGATCTTCAAAGGAGCCACCAGGAAGCAGATGAACAAGATCCAGAGAAGCAAAGTGACTTGCTTCATTCAAGAAGTCAAGTCACTTGAAGAAAGAAAGTGGGAGAAGCAAGAATGAGCAAGCTCAAACTCAAACACATATAAGAATGCAGCAATGGATGCAAGAGAGATGAAAAGAAAAGTTATGAGAAGTGAAGGCAAATTCACTTCTCAAGTTCACTTACCACCTGAAATGTTAGAAAGAAATGCAATGCAATGCTAAATGAGATGAAATGACATGATGCTATACCAAACCAGAAGCATGCACATAATGTTAATGATGTTATGAGGTGCTGCAAACAAGAGGCAAGACAATGAGATGTTCATACAAAATCAAGGATGCAAATGATGCAAGCTGAGGAGCATGAACAAGCATGAAATGTTATGAAGCATACAGGACAAATGACATGGCAAATATGCAATGCAATGATCAATGATGCTTCATACATGTCTTAAGATGTCAAATGAATCATAAGAATGCACCAAATGCAATGGCAAGTCAAATTATGCAAGGAAATGCAAGAATGGTGCAAAGGGAAAGCCCAAATTAGGGTTCATGGATCAAACATCAAACACAAACCAAAAACAGAAGCAAACCCTAATATGAAAAATGGAAAATGGTACCTAAAGAAACCCTAGACCTATAATGAACCACTGCCCAAAGGGGAGCTCTCAACTCTCAACCAAACTCAAGTTATGAATTTTGCAAGTTATTAGGGTTTTTTAGGGTTCTTATCAAAACAAATGCCAATCAATTAGAAAATGCAAGATCAAATCATGGCCTTTTTATCCTTGAAAATACATGCTAAATGGAAAACAATGCAAGAAGAATCAATGTCTCAACCTTCACCAATAGGCAGAAATGAATTTTCAAACTTATGAACAAAATAATGCATCAAAAATGATTTAATTCAATGAAAAATTCTTAAAATGCATCAAGATCAAAAAAGAAATTTGGTTTGAAGGTTGGACAATGTTTCTAAATGTCTTAGAACATTTCATGAATTTTTTTTGTAATTTTTAAATACCTAAAAGTATTTTTAATTAATTAATTCTCATTAATCAATTAAAAATAATCTTTTAAATATTTAAAAATACTTTTTTAATGATAAAAATAAAATAAAAATATTTTTTGTGTCATAAAAATTAATAAAACCTTAAAGAAAAAGTTTCATAATTTTTATGATTTTTTAACTATTTTAAATTAATTTTGCAAGTTAAATGCAATAAATGTGAGTAAAAATCAAATAAAAAGAAAAGTAAACAGAATGGACGCATGAGATTGATTCTGGGGATATGAAGGTTGACTTGGCGCGCAATCGTGTGGTCCCAATTCAAACCTGACTAATTGAACTATTAAACCTAATTAAATTAATTAAGTGGAAATTAATGTTAATGAAATGATCTGATCCCTTGGTCTACGCGCGGGAAGGGCAATCCAATGGCCCAGGTTTAAAAATCACTAATGACTGGACTAAACCCTAATTAGGGCAGGGTAAACTCAGACGGCCGGAACAGTGGTTCCGGTCGTCTTCTCCGGCGTATCACAAACCCTAGAAAACGCCACAGGCCACGAATCATCAAATCAACTGCCCAGAAACACTCCTCCACCCTAACTAAACCTTAATCTAAGATCAAAACACATTTATCTAACATGAACAAGGAGAATCGAAACGAAACGCATTCACGGGCCAAGTTTCAGAGATGCATAAAATACTCATTTCCACACCATTTTTGATTCTAATCATATCACAGTGATCCCCAGAACATGTATTTTTGATTTGTAACAAAAGAAACAGGCTTTAAAAAGTTGGAAGTTTGAGACTACCTGAGGTGACAAGTCCTGTTTCTGAGCTTCCAGAGCCGTTTCTTGATGCAAGCTGGCTCTAATGAATCCCCTGATGTCAATGGCAGGCTTGAGATGAAGTTTAGCAAGCTATTTCTGTGGCTACCAAACTGGTGTAGCAGAAAATGACCTTGGTGTACAGGCTGTTTTAGGCCAGTGTAGTGGGTGGTTTGGGCTCCTCTGAGTGTGCCTGACTTGTTGGTGAAAAGAGGTGAAGTGTTTGAGGGATGGACAGTGAGATTCGAAGAGGACTGGTTCTGAGGATGAAGAATGGTGAGGTTCAAATCAGGCTTGATTCAGGCCTGAGCTTTGATGGTTTTGGGCCTATGGAGTGTACTGAGTTTAGTGATGAAGAAAGTTTGGGAGTTTCTTGGCTGTGGAGGCAGATTCGATGGATTTTGCAATGTGAAGGGATTTTGTGTAAGTGATGAATGTGTAATGTTTCAGCCTTGCTTTTTATGTGATATGGCTAGCAAAATGAATGAATAAACAATTCTGATTGGCCTCTTGATGTGACATGGCCTGCTATGATAGGTGAGTTGCTTTTTGCTCAAAGTCCACTTTTGTGTAAGATAGGGCATGGCATGATACTAGGCAAGGACAACTTGGGTTCTGGTGCAGCATGGTGAGTGTGAGAGGTTGGCTTGACCCAAGGCTCAATGCAGCAAGTTGGTTGAAAGCTCATGAGTGTTTTGCAACTTGGTTAGCTTTATGGATTTCCATGAGAAAAATCAAGTTTCATGAACCAAACCATGAGCAAACTTGGTCCATTTCTGATTTTTGTGACTTAGAGGATGTTCACATGCTGGTTTGTCATGAATTTGAGGCAGCAATCATGCATTGATTCAAGACTTAGCAAAATTTCCACTTGGTGCATAACTTGAAAAACAATGATTTTTGGCAACTTTGCATGGCCATAACTTTTGATCCATGAAGAGTTAGATCATGTTTTTGTACTTTTTGAAAAGGGAAAGATGAGATCTACAACTTTCATGACCAAAGTTTTTCCATTTGAAGCCTTTTTGGATCATGAATCAAGGCTTGAAAATTGACCTAGAATGATGCATTCTTGAAAAGTCAACTATGCCCAAAAAGTCAACATTTGCAAAAACCCTAAATTCTTGATTTTTATGAACTTCAAACTTCTTCCATGATCAAATAAAGATCATATACACTCAAAATGATGAAGATCAACCATTGGTTGGGTCAATGGGGGCCTCAGATGCCCTGATTTTGCACTGACTTGTCTGAAAAGTCAACTCTTGATCAGATGACTTCCCCATGGAATTTCTTCATGAAAATTGATATGCATACTCCCTATACCATATAGAGACCAATGGAAACAAGAATGACCAAAAAATTTGGAGTTATGGCCTCTGAAACCAAAACCCTAATTTTCAGTCAACTGTGCAGTTCATCCTGGCTCTGCATCCACTCAAACCCTAGTTCTTGTGATCCCTCTGCAATTTTGACTTTGAGGAGATGTATTATGATGATTGGGCACACATGGATCCCTTTGAATTGAATGGTGGCCTTTGGAATGGCTCAAGATGCCTTGAGGTTGCTTAGATCACAAACCCTAGGTGCAGATGCCTTAGAAACTATCCAGTGAATCAAAAATGTACTATGAGATGATATGATGGTGTATATGCATATGAGATGATCACAAGCCATGGTGTGACTGGGTGAGGGCAAATTTGGGGTGTTTACAACTTCGCTATCATGTCATCAACGTAGACCTCAATCTCGTGATGAATCATATCATAAAATAGTGTCACCATTGCTCGTTGGTAGGTTGCACCGGCATTTTTCAAACCAAACGGCATAAGTTTATAACAGAAGGTGCCTCAAGGAGTAATGAATATAGTCTTTTCCATGTTCTCTGGAGCCATTTTAATCTGATTATAGCTCGAGAAACCATCCAGGAAAGAGAATATAGAAGACTGAGCGGTGTTATCAACTAGCACGTCAATGTGAGGTAGATGGAAATCATCTTTAGGGCTGGCCTAGTTCAAATCCCTATAGTCCATGCACATTCTAACCTTACCATCCTTTTCAGGGACTGGTACAATATTCACAACCCATGGGGGATAACTGGTTACGGCTAAGAATCCGACGTTAAACTGTTTTTGTACCTCCTATTTAATTTTAATGACCATGTCAGGGCGTGTACACCTCAACTTTTGCTTTACAAGTGGGAACTCTTCCCTGAGAGGTAGTTTGTGCACCATGATGTCAATGTCCAATCCAGGCATGTCTTGATAAGACTAGGCAAAGACATCGACATATTCTCGAAGCATGACAATTAGACGACTCTTAATAGATTCTTCTAACGCAGCCCCGATCTTTACTTCCCTCTTGTCTTCTTCGGTACATAGATTCATCACTTCAATAGCCTCTTCATGTGGCTGAATCATCTTATCCTCTTGTTTAAGCAACCTGGCTAGCTCTTCGGGCAATTCACAATCTTCTTCACCTTCCTCGTCGGCTAGGTAAATTGGATTGTCGAAGTCATACTGGGCCATAACAAGGTCGTCGTTGATGAGACCCGAGAACGAGCATATGCATGAATGATGATTCATGCTAGATTTTAGAAAATGTTAGAGACATGAAAACATTTGCATTTATTTTGAATACAAAAACAAAAACAAAACACAGGGAAAAACATGTCATGAATGCACAAACGTTCGCTTTATTGATGATTACGAAATCACATTATGAACAAAAGAACCCTTGCAATGAGTCCCTATGCCCCGGGTAAGGCATAGGACTTGAATACAGGAAAACAAAAACAGAAAAAACTATTACTCTTCAAGGAAAGTGACAGAGAGGAGCTTTTCCGCCGACCAGTTGTTTAGTTGTGTCCATGGAGAACAAGGCTTGACCCACTCGTCTATATCGCAGTCACTGTCATTTGTATCCTCTTGTGCAGCACATACATTACCATAATCAATCCAACCAACACTAGTGAATGTGATTGGGCTTTTCCGACCACTAGCATTTTGTCCAGGCGTTGACAGACCCGGCTGATATCCAACTCCGAACATGTCTTTCTTTTCCGGGATCTCAATTGTCCTGCCCCAGCCTTCTTTCGCACCAGACTCTACCACTTCCAAAGCCTATTGTAAGAAGAAATAGAAGCTCGTTTCTTTGAGTATTCAGATGAAGCAGATGATGCAATCTCAGATTTGACGGGCTCAAACGCTTGGCAAGGGGTCTCAACTATCTCTCCCTCCATTTCCACATATTTGAACGAAGCTAGGTGGCTGATAAAGATGCCTTCTTCTCTTGACACTGTTACAATTTGCCCTTCCCACACGAACTTTAGCTTCTAATGATGAGTGGAGGATACTTCCCCGGCTGAATGAATCCATGGTCTCCCCAACAAACAACTATAAGCAGGCTGAATGTCCATTACATAGAAAGCAGCATTGAAGACTTGTGGTCCCACCTTGATAGGCAATTCCACTTCTCCGAACATTGACCTCCTTGAACCATCAAATGCTTGTACAACGAAGTCGCTAGGCCTCATCACGACTCCATCATAATTCAACTTCATGATGGCTTTCTTTGGAAATACATTCAATGAGGATCCTGTGTCAACTAGCACGTGGGATAATACAACACCTTTGCACTCCATGGAGATATGCAAGGCGCGGTTGTGACTGCATCCTTCTGATGTTAAATCCATATCTATGAAGCCCAAACCATGGCTAGAGTTTACACTCGACACCACGGTTTCCAACTGATTCACCGATATGTCCTGTGGTACATAAGCGTTGTTCAGGATCTTTAACAAGGCCTTCCTATGGGCATTCGAGCACATTAACAAGGATAAGATAGAGATCTTCGAGGGAGTCTATTGTAAGTGGTCTACAATCTTGTAGTCACTTTTCTTAATAATTCTTAAGAATTCCTACGCCTCCTTATCAAAAGTAATGTCAGGCTCTGCTGAAGGTGCAGGTGTATCATTGGTCATGGGTTGTTTGCCCCTGCCTTTTGCTTGAGCTTCGGCAGTATCCTTTGGTGGCACCGTATTACTTCTCAAAGTATATGGAGCGAATAACCTACTACTTCTGGTAAACCCTCCAACTCCGACATTCACAATTTGGCATGGAGAAGAAGTGGAGGCAATCAAGCCCTACTTATGGCCATTATAGTACACTTCACCCCCATAATTCCAAGGAATGGCTTTGTCACTATGGTACAAGACAGGACCAGAAGTGGTAATGGTTATGGGCGCTACTCTTGCTCCAGCAGGAACCTGTGCTGAGTTATAATAGATGGTAGCAATTGATATGTCCTCGCTTTTCACAATTTTATCAAACTGTATGCTGCCTTCGTTGAACAACATTTGTATCCCCGATCTCAGCTGATCGCAACTGTAACACGGTGGGAGAATTGACTTTCTATAAATGTTGCGGATAGCAAGAGTCGCCACCGACTTTTATTTTATCCATAAGGAAGGGACATAAAAGAACAGGAAATACCGTTTTGAAAAGACTTGAGTTCGGGGGGTAAGTTATATAAAAGGAAGGTATTAGCACCCTTTATATCCATGGTTATCCATGGGCTCATAGTTACTTAGCTCACTTAAATGTTTTTGAAAAGTGTAGTGTGTGATTAGAAATTTTCTAAGTACTTTGTAATGATCCTCGTATGGATGTATACAAAGCCTTGTTTGAAAATATTTGAAAATATTGTGAGGTGTGAAAAGTATTTTTTTTAAAAGTATGAGCAAGTAACTATGAGGTACCTACCCTAGACTAAGTCATTCATGTTCTTATGTGTTCTTCCAAGGTTAAGACTATCTCTATTATTAAAGAATAGGTAGTCATTACCTTGGATTTGTTAAGGGACGGGCGTAGGGTCATCGTATGGTCAATGAAGGCAACTTAAAGGGTGTCTTTAGCAATTCATAGGGACTATCATCATTTATTCGAAGGGACAAGATCATTATTCCGTAGGAAACCTCGAAGGGACTTGATCTCTTAAATCTGTAGGGACTTGATGATTTATACGTGAATGGACTTTGCTTAAGACACCCCTATATTCGAGGGACTTGGTCATTTAAATAAGGCAACAAAGAGGAATACCTTTGGAAGTGCAGACGGCGATCTTAGATCGACTTATGTGTGTGATTGATTTATTTCAAATATTTATCTTATTTAATTAATTATCTAAATTCATATTATTACAATTAGGTTATCACTCCCTATTTACTAACCACGCATTTAAATAATAATAATTTAAAGGATGGAAAAGTAAATCTAAACTATTACAAGGCTTTGGGCAATTACAAAATAATCGAGCGAGAAAAAGAATAAATTATAATATGAATAACAAGATAAGAAGAATTAAAGTAATAATAATTAAAATTAAAGGAAACAAAATGAATTAAGATTTAAGATTTAAAATTAGTTTAAAGTTTTAATTAAAAAAAAGTTTAAGTTAATAAAATTAGATTAAAGTTCAAAGTTAGAGAAATTAGGATTTTAGAATAAAATTAGGTTAAGGATTTAATTAAAAAAATGATAAATTTATTAAGAAAATAAGAAGTAATTATTATAAAAACACAATTATATACATAATATCAAAATTTGGAATTTTTAATTATAATAAGAGTTATTTAAATTTTAATTTACAAAATAACATATAAAGATTTATTTACAAAATTATTATTATAAGAAAAAGAAAATAATTAAAATAAAGTTATTATTAGTTTTTTAAAGAAAATATTTGAGAAATTAAGTTAATGGTTAATATTTAACTATTGTTTTAATTAATTGATAGTTTATTTTAAAAAAAATAAAATAAAACAATATAAACTTAAGAAAAAAAAGAAGAAAAGAAACAAATAGACAAAATAAAGGGACCTGAGATTTGAACCCAGACCCTGTACCTCAAAGAAGCCACGTCATACCAACTGAGTTACGTGCGCGTGGTAACATCAAGAAGCTTCCATAACATATATATTAAACTTGAACCCAGACCCTGTACCTCAAAGAAGCCACATCATACCAACTATGTTGCGTGCGCGTGGTAACATCAAGAAGCTTCCATAAAATATATATTAAACTTGACGAATAACAAACAAATAAAAAAATTGCCTCCACCAGGACTCGATCCCCCAACTTTGCGTATGTAAAGCCAGTATCCTTGTCATTATGCCACATGGGACGCGCCTGTTAATACAATAGCAAAATATTATAATATATTATGTTTGCTAAATGCCTGAAAAATTGAAAAAAATGATGGATCTCACCAAGGATCGAACACAGGTCCTCTCGCTTCAACCAAAACACCTCCGTCCACTTGGCCATTTGAACACTTGTGATAATCCAATGAAACAAATATAAAAAAAACAAACAAAATTTTTAATTTTTTGAATTCGCGCCAGACAGCTTCGTCTTCTTCCTCCCGTCCTGCAAACTTTCCTGCGAATTTCCATATGCTTTTTCCCGCGAATTTTCATGCGTAACAAAACCTGCGATTTTCGAATATTACATAACCAGTGCAATCAAGCTAAATTAAGAACATCACTGGAATCCTTATGACCTGTACAATTCAATTATATCATCAAAAAGCATTTATATTATGTGAATCAAAGAACCCCAATTCAAAGTTTGGAACCCTAAAAATGGCGTTTTGCACCTTACGCTATGAACCTTCAATTAAATTGCCCAAAATGCATCATTAGAACACACCAAACACAAAATTAATTTTAAATGGTTAGATGTGTGAGATCGATTTTTTTTGAAGCATATGTAAAAAAGCTTGGTCACGGCATATGGATGTATTTAGCACGATGCAATTGATGCCAATAGCATTAGGAACGCCCAAGGATCGTATTTAGATCATTAGAATACCTTGAAACAACCTGCAAATATCAAACCGAAAAATCAATTTTTATGTCAAAATTTGAACTTGAAACAACCTCTTTTTCGCCTCTCCAATCCCCCCTCTTGCTGGTGTTATGTTATGCACTTATAGTAGAAGCAATTAGGTTAAAAATTTGGGCTTGGTCTTTGTGAATTTTGTTACTTTATGGTGAAGAAATCTCTTTCATAATTTTGTCCAAAAATCAAATGATATACTTCCAAATTAATTGTGCACGAAATTGGATAGCATCAAATTATCTTGAATGGTCTTTAAGAGTTTCTAGAAGAAGAATCAAATCAAATATTTGAATTTTTATATTTTATTTTGATTTAAATTGAATTTTAATGAATAAAATCCAAATAAATTATAAAAATCAGAAATATTTGGAATTGGGTCGTGCTTGATGTTATTGTTATGATTGGGTTACAAATTGATAGGCCCATTTGGAAAAATTTGGATTTAAGACCTTATTTGCTTCACACACCCCTTGAAAATATCCCAACTTTGACAAGGCATAAATCCCTAAATTTTAAGTCTATGAAGGTGTTCTTGGACATTTTGGAAAGCTTAAAGAGTCCTCTAATAAACCTATTTGGTCTCATGTCCATATCTTTTACCATTTTCAAATTATGCTCTTTGGAAAAAGTTGACTTTTTGTTGACTTTTGAAATGACCTGTAATGTTTTAGCTCATACCTTCCAAATGAAACATTTTTAGGCTTGGCTTGTGAGACACAAAGTTGTAGAGAATTTAATTTTCTTCCAAATGAGCTTTTGATGGGAAATTTTTGATGAATCATATGAAAGTTATGACTGGCAAAGTTCAGCTGACTTTTCCTAGGAAACCCTAATTTAGAAACTTCCTAATTCTAGATGATCTGAGATCTCCTTGATGAATCATGATCAAACCTTGATCAAATGATGAATTTTACTTCATAATCTTGATTTTGGAAAAAAATCTTGAAGTTTGACTTTAATTTGACCATAGTTCACCTCAGTTTGACTTTTTAATCTACTTGACTGATTTTTGAACATCTAATTATCTGACTGGTCAAACTTATTGGGAAAGCCCTGAAACTTGACATGGGGATTCTTGAATAGATGTGGGATGTTATGAAGCTCACTTGAGGCCTTAGAAGTCCATTTAGCTCAGATAAACTCAAAACCCTAATTGTGGATCCTTTGCTTAGGAGGAGGCTTTGGCTGAGGAAACTCTCAAACTTTCTGACCAATTGGGGACCTTGAGAACCTTATGACCATTGAGAAATATTGAGAGACATTTCCATGATTGTGGGAGGGAAAATTTTGGGGTACAACAACAACCATCAGGGGAACTAACACAATCTATGCAATCTTCTCCACAACTCGAGAATAAGTCCTTCTTGGCCAAGCAAGCTTTCACTGCCATTAGTGGAGTCTTCAAGTCATTGACATCGAATATCAAATTCATACATTCACCACTATCAATGGCCCCCACAGTTCTCCCATGAGGAGGCATAAGATTCTGAATTACGTTCGGAGTAGGAGCGAAATTAATGGCTTTGGAATCAATCAAGTCTTGGACAACATGCTTCAAAGCTTTACAGTTCTTCGTGTTGTGAACAGGAGCCCTAGAATGGAACTCACACTGAGCATTAGCATCATACCCTTCAGGTATTTTCCCCGGTCTTGGAAGTTGTAGGGTCTTTAGCTGGATCATTTGCAGTTGTAGAAGATTCTGAAGGAGCTGGGAATATGACATGGGTGGTGTTTCAAGATTCCTGTCTTTGTGTCGGGAAGGATAATATGGCCTATGAGCCCTCTGTTGCTGGTAATTTGGCTGACATTGTTGTTGTTGAACCGGTGGTTGGTTTGTTGGAGCTGCAATGAAAACTGGAGCTACTTCATGATACATATTCTGATTACCTCTCCTGTCCTGAGTGTACACTACCCCCGTTTCCCCCTCTCGGTATTTCACAAATGGTTTCTTCATATTGGAGGTTGACGCTGCATTATTCTGAATCTTGCCTTGCTTCATCCAGTTTTCTATTCTCTCACCTGTCAGGATAATGTCTGAAAAGCCACTTGATGAACAACCTGCTAACCTCTCCATGAAATTCCCTAGGAGGGTATCCATGAAGATATCCACCATTTCTCTCTCCAACAAAGGTGGTTGTACCCTGGCGGCAACCTCACGCCATCTTTGAACATAATCTTTAAAGCTTTCTGAATTCTTCTGCGACAAACTCTGGAGTTGAGTATGGCTAGGTGCCATATCAATGTTGTACTGATACTGCTTAAGGAAAGCTTCCCCAAGCTCTTTCCAACTTCGGGCATAGCTCCTTTCCAGCTTCATATACCATTCCAGTGAGCCCCCAGAGAGGTTGTCCTGGAAATAGTACATCCATAGCTTTTCGTCTCTAGTGTGAGTAGCTATCTTTCGGTAAAAAACCTTTAAATGCGTTTTAGGTCAGGAGTTTCCATTGCATTTATCAAAACTTGGTGGCCTGAACTTAGGAGGAATGACCACTCCGGGAACCAAGCCCATATCAGATAAATCTATCCCAAGAGTGTCTCTACATTCAAATGCCTTAACCTTTTCAGCCAGCAATAGAAAATATTGAAAGTTTCCTCCCATGCCAAAACCCATATCATCATTAGTAGGAGGGAATTGATCCTCCTGACGGTCTTCCATAGGGATAAGAGTAGGTGTGCCAGTTTTTGGACCTGGAGGTCCATTTCCTCTGTTGTTATTGGGTGGATTCCCTTGAGCATCTGGAGTGACCACCAGAGGGTCAGTTTGGGGAGGAGCAAGCCTCTGCATAGTGCTTATCAGCTCTTGTTGCCCTTGGTCCATGCCCTACATCAAAACCATAAACTCTCCCATTCGGTTGCGGAGTTCATTGAGTTATGTCTGTATAGCATCCATGATGTTTCTTTGATTGTTGCGGGTAGCGTACCGATGAGGAATACTTTGTCTAGGATGACGGGTCCTGGATGCTCTCGTAATCTTTACCTGAAGAATAGATAAGTTAAGTATCCTGAATAACCTGCAAAAAGAAAGAAAATGCAAATGATATGCATGTAATGCAATGTCGTGTTCCTTTTATCCTCAAGTTTTTTTTACTTTCCCATTATGGTATTAAGAGAATGACATTTGGAAGAAGACCCATATGATGTTCAGATAATGTGACAGCCATGGAGAATTGGTGCTTATTACCCCGTGTCAGTGCAAAAGATAACAACCAGAGATTCAAGGTAAGTCAATCACATAAATTGAAATCTGAAATAACAAAGTCCACGAAGAGTGCCGATCAAAAGAAAAGAAAAGTGCATCAATAAAGAGGAATCCCATAACAGGCCTGTGGGTAATCCAGGTACAAGAGCATACAACTAAACCTTAGGAAGTTCTATATCTCGCAACCTCCAGCTAAGGCGCTAGACGTCCTGGAACAATTGAGCTATGTCTGGATGATTCGGCTCCTGGACGAATCTCTGGATGAGGAGATCCCTTAGATCAAAGGAAGCATGCAAATCTTCAATATGTTGTAGGAATGCCTTCTAATTTTCTTTGCTCGGACCCAGCTCAGTATTTGACTTCTTTACATCAGCTCGAAGCTTCAGCTCTTCTACCTCTTTCTGGACATCTTCAGCTATTAGTTGACTATTTGCCATCTGTTGAAGGTATTCTCTTTATTGCTCTGGGGCTTTCTGAACCATCTCTCCTCGTTCGACCAGGGCGTCCTGAAGGTTTTTGATCTTCAAATCGAATTCAGCCTCTACCTACTTTTGCTTTTTCTGGTGGTCATTCAACTTCTCTTGCCAGAGTGTAATAGTTTCATTAGCTTCATCCAAGTCTTTCTTATCTTTTCGACGCTGACTTGCCTTGTGGATCTCAGCTAATCCTCTTTTCTTAAAATATAGTTCTCTCTCATCAAAGTCCTTCTGCTTGAGCTGGACTATCTCTTTAGCTCGGAGAGCTCTCTCTTCTAACTGCTGGTTCTGAGTCATTAGTTTCTGACAAGAGTTGTGAGCCTCCTGATTTTCAACTCTAAGCCGTTTGACCAAAGCCTCCAATTTTTGGTAATCCTCCAAAGGCACGGTTCCAGGAGGTGGAGTTGGTATAGAAAAAGGGATTAGAGCCGCTTGAGCCTCTTCCCTTATCTAGGCTTCGAACTCAGGAAACATCTGGTTATTGCTTTTGCCCAGGCATATGGTGTCTTTTCTTCTGATCAATTTCCAAGAGCCTGCAACTTTCCTAACCAACGGAAGGTTATTCTTTAATGAGAAATAGAAATTTTGGAATAACTCTGATTCATCGGGAATCTCTTTGAATGTGTACCCCGGTTGTATTCTTAAGAGAATGGGTTTGTAGTTGATACCCTCTAATACTCCTAATAAAGGCACGTTGAGGTAATTCCCGCAACTGGCGATGAAGCTCTTCCCTTTCAACCTCAAAGTAAACCATTTAATATCTCTGACAGACAATATACTTAGCTTTTGGGCCCAAGTGGTATTAGGATTAGTGAAACTCTCAGTGATATGCAAATGTCTCATAACCCATCTATAGAACAAGGGAGCACATCATCTAACTAGACCTCATTGCTTCTTCTCATTCTTATAGTGCACTGAATAATACAAATCACCCAGGAGAGTGGGTACCAGATTCTTCAACATAAATAAATGAATAACATTTATGTCCACGAATTTGTCCATATCAGCGAACAAGATTATCCCATATACGGATAATGCCAAGATGGCGCAAAATGAATCCCACTGTTTTGCCACGACAAGTTCTTCAGTCCTTCTAACTAGATACTCCAGAGTAAAACCAAATACCTTCGCTTTGGTGGTAGCCAGATTTGCAGATACTTATGATGAGCTCAAATAAAGAGCTTTGGCTATGTCAGAATGGGTTGGCCTAATCATCTCTGAATTGAAAGCAATCTGATCCTTGATTGATACTCCTAGAATCTCAGCATACTCTTCCAGTAAAGGACCCAACTGAAAGTCGTGAAAAGTGAAACACCTGAGCCGTGGGTTGTAATACTACAATAAAGTATGAATGAAGCTTCTTTGAGAGCTGTCCAGATTGAATACTAAGTCTAGAATGTCTCCGTATTTCTCCTTGAAGTATCCCAGATGACCAGGGGTAATAAGAGACACCATTTGTTTGATCGAATCCACTCTAGTATCAAAGAATTTGTAATGCACATTCCTTTTTCTGACGTCTTCCATTGTGAAGTAATAATATGACCAGGAACCGGGAGTAGTACAAACCCAGAGAATAAAAAGAACACAAATGATTAATGATGTTATGATGCTTATGCAAAGCGAGGCGTATGATCAGTGACGTGTCTGTGATGTGTCAATCATATAATCAGGTGTCGGTGCATGGTCATAATGTCAACATATCACAATAACAATCCCTCTGATCCGGGATCCATATCTCAGAATCAAGGTACAAGAGAACCAGATCACAAAATTGAACCATACTGGCAAAGCGGGTATGTTGAAGGTGTTAGGGTTCCTGCAAACCTGTAAACCCCTCCCAATCTCACGGGTGTGCTACTCAGGTTAACATCACAGACTCTCAAATCCGAACAGCAATAATACGTTCACCATTTCCAAGAAATGGCTCATGACCAAATTAGGGAATCGGTTTGGCATTATGTACTACTCAGGGAGGTCTCAGTTGAATCCGGAAAAACAAGCATCCCTCATAATTCCTCAGCTTCAAGCACTGAATCGATAAATAATAGTATATTCAGCCCTTGGGATACAATACTATCATCATACAAACAATTTTGCTTTAACTGGGTTCCTATGAGAGAACCAGACGAGTTCCCAATAGACCCTCGGATGCGAGTGGGTTTGCCAACAAATGTGGTATGCCGCTGTCATCACTGGAGAGGGGTGTTTCCACTAAGGTCCTCGAAGATCGGTCACCAGATGCACATAACTATCGAGGTCGTACCCTAAAGTGGGGAAGAACCCCCACACAAAATAGTTCAAAGACAGTCGCAATCTGGGTGGGGAACACATCGCCACTCATCATGTAACCATGCGAGTACAACGTGTCCATGCTAATCCTATAGTGCGCTCAAGCCGGGTATTTGGCTTATCTCACAGTAACTCACATCCCGCAGAAAAAAGGAAAACCAACACAGCCAGACGGTTCAGTATATATGATGCATGGAAAATAAATACTGAAAGCAGTAAATAAATGTTGTAAAGTAAAAAACTGTAAATGAAAACATTAAATAAACACACAACAACACACACATAAACACCCAAGTGAAACGAAAACAAATAGGCGCTAGGATTGACTCTACAAGGGAAACCAAAGATTCTGGGTTCTTTCCCCAGCATAGTCGTCAGCTGTCGCTCCCAGGATCTTCGTCCTAGTACAAACGCGAAAGTGGCGCGGAAAAGGTAGAGTCGTCAGCCAGGCATTTTTATCCCGAAGGAATGGGAAAGGTAATGTTGCATAAACTTGAGGAAGAAGGAAAGAACAAGGTCCTGCGAACCAAATATCTGGGTTCGGGAGTCGGTTACAACCTGGGAAGGTATTAGCACCCCAGACCGTCCGCCATACCCGACGGGATCCACACTTGTTTGTTTGTTTCAAATGGTGAGAAATAAAATGTTGCTGAACGTAAAAACTGCTAACTGGAATGGAAGTGAGAAAGGGAACTGGAAAAGAAAATGGAAAGAAATGGGGAAATGTAGGGAAAATAAAGAATATGCTCGAACAGGCCCTACCCCGCTGCCTACGTATCTCATCGGGAAAATGATGATCAGAGTCGACGTAGTTCGTCTAACCAGGAGAGAACTTTGTTTGTGTTTTTTATCACTGGAACTACTTATGTTTATGCTCAGGTGTTACAAGTCGTCGCAAGTTCGCGTTGAGAGTGAATGAGATGAGAAAAGAGTTCCCGCAGGAAAGTCGCTTATTGTTTGTTGTTTTGTCTTTTATGAGAAATATTTTGAATTTGTTTGTGAATATTCTCATACTAAGACCTATCCATCGTGGTAGATAGCTTACACCTCGCCCCGAAACAGGATACGTATAAGTACTCCGCAACAAAGTCTCATGGCGTATAAGAACATTCAACCTTTATTAGGTATTTTATTATTTTCTTCATGATGTGAGAAAGAAATACTCAAGTTGAAAAAAGGGAAAAACTAAGGGGACTAAGACGCAACCCTAAATTAGTTATTATATTCAAAAAAGGGGGCCCTAATGGTTTGTGAGGTTTTTCTAATCCTAAGGAAGAAAGGAAAATAAGAAAAGAAATTAGAACTCAACTTACTTCCAAAGGAAGTTAAGTTGGTTCTAAATATGGGGAAACCTATACAAGTGGAATACAAATACTAAGGCAAACACAATTAAGAAATATAAAGAAATGAAGAAAAAGGATTAGTTTCAACATGCATATTAAACACATATAACAAATATAAATCTAAACACATCATGTAAACGCCCTTAAAGGATTCCTAAGCCTAATTCCAAAAGCTAAAGGATCCTAAATGATAACAACATTCTAAAATCAGTATCTAAACCATATCAAGGCCTTCTAATATTCTAAGATAAAACCTAATCAAACTATGTTCTAATGCAACCATAAAACCCAAAGTTAAAATTAGATGGATTTACAATGGAAAAGTTGAATGAAATCAATGCACTAAAAATAGAAAAGGTCCTATAAAAAATATGAAATTAATTCCCAAAGGTCCCTAACCTGAATCGAATGTTGTGTTAAAAAATCTCCTAAACATTCACAACCTAACTATGTCAAATGATCACCTAAATCTACTTAAGATTTATTCACAAATTTTTGCAAACAACACTACCAAAACAGTGGATAAAATGGCCTAAAAAATATAACAAACATTATTCCATGTTCTCTTATGAGTCCTCTAAATATAGCAAAAAGAATGGGAAAAAAATATTACAGAAAGTGGGAGAACCAAAATGTACAAAATGAAGTATAAATGAAAGAATTCAATAGAAAACAAATTAAATGGAAATTGGCCAAAAATCAGAAAGTAAAAATGTAGAAAATTTTTAAAATGAGTTAGAAAGCTCCTATAATTTTTATAGAATTTTATTACAAGTTTTAATATTTTTTAAGGATTAAAATTGAAAGTATACTAAAACAGAAATTAGAAAAAAAGAAAGAAAATGGCAGGGGATTGTAGGAAATAATGTTTTCTTAGTTAAAGTGAACAAATGGGCTCAACACGGAGGTGCAAATAGCAAGAGGAAAGAGGCCCATTTGCGCTGGCTGGCTTCTTGAGGGTGTATAGAAAGGATATAATCAATTCTTTTGACTTAAATCTGGGCCGTATGATCAAATCCTTCCATTAGTAATCTCATCAAGCAAACCACAGGCGCATGAACATGGTAGTAATGGTGTACTGTCGCACACACGATTGGCTGCAAAAGGAGCCTACCGGACGGTGACAAGTGTCACCGCCAATGTGGCTGAGGGGACCAAAGAATCTTATCTTCTTGGAATTGTTAACGGTGAATTAATTGGGATTTATTTCATTTTATTGTTATTAATATTCCATTATACTCTTTATGACCTTTTATTTCCACTAATCTTCATGAATTTAAAATCACTAAACTTATAAACTCAAAACAAAATAAAACTGAATAAAGAAGAACATATGAAACCCTAGGTCCCCCATTCCCTCTCCTTCTCCGCCGCCGTCATCTCCAATTCCTCTTCCCCTCGCCGCCACCATCCTCAACCTAAGCTACCTAACGCCTTCATCATCATTGCACCGTCACCACCCTAACTACACTTTCTTCGCCATTTCTATCCTAACCGTAATCGAGCCTCTTCTCTCAACTCCAATCCGAAAGCAAAGATCTTAGGATCTCACTCAAAAATTCAGAACAATAATGAACACGCAACAAGCAACTACGCCTAAGGGGAGCTTGAATTTGTACCTGATGATTCAAAGTTGTGTAGCCGATGTCAGAAGGATGATGCTTCCGTTGCAAAGTCGTCGCGACGAAGACGTTGATGTTGCGAGTGATGCCAAATTCAGACACATGCTTCGATCTCACTTCTCATTCTTCTTTCGTTTCCCATTTTCGGTTCTAATTCGTTGTTGTCATGATTCAATGCTCACCGATACGATTTTTGCAGGTTGGTGATGATTATCGGTGGTGACGATGAAGGTAATGATGAAGAGGTACGAAATCTTCCCTTTACACTTCACTCTCTTGAACTCATCCTCATCCGATGGCCGTCCCCATCGTTGACCTTTTATCCGGCATTCGTCCTATGTCGCGATATTTTCGGCAGCCGTACCCTGCCAGGTGGTCGTCCTCCACCTTAGATGATCGTCCCTCATCTTTACCCAACAGAGCAGCCGTCCCCTGCTAGGTGATCGTCCTTCACCTTTGATGGCCGTACCCCATCATCTGTTATTTCATTTATTCTTTAACCCGATGGCCGTCCCCGTCGTGGTCCCTTTTCTTTTTAGCCCGATGGCCGTCCCCATCGTCGGTTACTTTGCTTTATGAACTTGATGGCCGTCCCCGTCATGTTTCGTTAGTTCCCAGAGAATCTTACAACTTTATCTTGATGGCCGTCCCCATCATAATTCCTTACTTTTCCCAGCTAGTCGGCCGTCCCCGTCTTGGCTTTACCTTTTATCCCCAGCATGTCGGCCGTCCCCGTCATTGCTTTATTTCCCACACTTTACAATATACTTTATTTTCCTTTTACAATCTATATCCCTTTTCTTCATCATTCCGTGAGTGCAAATTTTGGACTGTCTTTGGTATTCAACCACAAGTTATCTTGTTTGCCTGTTAAGCCGTTGCTTACATCCTACACAGCTAACTCATGTTTGAATAGGGGCAGCTGTAAACACCCAAAATTTGCCCTCACCCATTCACATCATGGCTTGTGATCATCTCATATGCATAAACACAATCATATCATCTCATATCACATTTTTGATTCACTGCATAGATTCAAAGTCATCTGCACCTAGGGTTTGTGATCTGAGCAATCCAAGAGCTTCTTGGGCCACTCCAAAGGCCACAAATCACTTCAAAGGGATCCATGTGTGTTCTTATATCATATTACATCCTCTCAAAGTCAATAATGCAAAAGAATCACAAGAACTGGGTTTGATATGGATGCAGAGCCAAGTTTGACTGCACAGTTGACCTAAAATTAGGGTTTTGGTTTCAGAGGCCATAACTCCAATTTTTTTGGTCATTATTGTTTCCATTGGTCTCTATATGGTATAGGGAGTATGCATATCAAGTTTCATGAAGAAATTCCATGGGGAAGTCATCTGATCAAGGGTTGACTTTCTGGACAAGTCAGTGTAAAATCAGGGCATCTGAGGCCCCCAATGACCCAACCAATGGGTGATCTTCATCATTTTGAGTGTATATGATCTTTATTTGATCATGGAAGAGGTTTGAAGTTCATAATATTCAAGAATTTGAAGATTTTGCAAAGTTGACTTTTTAGGGCATAGTTGACTTTTCAAGAATGTGTCATTTTATGTCATTTTTCAAGCCTTGATTTTTGATCCAAAAAAGCTTCAAATGGAAAAACTTTGGTCATGAAAGTTGTAGAATACATTTTTCCCTTTTCAAAAAGTACAAGAACATGATCTAATTCTTCTTGGATCAAAAGTTATGGTGTGACAAAGTTGCCAAAAATCACTTATTTTCAAGATGTGCACCAAATGAGAAATTTGCAAAATCATGAACCAAGGCCATTTGTAACTTCTAGTTCACTTCAAACCAATGTACAAACATCACATGAGTTCTAAAAATCAGAATTGGACCAAAGTTTCTCATGATCATGGTTTGTATAACAAGACTTTTTCATGAAGTTCCAAAAGTAACCAAGTTGCCAAACCATCATGATGCTTCTTACCACTTCCTGCATTGGCCTTTGAACCACTCTAGCCTCCCATACACACCATGCTGCGCCAGCCCTAGCCATTGTACCAAGCTAGAACCCAAGCCATACCTCTCTTACAAAAAAGTTGACTTTTGGCAAAAGCAAACATCCCAATCACAGCAGGCCATGTCACATCCTCTGGCCACTTGGAATTGTTTATACTATCCTTTAGCAAGCAAAACATAAGAACAAGCAAGGATGAAACAGATCACAACACAGCATACACAAAACCACCCCATTTTGCAAAACCATTCGAATCTGCCTCCACAAACCTCAAACACTAAAACCAATTCCACATATCAATTCACCTGGCCTCATTGAGTAGAAACCAACAAGATTCAAGCCTGAAACCAGCATGAACTGAGCCTCACCATTTCTCATCCTCAAAACCAGAAATCTTCGAATCCCTTTATCCAACCATCAAACACACCATTTTTCTTCACCAACAAGCCAAGCACACCTAAAGGAGCAAGAATCCACCATTGGAGTGGCCTGAAACCTCCCTATTCCTGACTGTGTTATCTGCTACACCAGAAGTATTCCTCTCAAATCAGCCATCCACAAGAGCTTTGAGGTATCCCATTGAGCTCAGGAGAGTCAAAGAGGTCCACTTGCACACAAAGAAGGCCCTGGAAGCTCAATATTGAAGATTTCCAGCTCAGGTATGAACATGAGCATTTTCTCCCAAAGCTTGCATTTTAAGTTATAATATGATTGCTTATGTCTTGCTGATCATGGGGATGCCTTTAGAATCAAAAACAAGTGAGAAATGAGCTTGTATGATCCCTCTGAAATTTCACCCGTGGATTTTGTTCTCTTCGATTTGCATGATTTCTGGGGTTTAAATGATGTTTGAGCATAGATTCGTGTCCTAGGATGTTAGAGGATCACTTAGGTGTGTTTAATTTGTGGAATAGATGCCTGAATCATGTTTTAGGGTTTTGGGGTCGCCGGGGAAGATGACCGGAGCTTCTCTCCGGTCACCTGAATGTGGTTAGCCCTAATCTCAGGTCATTAAGTGTGTTTGAATATTGGGCGTTGGATTGGTTGACTCAGTGGACTTCCCGCGCGCATGAAGGGCCCAGATCCTCTTGCTTTGCCCTAATCCACTTAGTTAGTTTAATTAATCTATAATTAAGTTAATATAATCAGATGCAATCCCAGCCGTCCAGATGCGCGCTGGTCAACCATTTCAAACCCAGGATTAATCTCAGCCTCTCCTTTCGTTTACTTTTCCATTTTCTTTATTTTTATTTCATTTCTTTTCATTTTATTTGCATAATTTATTTAAAATAGTAAAAAATGTTTAAAAATTATGAAACTTTTTCTTAAGAGTTTTATTAATTTTTAAGACACAAAAATATTTTTATTTTCATTTTTAGCATTTAAAAAGTATTTTTGAATATTTAAAATATTATTTTTAATTGATTAATGAGAATTAATTTATTAAAAATACTTTTAAGTATCTAAAAATCACCAAAAAATTCATGAAATGTTCCAAGACATTTAGAAACATTGTCCAACCTTCAAACCAAATTTCTTTTTGGATCTTGATGCATTTTGAGAATTTTTCTTTGAATTAAAATCATTTTTGTGCATTATTTTGATCCATAGTTCAAAAAATCATTTCTGCCTATTCATGAAGAGTTGGACATTGATTCTTCTTGCATTGCATTGTGTTTAGCATGTAGTTTTTGAGATTAAATGGCCATGATTTGATTCCTCATTTTCAATTTGTTTGGCATTTCTTTTGTTTGGAAACCCTAAAACCCTAGAATCTTGTAAAAATCATAACTTGAAATTGGTTAAGAGTTGGAACCCTCCTTTGTGCATTGGTTTAGTATAGCATTAGGGGTCCTTTGTGTGGCATTTTCAATTTTTTATCTTAGGGTTTGCTTCTGATTTTGATTTTTGTTTGATGTTTGGTTCATAAACCCTAATTTGGGCTTCCATATGCATCCATCTTGCATTTTCTTGTATAACATGACTTGCCATGACATTCCATGCCTCCATTTGATTCATTTAACATCATAAGACATATTGAAAGCATGTTTGATCATTGCATAATGTATTTGCCATGTTGTATGCCATGTGCACTTCATAACTTTTCATGTATGTCCATGGTTCCTAACTTGCTTCATTTGCATTCATAAGCTTGTATGATCATTCCCATGTGCTGCCTCATGTTTGTAGCACCTCATAACATCATTAGCATCATGTATATGCTTCTGGTTTTGTTTCTCATCATGTCATCTCATCCCATTTTGCATTGCATTGCATTTCTTTTCTAACCTTTCAGGTGGTAAGTGATGTTGAGAAGTGAATTTGCCTTCACTTCTCATAACTTTTCTTTTCATCTCTCTTGCATCCATTGCTGCATTTTTGTTTGTGTTTGAGTTTGAGCTTGCTCATTCTTCTTCTTTCCTTACTTTCTTTCTTCAAGTGACTTGACTTCTTGAATGAAGCAAGTCACTTTGCTTCTCTTGATCCTGTTCATCTGCTTCCTGGTGTTTCCTTTGAAGATTATTCTTGTAAACCTCACTAACTTTAGGAACAACCAAGCTTGACAATGATTAGGGTTTTGATTAGTCTCCCCTCTTAGTTTTTACCTTTGTGTCTCTTTTGAGTCATCTCTTCTCATCTCATAATCAGGGACTAAACCCTAAAGGCTTTAAGGCTTTGTGATTAAGCTTATGCCTGCATCCTTCTATTAGGATGGAGTGTATAACTTTAATCCTAAGTGTTAAACCCTTAATGTGTTTAAATCCTCTAATTAATTCACATAATAATCATCAAGACTTCACACTTGTAACTTGGGCCTTGCATTAGGGTTCTAATTCTTCCTTAATTGGTTAAGAAGGACTAACCCTAGTGTTAATGGACAAGTCCCCCTCAAGTTGTCTTACAAACCATAAAAATCACTTCATCATCATACCATTAAATAAAATCCACTTAATCAAAGGCTTGTTTTGTCATGAGTTTAATCCCTAATCATGGATTAAGTTGAGGAGTCTTCCTCAGCTTAAACATTCTCATCTATTATCCTTCTATTAGGATGGTGTAATGAGTCTGTTTAATCCTTGATTATGGTTTAACCTCATTACTTAACACTAAACAAAAACACCAAAAAACATCTAAATAATCACAAGTAGGTTAATGATCTTAATCCTACACCAAAGGTGATTAAGTGTGAGAATCTGACTTCACACTTAAGGTATTCTCATTACCCCTAATCAGAGGGAAGATGTGATGGGTTTACTAAATCCATTGGTTTAGGCTTAAGCTCATTAACTTATGAAAAACTTTCACAAGCAATAAAAGGCTGAAAACTCAAAAACAAACAATAATCGTCTCCTCCGGGATTCTTTTCTCATCTCACTCACTCATAAACGAGAACTCGCTTCTTCCGTCTAATGCAAGACAGTTAGCACCTGAGCCAGACAGGTCATACACTTGAGCATAGGCAAGTAAGTAGTTCATTAGTCAATTCATCTTTCAGTCTCTTTGGGTCGAACTACGGTGTTCTGACTTCCTCATTGCACGAGAGGATACGTAGGCATAACTTAACAGTTATCGAACAAAAGTCTCTGTATATCCCCCCTCTTCCAGCATCTTTCTCTTAGCCTCATTATCATGAGCAATGCATTCTCATTCTTACACTGACACTGTATATTTCATCACACTTCACTTCTCTATACACTGACACCTGTACATCTTTTCCAGTTCTTTTATACACAGATTGCACTGACACTACCCCTTCAAAACACAAATCTTTCAAGCGTGGATCCCGTCGAGTACGGCGGACAATCTGGGTGCTAATACCTTCCCAGGTTGTAACCAACCCCCTTTCTCAGTCTCTCTGGTTCGCAAACCGTCTTATCCATCTCTTTCTAGGTTTATGCAGCATTACCTTTCCTCCGGGATGAAAATGCCTAGCTGGCGACTCTATTCATCTCTAGTGAGTTCACGTCTGTGTGTTCTCATTGTCCTCTTTTCGCCGACCGTTCGCGTCTGTACCTTTATTTGGGCCATTCCCCATTTATCGGGAGCGACAGCTTGGCGACTCTGCTGGGGAACCTTATACTGCAACCAGGGCTTCTGGTTCTTTTTGTGGGTTCCTCCTAGCGCTTGATTGATTTGTGTTTACTGGGGTCTTATCTGTGCTTGTATGTTTGTTTATTTACTGCTTTATGTACAGTTGCTTTACTGCTTTCTTTATTGCTTTACATATATCATACTGTCATGCTGCTGGTTGGATCTGGTTTTTGCTTTGATGGGTGGGTGATTCATTGAGAGTTAAGGTCCTATACCTGGGACCTGAGTGACACCTAGGCTAGAGTGAATCATATTCTTTCCCATTCCATTTCGGTCTGGTGCGGGAATATGAAACACGGTTCAGATATGGGTTTCTTCTTGAGAACTCTGTGTTGCAGATTTCCTGCAATACTAGGGCTATCTGGGAAGCCTGCTAAGTCTGGATGACCTTTTAGTATTGACCTCCAGAATTTGAGGTGAATTAGAGGAGGAACTTTTATGGTTATTGTAAACACTGTACCTCTGGGTTAGAAGTGTTTACACTTCTCATAACTGATCCAAGTCTGAGGATCCTTGTTTTAGAACACCACCTGTGAGGGGGTTGGGCTGTTTACAGGTTTGCAGGTACCTTGACCTCAGAATACCCTGTTACTTTGCTTGTTTAAGATTACTCCACTTTGGGACAGTTCTTGTGATTCTAAAACCCTGGACATGTGGCTCTTTATTTGAGCCCCCCACCTTGGTTACTGGATTTATAGACCTCCATCTGGAATTCTTGAACACACTTGGACCTATATCAGGGCATTTGATCAGATCCAGCTCAGTCACAAACCCTTGCATATCATTTGCATACATAACCATTGCATCATATTGACATCTGCTTATTTGTGTTTCAGGGTATCCATCTTCATTTTTGGCCAGTTTTGACCCCATCTTCAGTATTGACCTATCTTCATCAGCATATGCTTCAGCCATCACCTGCACCAGCCAATCAGTGGCCCATTCCTTCAGCATCATCATCAGCACTTGTCTCTACCCAGTCTCAGTATCATGGCTCCTAAGAAGAGCAACATCACCTACCACTTCTTCCAGCCAGAGTTATCTGACATCAGGAGGATTCAGACCCTGATCACTCCAGATCACATACCATTGTTCAGGGAACATTATGGAGATATACTTGATATGGTTATGGATCTGGACCCTTCACAGAGAAGCCTGATCCACACTTGCATTCAGTTCTATGATCCCCCACTGAGATGTTTCACTTTTCAAGACTTTCAGTTGGGCCCTCTATTAGAAGAATACTCATCATTGGTTGGTTTGCCTATCAGGGGTGGAATCCCTTTTAACCCTGAGATGGTCTTTCCTGGTAATGGAGAAGTAGCAAAGGCTCTGCATTTGGAACCTGTTCTGGTTGAGCAGCATATGACTTCTAAAGCTGGAATCCCTGGCTTCCATCTGGATTTCCTGATCTCTCAAGCTACCCTGAAAGCTTCTTTAGGAGAGTGGAAAGCTGTCTGTGCCTTGTTGGCTTTGAGCATATATGGAATTGTATTGTTTGCAGATGAGCCTCGATTCATTAGCAAGAATGCAATCTATCTATTCATCCTGAAGAACCCAGTGCCCACCTTGTTGGGGGATCTCTACTATTCAGTGCATCAGAGGAATGAAAAGCAGAGGGGAAGATTAGTGAGGTGTTGTGCTCCATTGTTCCATACTTGGCTCCTCAGGCATCTGCCCAGGACAGATGCATTTCTAAATCCTCATCAGCAGAGTAACTGGGCTAAGAGACTCACTACTCTAACTTCAGCAGATATCAGATGGTGTACTCAAAGCACCAAGGGCAGGGATATCATCACTAGCTGTGGGCATTTTCCCAATGTGCCCCTAATAGGAGTTAAGGGTAGTATTAATTACAACCCTCTGCTGTTCAGAAGGCAACTAGGCTATGCACTGGTCCATACTCCTAAGGCACAGGACTTGGTTGAGACTCTCTATTGTGAGAACAAGCTTAATTTGACTATTGTTAGGCAGGCTGCCTGGGCCTGGGATAATGTTCAAACCAAGGGAGTAACCATTCTGGGGAAGTGCAACAATGTGGCATCAGCACAATATTATGAGTGGTCCCATGCCAGGGCTCAATACTCTGGGATGCCCTTTACCATAGAAGATATGCCTGAATCATCTTCAGCACCACCTGCCACTGTCAGTTTGGAGGAGTTTGAGAGCTTGAAAGAAAGAAATGAGAAGTTAACCCAGGCTTTGCAGAAGACCCTCCGGGAGAGGAGTGAGGGTAGGATGGAGATTGAGAGGTTAGAGAAGTTGAGAGTGGAGCATCTGACTAAGATTGAGAAGTCTGGGGATTATATTAAGAAGTCTAAAGCTGGAGAACAAATTCTGAAGAATGCTTGCAAAGAAGCCCAGTTCCAGAGAGCAAGGACAGACTTGTATCTGAAAGAGAGTCAAGTCCGGTGGGTCAGGATCACCGAGGCTCGTACCCTGGAGGACAAGAGAGTTCAGGACAAGATAGAGCAACTGGAAGCTAGTGCAAAAGAACAGCAAGAAGCCCTGGCAGCAGCCCAGAGGGAGATATCATAACTGAAGATCAAAGTTGGAGTGAAGAGGTCAAAGGACCAAACTCAGCACAAGAAGCTCACTACTGCTGTTACAACCCGGAATCTCCTCATCAAGAATCTCACGGAGCGTCCAGCTGATCCTGTGACCGAGGCACTTCTCAAGGAAGTTCGTGAGGATGAGTTTGGTCTTGGTGTTTGACCATTTGTTTGTTGTTGCTTTCATTCCATGTACTTTTGTTTTCTTTGTAATATGTTTTGACCCCTCAGAGGGCTTGTATTTGTAAACAAACCATGTACCATTTCTGCCTTTTGTAATATATGTGTTAGTTTGTTCCATCCGAGTTTATTCCAAAAGCAACATCAACAGCATCTTCAAGGGTCTGGAAGGGTCAAAACTGAATGCCAAGCCGGATACCTTGAAAACAAATAAGCATACTGCATTGCATGCTAACCCTTTGTTTGTTTTGTAGGTTTTTTGTTTTATTGTTGCTAACTCTGTTGTGATGTTCAGGAATTATTGCTCGGCGCCGGGTATTTCCCCTCAACCGTCCGCACCGTTATCCAACCCGTAACAATCTTCCGGGCATCCAAATGGATCAGGTACAGCAGGACCTTGCAGAGGTTAGAAATCAAATGGCAAACGAAAGATTGGAAATGAGAACGCATATGACTCAGTTTATGGAAGTGATGAACAACATGGCTCAGAGCCAGGAAAGATTGAGGGCCATGGTGGAAAGGCAAAATCAAGAAGATCCACATATAGGAACTGCCGGCACCAGCAACAATGAAAGGGTACAACCTCATGTTAACCCCCCTGTATTTGGCCCCCATCTTCACCCGGAGGTCAACATTCCTGCAAAAGTTCAAGGGACAGCCACTGCAGCCAGGGTACTTCAAGAAGAACCCCAAGAGGACCAATTCACAGTAATGGGTGCTGGGGAGGAAGCTTATGATAGAAGGTTGGATGAGATAGCTGAGAAATTGAGGTCCTTAGAGTCTCAAAATTCTTTGGGTTTCGACGTCATGGACATGGGCTTGGTAGACGGGGTCAGGATCCCCCATAAGTTCAAGCCTCCTTGTTTTGAAAAATACAACGGGACTTCATGCCCCCGGACTCATCTACAATCATTTCTGGGAAGGCTGAAGGCCTATACTATGGATGAGAAGCTCTGGATGTTCTATTTCGAAGATAGCTTGACAGGAGCCTCAAGAGAATGGTACTCTCATCTGACGAGAGCAACTATCAGGTGTTGGAAGGACCTGGCAGAAGCCTTTATCAGACAGTATCAGTACAACTTAGACATGGCACCCAACAGGACCCTCCTAATGGGAATGTCACAGTCGTCAAGGGAAAGTTTCCGAGAATATGCCCAGAGATGGAGGCAATTGGCTGCTGCTGTTCAACCACCTATGTCTGAAAGGGAAATGGCAGACATGTTTTTGAACACCCTTCAGGGAACGTATATTGACAGGCTGGCTGCTTTCTCTTCCACTAGCTTTGCAGATGTTGTCATAGTTGGGGAGAGAATTGAGAGCCTGTTAAAAATGGGCAAGATCTCTGACAATGGTGCCAGCTCGTCCAGTAGTACAAGAAAGCCTTTTGCAGGCCCAAGAAGAACTGGCGAGACCAATGCCATCCACACCAACAGGGGCAGGCCCCAATTTGTTCACAGGTCAGTGGCAGCAGTCACCATTCCTGCTCCGGCTCATCCTCAACCAGTCTATCAGCCTCCACAGCAAAACTATCAGCAACAACCTCAGTACCCTCAACAAAATCAGTATCCTCCAAGAAATTACAACAACAACAATAGCAACAACAATAATCAGCAAAGGCCATTTTAGCAGAGGCCATCTCAAGCTAATAGGGTGATCGATCCGATCCCTATGCCATATGCTACATTGCTGCCACAACTCCTGAAACTCAACCTGGTTGAGCTAAGGACGCTGGCACCTCCAGATCCCAACAGTCTACCCAGGAATTATGACTCCAACGCCAGATGTGCCTTCCATTCAAATGCACCTGGCCACAGTACAGAAAAGTGCAGAGCTCTGCATATGAAAGTACAAGACCTGGTAGACTCAAAAGCTTTGAATTTCGCACCACCACCCAATGTCAATAAGAACCCGATGCCAAACCAAGGTGGTCCCCGAATTAATGCTATTGAAGAAGACAAGCCGTCTTATTTAATAACCAGTGTGGGTCATATCCGGACACCGTTGGTAGAAATCAAGGCTCAACTCCTCGAATGTCAAATGTTCCCGGGGTGTGAGTTGGGTTGTGCTTACTGCAATATCTCAGTAAATGGGTGCGATAATCTGAGGAATGGCATTGACGGTCTTATTCAGAGTGGCCAACTTCAGATCACCACATCATTTCCAACAAACCCAGCAACCTCATCAGCAACAGTTTCAGAACCTCCTACAACTGCAACAACTATTGTTCCTGACAATTCTTCGGTTTCATCAACAAGTACTTCATCTGTCATTTCAACTGACCAGATGTCAACAAATGTTCCTTCTACAACTCCAGCACCACTCCATTTTGAAACTCCTACAACAACAACATCCATACTCCCAACAATGTCTCCTACAACACCAGCAACAAATCATGAAGATGTCTCTACTGTCACAATATTCTACGATCCTGAAAACAACTCTGTCTACAACTCAGAAGGTGCTGCTCCCGCCAGAGCACCAGTTACAATTTATTATGATCCACAGACTATCACAGTTCCTTCAACAGCAGCAATCAGTCCAGTCACTATCACGGTGCCTGGACCAGTACCCTACGAAAGCAGTAATGCCATCCCCTGGCATTACGGCTCTGACTTGTACTGTGAAGGACAAAGAATCACTTTTGAATCATCAACCCCTGCACCTCAAATAGGCAATGTGGGAGGAGGCGGAGGCTTCACTCGAAGCGGACGTCTTTTCGCTCCACAAATTCAGAGGCCCGCTGCCGAAGCTGCTGCCAAGGCAAAAGGGAAGAGCCCTGTGCAGGAAGATCAAGCTGTTAAGGAAGCTTTGAGAACACCCTTCGATCAAGAGGTTGATGAGTTCATGCGAATCATCAAAAAGAGTGATTATAAAGTAGTGGATCAGCTTCATCAGACGCCTTCCAAGATCTCAATCCTATCATTGCTTATGTGCTCCGAAGCCCATCGGAATGCACTACTCAAAGTCTTGCACGCAGCTTACGTGCCTGAAGAGATCACTGTCAATCAGCTGGAAGCTGTAGTGGGGAATGTTAATGCTAGTCATGGACTAGGGTTCACCAACACTGGTTTGACCGCGGAAGGCCGCAACCATAACAAGGCATTGCACATAACCATGGAATGTAAAGGTGCTGTCCTTTCCCATGTGCTGGTAGACACGGGGTCATCTTTCAATGTCTTACCTAAAAAGGCCCTGGTGAAGCTAGAATATGACGGATTGGCATTGAGACCCAGCAACCTGGTGGTGAGAGCCTTTGATGGTTCAAAGAGATCGGTTCTGGGAGAGATTGAGTTTCCCATAACGATTGGCCCGCAAACCTTTAAAACTACCTTCTACGTGATGGATATACAGCCCGCCTACAGCTGTTTATTGGGTAGGCCATGGATTCACGCTGCTGGCGCCGTGACCTCTACCCTTCACCAGAAGTTAAAATATGAGTGGGAGGGTCAAATCGTTACAATCTGCGGAGAGGAGGACATTTTTGTAAGCCACCTGGCTACTTATAAGTACATTGAGATGGATGGGGAGATCCATGAAACAATGAGCCAGGGGTTCGAAGCCTTGAATGTGAATGAAACATCTGCTGTACCTGGTACTTCAATATCGTCATACCAACAAGCCCGGAAGGTTGTTGAGGAAGGAACTGCCCAAGGCTGGGGCAAGCTACTACCGGTGGAGAAGAAAGAGGATAGATTTGGGTTGGGTTACAAACCAACTCAACAAGATCAAGCCGAGGCTGCAAAAGAGCCCAACTTTGTGAGTGGGGGGATGCTCACCCCTGATGCTGTCAACTGTCTGGAAGACGAGCTAGAAGAAGAACGCAACCTGGAAAGCTGGATTCGTCCAAAGATCCCAGGGAGCAGTGTCTCGAACTGGTCTTCCCAGGAAATTATAAGAGTTACTCATGCAGAGTAATTATTATTTCCTGTATTTTTATAGCATGAATCAAAGTCTTGCATCTTGCCCAAGATGACAAGACTCATTTTGTAATCGGGCCATCTGTACTTTTTGTGCAAACAAGATTAATCAATGAAATATCAGACATCTTTTTGCAAATGAGTCTTTTTTCTTTTTCGCTCACTGTTTTTCCATTTTTCTTTTTGTACAAAAAATAAATGGCAGTGTTTTCAAAATGACAACTCTATTTCGCTTTTCTAAACAAGATTAAAATCAAATCACTAAAATGAACAACTGAACCCTTGCAGAATGTGCCTTCCAGACAGCACCGACAACAGCACGGCTATGACTTCGTATGACTTTGATAATCCAATCAATCAAGTTGATGAAGGGGTTGAAGAAGAATATGAGCTTCCTGAAGAGCTAGCCAGGTTGTTAAGACAAGAGGAAAAGGTTATTACTCCTCACCAGGAGGAGGTTGAAACGACCAATCTTGGTACAGATGAAGACGTGAAAGAAGTTAAAATCGGGGCCTGCCTGCAAGACTCAGTGAAAAGACAACTGATTGACCTGCTCCAAGAGTATGTGGATGTGTTCGCTTGGTCTTATCAAGATATGCCAGGGTTGGATACCGACATTGTTGTGCACAAGCTTCCCTTGAGAGAAGAATGCCCACCGGTTAAACAGAAACTGCGCCGTACTCGTCCTGACATGGCTATGAAGATCAAGGAGGAGGTACAAAAGCAATGGGACGCCGGTTTCCTTGCTGTGACTAGCTATCCACCGTGGGTTGCTAATATTGTGCCTGTGCCTAAGAAGGACGGCAAAGTAAGAATGTGTGTGGACTACCGGGATCTGAACAGAGCCAGCCCAAAAGATGACTTCCCATTACCTCACATTGATGTATTGGTGGATAATACGGCTCAGTTCTCGGTATTCTCCTTCATGGATGGATTTTCAGGATACAACCAGATTAAGATGTCACCTGAAGACATGGAGAAGACAACCTTCATCACACCTTGGGGCACGTTCTGCTACAAAGTAATGCCATTTGGGCTCAAGAATGCTGGTGCAACATATCAACGGGCCATGGTAACATTATTCCACGATATGATTCATAAAGAGATAGAATGTTATGTGGATGACATGATTGCCAAGTCCCTCACTGAAGAAGATCACCTGGTGAATCTGCTGAAGTTGTTCAAGCGTCTGAGGAAGTATCAACTGAAGTTGAACCCCAACAAATGCACATTCGGGGTACGATCCGGTAAGCTGCTGGGCTTTATTGTAAGCGAAAAAGGGATTGAAGTTGACCCTGACAAAGTCAAAGCCATTCAGGAGATGCCTGCACCAAAAACAGAGAAGGAAGTTCGAGGTTTCTTAGGTCGATTGAACTACATTTCACGATTCATATCTCACCTCACAGCAACCTGTCAACCTTTGTTCAAGCTGTTAAGAAAGGAACAGACGGTCAGGTGGAACGAAGACTGCCAGAAGGCTTTTGACAAGATCAAGGAATACTTACAAGAGCCTCCAATCCTTATGCCTCCAGTTGAAGGAAGACCTCTGATAATGTACTTGACAGTATTAGAAGAGTCAATGGGGTGTGTGCTGGGCCAGCATGACGAGTCTGGTCGAAAAGAGTATGCAATATACTACCTAAGCAAAAAGTTTACCGACTGTGAACAACGTTATTCACTGCTCGAGAAGACTTGTTGTGCTTTAGCGTGGGCTGCTCGCCGACTGAGGCAGTATATGTTGACCCACACCACTTTATTGATCTCAAAGATGGACCCAGTTAAGTACATATTCGAGAAGCCAGCTCTTACCGGACGGGTTGCAAGATGGCAAATGATTCTTACAGAATACGACATCCAGTACACTTCTCAGAAAGCCATCAAGGGCAGTGTATTGTCTGAATATCTTGCTGAGCAACCCATTGATGATTACCAGCCTATGAGATTTGACTTCCCTGATGAAGACATCATGTTCATAAGAGCGAAAGATCACGAAGGGCCTATTCACACTGAAGGGCCCGACCCGGGAGAAGAATGAACTATGATGTTTGATGGGGCTGTTAATATGAATGGTCGTGGTGTTGGCGCAGTACTCATTACACCTAAGGGAGTTCACATGCCTTTCTCGGCAAAACTCACTTTCAACTGCACTAACAACGAAGCTGAATACGAAGCTTGCATTATGGGTCTTGAGGAAGCCATTGACCTCAGGATCAAGACATTGACTGTATTCGGAGATTCAGCTCTGGTAATCAATCAAACCAACGGCAAATGGTACACCCACCAGGATCATATGATACCTTATAGGGATTATACAAGGAGGTTATTGACTTTCTTTACGACAGTCAAGCTTGAGTATATCCCTCGGGACGAGAATCAGTTTGCAGATGCTCTGGCTACCATTTCATCCATGATCAAAGTTCAGGCCGTCAACTTTGTACCTCAAATCTCAGTGTCCAGACTGGAAAGACCAGCATATGTGTTCGCAGCAGATGTTGTTAAAGATGATAAGCCTTGGTTCCACGACATTAAGTGCTTCTTGGAGGATCAAACATACCCACCTGGGGCATCTTCCAATGATAAGAAGACTTTGAGAAGGCTTGCTGGTAGTTTCTTCTTGAACACTGATGGTTCTCTATACAAAAGGAACTTTGATATGGTACTCCTCAGATGCGTTGATAAGACAGAAGCAGATTTGTTAATGCACGAAGTGCACGAAGGATCCTTTGGTACCCATGCTGGAGGACATGCAATGGCTAAGAAGTTGTTAAGATCAGGCTATTATTGGATCACAATGGATGCAGACTGTTGTGCCTATGCCAGAAAATGCCACAAGTGCCAGATCTATGCAGATAAAGTGCACGTGCCTCCTAACCCTTTGAACATAATGTCTTCACCCTGGCCCTTTGCTATGTGGGGCATTGACATGATTGGCAAGATCGAGCCAACTGCTTCAAATGGTCACAGATTCGTCCTGGTCGCCATTGACTATTTCACCAAGTGGGTTGAAGCAGCGTCATATGCCAATGTTACAAGGCAAGTGGTAGCCAGATTTCTGAAGAGGGATATCATCTGTTGGTATGGAGTGCCCGAGCGAATCATTACTGATAATGGTTCCAATCTAAACAACAAAATGATGGCAGAGCTGTGCCGGGACTTCAAGATCCAACATCACAATTCTTCTCCTTACAGGCCAAAGATGAATGGCGCTGTTGAGGCAGCAAATAAAAATATCAAGAAGATTGTGCAGAAGATGGTAGTCACCTACAAAGACTGGCATGAAATGCTACCGTTTGCCTTGCATGGGTACCGCACGTCGATCAGAACGTCCACTGGGGCGACACCGTATCAGTTGGTATATGGTATGGAAGCAGTCCTACCTGTTGAAGTTGAATTACCCTCTCTGCGGGTACTAATGGATGTCAAACTGAGTGAAGCAGAATGGGTTCGGTCCCGATATGAACAACTGAATCTGATCGAAGAGAAAAGATTGGCTGCAGTCTGTCATGGGCAGTTGTATCAGAAAAGAATGAAGAAAGCCTTCGATCAGAAAGTCAGGCACCGAGAGTACCAAGTGGGGGATCTTGTGCTGAAAAGAATCCTCCCTCCTCATACAGACCACAGGGGCAAATGGACCCCAAATTATGAAGGACCATTTGTAGTAAAGAAAGTTTTCTCTGGTGGAGCACTGATGCTCAGCACCATGGATGGTGAAGGTTTCCCGTCACCTGTGAATTCAGATGCAGTTAAAAAATACTTCGCATAAAATGACCCGCTGGACACAAAAACAGAATGTAAGTCCAGGCAAAAAATAGGGCATCCCGGCGAGTCAAAAACAGAATAAAAGACTCGGGCAAAAATAAGGGAAAATAAATAAAAAACGTACACCCGCTGAGTTGAAAAGCCGCATTGGACAGCTCAGGCAAAAAATGGGTATCCCGATGGATTGAAAACCTGAAAGGGCGATCCATGCAAAATAAGGGGATAAGCGAACAACTGTATTCTGAATTCGTCTGTATCGTTTACAACTTGGTAAGCTTCGAAAGGATCAAGCTTCAATCAGAATCAACATCCTTCAGAAAGCAAGATGAGAAGAACGTCAAAAGTCATACGAGTCATAGTAAAAAGGAAGCTCCTTAAAGCGTCATCAACATTGCCAGCATTTTGTTTCTCAATTTGTAACAATCTCCTCATTTCAGGGGATTTGTTTCTTTGACTGTATCTCGCCAATTCAGGGCATATGAATTAATAAAATCATATTTTCAGTCACGTCTCGTCTTGTACATTTTTACTTGCGAAAAATGTCTGATATCTAAAGAAAAATTGAATGCATAAGAAATACAGATGTTTATCTTCAAATAAAAAACGTGCTTGCAGGAAATATGCTTACTCTCAGAAGTGCCTAACTTCTGTGACGGAATCCAGTAAGAGATACCTCGGGATTATTTGTGCGTTTCCCTATCTTTGCAGGATTGCAGGTATCCAGAACACAACTTGGGGCATGTAAGCTTCACTCCAACAAGTTGACAAATCGTCACTCAACGCTCAAAGTGTGTCCTCCCCAGCCGAGTTGCCACTTGTTACTTCTCCCCATCAGAGTTGCCAGGGCAATGCCAGAAGGCGCCCATGTCCCCGGCTGAGTCAAGGACCCTCTTCAACAGAATCCCTAGGGAGATCTTTCAGTGATTTCTCTTTCTCCCCAGCCGAGTTGCCATCTCGCCCTCAGCCGAGTACAAAGTCAAAGAGCTATCTCCCCACAGAGCTTCAGCCTCTATCCAGAAGAGCAACGCATGAAGAACTCACAACAGAGTGAAGAAAGCTTCCACAAACCCCAGCTGGGTCCCCCATTACTGAGATAGGTCTATCAAGGACCCATATCCCCAAGCAGATATCATATCATCAGATCTACCAATGATCTTATCCCCAGCTGGGATGCCCATTTCAAGCAGATCGGCCAAAGATCTTCGTGGCAACGGGATCCGGATCCCGGTTCGGTATCTTGTGCATAATCATAGCATTCGCATCATATTCACCCCACAAAGCGTAGCATTCCGTCTAATACGGAGCATTACGGCAAAAAAAAAAACAAACACATAGCATAATCATAAGCCATGTTGAGAATCGAACACTTGTGAATAATAACCGTTCATCATTAGTATACAGAAAAATCCCCACCAGAGTCCCCAGCAAAAGCAGTTGCCTCGCAAATCACAAACACCAGTATACACTCCTTTTGACACCCGCCTGTGTCATCACTCCCCAGTAATGTCGCCCGAGCACCCTTTACAAACAAGATCACCCGTATTACAGATACTTCTTGGCACCCGTCCGTGTCATATCCCCAACAAAAAGCCAAAGACATCATCTTTGCACTCACCTATCCTTGTATATACATTTTCTCGACACCCGTCCGTGTCACATCCCCAGCGCAGTCGCTTACACTTTTACAACCTATATACTTGTTAATATTATCATACTTTTCTCTCTTGGCACTCGTCCGTGTCACTCTCCCCAACAGATAAACATTCATCTAGACACCATTCTCACTACTCAGGTTATACTTATACAAGATACTCGTCCGTATCTCGTATACACCGTTTATATCCCCACAGATTCGACGTTGGTTCATGTTCTTTGTTAACCAGTTGGTACTCGTCCGTACCATCATCTCAGAATATGCGTCCAGTGTTTGTTTCTACATGATACTCGTCCGTATCATAGTCTTAAGGATGCTCGTCCGCATCTTTAATCCATACACTGTGTCAAACACTCATGTCTTCTTGAATATAGATGCTCGTCTGTGTCTACTATTCCCCAGAAGAATCTTCAGATTCAACACTCGTCCGTGTTCTCTGTTAACCAGTTGATACTCGTCCGTATCATCATCTCTGAACACGTGTCAGTATTTGTTTCTACATGATACTCGTCCGTATCATAGTCTTAAGGATGCTCGTCCACATCTTTAATCTATACACAACATCTAAACACTTATACTCTCCTTTCTTGGTTGTAAACACTCGTCCGTGTTTACTATATCCCCAGTAGATCGCCAAGTAAGAAAATCTTCTTTATCTGACACTCGTCCTATGTCATGATAAACCTTGAGAGCAGCCGTACCCTGCTAGGTGGTCGTCCTCCACCTCTTGATGGTCGTCCTCCATCATGCTCATCCGATGGCCGTCCCCATCGTTGATTCTTTAGCAGCCGTCCCCTGCTAGGTGGTCGTCCTCCACCTCTTGATGATCGTCCTTCATCATTTTATCCAATGGCCGTCCCCATTGTTGATTTTGGTTATCTGGCATTCGTCCTATGTCATGATAAGCTTTGAGAGCAGCCGTACCCTGCTAGGTGGTCGTCCTCCACCTCTTGATGGTCGTCCTCCATCATGCTCATCCGATGGCCGTCCCCATCGTTGACCTTTTATCCGGCATTCGTCCTATGTCGCGATATTTTCGGCAGCCGTACCCTGCCAGGTGGTCGTCCTCCACCTTAGATGATCGTCCCTCATCTTTACCCAACAGAGCAGCCGTCCCCTGCTAGGTGATCGTCCTTCACCTTTGATGGCCGTACCCCATCATCTGTTATTTCATTTATTCTTTAACCCGATGGCCGTCCCCGTCGTGGTCCCTTTTCTTTTTAGCCCGATGGCCGTCCCCATCGTCGGTTACTTTGCTTTATGAACTTGATGGCCGTCCCCGTCATGTTTCGTTAGTTCCCAGAGAATCTTACAACTTTATCTTGATGGCCGTCCCCATCATAATTCCTTACTTTTCCCAGCTAGTCGGTCGTCCCCGTCTTGGCTTTACCTTTTATCCCCAGCATGTCGGCCGTCCCCGTCATTGCTTTATTTCCCACACTTTACAATATACTTTATTTTCCTTTTACAATCTATATCCCTTTTCTTCATCATTCCGTGAGTGCAAATTTTGGACTGTCTTTGGTATTCAACCACAAGTTATCTTGTTTGCCTGTTAAGCCGTTGCTTACATCCTACACAGCTAACTCATTTTTGAATAGGGGCAGCTGTAAACACCCCAAATTTTCCCTCACCCATTCACATCATGGCTTGTGATCATCTCATATGCATAAACACAATCATATCATCTCATATCACATTTTTGATTCACTGCATAGATTCAAAGTCATCTGCACCTAGGGTTTGTGATCTGAGCAATCCAAGAGCTTCTTGGGCCACTCCAAAGGCCACCAATCACTTCAAAGGGATCCATGTGTGTTATTATATCATATTACATCCTCTCAAAATCAAGAATGCAAAAGAATCACAAGAACTGGGTTTGATATGGATGCAGAGCCAAGTTTGACTGCACAGTTGACCTAAAATTAGGGTTTTGGTTTCAGAGGCCATAACTCCAATTTTTTTGGTCATTCTTGTTTCCATTGGTCTCTATATGGTATAGGGAGTATGCATATCAAGTTTCATGAAGAAATTCCATGGGGAAGTCATCTGATCAAGGGTTGACTTTCTGGACAAGTCAGTGTAAAATCAGGGCATCTGAGGCCCCCAATGACCCAACCAATGGGTGATCTTCATCATTTTGAGTGTATATGATCTTTATTTGATCATGGAAGAGGTTTGAAGTTAATAATATTCAAGAATTTGAAGATTTTGCAAAGTTGACTTTTTACGGCATAGTTGACTTTTCAAGAATGTGTCATTTTATGTCATTTTTCAAGCCTTGATTTTTGATCCAAAAAAGCTTCAAATGGAAAAACTTTGGTCATGAAAGTTGTAGAATACATTTTTCCCTTTTCAAAAAGTACAAGAACATGATCTAATTCTTCTTGGATCAAAAGTTATGGTGTGACAAAGTTGCCAAAAATCACTTATTTTCAAGATGTGCACCAAATGAGAAATTTGCAAAATCATGAACCAAGGCCATTTGTAACTTCTAGTTCACTTCAAACCAATGTACAAACATCACATGAGTTCTAAAAATCAGAATTGGACCAAAGTTTCTCATGATCATGGTTTGTATAACAAGACTTTTTCATGAAGTTCCAAAAGTAACCAAGTTGCCAAACCATCATGATGCTTCTTACCACTTGCTGCATTGGCCTTTGAACCACTCTAGCCTCCCATACACACCATGCTGCGCTAGCCCTAGCCATTGTACCAAGCTAGAACCCAAGCCATACCTCTCTTACAAAAAAGTTGACTTTTGGCAAAAGCAAACATCCCAATCACAGCAGGCCATGTCACATCCTCTGGCCACTTGGAATTGTTTATACTATCCTTTAGCAAGCAAAACATAAGAACAAGCAAGGCTGAAACAGATCACAACACAGCATACACAAAACCACCCCATTTTGCAAAACCATTCGAATCTGCCTCCACAAACCTCAAACACTAAAACCAATTCCACATATCAATTCACCTGGCCTCATTGAGTAGAAACCAACAAGATTCAAGCCTGAAACCAGCATGAACTGAGCCTCACCATTTCTCATCCTCAAAACCAGAACTCTTCGAATCCCTTTATCCAACCATCAAACACACCATTTTTCTTCACCAACAAGCCAAGCACACCTAAAGGAGCAAGAATCCACCATTGGAGTGGCCTGAAACCTCCCTATTCCTGACTGTGTTATCTGCTACACCAGAAGTATTCCTCTCAAATCAGCCATCCACAAGAGCTTTGAGGTATCCCATTGAGCTCAGGAGAGTCAAAGAGGTCCACTTGCACACAAAGAAGGCCCTGGAAGCTCAATATTGAAGCTTTCCAGCTCAGGTATGAACATGAGCACTTTCTCCCAAAGCTTGCATTTTAAGTTATAATATGATTGCTTATGTCTTGCTGATCATGGGGATGCCTTTAGAATCAAAAACAAGTGAGAAATGAGCTTGTATGATCCCTCTGAAATTTCACCCGTGGATTTTGTTCTCTTCGATTTGCATGATTTCTGGGGTTTAAATGATGTTTGAGCATAGATTCGTGTCCTAGGATGTTAGAGGATCACTTAGGTGTGTTTAATTTGTGGAATAGATGCCTGAATCATGTTTTAGGGTTTTGGGGTCGCCGGGGAAGATGACCGGAGCTTCTCTCCGGTCACCTGAATGTGGTTAGCCCTAATCTCAGGTCATTAAGTGTGTTTGAATATTGGGCGTTGGATTGGTTGACTCAGTGGACTTCCCGCGCGCATGAAGGGCCCAGATCCTCTTGCTTTGCCCTAATCCACTTAGTTAGTTTAATTAATCCATAATTAAGTTAATATAATCAGATGCAATCCCAGCCGTCCAGATGCGCGCTGGTCAACCATTTCAAACCCAGGATTAATCTCAGCCTCTCCTTTCGTTTACTTTTCCATTTTCTTTATTTTTATTTCATTTCTTTTCATTTTATTTGCATAATTTATTTAAAATAGGAAAAAATGTCTAAAAATTATGAAACTTTTTCTTAAGAGTTTTATTAATTTTTAAGACACAAAAATATTTTTATTTTCATTTTTAGCATTTAAAAAGTATTTTTGAATATTTAAAAGATTATTTTTAATTGATTAATGAGAATTAATTTATTAAAAATACTTTTAAGTATCTAAAAATCACCAAAAAATTCATGAAATGTTCCAAGACATTTAGAAACATTTTCCAACCTTCAAACCAAATTTCTTTTTGGATCTTGATGCATTTTGAGAATTTTTCTTTGAATTAAAATCATTTTTGTGCATTATTTTGATCCATAGTTCAAAAAATCATTTCTGCCTATTCATGAAGAGTTGGACATTGATTCTTCTTGCATTGCATTGTGTTTAGCATGTAGTTTTTGAGATTAAATGGCCATGATTTGATTCCTCATTTTCAATTTGTTTGGCATTTCTTTTGTTTGGAAACCCTAAAACCCTAGAATCTTGTAAAAATCATAACTTGAAATTGGTTAAGAGTTGGAACCTCTCCTTTGGGCATTGGTTTAGTATAGGATTAGGGGTCCTTTGTGTGGCATTTTCAATTTTTTATCTTAGGGTTTGCTTCTGATTTTGATTTTTGTTTGATGTTTGGTTCATAAACCCTAATTTGGGCTTCCATATGCATCCATCTTGCATTTTCTTGTATAACATGACTTGCCATGACATTCCATGCCTCCATTTGATTCATTTAACATCATAAGACATATTGAAAGCATGTTTGATCATTGCATCATGTATTTTCCATGTTGTATGCCATGTGCACTTCATAACTTTTCATGTATGTCCATGGTTCCTAACTTGCTTCATTTGCATTCATAAGCTTGTATGATCATTCCCATGTGCTGCCTCATGTTTGTAGCACCTCATAACATCATTAGCATCATGTATATGCTTATGGTTTTGTTTCTCATCATGTCATCTCATCCCATTTTGCATTGCATTGCATTTCTTTTCTAACCTTTCAGGTGGTAAGTGATGTTGAGAAGTGAATTTGCCTTCACTTCTCATAAATTTTCTTTTCATCTCTCTTGCATCCATTGCTGCATTTTTGTTTGTGTTTGATTTTGAGCTTGCTCATTCTTCTTCTTTCCTTACTTTCTTTCTTCAAGTGACTTGACTTCTTGAATGAAGCAAGTCACTTTGCTTCTCTTGATCCTGTTCATCTGCTTCCTGGTGTTTCCTTTGAAGATTGTTCTTGTAAACCTCACTAACTTTAGGAACAACCAAGCATGACAATGATTAGGGTTTTGATTAGTCTCCCCTCTTAGTTTTTACCTTTGTGTCTCTTTTGAGTCATCTCTTCTCATCTCATAATCAGGGACTAAACCCTAAAGGCTTTAAGGCTTTGTGATTAAGCTTATGCCTGCATCCTTCTATTAGGATGGAGTGTATAACTTTAATCCTAAGTGTTAAACCCTTAATGTGTTTAAATCCTCTAATTAATTCACATAATAATCATCAAGACTTCACACTTGTAACTTGGGCCTTGCATTAGGGTTCTAATTCTTCCTTAATTGGTTAAGAAGGACTAACCCTAGTGTTAATGGACAAGTCCCCCTCAAGTTGTCTTACAAACCATAAAAATCACTTCATCATCATACCATTAAATAAAATCCACTTAATCAAAGGCTTGTTTTGTCATGAGTTTAATCCCTAATCATGGATTAAGTTGAGGAGTCTTCCTCAGCTTAAACATTCTCATCTATTATCCTTCTATTAGGATGGTGTAATGAGTCTGTTTAATCCTTGATTATGGCTTAACCTCATTACTTAACACTAAACAAAAACACCAAAAAACATCTAAATAATCACAAGTAGGTTAATGATCTTAATCCTACACCAAAGGTGATTAAGTGTGAGAATCTGAATTCACACTTAAGGTATTCTCATTACCCCTAATCAGAGGGAAGATGTGATGGGTTTACTAAATCCATTGGTTTAGGCTTAAGCTCATTAACTTATGACAAACTTTCACAAGCAATAAAAGGCTGAAAACTCAAAAACAAACAATAATCGTCTCCTCCGGGATTCTTTTCTCATCTCACTCACTCATAAACGAGAACTCGCTTCTTCCGTCTAATGCAAGACAGTTAGCACCTGAGCCAGACAGGTCATACACTTGAGCATAGGCAAGTAAGTAGTTCATCAGTCAATTCATCTTTCAGTCTCTTTGGGTCGAACTACGGTGTTCTGACTTCCTCATTGCACGAGAGGATACGTAGGCATAACTTAACAGTTATCGAACAAAAGTCTCTGTATATCCCCCCTCTTCCAGCATCTTTCTCTTAGCCTCATTATCATGAGCAATGCATTCTCATTCTTACACTGACACTGTATATTTCATCACACTTCACTTCTCTATACACTGACACCTGTACATCTTTTCCAGTTCTTTTATACACCGATTGCACTGACACTACCCCTTCAAAACACAAATCTTTCAAGCGTGGATCCCGTCGAGTACGGCGGACAATCTGGGTGCTAATACCTTCCCAGGTTTTAACCAACCCCCTTTCTCAGTCTCTCTGGTTCGCAAACTGTCTTATCCATCTCTTTCTAGGTTTATGCAGCATTACCTTTCCTCCGGGATGAAAATGCCTAGCTGGCGACTCTATTCATCTCCAGTGAGTTCACGTCTGTGTGTTCTCATTGTCCTCTTTTCGCCGACCGTTCGCGTCTGTACCTTTATTTGGGCCATTCCCCATTTATCGGGAGCGACAGCTTGGCGACTCTGCTGGGGAACCTTATACTGCAACCAGGGCTTCTGGTTCTTTTTGTGGGTTCCTCCTAGCGCTTGATTGATTTGTGTTTACTGGGGTGTTATCTGTGCTTGTATGTTTGTTTATTTACTGCTTTATGTACAGTTGCTTTACTGCTTTCTTTACTGCTTTACATATATCATACTGTCATGCTACTGGTTGGATCTGGTTTTTGCTTTGGTGGGTGGGTGATTCATTGAGAGTTAAGGTCCTATACCTGGGACCTGAGTGACACCTAGGCTAGAGTGAATCATATTCTTTCCCATTCCATTTCGGTCTGGTGCGGGAATATGAAACACGGTTCAGATATGGGTTTCTTCTTGAGAACTCTGTGTTGCAGATTTCCTGCAATACTAGGGCTATCTGGGAAGCCTGCTAAGTCTGGATGACCTTTTAGTATTGACCTCCAGAATTTGAGGTGAATTAGAGGAGGAACTTTTATGGTTATTGTAAACACTGTACCTCTGGGTTAGAAGTGTTTACACTTCTCATAACTGATCCAAGTCTGAGGATCCTTGTTTTAGAACACCACCTGTGAGGGGGTTGGGCTGTTTAAAGGTTTGCAGGTACCTTGACCTCAGAATACCCTGTTACTTTGCTTGTTTAAGATTACTCCACTTTAGGACAGTTCTTGTGATTCTAAAACCCTGGACATGTGGCTCTTTATTTGAGCCCCCCACCTTGGTTACTGGATTTATAGACCTCCATCTGGAATTCTTGAACACACTTGGACCTATATCAGGGCATTTGATCAGATCCAGCTCAGTCACAAACCCTTGCATATCATTTTCATACATAACCATTGCATCATATTGACATCTGCTTATTTGTGTTTCAGGGTATCCATCTTCATTTTTGGCCAGTTTTGACCCCATCTTCAGTATTGACCTATCTTCATCAGCATCTGCTTCAGCCATCACCTGCACCAGCCAATCAGTGGCCCATTCCTTCAGCATCATCATCAGCACTTGTCTCTACCCAGTCTCAGTATCATGGCTCCTAAGAAGAGCAACATCACCTACCACTTCTTCCAGCCAGAGTTATCTGACATCAGGAGGATTCAGACCCTGATCACTCCAGATCACATACCATTGTTCAGGGAACATTATGGAGATATACTTGATATGGTTATGGATCTGGACCCTTCACAGAGAAGCCTGATCCACACTTGCATTCAGTTCTATGATCCCCCACTGAGATGTTTCACTTTTCAAGACTTTCAGTTGGGCCCAAAGGCTCTGCATTTGGAACCTGTTCTGGTTGAGCAGCATATGACTTCTAAAGCTGGAATCCCTGGCTTCCATCTGGATTTCCTGATCTCTCAAGCTGCCCTGAAAGCTTCTTTAGGAGAGTGGAAAGCTGTCTGTGCCTTGTTGGCTTTGAGCATATATGGAATTGTATTGTTTGCAGATGAGCCTCGATTCATTAGCAAGAATGCAATCCATCTATTCATCCTGAAGAACCCAGTGCCCACCTTGTTGGGGGATCTCTACTATTCAGTGCATCAGAGGAATGAAAAGCAGAGGGGAAGATTAGTGAGGTGTTGTGCTCCATTGTTCCATACTTGGCTCCTCAGGCATCTGCCCAGGACAGATGCATTTCTAAATCCTCATCAGCAGAGTAACTGGGCTAAGAGACTCACTACTCTAACTTCAGCAGATATCAGATGGTGTACTCAAAGCACCAAGGGCAGGGATATCATCACTAGCTGTGGGAATTTTCCCAATGTGCCCCTAATAGGAGTTAAGGGTAGTATTAATTACAATCCTCTGCTGTTCAGAAGGCAACTAGGCTATGCACTGGTCCATACTCCTAAGGCACAGGACTTGGTTGAGACTCTCTATTGTGAGAACAAGCTTAATTTGACTATTGTTAGGCAGGCTGCCTGGGCCTGGGATAATGTTCAAACCAAGGGAGTAACCATTCTGGGGAAGTGCAACAATGTGGCATCAGCACAATATTATGAGTGGTCCCATGCCAGGGCTCAATACTCTGGGATGCCCTTTACCATAGAAGATATGCCTGAATCATCTTCAGCACCACCTGCCACTGTCAGTTTGGAGGAGTTTGAGAGCTTGAAAGAAAGAAATGAGAAGTTAACCCAGGCTTTGCAGAAGACCCTCCGGGAGAGGAGTGAGGGTAGGATGGAGATTGAGAGGTTAGAGAAGTTGAGAGTGGAGCATCTGACTAAGATTGAGAAGTCTGGGGATTATATTAAGAAGTCTAAAGCTGGAGAACAAATTCTGAAGAATGCTTGCAAAGAAGCCCAGTTCCAGAGAGCAAGGACAGACTTGTATCTGAAAGAGAGTCAAGCCCGGTGGGTCAGGATCACTGAGGCTCGTACCCTGGAGGACAAGAGAGTTCAGAACAAGATAGAGCAACTGGAAGCTAGTGCAAAAGAACAGCAAGAAGCCCTGGCAGCAGCCCAGAGGGAGATATCAGAACTGAAGATCAAAGCTGGAGTGAAGAGGTCAAAGGACCAAACTCATCACAAGAAGCTCACTACTGCTGTTACAACCCGGAATCTCCTCATCAGGAATCTCACGGAGCGTCCAGCTGATCCTGTGACCGAGGCACTTCTCAAGGAAGTTCGTGAGGATGAGTTTGGTCTTGGTGTTTGACCATTTGTTTGTTGTTGCTTTCATTCCATGTACTTTTGTTTTCTTTGTAATATGTTTTGACCCCTCAGAGGGCTTGTATTTGTAAACAAACCATGTACCATTTCTGCCTTTTGTAATATATGTGTTAGTTTGTTCCATCCGAGTTTATTCCAAAAGCAACATCAACAGCATTTTCAAGGGTCTGGAAGGGTCAAAACTGAATGCCAAGCCGGATACCTTGAAAACAAATAAGCATACTGCATTGCATGCTAACCCTTTGTTTGTTTTGTAGGTTTTTTGTTTTATTGTTGCTAACTCTGTTGTGATGTTCAGGAATTATTGCGCGGCGCCGGGTATTTCCCCTCAACCGTCCGCACCGTTATCCAACCCGTAACAATCTTCCAGGCATCCAAATGGATCAGGTACAGCAGGACCTTGCAGAGGTTAGAAATCAAATGGCAAACAAAAAATTGGAAATGAGAACGCAGATGACTCAGTTTATGGAAGTGATGAACAACATGGCTCAGAGCCAGGAAAGATTGAGGGCCATGGTGGAAAGGCAAAATCAAGAAGATCCACATATAGGAACTGCCGGCACCAGCAACAATGAGAGGGTACAACCTCATGTTAACCCCCCTGTATTTGGCCCCCATCTTCACCCGGAGGTCAACATTCCTGCAAATGTTCAAGGGACAGCCACTGCAGCCAGGGTACTTCAAGAAGACCCCCAAGAGGACCAATTCACAGTAATGGGTGCTGGGGAGGAAGCTTATGATAGAAGGTTGGATGAGATAGCTGAGAAATTGAGGTCCTTAGAGTCTCAAAATTCTTTGGGTTTCGACGTCATGGACATGGGCTTGGTAGACGGGGTCAGGATCCCCCATAAGTTCAAGCCTCCTTGTTTTGAAAAATACAACGGGACTTCATGCCCCCGGACTCATCTACAATCATTTCTGGGAAGGCTGAAGGCCTATACTATGGATGAGAAGCTCTGGATGTTCTATTTCGAAGATAGCTTGACAGGAGCCTCAAGAGAATGGTACTCTCATCTGACGAGAGCAACTATCAGGTGTTGGAAGGACCTGGCAGAAGCCTTTATCAGACAGTATCAATACAACTTAGACATGGCACCCAACAGGACCCTCCTAATGGGAATGTCACAGTCGTCAAGGGAAAGTTTCCGAGAATATGCCCAGAGATGGAGGCAATTGGTTGCTGCTGTTCAGCCACCTATGTCTGAAAGGGAAATGGCAGACATGTTTATGAACACCCTTCAGGGAACGTATATTGACAGGCTGGCTGCTTTCTCTTCCACTAGCTTTGCAGATGTTGTCATAGCTGGGGAGAGAATTGAGAGCCTGTTAAAAATGGGCAAGATCTCTGACAATGGTGCCAGCTCGTCCAGTAGTACAAGAAAGCCTTTTGCAGGCCCAAGAAGAACTGGCGAGACCAATGCCATCCACACCAACAGGGGCAGGCCCCAATTTGTTCACAGGTCAGTGGCAACAGTCACCATTCCTGCTCCGGCTCATCCTCAACCAGTCTATCAGCCTCCACAGCAAAACTATCAGCAACAACCCCAGTACCCTCAACAAAATCAGTATCCTCCAAGAAATTACAACAACAACAACAGCAACAACAATAATCAGCAAAGGCCATTTCAGCAGAGGCCATCTCAAGCTAATAGGGTGATCGATCCGATCCCTATGCCATATGCTACATTGCTGCCACAACTCCTGAAACTCAACCTGGTTGAGCTAAGGACGCTGGCACCTCCAGATCCCAACAGTCTACCCAGGAATTATGACTCCAACGCCAGATGTGCCTTCCATTCAAATGCACCTGGCCACAGTACAGAAAAGTGCAGAGCTTTGCATATGAAAGTACAAGACCTGGTAGACACAAAAGCTTTGAATTTCGCACCACCACCCAATGTCAATAAGAACCCGATGCCAAACCACGGTGGTCCCCGAATTAACGCTATTGAAGAAGACAAGCCGTCTTATTTAATAACCAGTGTGGGTCAGATCCGGACACCGTTGGTAGAAATCAAGGCTCAACTCCTCAAATGTCAAATGTTCCCGGGGTGTGAGTTGGGTTGTGCTTACTGCAATATCTCAGTAAATGGGTGCGATAATCTGAGGAATGGCATTGACGGTCTTATTCAGAGTGGCCAACTTCAGATCACCACATCATTTCCAACAAACCCAGCAACCTCATCAGCAACAGTTTCAGAACCTCCTACAACTGCAACAACTATTGTTCCTGACAATTCTTCGGTTTCATCAACAAGTACTTCATCTGTCATTTCAACTGACCAGATGTCAACAAATGTTCCTTCTACAACTCCAGCACCACTCCATTTTGAAACTCCTACAACAACAACATCCATACTCCCGACAATGTCTCCTACAACACCAGCAACAAATCATGAAGATGTCTCTACTGTCACAATATTCTACGATCCTGAAAACAACTCTGTCTACAACTCAGAAGGTGCTGCTCCCGCCAGAGCACCAGTTACAATTTATTATGATCCGCAGACTATCACAGTTCCTTCAACAGCAGCAATCAGTCCAGTCACTATCACGGTGCCTGGACCAGTACCCTACGAAAGCAGTAATGCCATCCCCTGGCATTACGGCTCTGACTTGTACTGTGAAGGACAAAGAATCACTTTTGAATCATCAACCCCTGCACCTCAAATAGGCAATGTGGGAGGAGGCGGAGGCTTCACTCGAAGCGGACGTCTTTTCGCTCCACAAATTCAGAGGCCCGCTGCCGAAGCAGAAGCTGCTGCCAAGGCAAAAGGGAAGAGCCCTGTGCAGGAAGATCAAGCTGTTAAGGAAGCTTTGAGAACACCCTTCGATCAAGAGGTTGATGAGTTCATGCGAATCATCAAAAAGAGTGATTATAAAGTAGTGGATCAGCTTCATCAGACGCCTTCCAAGATCTCAATCCTATCATTGCTTATGTGCTCCGAAGCCCATCCGAATGCACTACTCAAAGTCTTGCACGCAGCTTACGTGCCTGAAGAGATCACTGTCAATCAGCTGGAAGCTGTAGTGGGGAATGTTAATGCTAGTCATGGACTAGGGTTCACCAACACTGATTTGACCACGGAAGGCCGCAACCATAACAAGGCATTGCACATAACCATGGAATGTAAAGGTGCTGTCCTTTCCCATGTGCTGGTAGACACGGGGTCATCCCTCAATGTCTTACCTAAAAAGGCCCTGGTGAAGCTAGAATATGACGGATTGGCATTGAGACCCAGCAACCTGGTGGTGAGAGCCTTTGATGGTTCAAAGAGATCGGTTCTGGGAGAGATTGAGTTGCCCATAACGATTGGCCCGCAAACCTTTAAAACTACCTTCTACGTGATGGATATACAGCCCGCCTACAGCTGTTTATTGGGTAGGCCATGGATTCACGCTGCTGGCGCCGTGACCTCTACCCTTCACCAGAAGTTAAAATATGAGTGGGAGGGTCAAATCGTTACAATCTGCGGAGAGGAGGACATTTTTGTCAGCCACCTGGCTACTTATAAGTACATTGAGATGGATGGGGAGATCCATGAAACAATGAGCCAGGGGTTCGAAGCCTTGAATGTGAATGAAACATCTGCTGTACCTGGTACTTCAATATCGTCATACCAACAAGCCCGGAAGGTTGTTGAGGAAGGAACTGCCCAAGGCTGGGGCAAGCTACTACCGGTGGAGAAGAAAGAGGATAGATTTGGGTTGGGTTACAAACCAACTCAACAAGATCAAGCCGAGGCTGCAAAAGAGCCCAACTTTGTGAGTGGGGGGATGCTCACCCCTGATGCTGTCAACTGTCTGGAAGACGAGCTAGAAGAAGAACGCAACCTGGAAAGCTGGATTCGTCCAAAGATCCCGGGGAGCAGTGTCTCGAACTGGTCTTCCCATGAAATTATAAGAGTTACTCATGCAGAGTAATTATTATTTCCTGTATTTTTATAGCATGCATCAAAGTCTTGCATCTTGCCCAAGATGACAAGACTCATTTTGTAATCGGGCCATCTGTACTTTTTGTGCAAACAAGATTAATCAATGTAATATCAGACATCTTTTTGCAAATGAGTCTTTTTTCTTTTTCGCTCACTGTTTTTCCATTTTTCTTTTTGTACAAAAAATAAATGGCAGTGTTTTCAAAATGACAACTCTATTTCGCTTTTCTAAACAAGATTAAAATCAAATCACTAAAATGAACAACTGAACCCTTGCAGAATGTGCCTTCCAGACAGCACCGACAACAGCACGGCTATGACTTCGTATGACTTTGATAATCCAATCAATCAAGTTGATGAAGGGGTTGAAGAAGAATATGAGCTTCCTGAAGAGCTAGCCAGGTTGTTAAGACAAGAGGAAAAGGTTATTACTCCTCACCAGGAGGAGGTTGAAACGACCAATCTTGGTACAGATGAAGACGTGAAAGAAGTTAAAATCGGGGCCTGCCTGCAAGACTCAGTGAAAAGACAACTGATTGACCTGCTCCAAGAGTATGTGGATGTGTTCGCTTGGTCTTATCAAGATATGCCAGGGTTGGATACCGACATTGTTGTGCACAAGCTTCCCTTGAGAGAAGAATGCCCACCGGTTAAACAGAAACTGCGCCGTACTCGTCCTGACATGGCTATGAAGATCAAGGAGGAGGTACAAAAGCAATGGGACGCCGGTTTCCTTGCTGTGACTAGCTATCCACCGTGGGTTGCTAATATTGTGCCTGTGCCTAAGAAGGACGACAAAGTAAGAATGTGTGTGGACTACCGGGATCTGAACAGAGCCAGCCCAAAAGATGACTTCCCATTACCTCACATTGATGTATTGGTGGATAATACGGCTCAGTTCTCGGTATTCTCCTTCATGGATGGATTTTCAGGATACAACCAGATTAAGATGTCACCTGAAGACATGGAGAAGACAACCTTCATCACACCTTGGGGCACGTTCTGCTACAAAGTAATGCCATTTGGGCTCAAGAATGCTGGTGCAACATATCAACGGGCCATGGTAACATTATTCCACGATATGATTCATAAAGAGATAGAATGTTATGTGGATGACATGATTGCCAAGTCCCTCACTGAAGAAGATCACCTGGTGAATCTGCTGAAGTTGTTCAAGCGTCTGAGGAAGTATCAACTGAAGTTGAACCCCAACAAATGCACATTCGGGGTACGATCCGGTAAGCTGCTGGGCTTTATTGTAAGCGAAAAAGGGATTGAAGTTGACCCTGACAAAGTCAAAGCCATTCAGGAGATGCCTGCACCAAAAACAGAGAAGGAAGTTCGAGGTTTCTTAGGTCGATTGAACTACATTTCACGATTCATATCTCACCTCACAGCAACCTGTGAACCTTTGTTCAAGCTGTTAAGAAAGGAACACACGGTCAGGTGGAACGAAGACTGCCAGAAGGCTTTTGACAAGATCAAGGAATACTTACAAGAGCCTCCAATCCTTATGCCTCCAGTTGAAGGAAGACCTCTGATAATGTACTTGACAGTATTAGAAGAGTCAATGGGGTGTGTGCTGGGCCAGCATGACGAGTCTGGTCGAAAAGAGTATGCAATATACTACCTAAGCAAAAAGTTTACCGACTGTGAACAACGTTATTCACTGCTCGAGAAGACTTGTTGTGCTTTAGCGTGGGCTGCTCGCCGACTGAGGCAGTATATGTTGACCCACACCACTTTATTGATCTCAAAGATGGACCCAGTTAAGTACATATTCGAGAAGCCAGCTCTTACCGGACGGGTTGCAAGATGGCAAATGATTCTTACAGAATACGACATCCAGTACACTTCTCAGAAAGCCATCAAGGGCAGTGTATTGTCTGAATATCTTGCTGAGCAACCCATTGATGATTACCAGCCTATGAGATTTGACTTCCCTGATGAAGACATCATGTTCATAAGAGCGAAAGATCACGAAGGGCCTATTCACACTGAAGGGCCCGACCCGGGAGAAGAATGGACTATGATGTTTGATGGGGCTGTTAATATGAATGGTCGTGGTGTTGGCGCAGTACTCATTACACCTAAGGGAGTTCACATGCCTTTCTCGGCAAAACTCACTTTCAACTGCACTAACAACGAAGATGAATACGAAGCTTGCATTATGGGTCTTGAGGAAGCCATTGACCTCAGGATCAAGACATTGACTGTATTCGGAGATTCAACTCTGGTAATCAATCAAACCAACGGCAAATGGTACACCCACCAGGATCATCTGATACCTTATAGGGATTATACAAGGAGGTTATTGACTTTCTTTACGACAGTCAAGCTTGAGTATATCCCTCGGGACGAGAATCAGTTTGTAGATGCTCTGGCTACCATTTCATCCATGATCAAAGTTCAGGCCGTCAACTTTGTACCTCAAATCTCAGTGTCCAGACTGGAAAGACCAGCATATGTGTTCGCAGCAAATGTTGTTAAAGATGATAAGCCTTGGTTCCACGACATTAAGTGCTTCTTGGAGGATCAAACATACCCACCTGGGGCATCTTCCAATGATAAGAAGACTTTGAGAAGGCTTGCTGGTAGTTTCTTCTTGAACACTGATGGTTCTCTATACAAAAGGAACTTTGATATGGTACTCCTCATATGCGTTGATAAGACAGAAGCAGATTTGTTAATGCACGAAGTGCACGAAGGATCCTTTGGTACCCATGCTGGAGGACATGCAATGGCTAAGAAGTTGTTAAGATCAGGCTATTATTGGATCACAATGGATGCAGACTGTTGTGCCTATGCCAGAAAATGCCACAAGTGCCAGATCTATGCAGATAAAGTGCACGTGCCTCCTAACCCTTTGAACATAATGTCTTCACCCTGGCCCTTTGCTATGTGGGGCATTGACATGATTGGCAAGATCGAGCCAACTGCTTCAAATGGTCACAGATTCGTCCTGGTCGCCATTGACTATTTCACCAAGTGGGTTGAAGCAGCGTCATATGCCAATGTTACAAGGCAAGTGGTAGCCAGATTTCTGAAGAGGGATATCATCTGTCGGTATGGAGTGCCCGAGCGAATCATTACTGATAATGGTTCCAATCTAAACAACAAAATGATGGCGGAGCTGTGCCGGGACTTCAAGATCCAACATCACAATTCTTCTCCTTACAGGCCAAAGATGAATGGCGCTGTTGAGGCAGCAAATAAAAATATCAAGAAGATTGTGCAGAAGATGGTAGTCACCTACAAAGACTGGCATGAAATGCTACCGTTTGCCTTGCATGGGTACCGCACGTCGATCAGAACGTCCACTGGGGCGACACCGTATCAGTTGGTATATGGTATGGAAGCAGTCCTACCTGTTGAAGTTGAATTACCCTCTCTGCGGGTACTAATGGATGTCAAACTGAGTGAAGCAGAATGGGTTTGGTCCCGATATGAACAACTGAATCTGATCGAAGAGAAAAGATTGGCTGCAGTCTGTCATGGGCAGTTGTATCAGAAAAGAATGAAGAAAGCCTTCGATCAGAAAGTCAGGCACCGAGAGTACCAAGTGGGGGATCTTGTGCTGAAAAGAATCCTCCCTCCTCATACAGACCACAGGGGCAAATGGACCCCAAATTATGAAGGACCATTTGTAGTAAAGAAAGTTTTCTCTGGTGGAGCACTGATGCTCAGCACCATGGATGGTGAAGGTTTCCCGTCACCTGTGAATTCAGATGCAGTTAAAAAATACTTCGCATAAAATGACCCGCTGGACACAAAAACAGAATGTAAGTCCAGGCAAAAAATAGGGCATCCCGGCGAGTCAAAAACAGAATAAAAGACTCGGGCAAAAATAAGGGAAAATAAATAAAAAACGTACACCCGCTGAGTTGAAAAGCCGCATTGGACAGCTCAGGCAAAAAATGGGTATCCCGATGGATTGAAAACCTGAAAGGGCGATCCATGCAAAATAAGGGGATAAGCGAACAACTGTATTCTGAATTCGTCTGTATCGTTTACAACTTGGTAAGCTTCGAAAGGATCAAGCTTCAATCAGAATCAACATCCTTCAGAAAGCAAGATGAGAAGAACGTCAAAAGTCATACGAGTCATAGTAAAAAGGAAGCTCCTTAAAGCGTCATCAACATTGCCAGCATTTTGTTTCTCAATTTGTAACAATCTCCTCATTTCAGGGGATTTGTTTCTTTGACTGTATCTCGCCAATTCAGGGCATATGAATTAATAAAATCATATTTTCAGTCACGTCTCGTCTTGTACATTTTTACTTGCGAAAAATGTCTGATATCTAAAGAAAAATTGAATGCATAAGAAATACAGATGTTTATCTTCAAATAAAAAACGTGCTTGCAGGAAATATGCTTACTCTCAGAAGTGCCTAACTTCTGTGACGGAATCCAGTAAGAGATACCTCGGGATTATTTGTGCGTTTCCCTATCTTTGCAGGATTGCAGGTATCCAGAACACAACTTGGGGCATGTAAGCTTCACTCCAACAAGTTGACAAATCGTCACTCAACGCTCAAAGTGTGTCCTCCCCAGCCGAGTTGCCACTTGTTACTTCTCCCCATCAGAGTTGCCAGGGCAATGCCAGAAGGCGCCCATGTCCCCGGCTGAGTCAAGGACCCTCTTCAACAGAATCCCTAGGGAGATCTTTCAGTGATTTCTCTTTCTCCCCAGCCGAGTTGCCATCTCGCCCTCAGCCGAGTACAAAGTCAAAGAGCTATCTCCCCACAGAGCTTCAGCCTCTATCCAGAAGAGCAACGCATGAAGAACTCACAACAGAGTGAAGAAAGCTTCCACAAACCCCAGCTGGGTCCCCCATTACTGAGATAGGTCTATCAAGGACCCATATCCCCAAGCAGATATCATATCATCAGATCTACCAATGATCTTATCCCCAGCTGGGATGCCCATTTCAAGCAGATCGGCCAAAGATCTTCGTGGCAACGGGATCCGGATCCCGGTTCGGTATCTTGTGCATAATCATAGCATTCGCATCATATTCACCCCACAAAGCGTAGCATTCCGTCTAATACGGAGCATTACGGCAAAAAAAAAACAAAACAAACACATAGCATAATCATAAGCCATGTTGAGAATCGAACACTTGTGAATAATAACCGTTCATCATTAGTATACAGAAAAATCCCCACCAGAGTCCCCAGCAAAAGCAGTTTCCTCGCAAATCACAAACACCAGTATACACTCCTTTTGACACCCGCCTGTGTCATCACTCCCCAGTAAAGTCGCCCGAGCACCCTTTACAAACAAGATCACCCGTATTACAGATACTTCTTGACACCCGTCCGTGTCATATCCCCAACAAAAAGCCAAAGACATCATCTTTGCACTCACCTATCCTTGTATATACATTTTCTCGACACCCGTCCGTGTCACATCCCCAGCGCAGTCGCTTACACTTTTACAACCTATATACTTGTTAATATTATCATACTTTTCTCTCTTGGCACTCGTCCGTGTCACTCTCCCCAACAGATAAACATTCATCTAGACACCATTCTCACTACTCAGGTTATACTTATACAAGATACTCGTCCGTATCTCGTATACACCGTTTATATCCCCACAGATTCGACGTTGGTTCATGTTCTTTGTTAACCAGTTGGTACTCGTCCGTACCATCATCTCAGAATATGCGTCCAGTGTTTGTTTCTACATGATACTCGTCCGTATCATAGTCTTAAGGATGCTCGTCCGCATCTTTAATCCATACACTGTGTCAAACACTCATGTCTTCTTGAATATAGATGCTCGTCTGTGTCTACTATTCCCCAGAAGAATCTTCAGATTCAACACTCGTCCGTGTTCTCTGTTAACCAGTTGATACTCGTCCGTATCATCATCTCTGAACACGTGTCAGTATTTGTTTCTACATGATACTCGTCCGTATCATAGTCTTAAGGATGCTCGTCCACATCTTTAATCTATACACAACATCTAAACACTTATACTCTCCTTTCTTGGTTGTAAACACTCGTCCGTGTTTACTATATCCCCAGTAGATAGCCAAGTAAGCAAATCTTCTTTATCTGACACTCGTCCTATGTCATGATAAACCTTGAGAGCAGCCGTACCCTGCTAGGTGGTCGTCCTCCACCTCTTGATGGTCGTCCTCCATCATGCTCATCCGATGGCCGTCCCCATCGTTGATTCTTTAGCAGCCGTCCCCTGCTAGGTGGTCGTCCTCCACCTCTTGATGATCGTCCTTCATCATTTTATCCAATGGCCGTCCCCATTGTTGATTTTGGTTATCTGGCATTCGTCCTATGTCATGATAAGCTTTGAGAGCAGCCGTACCCTGCTAGGTGGTCGTCCTCCACCTCTTGATGGTCGTCCTCCATCATGCTCATCCGATGGCCGTCCCCATCGTTGACCTTTTATCCGGCATTCGTCCTATGTCGCGATATTTTCGGCAGCCGTACCCTGCCAGGTGGTCGTCCTCCACCTTAGATGATCGTCCCTCATCTTTACCCAACAGAGCAGCCGTCCCCTGCTAGGTGATCGTCCTTCACCTTTGATGGCCGTACCCCATCATCTGTTATTTCATTTATTCTTTAACCCGATGGCCGTCCCCGTCGTGGTCCCTTTTCTTTTTAGCCCGATGGCCGTCCCCATCGTCGGTTACTTTGCTTTATGAACTTGATGGCCGTCCCCGTCATGTTTCGTTAGTTCCCAGAGAATCTTACAACTTTATCTTGATGGCCGTCCCCATCATAATTCCTTACTTTTCCCAGCTAGTCGGCCGTCCCCGTCATTGCTTTATTTCCCACACTTTACAATATACTTTATTTTCCTTTTACAATCTATATCCCTTTTCTTCATCATTCCGTGAGTGCAAATTTTGGACTGTCTTTGGTATTCAACCACAAGTTATCTTGTTTGCCTGTTAAGCCGTTGCTTACATCCTACACAGCTAACTCATTTTTGAATAGGGGCAGCTGTAAACACCCCAAATTTGCCCTCACCCATTCACATCATGGCTTGTGATCATCTCATATGCATAAACACAATCATATCATCTCATATCACATTTTTGATTCACTGCATAGATTCAAAGTCATCTGCACCTAGGGTTTGTGATCTGAGCAATCCAAGAGATTCTTGGGCCACTCCAAAGGCCACCAATCACTTCAAAGGGATCCATGTGTGTTCTTATATCATATTACATCCTCTCAAAATCAAGAATGCAAAAGAATCACAAGAACTGGGTTTGATATGGATGCAGAGCCAAGTTTGACTGCACAGTTGACCTAAAATTAGGGTTTTGGTTTCAGAGGCCATAACTCCAATTTTTTTGGTCATTCTTGTTTCCATTGGTCTCTATATGGTATAGGGAGTATGCATATCAAGTTTCATGAAGAAATTCCATGGGGAAGTCATCTGATCAAGGGTTGACTTTCTGGACAAGTCAGTGTAAAATCAGGGCATCTGAGGCCCCCAATGACCCAACCAATGGGTGATCTTCATCATTTTGAGTGTATATGATCTTTATTTGATCATGGAAGAGGTTTGAAGTTCATAATATTCAAGAATTTGAAGATTTTGCAAAGTTGACTTTTTAGGGCATAGTTGACTTTTCAAGAATGTGTCATTTTATGTCATTTTTCAAGCCTTGATTTTTGATCCAAAAAAGCTTCAAATGGAAAAACTTTGGTCATGAAAGTTGTAGAATACATTTTTCCCTTTTCAAAAAGTACAAGAACATGATCTAATTCTTCTTGGATCAAAAGTTATGGTGTGACAAAGTTGCCAAAAATCACTTATTTTCAAGATGTGCACCAAATGAGAAATTTGCAAAATCATGAACCAAGGCCATTTGTAACTTCTAGTTCACTTCAAACCAATGTACAAACATCACATGAGTTCTAAAAATCAGAATTGGACCAAAGTTTCTCATGATCATGGTTTGTATAACAAGACTTTTTCATGAAGTTCCAAAAGTAACCAAGTTGCCAAACCATCATGATGCTTCTTACCACTTGCTGCATTGGCCTTTGAACCACTCTAGCCTCCCATACACACCATGCTGCGCCAGCCCTAGCCATTGTACCAAGCTAGAACCCAAGCCATACCTCTCTTACAAAAAAGTTGACTTTTGGCAAAAGCAAACATCCCAATCACAGCAGGCCATGTCACATCCTCTGGCCACTTGGAATTGTTTATACTATCCTTTAGCAAGCAAAACATAAGAACAAGCAAGGCTGAAACAGATCACAACACAGCATACACAAAACCACCCCATTTTGCAAAACCATTCGAATCTGCCTCCACAAACCTCAAACACTAAAACCAATTCCACATATCAATTCACCTGGCCTCATTGAGTAGAAACCAACAAGATTCAAGCCTGAAACCAGCATGAACTGAGCCTCACCATTTCTCATCCTCAAAACCAGAACTCTTCGAATCCCTTTATCCAACCATCAAACACACCATTTTTCTTCACCAACAAGCCAAGCACACCTAAAGGAGCAAGAATCCACCATTGGAGTGGCCTGAAACCTCCCTATTCCTGACTGTGTTATCTGCTACACCAGAAGTATTCCTCTCAAATCAGCCATCCACAAGAGCTTTGAGGTATCCCATTGAGCTCAGGAGAGTCAAAGAGGTCCACTTGCACACAAAGAAGGCCCTGGAAGCTCAATATTGAAGCTTTCCAGCTCAGGTATGAACATGAGCACTTTCTCCCAAAGCTTGCATTTTAAGTTATAATATGATTGCTTATGTCTTGCTGATCATGGGGATGCCTTTAGAATCAAAAACAAGTGAGAAATGAGCTTGTATGATCCCTCTGAAATTTCACCCGTGGATTTTGTTCTCTTCGATTTGCATGATTTCTGGGGTTTAAATGATGTTTGAGCATAGATTCGTGTCCTAGGATGTTAGAGGATCACTTAGGTGTGTTTAATTTGTGGAATAGATGCCTGAATCATGTTTTAGGGTTTTGGGGTCGCCGGGGAAGATGACCGGAGCTTCTCTCCGGTCACCTGAATGTGGTTAGCCCTAATCTCAGGTCATTAAGTGTGTTTGAATATTGGGCGTTGGATTGGTTGACTCAGTGGACTTCCCGCGCGCATGAAGGGCCCAGATCCTCTTACTTTGCCCTAATCCACTTAGTTAGTTTAATTAATCTATAATTAAGTTAATATAATCAGATGCAATCCCAGCCGTCCAGATGCGCGCTGGTCAACCATTTCAAACCCAGGATTAATCTCAGCCTCTCCTTTCGTTTACTTTTCCATTTTCTTTATTTTTATTTCATTTCTTTTCATTTTATTTGCATAATTTATTTAAAATAGTAAAAAATGTTTAAAAATTATGAAACTTTTTCTTAAGAGTTTTATTAATTTTTAAGACACAAAAATATTTTTATTTTCATTTTTAGCATTTAAAAAGTATTTTTGAATATTTAAAAGATTATTTTTAATTGATTAATGAGAATTAATTTATTAAAAATACTTTTAAGTATCTAAAAATCACCAAAAAATTCATGAAATGTTCCAAGACATTTAGAAACATTGTCCAACCTTCAAACCAAATTTCTTTTTGGATCTTGATGCATTTTGAGAATTTTTCTTTGAATTAAAATCATTTTTGTGCATTATTTTGATCCATAGTTCAAAAAATCATTTCTGCCTATTCATGAAGAGTTGGACATTGATTCTTCTTGCATTGCATTGTGTTTAGCATGTAGTTTTTTAGATTAAATGGCCATGATTTGATTCCTCATTTTCAATTTGTTTGGCATTTCTTTTGTTTGGAAACCCTAAAACCCTAGAATCTTGTAAAAATCATAACTTGAAATTGGTTAAGAGTTGGAACCTCTCCTTTGGGCATTGGTTTAGTATAGGATTAGGGGTCCTTTGTGTGGCATTTTCAATTTTTTATCTTAGGGTTTGCTTCTGATTTTGATTTTTGTTTGATGTTTGGTTCATAAACCCTAATTTGGGCTTCCATATGCATCCATCTTGCATTTTCTTGTATAACATGACTTGCCATGACATTCCATGCCTCCATTTTATTCATTTAACATCATAAGACATATTGAAAGCATGTTTGATCATTGCATCATGTATTTTCCATGTTGTATGCCATGTGCACTTCATAACTTTTCATGTATGTCCATGGTTCCTAACTTGCTTCATTTGCATTCATAAGCTTGTATGATCATTCCCATGTGCTGCCTCATGTTTGTAGCACCTCATAACATCATTAGCATCATGTATATGCTTCTGGTTTTGTTTCTCATCATGTCATCTCATCCCATTTTGCATTGCATTGCATTTCTTTTCTAACCTTTCAGGTGGTAAGTGATGTTGAGAAGTGAATTTGCCTTCACTTCTCATAACTTTTCTTTTCATCTCTCTTGCATCCATTGCTGCATTTTTGTTTGTGTTTGATTTTGAGCTTGCTCATTCTTCTTCTTTCCTTACTTTCTTTCTTCATGTGACTTGACTTCTTGAATGAAGCAAGTCACTTTGCTTCTCTTGATCCTGTTCATCTGCTTCCTGGTGTTTCCTTTGAAGATTGTTCTTGTAAACCTCACTAACTTTAGGAACAACCAAGCATGACAATGATTAGGGTTTTGATTAGTCTCCCCTCTTAGTTTTTACCTTTGTGTCTCTTTTGAGTCATCTCTTCTCATCTCATAATCAGGGACTAAACCCTAAAGGCTTTAAGGCTTTGTGATTAAGCTTATGCCTGCATCCTTCTATTAGGATGGAGTGTATAACTTTAATCCTAAGTGTTAAACCCTTAATGTGTTTAAATCCTCTAATTAATTCACATAATAATCATCAAGACTTCACACTTGTAACTTGGGCCTTGCATTAGGGTTCTAATTCTTCCTTAATTGGTTAAGAAGGACTAACCCTAGTGTTAATGGACAAGTCCCCCTCAAGTTGTCTTACAAACCATAAAAATCACTTCATCATCATACCATTAAATAAAATCCACTTAATCAAAGGCTTGTTTTGTCATGAGTTTAATCCCTAATCATGGATTAAGTTGAGGAGTCTTCCTCAGCTTAAACATTCTCATCTATTATCCTTCTATTAGGATGGTGTAATGAGTCTGTTTAATCCTTGATTATGGCTTAACCTCATTACTTAACACTAAACAAAAACACCAAAAAACATCTAAATAATCACAAGTAGGTTAATGATCTTAATCCTACACCAAAGGTGATTAAGTGTGAGAATCTGAATTCACACTTAAGGTATTCTCATTACCCCTAATCAGAGGGAAGATGTGATGGGTTTACTAAATCCATTGGTTTAGGCTTAAGCTCATTAACTTATGACAAACTTTCACAAGCAATAAAAGGCTGAAAACTCAAAAACAAACAATAATCGTCTCCTCCGGGATTCTTTTCTCATCTCACTCACTCATAAACGAGAACTCGCTTCTTCCGTCTAATGCAAGACAGTTAGCACCTGAGCCAGACAGGTCATACACTTGAGCATAGGCAAGTAAGTAGTTCATCAGTCAATTCATCTTTCAGTCTCTTTGGGTCGAACTACGGTGTTCTGACTTCCTCATTGCACGAGAGGATACGTAGGCATAACTTAACAGTTATCGAACAAAAGTCTCTGTATATCCCCCCTCTTCCAGCATCTTTCTCTTAGCCTCATTATCATGAGCAATGCATTCTCATTCTTACACTGACACTGTATATTTCATCACACTTCACTTCTCTATACACTGACACCTGTACATCTTTTCCAGTTCTTTTATACACCGATTGCACTGACACTACCCCTTCAAAACACAAATCTTTCAAGCGTGGATCCCGTCGAGTACGGCGGACAATCTGGGTGCTAATACCTTCCCAGGTTTTAACCAACCCCCTTTCTCAGTCTCTCTGGTTCGCAAACCGTCTTATCCATCTCTTTCTAGGTTTATGCAGCATTACCTTTCCTCCGGGATGAAAATGCCTAGCTGGCGACTCTATTCATCTCCAGTGAGTTCACGTCTGTGTGTTCTCATTGTCCTCTTTTCGCCGACCGTTCGCGTCTGTACCTTTATTTGGGCCATTCCCCATTTATCGGGAGCGACAGCTTGGCGACTCTGCTGGGGAACCTTATACTGCAACCAGGGCTTCTGGTTCTTTTTGTGGGTTCCTCCTAGCGCTTGATTGATTTGTGTTTACTGGGGTGTTATCTGTGCTTGTATGTTTGTTTATTTACTGCTTTATGTACAGTTGCTTTACTGCTTTCTTTACTGCTTTACATATATCATACTGTCATGCTACTGGTTGGATCTGGTTTTTGCTTTGGTGGGTGGGTGATTCATTGAGAGTTAAGGTCCTATACCTGGGACCTGAGTGACACCTAGGCTAGAGTGAATCATATTCTTTCCCATTCCATTTCGGTCTGGTGCGGGAATATGAAACACGGTTCAGATATGGGTTTCTTCTTGAGAACTCTGTGTTGCAGATTTCCTGCAATACTAGGGCTATCTGGGAAGCCTGCTAAGTCTGGATGACCTTTTAGTATTGACCTCCAGAATTTGAGGTGAATTAGAGGAGGAACTTTTATGGTTATTGTAAACACTGTACCTCTGGGTTAGAAGTGTTTACACTTCTCATAACTGATCCAAGTCTGAGGATCCTTGTTTTAGAACACCACCTGTGAGGGGGTTGGGTTGTTTAAAGGTTTGCAGGTACCTTGACCTCAGAATACCCTGTTACTTTGCTTGTTTAAGATTACTCCACTTTAGGACAGTTCTTGTGATTCTAAAACCCTGGACATGTGGCTCTTTATTTTAGCACCCCACCTTGGTTACTGGATTTATAGACCTCCATCTGGAATTCTTGAACACACTTGGACCTATATCAGGGCATTTGATCAGATCCAGCTCAGTCACAAACCCTTGCATATCATTTGCATACATAACCATTGCATCATATTGACATCTGCTAATTTGTGTTTCAGGGTATCCATCTTCATTTTTGGCCAGTTTTGACCCCATCTTCAGTATTGACCTATCTTCATCAGCATCTGCTTCAGCCATCACCTGCACCAGCCAATCAGTGGCCCATTCCTTCAGCATCATCATCAGCACTTGTCTCTACCCAGTCTCAGTATCATGGCTCCTAAGAAGAGCAACATCACCTACCACTTCTTCCAGCCAGAGTTATCTGACATCAGGAGGATTCAGACCCTGATCACTCCAGATCACATACCATTGTTCAGGGAACATTATGGAGATATACTTGATATGGTTATGGATCTGGACCCTTCACAGAGAATCCTGATCCACACTTGCATTCAGTTCTATGATCCCCCACTGAGATGTTTCACTTTTCAAGACTTTCAGTTGGGCCCTCTATTAGAAGAATACTCATCATTGGTTGGTTTGCCTATCAGGGGTGGAATCCCTTTCAACCCTGAGATGGTCTTTCCTGGTAATGGAGAAGTAGCAAAGGCTCTGCATTTGGAACCTGTTCTGGTTGAGCAGCATATGACTTCTAAAGCTGGAATCCCTGGCTTCCATCTGGATTTCCTGATCTCTCAAGCTACCCTGAAAGCTTCTTTAGGAGAGTGGAAAGCTGTCTGTGCCTTGTTGGCTTTGAGCATATATGGAATTGTATTGTTTGCAGATGAGCCTCGATTCATTAGCAAGAATGCAATCCATCTATTCATCCTGAAGAACCCAGTGCCCACCTTGTTGGGGGATCTCTACTATTCAGTGCATCAGAGGAATGAAAAGCAGAGGGGAAGATTAGTGAGGTGTTGTGCTCCATTGTTCCATACTTGGCTCCTCAGGCATCTGCCCAGGACAGATGCATTTCTAAATCCTCATCAGCAGAGTAACTGGGCTAAGAGACTCACTACTCTAACTTCAGCAGATATCAGATGGTGTACTCAAAGCACCAAGGGCAGGGATATCATCACTAGCTGTGGGAATTTTCCCAATGTGCCCCTAATAGGAGTTAAGGATAGTATTAATTACAATCCTCTGCTGTTCAGAAGGCAACTAGGCTATGCACTGGTCCATACTCCTAAGGCACAGGACTTGGTTGAGACTCTCTATTGTGAGAACAAGCTTAATTTGACTATTGTTAGGCAGGCTGCCTGGGCCTAGGATAATGTTCAAACCAAGGGAGTAACCATTCTGGGGAAGTGCAACAATGTGGCATCAGCACAATATTATGAGTGGTCCCATGCCAGGGCTCAATACTCTGGGATGCCCTTTACCATAGAAGATATGCCTGAATCATCTTCAGCACCACCTGCCACTGTCAGTTTGGAGGAGTTTGAGAGCTTGAAAGAAAGAAATGAGAAGTTAACCCAGGCTTTGCAGAAGACCCTCCGGGAGAGGAGTGAGGGTAGGATGGAGATTGAGAGGTTAGAGAAGTTGAGAGTGGAGCATCTGACTAAGATTGAGAAGTCTGGGGATTATATTAAGAAGTCTAAAGCTGGAGAACAAATTCTGAAGAATGCTTGCAAAGAAGCCCAGTTCCAGAGAGCAAGGACAGACTTGTATCTGAAAGAGAGTCAAGCCCGGTGGGTCAGGATCACCGAGGCTCGTACCCTGGAGGACAAGAGAGTTCAGAACAAGATAGAGCAACTGGAAGCTAGTGCAAAAGAACAGCAAGAAGCCCTGGCAGCAGCCCAGAGGGAGATATCAGAACTGAAGATCAAAGCTGGAGTGAAGAGGTCAAAGGACCAAACTCAGCACAAGAAGCTCACTACTGCTGTTACAACCCGGAATCTCCTCATCAGGAATCTCACGGAGCGTCCAGCTGATCCTGTGACCGAGGCACTTCTCAAGGAAGTTCGTGAGGATGAGTTTGGTCTTGGTGTTTGACCATTTGTTTGTTGTTGCTTTCATTCCATGTACTTTTGTTTTCTTTGTAATATGTTTTGACCCCTCAGAGGGCTTGTATTTGTAAACAAACCATGTACCATTTCTGCCTTTTGTAATATATGTGTTAGTTTGTTCCATCCGAGTTTATTCCAAAAGCAACATCAACAGCATCTTCAAGGGTCTGGAAGGGTCAAAACTGAATGCCAAGCCGGATACCTTGAAAACAAATAAGCATACTGCATTGCATGCTAACCCTTTGTTTGTTTTGTAGGTTTTTTGTTTTATTGTTGCTAACTCTGTTGTGATGTTCAGGAATTATTGCTCGGCGCCGGGTATTTCCCCTCAACCGTCCGCACCGTTATCCAACCCGTAACAATCTTCCAGGCATCCAAATGGATCAGGTACAGCAGGACCTTGCAGAGGTTAGAAATCAAATGGCAAACGAAAGATTGGAAATGAGAACGCAGATGACTCATTTTATGGAAGTGATGAACAACATGGCTCAGAGCCAGGAAAGATTGAGGGCCATGGTGGAAAGGCAAAATCAAGAAGATCCACATATAGGAACTGCCGGCACCAGCAACAATGAGAGGGTACAACCTCATGTTAACCCCCCTGTATTTGGCCCCCATCTTCACCCGGAGGTCAACATTCCTGCAAATGTTCAAGGGACAGCCACTGCAGCCAGGGTACTTCAAGAAGACCCCCAAGAGGACCAATTCACAGTAATGGGTGCTGGGGAGGAAGCTTATGATAGAAGGTTGGATGAGATAGCTGAGAAATTGAGGTCCTTAGAGTCTCAAAATTCTTTGGGTTTCGACGTCATGGACATGGGCTTGGTAGACGGGGTCAGGATCCCCCATAAGTTCAAGCCTCCTTGTTTTGAAAAATACAACGGGACTTCATGCCCCCGGACTCATCTACAATCATTTCTGGGAAGGCTGAAGGCCTATACTATGGATGAGAAGCTCTGGATGTTCTATTTCAAAGATAGCTTGACAGGAGCCTCAAGAGAATGGTACTCTCATCTGACGAGAGCAACTATCAGGTGTTGGAAGGACCTGGCAGAAGCCTTTATCAGACAGTATCAATACAACTTAGACATGGCACCCAACAGGACCCTCCTAATGGGAATGTCACAGTCGTCAAGGGAAAGTTTCCGAGAATATGCCCAGAGATGGAGGCAATTGGTTGCTGTTGTTCAGCCACCTATGTCTGAAAGGGAAATGGCAGACATGTTTATGAACACCCTTCAGGGAACGTATATTGACAGGATGGCTGCTTTCTCTTCCACTAGCTTTGCAGATGTTGTCATAGCTGGGGAGAGAATTGAGAGCCTGTTAAAAATGGGAAAGATCTCTGACAATGGTGCCAGCTCTTCCAGTAGTACAAGAAAGCCTTTTGCAGGCCCAAGAAAAACTGGCGAGACCAATGCCATCCACACCAACAGGGGCAGGCCCCAATTTGTTCACAGGTCAGTGGCAACAGTCACCATTCCTGCTCCGGCTCATCCTCAACCAGTCTATCAGCCTCCACAGCAAAACTATCAGCAACAACCCCAGTACCCTCAACAAAATCAGTATCCTCCAAGAAATTACAACAACAACAACAGCAACAACAATAATCAGCAAAGGCCATTTCAGCAGAGGTCATCTCAAGCTAATAGGGTGATCGATCCGATCCCTATGCCATATGCTACATTGCTGCCACAACTCCTGAAACTCAACCTGGTTGAGCTAAGGACGCTGGCACCTCCAGATCCCAACAGTCTACCCAGGAATTATGACTCCAACGCCAGATGTGCCTTCCATTCAAATGCACCTGGCCACAGTACAGAAAAGTGCAGAGCTTTGCATATGAAAGTACAAGACCTGGTAGACACAAAAGCTTTGAATTTCGCACCACCACCCAATGTCAATAAGAACCCGATGCCAAACCACGGTGGTCCCCGAATTAACGCTATTGAAGAAGACAAGCCGTCTTATTTAATAACCAGTGTGGGTCAGATCCGGACACCGTTGGTAGAAATCAAGGCTCAACTCCTCGAATGTCAAATGTTCCCGGGGTGTGAGTTGGGTTGTGCTTACTGCAATATCTCAGTAAATGGGTGCGATAATCTGAGGAATGGCATTGACGGTCTTATTCAGAGTGGCCAACTTCAGATCACCACATCATTTCCAACAAACCCAGCAACGTCATCAGCAACAGTTTCAGAACCTCCTACAACTGCAACAACTATTGTTCCTGACAATTCTTCGGTTTCATCAACAAGTACTTCATCTGTCATTTCAACTGACCAGATGTCAACAAATGTTCCTTCTACAACTCCAGCACCACTCCATTTTGAAACTCCTACAACAACAACATCCATACTCCCGACAATGTCTCCTACAACACCAGCAACAAATCATGAAGATGTCTCTACTATCACAATATTCTACGATCCTGAAAACAACTCTGTCTACAACTCAGAAGGTGTTGCTCCCGCCAGAGCACCAGTTACAATTTATTATGATCCGCAGACTATCACAGTTCCTTCAACAGCAGCAATCAGTCCAGTCACTATCACGGTGCCTGGACCAGTACCCTACGAAAGCAGTAATGCCATCCCCTGGCATTACGGCTCTGACTTGTACTGTGAAGGACAAAGAATCACTTTTGAATCATCAACCCCTGCACCTCAAATAGGCAATGTGGGAGGAGGCGGAGGCTTCACTCGAAGCGGACGTCTTTTCGCTCCACAAATTCAGAGGCCCGCTGCCGAAGCAGAAGCTGCTGCCAAGGCAAAAGGGAAGAGCCCTGTGCAGGAAGATCAAGCTGTTAAGGAAGCTTTGAGAACACCCTTCGATCAAGAGGTTGATGAGTTCATGCGAATCATCAAAAAGAGTGATTATAAAGTAGTGGATCAGCTTCATCAGACGCCTTCCAAGATCTCAATCCTATCATTGCTTATGTGCTCCGAAGCCCATCCGAATGCACTACTCAAAGTCTTGCACGCAGCTTACGTGCCTGAAGAGATCACTGTCAATCAGCTGGAAGCTGTAGTGGGGAATGTTAATGCTAGTCATGGACTAGGGTTCACCAACACTGATTTGACCACGGAAGGCCGCAACCATAACAAGGCATTGCACATAACCATGGAATGTAAAGGTGCTGTCCTTTCCCATGTGCTGGTAGACACGGGGTCATCCCTCAATGTCTTACCTAAAAAGGCCCTGGTGAAGCTAGAATATGACGGATTGGCATTGAGACCCAGCAACCTGGTGGTGAGAGCCTTTGATGGTTCAAAGAGATCGGTTCTGGGAGAGATTGAGTTGCCCATAACGATTGGCCCGCAAACCTTTAAAACTACCTTCTACGTGATGGATATACAGCCCGCCTACAGCTGTTTATTGGGTAGGCCATGGATTCACGCTGCTGGCGCCGTGACCTCTACCCTTCACCAGAAGTTAAAATATGAGTGGGAGGGTCAAATCGTTACAATCTGCGGAGAGGAGGACATTTTTGTCAGCGACCTGGCTACTTATAAGTACATTGAGATGGATGGGGAGATCCATGAAACAATGAGCCAGGGGTTCGAAGCCTTGAATGTGAATGAAACATCTGCTGTACCTGGTACTTCAATATCGTCATACCAACAAGCCCGGAAGGTTGTTGAGGAAGGAACTGCCCAAGGCTGGGGCAAGCTACTACCGGTGGAGAAGAAAGAGGATAGATTTGGGTTGGGTTACAAACCAACTCAACAAGATCAAGCCGAGGCTGCAAAAGAGCCCAACTTTGTGAGTGAGGGGATGCTCACCCCTGATGCTGTCAACTGTCTGGAAGACGAGCTAGAAGAAGAACGCAACCTGGAAAGCTGGATTCGTCCAAAGATCCCGGGGAGCAGTGTCTCGAACTGGTCTTCCCATGAAATTATAAGAGTTACTCATGCAGAGTAATTATTATTTCCTGTATTTTTATAGCATGCATCAAAGTCTTGCATCTTGCCCAAGATGACAAGACTCATTTTGTAATCGGGCCATCTGTACTTTTTGTGCAAACAAGATTAATCAATGTAATATCAGACATCTTTTTGCAAATGAGTCTTTTTTCTTTTTCGCTCACTGTTTTTCCATTTTTCTTTTTGTACAAAAAATAAATGGCAGTGTTTTCAAAATGACAACTCTATTTCGCTTTTCTAAACAAGATTAAAATCAAATCACTAAAATGAACAACTGAACCCTTGCAGAATGTGCCTTCCAGACAGCACCGACAACAGCACGGCTATGACTTCGTATGACTTTGATAATCCAATCAATCAAGTTGATGAAGGGGTTGAAGAAGAATATGAGCTTCCTGAAGAGCTAGCCAGGTTGTTAAGACAAGAGGAAAAGGTTATTACTCCTCACCAGGAGGAGGTTGAAACGACCAATCTTGGTACAGATGAAGACGTGAAAGAAGTTAAAATCGGGGCCTTCCTGCAAGACTCAGTGAAAAGACAACTGATTGACCTGCTCCAAGAGTATGTGGATGTGTTCGCTTGGTCTTATCAAGATATGCCAGGGTTGGATACCGACATTGTTGTGCACAAGCTTCCCTTGAGAGAAGAATGCCCACCGGTTAAACAGAAACTGCGCCGTACTCGTCCAGACATGGCTATGAAGATCAAGGAGGAGGTACAAAAGCAATGGGACGCCGGTTTCCTTGCTGTGACTAGCTATCCACCGTGGGTTGCTAATATTGTGCCTGTGCCTAAGAAGGACGACAAAGTAAGAATGTGTGTGGACTACCGGGATCTGAACAGAGCCAGCCCAAAAGATGACTTCCCATTACCTCACATTGATGTATTGGTGGATAATACGGCTCAGTTCTCGGTATTCTCCTTCATGGATGGATTTTCAGGATACAACCAGATTAAGATGTCACCTGAAGACATGGAGAAGACAACCTTCATCACACCTTGGGGCACGTTCTGCTACAAAGTAATGCCATTTGGGCTCAAGAATGCTGGTGCAACATATCAACGGGCCATGGTAACATTATTCCACGATATGATTCATAAAGAGATAGAATGTTATGTGGATGACATGATTGCCAAGTCCCTCACTGAAGAAGATCACCTGGTGAATCTGCTGAAGTTGTTCAAGCGTCTGAGGAAGTATCAACTGAAGTTGAACCCCAACAAATGCACATTCGGGGTACGATCCGGTAAGCTGCTGGGCTTTATTGTAAGCGAAAAAGGGATTGAAGTTGACCCTGACAAAGTCAAAGCCATTCAGGAGATGCCTGCACCAAAAACAGAGAAGGAAGTTCGAGGTTTCTTAGGTCGATTGAACTACATTTCACGATTCATATCTCACCTCACAGCAACCTGTGAACCTTTGTTCAAGCTGTTAAGAAAGGAACAGACGGTCAGGTGGAACGAAGACTGCCAGAAGGCTTTTGACAAGATCAAGGAATACTTACAAGAGCCTCCAATCCTTATGCCTCCAGTTGAAGGAAGACCTCTGATAATGTACTTGACAGTATTAGAAGAGTCAATGGGGTGTGTGCTGGGCCAGCATGACGAGTCTGGTCGAAAAGAGTATGCAATATACTACCTAAGCAAAAAGTTTACCGACTGTGAACAACGTTATTCACTGCTCGAGAAGACTTGCTGTGCTTTAGCGTGGGCTGCTCGCCGACTGAGGCAGTATATGTTGACCCACACCACTTTATTGATCTCAAAGATGGACCCAGTTAAGTACATATTCGAGAAGCCAGCTCTTACCGGACGGGTTGCAAGATGGCAAATGATTCTTACAGAATACGACATCCAGTACACTTCTCAGAAAGCCATCAAGGGCAGTGTATTGTCTGAATATCTTGCTGAGCAACCCATTGATGATTACCAGCCTATGAGATTTGACTTCCCTGATGAAGACATCATGTTCATAAGAGCGAAAGATCACGAAGGGCCTATTCACACTGAAGGGCCCGACCCGGGAGAAGAATGGACTATGATGTTTGATGGGGCTGTTAATATGAATGGTCGTGGTGTTGGCGCAGTACTCATTACACCTAAGGGAGTTCACATGCCTTTCTCGGCAAAACTCACTTTCAACTGCACTAACAACGAAGCTGAATACGAAGCTTGCATTATGGGTCTTGAGGAAGCCATTGACCTCAGGATCAAGACATTGACTGTATTCGGAGATTCAGCTCTGGTAATCAATCAAACCAACGGCAAATGGTACACCCACCAGGATCATCTGATACCTTATAGGGATTATACAAGGAGGTTATTGACTTTCTTTACGACAGTCAAGCTTGAGTATATCCCTCGGGACGAGAATCAGTTTGTAGATGCTCTGGCTACCATTTCATCCATGATCAAAGTTCAGGCCGTCAACTTTGTACCTCAAATCTCAGTGTCCAGACTGGAAAGACCAGCATATGTGTTCGCAGCAGATGTTGTTAAAGATGATAAGCCTTGGTTCCACGACATTAAGTGCTTCTTGGAGGATCAAACATACCCACCTGGGGCATCTTCCAATGATAAGAAGACTTTGAGAAGGCTTGCTGGTAGTTTCTTCTTGAACACTGATGGTTCTCTATACAAAAGGAACTTTGATATGGTACTCCTCATATGCGTTGATAAGACAGAAGCAGATTTGTTAATGCACGAAGTGCACGAAGGATCCTTTGGTACCCATGCTGGAGGACATGCAATGGCTAAGAAGTTGTTAAGATCAGGCTATTATTGGATCACAATAGATGCAGACTGTTGTGCCTATGCCAGAAAATGCCACAAGTGCCAGATCTATGCAGATAAAGTGCACGTGCCTCCTAACCCTTTGAACATAATGTCTTCACCCTGGCCCTTTGCTATGTGGGGCATTGACATGATTGGCAAGATCGAGCCAACTGCTTCAAATGGTCACAGATTCGTCCTGGTCGCCATTGACTATTTCACCAAGTGGGTTGAAGCAGCGTCATATGCCAATGTTACAAGGCAAGTGGTAGCCAGATTTCTGAAGAGGGATATCATCTGTCGGTATGGAGTGCCCGAGCGAATCATTACTGATAATGGTTCCAATCTAAACAACAAAATGATGGCAGAGCTGTGCCGGGACTTCAAGATCCAACATCACAATTCTTCTCCTTACAGGCCAAAGATGAATGGCGCTGTTGAGGCAGCAAATAAAAATATTAAGAAGATTGTGCAGAAGATGGTAGTCACCTATAAAGACTGGCATGAAATGCTACCGTTTGCCTTGCATGGGTACCGCACGTCGATCAGAACGTCCACTGGGGCGACACCGTATCAGTTGGTATATGGTATGGAAGCAGTCCTACCTGTTGAAGTTGAATTACCCTCTCTGCGGGTACTAATGGATGTCAAACTGAGTGAAGCAGAATGGGTTCGGTCCCGATATGAACAACTGAATCTGATCGAAGAGAAAAGATTGGCTACAGTCTGTCATGGGCAGTTGTATCAGAAAAGAATGAAGAAAGCCTTCGATCAGAAAGTCAGGCACCGAGAGTACCAAGTGGGGGATCTTGTGCTGAAAAGAATCCTCCCTCCTCATACAGACCACAGGGGCAAATGGACCCCAAATTATGAAGGACCATTTGTAGTAAAGAAAGTTTTCTCTGGTGGAGCACTGATGCTCAGCACCATGGATGGTGAAGGTTTCCCGTCACCTGTGAATTCAGATGCAGTTAAAAAATACTTCGCATAAAATGACCCGCTGGACACAAAAACAGAATGTAAGTCCAGGCAAAAAATAGGGCATCCCGGCGAGTCAAAAACAGAATAAAAGAATCGGGCAAAAATAAGGGAAAATAAATAAAAAACGTACACCCGCTGAGTTGAAAAGCCGCATTGGACAGCTCAGGCAAAAAATGGGTATCCCGATGGATTGAAAACCTGAAAGGGCGATCCATGCAAAATAAGTGGATAAGCGAACAACTGCATTCTGAATTCGTCTGTATCGTTTACAACTTGGTAAGCTTCGAAAGGATCAAGCTTCAATCAGAATCAACATCCTTCAGAAAGCAAGATGAGAAGAACGTCAAAAGTCATACGAGTCATAGTAAAAAGGAAGCTCCTTAAAGCGTCATCAACATTGCCAGCATTTTGTTTCTCAATTTGTAACAATCTCCTCATTTCAGGGGATTTGTTTCTTTGACTGTATCTCGCCAATTCAGGGCATATGAATTAATAAAATCATATTTTCAGTCACGTCTCGTCTTGTACATTTTTACTTGCGAAAAATGTCTGATATCTAAAGAAAAATTAAATGCATAAGAAATACAGATGTTTATCTTCAAATAAAAAACGTGCTTGCAGGAAATATGCTTACTCTCAGAAGTGCCTAACTTCTGTGACGGAATCCAGTAAGAGATACCTCGGGATTATTTGTGCGTTTCCCTATCTTTGCAGGATTGCAGGTATCCAGAACACAACTTGGGGCATGTAAGCTTCACTCCAACAAGTTGACAAATCGTCACTCAACGCTCAAAGTGTGTCCTCCCCAGCCGAGTTGCCACTTGTTACTTCTCCCCATCAGAGTTGCCAGGGCAATGCCAGAAGGCGCCCATGTCCCCGGCTGAGTCAAGGACCCTCTTCAACAGAATCCCTAGGGAGATCTTTCAGTGATTTCTCTTTCTCCCCAGCCGAGTTGCCATCTCGCCCTCAGCCGAGTACAAAGTCAAAGAGCTATCTCCCCACAGAGCTTCAGCCTCTATCCAGAAGAGCAACGCATGAAGAACTCACAACAGAGTGAAGAAAGCTTCCACAAACCCCAGCTGGGTCCCCCATTACTGAGATAGGTCTATCAAGGACCCATATCCCCAAGCAGATATCATATCATCAGATCTACCAATGATCTTATCCCCAGCTGGGATGCCCATTTCAAGCAGATCGGCCAAAGATCTTCGTGGCAACGGGATCCGGATCCCGGTTCGGTATCTTGTGCATAATCATAGCATTCGCATCATATTCACCCCACAAAGCGTAGCATTCCGTCTAATACGGAGCATTACGGCAAAAAAAAAACAAAACAAACACATAGCATAATCATAAGCCATGTTGAGAATCGAACACTTGTGAATAATAACCGTTCATCATTAGTATACAGAAAAATCCCCACCAGAGTCCCCAGCAAAAGCAGTTTCCTCGCAAATCACAAACACCAGTATACACTCCTTTTGACACCCGCCTGTGTCATCACTCCCCAGTAAAGTCGCCCGAGCACCCTTTACAAACAAGATCACCCGTATTACAGATACTTCTTGACACCCGTCCGTGTCATATCCCCAACAAAAAGCCAAAGACATCATCTTTGCACTCACCTATCCTTGTATATACATTTTCTCGACACCCGTCCGTGTCACATCCCCAGCGCAGTCGCTTACACTTTTACAACCTATATACTTGTTAATATTATCATACTTTTCTCTCTTGGCACTCGTCCGTGTCACTCTCCCCAACAGATAAACATTCATCTAGACACCATTCTCACTACTCAGGTTATACTTATACAAGATACTCGTCCGTATCTCGTATACACCGTTTATATCCCCACAGATTCGACGTTGGTTCATGTTCTTTGTTAACCAGTTGGTACTCGTCCGTACCATCATCTCAGAATATGCGTCCAGTGTTTGTTTCTACATGATACTCGTCCGTATCATAGTCTTAAGGATGCTCGTCCGCATCTTTAATCCATACACTGTGTCAAACACTCATGTCTTCTTGAATATAGATGCTCGTCTGTGTCTACTATTCCCCAGAAGAATCTTCAGATTCAACACTCGTCCGTGTTCTCTGTTAACCAGTTGATACTCGTCCGTATCATCATCTCTGAACACGTGTCAGTATTTGTTTCTACATGATACTCGTCCGTATCATAGTCTTAAGGATGCTCGTCCACATCTTTAATCTATACACAACATCTAAACACTTATACTCTCCTTTCTTGGTTGTAAACACTCGTCCGTGTTTACTATATCCCCAGTAGATAGCCAAGTAAGCAAATCTTCTTTATCTGACACTCGTCCTATGTCATGATAAACCTTGAGAGCAGCCGTACCCTGCTAGGTGGTCGTCCTCCACCTCTTGATGGTCGTCCTCCATCATGCTCATCCGATGGCCGTCCCCATCGTTGATTCTTTAGCAGCCGTCCCCTGCTAGGTGGTCGTCCTCCACCTCTTGATGATCGTCCTTCATCATTTTATCCAATGGCCGTCCCCATTGTTGATTTTGGTTATCTGGCATTCGTCCTATGTCATGATAAGCTTTGAGAGCAGCCGTACCCTGCTAGGTGGTCGTCCTCCACCTCTTGATGGTCGTCCTCCATCATGCTCATCCGATGGCCGTCCCCATCGTTGACCTTTTATCCGGCATTCGTCCTATGTCGCGATATTTTCGGCAGCCGTACCCTGCCAGGTGGTCGTCCTCCACCTTAGATGATCGTCCCTCATCTTTACCCAACAGAGCAGCCGTCCCCTGCTAGGTGATCGTCCTTCACCTTTGATGGCCGTACCCCATCATCTGTTATTTCATTTATTCTTTAACCCGATGGCCTTCCCCGTCGTGGTCCCTTTTCTTTTTAGCCCGATGGCCGTCCCCATCGTCGGTTACTTTGCTTTATGAACTTGATGGCCGTCCCCGTCATGTTTCGTTAGTTCCCAGAGAATCTTACAACTTTATCTTGATGGCCGTCCCCATCATAATTCCTTACTTTTCCCAGCTAGTCGGCCGTCCCCGTCATTGCTTTATTTCCCACACTTTACAATATACTTTATTTTCCTTTTACAATCTATATCCCTTTTCTTCATCATTCCGTGAGTGCAAATTTTGGACTGTCTTTGGTATTCAACCACAAGTTATCTTGTTTGCCTGTTAAGCCGTTGCTTACATCCTACACAGCTAACTCATGTTTGAATAGGGGCAGCTGTAAACACCCCAAATTTGCCCTCACCCATTCACATCATGGCTTGTGATCATCTCATATGCATAAACACAATCATATCATCTCATATCACATTTTTGATTCACTGCATAGATTCAAAGTCATCTGCACCTAGGGTTTGTGATCTGAGCAATCCAAGAGCTTCTTGGGCCACTCCAAAGGCCACCAATCACTTCAAAGGGATCCATGTGTGTTCTTATATCATATTACATCCTCTCAAAGTCAAGAATGCAAAAGAATCACAAGAACTGGGTTTGATATGGATGCAGAGCCAAGTTTGACTGCACAGTTGACCTAAAATTAGGGTTTTGGTTTCAGAGGCCATAACTCCAATTTTTTTGTTCATTCTTGTTTCCATTGGTCTCTATATGGTATAGGGAGTATGCATATCAAGTTTCACGAAGAAATTCCATGGGGAAGTCATCTGATCAAGGGTTGACTTTCTGGACAAGTCAGTGTAAAATCAGGGCATCTGAGGCCCCCAATGACCCAACCAATGGGTGATCTTCATCATTTTGAGTGTATATTATCTTTATTTGATCATGGAAGAGGTTTTAAGTTCATAATATTCAAGAATTTGAAGATTTTGCAAAGTTGACTTTTTAGGGCATAGTTGACTTTTCAAGAATGTGTCATTTTATGTCATTTTTCAAGCCTTGATTTTTGATCCAAAAAAGCTTCAAATGGAAAAACTTTGGTCATGAAAGTTGTAGAATACATTTTTCCCTTTTCAAAAAGTACAAGAACATGATCTAATTCTTCTTGGATCAAAAGTTATGGTGTGACAAAGTTGCCAAAAATCACTTATTTTCAAGATGTGCACCAAATGAGAAATTTGCAAAATCATGAACCAAGGCCATTTGTAACTTCTAGTTCACTTCAAACCAATGTACAAACATCACATGAGTTCTAAAAATCAGAATTGGACCAAAGTTTCTCATGATCATGGTTTGTATAACAAGACTTTTTCATGAAGTTCCAAAAGTAACCAAGTTGCCAAACCATCATGATGCTTCTTACCACTTGCTGCATTGGCCTTTGAACCACTCTAGCCTCCCATACACACCATGCTGCGCTAGCCCTAGCCATTGTACCAAGCTAGAACCCAAGCCATACCTCTCTTACAAAAAAGTTGACTTTTGGCAAAAGCAAACATCCCAATCACAGCAGGCCATGTCACATCCTCTGGCCACTTGGAATTGTTTATACTATCCTTTAGCAAGCAAAACATAAGAACAAGCAAGGCTGAAACAGATCACAACACAGCATACACAAAACCACCCCATTTTGCAAAACCATTCGAATCTGCCTCCACAAACCTCAAACACTAAAACCAATTCCACATATCAATTCACCTGGCCTCATTGAGTAGAAACCAACAAGATTCAAGCCTGAAACCAGCATGAACTGAGCCTCACCATTTCTCATCCTCAAAACCAGAACTCTTCGAATCCCTTTATCCAACCATCAAACACACCATTTTTCTTCACCAACAAGCCAAGCACACCTAAAGGAGCAAGAATCCACCATTGGAGTGGCCTGAAACCTCCCTATTCCTGACTGTGTTATCTGCTACACCAGAAGTATTCCTCTCAAATCAGCCATCCACAAGAGCTTTGAGGTATCCCATTGAGCTCAGGAGAGTCAAAGAGGTCCACTTGCACACAAAGAAGGCCCTGGAAGCTCAATATTGAAGCTTTCCAGCTCAGGTATGAACATGAGCACTTTCTCCCAAAGCTTGCATTTTAAGTTATAATATGATTGCTTATGTCTTGCTGATCATGGGGATGCCTTTAGAATCAAAAACAAGTGAGAAATGAGCTTGTATGATCCCTCTGAAATTTCACCCGTGGATTTTGTTCTCTTCGATTTGCATGATTTCTGGGGTTTAAATGATGTTTGAGCATAGATTCGTGTCCTAGGATGTTAGAGGATCACTTAGGTGTGTTTAATTTGTGGAATAGATGCCTGAATCATGTTTTAGGGTTTTGGGGTCGCCGGGGAAGATGACCGGAGCTTCTCTCCGGTCACCTGAATGTGGTTAGCCCTAATCTCAGGTCATTAAGTGTGTTTGAATATTGGGCGTTGGATTGGTTGACTCAGTGGACTTCCCGCGCGCATGAAGGGCCCAGATCCTCTTGCTTTGCCCTAATCCACTTAGTTAGTTTAATTAATCCATAATTAAGTTAATATAATCAGATGCAATCCCAGCCGTCCAGATGCGCGCTGGTCAACCATTTCAAACACAGGATTAATCTCAGCCTCTCCTTTCGTTTACTTTTCCATTTTCTTTATTTTTATTTCATTTCTTTTCATTTTATTTGCATAATTTATTTAAAATAGTAAAAAATGTCTAAAAATTATGAAACTTTTTCTTAAGAGTTTTATTAATTTTTAAGACACAAAAATATTTTTATTTTCATTTTTAGCATTTAAAAAGTATTTTTGAATATTTAAAAGATTATTTTTAATTGATTAATGAGAATTAATTTATTAAAAATACTTTTAAGTATCTAAAAATCACCAAAAAATTCATGAAATGTTCCAAGACATTTAGAAACATTGTCCAACCTTCAAACCAAATTTCTTTTTGGATCTTGATGCATTTTGAGAATTTTTCTTTGAATTAAAATCATTTTTGTGCATTATTTTGATCCATAGTTCAAAAAATCATTTCTGCCTATTCATGAAGAGTTGGACATTGATTCTTCTTGCATTGCATTGTGTTTAGCATGTAGTTTTTGAGATTAAATGGCCATGATTTGATTCCTCATTTTCAATTTGTTTGGCATTTCTTTTGTTTGGAAACCCTAAAACCCTAGAATCTTGTAAAAATCATAACTTGAAATTGGTTAAGAGTTGGAACCTCTCCTTTGGGCATTGGTTTAGTATAGGATTAGGGGTCCTTTGTGTGGCATTTTCAATTTTTTATCTTAGGGTTTGCTTCTGATTTTGATTTTTGTTTGATGTTTGGTTCATAAACCCTAATTTGGGCTTCCATATGCATCCATCTTGCATTTTCTTGTATAACATGACTTGCCATGACATTCCATGCCTCCATTTGATTCATTTAACATCATAATACATATTGAAAGCATGTTTGATCATTGCATCATGTATTTTCCATGTTGTATGCCATGTGCACTTCATAACTTTTCATGTATGTCCATGGTTCCTAACTTGCTTCATTTGCATTCATAAGCTTGTATGATCATTCCCATGTGCTGCCTCATGTTTGTAGCACCTCATAACATCATTAGCATCATGTATATGCTTCTGGTTTTGTTTCTCATCATGTCATCTCATCCCATTTTGCATTGCATTGCATTTCTTTTCTAACCTTTCAGGTGGTAAGTGATGTTGAGAAGTGAATTTGCCTTCACTTCTCATAACTTTTCTTTTCATCTCTCTTGCATCCATTGCTGCATTTTTGTTTGTGTTTGAGTTTGAGCTTTCTCATTCTTCTTCTTTCCTTACTTTCTTTCTTCAAGTGACTTGACTTCTTGAATGAAGCAAGTCACTTTGCTTCTCTTGATCCTGTTCATCTGCTTCCTGGTGTTTCCTTTGAAGATTGTTCTTGTAAACCTCACTAACTTTAGGAACAACCAAGCATGAAAATGATTAGGGTTTTGATTAGTCTCCCCTCTTAGTTTTTAACTTTGTGTCTCTTTTGAGTCATCTCTTCTCATCTCATAATCAGGGACTAAACCCTAAAGGCTTTAAGGCTTTGTGATTAAGCTTATGCCTGCATCCTTCTATTAGGATGGAGTGTATAACTTTAATCCTAAGTGTTAAACCCTTAATGTGTTTAAATCCTCTAATTAATTCACATAATAATCATCAAGACTTCACACTTGTAACTTGGGCCTTGCATTAGGGTTCTAATTCTTCCTTAATTGGTTAAGAAGGACTAACCCTAGTGTTAATGGACAAGTCCCCCTCAAGTTGTCTTACAAACCATAAAAATCACTTCATCATCATACCATTAAATAAAATCCACTTAATCAAAGGCTTGTTTTGTCATGAGTTTAATCCCTAATCATGGATTAAGTTGAGGAGTCTTCCTCAGCTTAAACATTCTCATCTATTATCCTTCTATTAGGATGGTGTAATGAGTCTGTTTAATCCTTGATTATGGCTTAACCTCATTACTTAACACTAAACAAAAACACCAAAAAACATCTAAATAATCACAAGTAGGTTAATGATCTTAATCCTACACCAAAGGTGATTAAGTGTGAGAATATGACTTCACACTTAAGGTATTCTCATTAACCCTCATCAGAGGGAAGATGTGATGGGTTTACTAAATCCATTGGTTTAGGCTTAAGCTCATTAACTTATGACAAACTTTCACAAGCAATAAAAGGCTGAAAACTCAAAAACAAACAATAATCGTCTCCTCCGGGATTCTTTTCTCATCTCACTCACTCATAAACGAGAACTCGCTTCTTCCGACTAATGCAAGACAGTTAGCACCTGAGCCAGACAGGTCATACACTTGAGCATAGGCAAGTAAGTAGTTCATCAGTCAATTCATCTTTCAGTCTCTTTGGGTCGAACTACGGTGTTCTGACTTCCTCATTGCACGAGAGGATACGTAGGCATAACTTAACAGTTATCGAACAAAAGTCTCTGTATATCCCCCCTCTTCCAGCATCTTTCTCTTAGCCTCATTATCATGAGCAATGCATTCTCATTCTTACACTGACACTGTATATTTCATCACACTTCACTTCTCTATACACTGACACCTGTACATATTTTCCAGTTCTTTTATACACAGATTGCACTGACACTACCCCTTCAAAACACAAATCTTTCAAGCGTGGATCCCGTCGAGTACGGCGGACAATCTGGGTGCTAATACCTTCCCAGGTTTTAACCAACCCCCTTTCTCAGTCTCTCTGGTTCGCAAACCGTCTTATCCATCTCTTTCTAGGTTTATGCAGCATTACCTTTCCTCCGGGATGAAAATGCCTAGCTGGCGACTCTATTCATCTCCAGTGAGTTCACGTCTGTGTGTTCTCATTGTCCTCTTTTCGCCGACCGTTCGCGTCTGTACCTTTATTTGGGCCATTCCCCATTTATCGGGAGCGACAACTTGGCGACTCTGCTGGGGAACCTTATACTGCAACCAGGGCTTCTGGTTCTTTTTGTGGGTTCCTCCTAGCGCTTGATTGATTTGTGTTTACTGGGGTGTTATCTGTGCTTGTATGTTTGTTTATTTACTGCTTTATGTACAGTTGCTTTACTGCTTTCTTTACTGCTTTACATATATCATACTGTCATGCTGCTGGTTGGATCTGGTTTTTGCTTTGGTGGGTGGGTGATTCATTGAGAGTTAAGGTCCTATACCTGGGACCTGAGTGACACCTAGGCTAGAGTGAATCATATTCTTTCCCATTCCATTTCGGTCTGGTGCGGGAATATGAAACACGGTTCAGATATGGGTTTCTTCTTGAGAACTCTGTGTTGCAGATTTCCTGCAATACTAGGGCTATCTGGGAAGCCTGCTAAGTCTGGATGACCTTTTAGTATTGACCTCCAGAATTTGAGGTGAATTAGAGGAGGAACTTTTATGGTTATTGTAAACACTGTACCTCTAGGTTAGAAGTGTTTACACTTCTCATAACTGATCCAAGTCTGAGGATCCTTGTTTTAGAACACCACCTGTGAGGGGGTTGGGCTGTTTACAGGTTTGCAGGTACCTTGACCTCAGAATACCCTGTTACTTTGCTTGTTTAAGATTACTCCACTTTGGGACAGTTCTTGTGATTCTAAAACCCTGGACATGTGGCTCTTTATTTGAGCTCCCCACCTTGGTTACTGGATTTATAGACCTCCATCTGGAATTCTTGAACACACTTGGACCTATATCAGGGCATTTGATCAGATCCAGCTCAGTCACAAACCCTTGCATATCATTTGCATACATAACCATTGCATCATATTGACATCTGCTTATTTGTGTTTCAGGGTATCCATCTTCATTTTTGGCCAGTTTTGACCCCATCTTCAGTATTGACCTATCTTCATCAGCATCTGCTTCAGCCATCACCTGCACCAGCCAATCAGTGGCCCATTCCTTCAGCATCATCATCAGCACTTGTCTCTACCCAGTCTCAGTATCATGGCTCCTAAGAAGAGCAACATCACCTACCACTTCTTCCAGCCAGAGTTATCTGACATCAGGAGGATTCAGACCCTGATCACTCCAGATCACATACCATTGTTCAGGGAACATTATGGAGATATACTTGATATGGTTATGGATCTGGACCCTTCATAGAGAAGCCTGATCCACACTTGCATTCAGTTCTATGATCCCCCACTGAGATGTTTCACTTTTCAAGACTTTCAGTTGGGCCCTCTATTAGAAGAATACTCATCATTGGTTGGTTTGCCTATCAGGGGTGGAATCCCTTTCAACCCTGAGATGGTCTTTCCTGGTAATGGAGAAGTAGCAAAGGCTCTGCATTTGGAACCTGTTCTGGTTGAACAGCATATGACTTCTAAAGCTGGAATCCCTGGCTTCCATCTGGATTTCCTGATCTCTCAAGCTACCCTGAAAGCTTCTTTAGGAGAGTGGAAAGCTGTCTGTGCCTTGTTGGCTTTGAGCATATATGGAATTGTATTGTTTGCAGATGAGCCTCGATTCATTAGCAAGAATGCAATCCATCTATTCATCCTGAAGAACCCAGTGCCCACCTTGTTGGGGGATCTCTACTATTCAGTGCATCAGAGGAATGAAAAGCAGAGGGGAAGATTAGTGAGGTGTTGTGCTCCATTGTTCCATACTTGGCTCCTCAGGCATCTGCCCAGGACAGATGCATTTCTAAATCCTCATCAGCAGAATAACTGGGCTAAGAGACTCACTACTCTAACTTCAGCAGATATCAGATGGTGTACTCAAAGCACCAAGGGCAGGGATATCATCACTAGCTGTGGGAATTTTCCCAATGTGCCCCTAATAGGAGTTAAGGGTAGTATTAATTACAATCCTCTGCTGTTCAGAAGGCAACTAGGCTATGCACTGGTCCATACTCCTAAGGCACAGGACTTGGTTGAGACTCTCTATTGTGAGAACAAGCTTAATTTGACTATTGTTAGGCAGGCTGCCTGGGCCTGGGATAATGTTCAAACCAAGGGAGTAACCATTCTGGGGAAGTGCAACAATGTGGCATCAGCACAATATTATGAGTGTTCCCATGCCAGGGCTCAATACTCTGGGATGCCCTTTACCATAGAAGATATGCCTGAATCATCTTCAGCACCACCTGCCACTGTCAGTTTGGAGGAGTTTGAGAGCTTGAAAGAAAGAAATGAGAAGTTAACCCAGGCTTTGCAGAAGACCCTCCGGGAGAGGAGTGAGGGTAGGATGGAGATTGAGAGGTTAGAGAAGTTGAGAGTGGAGCATCTGACTAAGATTGAGAAGTCTGGGGATTATATTAAGAAGTCTAAAGCTGGAGAACAAATTCTGAAGAATGCTTGCAAAGAAGCCCAGTTCCAGAGAGCAAGGACATACTTGTATCTGAAAGAGAGTCAAGCCCGGTGGGTCAGGATCACCGAGGCTCGTACCCTGGAGGACAAGAGAGTTCAGAACAAGATAGAGCAACTGGAAGCTAGTGCAAAAGAACAGCAAGAAGCCCTGGCAGCAGCCCAGAGGGAGATATCAGAACTGAAGATCAAAGCTGGAGTGAAGAGGTCAAAGGACCAAACTCAGCACAAGAAGCTCACTACTGCTGTTACAACCCGAAATCTCCTCATCAGGAATCTCACGGAGCGTCTAGCTGATCCTGTGACCGAGGCACTTCTCAAGGAAGTTCGTGAGGATGAGTTTGGTCTTGGTGTTTGACCATTTGTTTGTTGTTGCTTTCATTCCATGTACTTTTGTTTTCTTTGTAATATGTGTAAACACCCCAAATTTGCCCTCACCCATTCACACCATGGCTTGTGATCATCCTCATATGCATAAACACAATCATATCATCTCACATCTCATTTTTTATTCACTGCATAGTTTCTAAGGCATCTGCACCTAGGGTTTGTGATCTGAGCAATCCCAAAGCATCTTGAGCCATTCCAAAGGCCACCAATCAACTCAAAGGGGTCCATGTGTGTTCATATGTCATATTCCATCTCTTCAAAGTCAAAAATGCAGAGGGATCACAAGGACTAGGGTTTGAGTGGATGCAGAGCCAGGATAAACTGCACAGTTGACTGAAAATTAGGGTTTTGGTTTCAGAGGCCATAACCCCAAATTTTTTGGTCATTCTTGTTTCCATTGGTCTCTATATGGTATAGGGAGTATGCATATCAATTTTCATGAAGAAATTCCATGGGGAAGTCATCTGATCAAGGGTTGACTTTTCAGACAAGTCAGTGTAAAATCAGGGCATCTGAGGCCCCCAATGACCCAACCAATGGTTGATCTTCATCATTTTGAGTGTATATGATCTTTATTTGATCATGGAAGAAGGTTGAAGTTCATAAAAATCAAGAATTTAGGGTTTTTGCAAATGTTGACTTTTTGGGCATAGTTGACTTTTCAAGAATGCATCATTTTAGGTCATTTTTCAAGCTTTGATTCTTGATCCAAAAAGGCTTCAAATGGAAAAACTTTGGTCATGAAAGTTGTAGATCTCATCTTTCCCTTTTCAAAAAGTACAAGAACATGATCAAACTCTTCTTGGATCAAAAGTTATGGCAAGGCAAAGTTGGCTAAAATCATTGATTTTCAAGGCATGCCCTAAGTGAGAATTTTGCAAAATCTTGGACCAATGCATATTGCAGCCTCTAATTCATTTCAAACCAGCACATAAACTTTCTCTAAGTCCTAAAAATCAGAAATGAACTAAGAATGCCCATGGTTTTATGTTTGGTTGGACAAAAAAGGTCACATGTGAACAAAAAGTCACAAGTTGCAAAACTCATGATCATGCTTCCTCCTACTTGCAGCCTTGGATGCTGAGCTTTGCTAGCCTCTCACCTCACCTTGCTGCACCAGAACCAGCCCATGTACTTGCCTAGATCATGAGCCATACCTCTCTTACACAATATTTGACTTTTTGCAAAAGGTAACTTACCAATCAATAAAGGGCATGTCTTGTCAACTGACCAATGAGAGAGAGTTATGTGGACAATTTGCAAGCTAGACATAACACAAGGCAAGGCTGAAACATCACACACAAATCACATTCACAAAAACACACCACATGGCAAGTTGCTTCGAATCTGCTTACACAGCTTGCAAACATTCACACCATCTTCACCATTCAACTCACCTTGCTCCATAGACCACAAAGCACCAAGAACCCAAGCCTAAAACAGCCAGAACATCCCACTGCCATTTCTCACTTCATTTTGCAGTTTCATTCGAAACTCTCACCACAGCTTGCAAACATACAAACAAACACTCCAGACCTCCTCCATTCATCCTCAGGACCACAAACAACCATTCACAATGACCTGAAAGTGCCTGGAACACCATAGCCATTTCTGACTGAACTGAAGCAGGAGCTTTCGAAACTCACTATCCAGCCAACTTAAACTCTCATTGAGCATTCAAACATCTTCTGGGGATCAAGTGGAGTGGTTTGTACTGAAAGGAGAGGCCAGAAAGTCATCCAGGTGAAAGCTCCAAATCTCAGGTAGCTTGAAATTATTTTTTCCAGAAATCATTTTTCTTGTTACAAACTTGTTCTATGTGATTCACTGATTATCCTGATGTCATTGGTTTTGAAAATGGCTTTGATTTGAGAGTTTAATTTGTCTATGAAACCTGCGTGCCCTAGTTTCCATTTTCTTCGATTCATCTTGTTTAGGAAGAAGAAATGTGTTTTGAGAGAGGGGTTTGATTCGTGAGAGGATGGAGATCATTTCTATGTTCTTAGTTTTCATTTTTGATACGATTTGAGGGGTTTGGGAAGTTTTCAGGTGAGCTGCTCGCCGGAGAAGACGACCGGAAGTCTTCTCCGGCAGCCTGAGAGTGATTAGGGTTAATTATCATTAATTAGGCAACTTTGAATCTGGTCCCTTGGATGGACTCTCCCGCGCGCGAATGAAAGGCTGAGATGAGCCATTAGAAACCCTAATCCTGATTATCCATTTAATTCCTGATTAATTAATTCATAATTTTAATTTAACCAAGTTTGAATTGGGACCACAAGATCACGCGCCAAGTCAATGGTCCCCTCCCCAGATTGCATCTCAGCCTCTCATTCTGATTACTTTCACTTTTATTTAATTTTTATTCATTTTCTTTTCAATTAACTTGCATATTTAATTTAAAATAGCAAAAAATACATAAAAATTATGAAACTTTTTCCTCTGAGTTTTATTAATTTTTATGACACAAAAATATTTTTATTTTATTTTTATCATCAAAAAAAGTATTTTTAAATATTTAAGAGATTATTTTTAATTGATTAATGGGAATTAATTAATTAAAAATACTTTTAGGCATTTAAAAATTACAAAAAAATTCATGAAATGTTCTAAGACATTTAGAAACATTGTCCAACCTTCAAACCAAATTTCTTTTTTGATCTTGATGCATTTTAAGAATTTTTCATTGAATTAAATCATTTTTTATGCATTATTTTGATCATGGATTCAAAAATTCATTTCTGCCTATTGAAGAAGGTTGAGACATTGATTCTTCTTGCATTGTTTTGTGTTTAGCATGTAGTTTCCAGGGTAAAATGGCCATGATTTGATCTTGCATTTTCTAATTGTTTGGCATTTCTTTTGGTAAGAACCCTAAAAAACCCTAATAACTTGTAAAAATCATATCTTGAGATTGGTTAAGAGTTGAGAGTTCCCCTTTGGGCAGTGGTTTATTATAGGTCTAGGGTTTCTTTGGATGCCATTTTCCATTTTTGATCTTAAGGTTTGCTTCTGTTTTTGGTTTTGGTTTGATGTTTGATCCATAAACCCTAATTTGGGCTTTCTTTTGCATCCTTCTTGCATTCTCTTGCATAACATGACTTGTCTTTTCATTTTGTGCATTCTTGTGATTCATTTGACATCTTGAGACATATAGGAAGCATGTTTGATCATTGCATTACATATTTACCATGTCATTTGTCTTGTATGCTTCATAACATTTCATGCTTGTTCATGCTCCTTAACTTGCATCATTTGCATTCATGATCTTGTGTGAACATCCCCATGTCTTGCCTCATGTTTGCAGCACCTCATAACATCATAATCATCATCTACATGCTTCTGGTTTTGTTTAGCATCATGCCATTTCATGTCATCTAGCATTTCATTGCATCTCTTTCTAACATTTCAGGTGGTAAGTAAACTTGAGAAGTGAATTTGCCTTCACTTCTCATAACTTGTCTTCATCTCTTTTCATGCATCCTTGCTGCATTTTTGTATGTGTTTGAGTTTGAGCTTGCTCATTCTTCCTTTTCCCACTTTCTTCCTTCAAGTGACTTGACTTCTTGAATGAAGCAAGTCACTTTGCTTCTCTTGATCCTGTTCATCTGCTTCCTGGTGGCTCCTCTGAAGATTGTTCTTGAAAACCTCACAAACCTTAGGATCATCCAAGCATGACAATGAATTAGGGTCTTGATTAGTATCCCCTCTTAGTTTTACCTTTGTGTCTCTCTTTGAGTCTTCTCTTCTCATCTCATAATCAGGGATTAAACCCTAAAGGCTTTAAGACTTTGTGATTAGGGTTATGCCTGCATCCTTCTCTTAGGATGGAGTGTATAACTTTAATCCTAAGTATTAAACCCTTTATGTGTTTAAATCTCTTAATCAATTCACCCAATAATCATCAAGACATCACACTTGTAACTTGGGCCTTGCATTAGGGTTCTATTTCTTCCTTAAGTGGTTAAGAAGGACTAACCCTAGTGTTAATGGACAAGTCCCCCTCAAGTTGTCTTACAAACAATAAAACTCACTTCATCATCATACCATTAAATAAAATCCACTTAATCAAAGGCTTGTTTTGTCATGAGTTTAATCCCTAATCATGGATTAAGTTGAGGAGTTTTCCTCAGCTTAAACATTCTCATCTATCATCCTTCTTTTAAGATGGTGTAATGAGTCTGTTTAATCCATGATTATGGCTTAACCTCATTACTCAACACTAAACAAAAACAACAAAAACATCTAAATAATCACAAGTAGGTTAATGATCTTAACCCTACACCACAGGTGATTAAGTGTGAGAATCTGACTTCACACTTAAGGTATTCTCATTACCCCTAAACAGAGGGAGGATGTGATGAGTTTACTAAATCCATTGGTTTAGACTTAAGCTCATTAACTTATGACAAAATCCAAAAACAATAAAAGACTGAAAACACAAAAACAAACAATAATCGTCTCCTCCGGGATTCTTTTCTCATCACCTTCATTCACAATCGAGAACTCGCTTCTTCCGTCTAATGCAAGACAGTTTGCATCTGTGCCAGACAGATCATACACTTGAGCATTGACAAGCAAGCAGTTCACAAGTCAATTCATCTTTCAGTCTCTTTGGGTCGAACTACGGTGTTCTGACTTCCTCATTGCACGAGAGGATACGTAGGCATAACTTAACAGTTATCGAACAAAAGTCTCTGTATATTCCCCCTCCTTCTAGCCTTATCCTTTAGCCTCATTATCATGAGCATTTCTTCTTTGTTCTCACACTGACACTGTACATTTACACACCTCACATTCTTCTTACACTGACACCTGTACATCCTTTTCCAGCTCTTTTATACACAGATTGCACTGACACTACCCCTTTAAAACACAAATCTTTTAAGCGTGGATCCCGTCGAGTACGGCGGACAATCTGGGTGCTAATACCTTCCCAGGTTGTAACCAACCCCCTTTCTCAGTCTCTCTGGTTCGCAACCGTCTTATCCATCTCTTTCTAGGTCTATGCAGCATTGCCTTTCCTCTGGGATAAAAATGCCTAGCTGGCGACTCTTTTCATCTCCAGTGAGTTCACGGCTGTGTGTTCTCATTGTCCTTTTCGCCGTCCGTTCGCGCTTGTACCGGGATGCAAATCTTCGGGAGCGACAGCTTGGCGACTCTGCTGGGGACCCTTATACTGTAACCAGGGCTTCTGGTTCTTTTTTTTGTGGGTTCCTCCTAGAGCTTGTTTGATTTGTGTTTACTGGGGTGTTATGTGCTTGTATTTATTTTTGTTTATTGCTTTATGTACAGTTACTTTACTGCTTTCTTTATTGCATTTATTTATATCATACTGTCATTGTTGCTGGCTGGATCTGTTGTTTGCCTTGGTGGGTGGGTGATTCATTGAGAGTTAAGGTCCTATACCTGGGACCTGAGTGACACCTAGGCTAGAGTGAATCATATTCTTTCCCATTCCATTTCGGTCTGGTGCGGGAATATGAAACACGGTTCAGATATGGGTTTCTTCTTGAGAACTCTGTGTTGCAGATTTCCTGCAATGCTAGGGCTATCTGGGAAGCCTGCTAAGTCTGGATGACCTTTTAGTATTGACCTTCAGAAACTGAGGTGAATTAGAGGAGGAATTGTTATGGTTATTGTAAACACTGTACCTCCGGGTTAGAAGTGTTTACACTTCTCATAACTGATCCAAGTCTGAGGATCCTTGTTCTAGATCACCACCTGTGAGGGGGTTGGGCTGTTTACAGGTTTGCAGGTACCTTGACCTCAGAATACCCTGTTACTTTGACTTTGTTAAGAATACTCCATGTTGGACAGTTCTTGTGATTCTAAAACCTTGGGCTTGTGGCTCTTTATTTGAGTCCCCCACCCTGGTTACTGGATTTTTAGGCCTCCATCTGGAATTCTTAAACACACATGGATCTATACCAAGGCAGTTAATCAGATCCATCTCAGTCACAAACCCTTGCATTTCATTTGCATACATACTCATTGCATCATTTTAACATTTGCTTATTTGTGTTTCAGGGTAACCACCTTCACCTTTGGTTTTGGTTTTGACCCCATCTGCTATATTGACCTGTCTCCACCAGTACTTGCTTCAGCTTGTCAACCATATACTTCAGTTACTTGCACTAGCCAGCCAGTGGCCCACTCCTCAGCATCTTCATCAGCACTCTACTCAGTCTTCAGCATCATGGCTCCAAAGAAAAGCAACATCACTTATCATTTCTTCCAACCAGACTTATCAGACATCAGGAGGATCCAAACCCTGATCACTCCAGATCACATACCCTTGTTCAGGGAGAGTTATGGGGATATACTTGACTTGGTCATGGATCTGGACCCATCTCAGAGGAGTTTGATCCACACCTGCATTCAGTTTTATGATCCCCCATTGAGATGTTTCACCTTTCAAGACTTTCAGATGGGGCCTCTTTTAGAAGAATACTCATCTTTGATTGGTTTGCCTATCAAGAGGGAAATCCCTTTCAACCCTGAAATGGTCTTTCCCAGCAATGGAGAGGTGGCAAAAGCTCTGCACCTGGAACCTGCTTTGATTGAGCAGCATATGACCTCTAAAGCTGGGATCCCTGGTTTTCATCTTGACTTCCTGATTTCTCAAGCTAGTCTGAAGGCTTCCCTGGGGGAGTGGAGAGTTGTTTGTGCTCTGTTGGCCTTAGGTGTATATGGAATTGTGTTGTTTGCAGATGAGCCTCGATTCATCAGCAAGAATGCAATCCATTTGTTCATCCTGAAGAACCCAGTGCCAACTTTGCTAGGAGATCTCTATTACTCAGTGCACCAGAGGAATGAGAAACAGAGGGGAAGATTAGTGAGGATTTGTGCTCCATTATTCCATGCTTGGCTTCTTAAGCATCTACCCAGGACCGATGCATTCCTAAATCCTCATCAGCAAAGCAACTGGGCTAAGAGACTCACTGTCCTAACTTCAGCAGACATCAGATGGTGTACTCAAAGCACCAAGGGCAGAGATATCATTACAAGTTGTGGGCACTTTCCCAATGTGCCTTTAATAGGGGTCAAGGGAAGTATCAATTACAACCCTCTGCTGTTCAGGAGGCAATTAGGCTATGCACTGGTCCATACTCCCAGGGAGCAAGACTTGGTTGAGACCCTCTACTGTGAGAACAAGATTAGTCTGGCAACTGTTAGGCAGGCTGCCTGGGCCTGGGATCATGTTCAAACCAAGGGAATCACCACTCTGGGGAAATGCAATAATGTGGCATCAGTCCAATATTATGAGTGGTCCCATGCCAGGGCCCAATTCTCTGGAATGCCCTTCACCATAGAAGACATGCCTGAGTCATCTTCAGCACCACCCCCTGCCACCATCAGTTTGGAGGAGTTTGAGAGCTTGAAGGAAAGAAATGAGAAGTTAACCCAAGCTTTGCAGAAGACCCTCAGGGAGAGGAGTGAAGGTGTGAGAGAGATTGAGAGATTGGAGAAATTGAGAGTGGAACACTTGACTAAAATTGAGAAGTCTGGAGATTATATCAACAAGTCTAGGGCTGGTGAACAAATTCTGAAGAATGCTTGTAAAGAAGCCCAGTTCCAGAGAGCAAGAACAGACTTGTATTTGAAAGAGAGTCAAGCCAGGTGGGTCCGGATCACTGAGGCCCGTACTCTAGAAGACAAGAAAGTTCAAGACAAGATGGAACAGATGGAAAAAGCCCTGGCAGCAGCCCAGAAGGAAATATCAGAGTTAGAAATCAGAGCTGGAGTGAAGAGGTCTAAGGACCAAAGTCAGAACAAGAAGTTGACTGCAGCTGTTGCAGCAAGAAACCTTCTCATCAGAAGTCTCACGGAGCGTCCGGCTGATCCTGTGACCGAAGCACTTCTCAAGGAAGTTCGTGAGGATGAGTTTGGCCTTGGAGTTTGATCATTTGCTTGTTGTTGTTTCTATTCCATGTACTTTTGCCTTTTTGTGATGTATTTTGACCCCTTTAAGGGCTTGTGTTGTAATTTGGACAAGTTGTATTTATTTCACCTTTGTAATATATTTGTGTTAGTTTCCATCTGGGTTACTTCAAAAGCAACTTCAACAGCAGCATCTTCAAGGGTCTGGAAGGGTCAAAACTGAAGACCAAACCGGATACCTTGATAGCAAATAAGCATAGCTGCATTGCATGCTAACCTTTTATTTGTTTTGTAGGTTTTGTTTTGTTGTTGCTAACCTCTGTTGTGATACTCAGGAATTATTGCTCGCCGCCGGGTATTTCCTCTCAACAGGCCACACAGGTACCCAACTAGAAACAACCTTCCGGGAATTCAGATGGATCAGATGCAGCAGGACCTTACGGAGGTCAGAAACCAGATGGCCAACGAAAGGTTGGAGATGAGAACTCAGATAACACAATTCATGGAAGTGATGAACAATTTAGCTCAAAGCCAGGAGAGGCTCAGAGCTTTGGTAGAGGGGAGGAATCAAGAAGAACCCCATGTGGGAACTGCTGGCACAAGTAACAACGAGAGGGTCCAACCTCATGTCAATCCCCCAGTTTTTGGACCCCATCTCCATCCAGAGGCCAACATCCCTGTCAATATACAAGGGACAGCCACTGCAGCCAGAGTACTTCAGGAAGATCCTCAGGAGGACCAATTTACAGTAATGGGTGCTGGAGAGGAAGCCTATGATAGGCGATTGGATGAAATAGCTGAGAAGTTGAGATCACTGGAGTCTCAAAATTCTTTGGGCTTCGACGTCATGGACATGGGTTTGGTAGATGGGGTCAGGATCCCCCATAAGTTCAAGCCTCCTTGTTTCGAAAAGTATAATGGGACTTCATGCCCCCGGACTCATCTACAATCATTTCTGGGAAGGCTGAAGGCCTATACGATGGATGAGAAATTGTGGATGTTCTATTTTGAAGATAGCTTGACTGGAGCTTCGAGGGAGTGGTATTCCCATTTGACAAGGGCAACTGTGAGATGCTGGAAGGACCTGGCAGAGGCCTTCATTAGACAGTATCAATACAATCTAGACATGGCACCCAACAGGACTCTCCTGATGGGAATGTCACAGTCTTCGAGGGAGAGTTTCCGAGAATACGCCCAAAGGTGGAGGCAGCTGGCTGCTGCTGTTCAACCACCTATGTCTGAGCGGGAAATGGCAGATATGTTCATGAACACCCTTCAGGGAACATATATTGACAGGTTGGCAGCTTTCTCTTCCACTAGCTTTGCAGATGTTGTCATAGCCGGGGAGAGAATTGAAAGCTTGTTAAAAATGGGAAAGATCTCAGACAACGGTGCAAGCTCGTCCAGTAGTACAAGAAAGCCTTTTGCAGGCCCGAGAAGAACTGGCGAGACCAATGCCATTCACACCAACAGGGGTAGGTCCCAATATGCTCAGAGGTCCATAGCAGCAGTCACCATCCCTGCTCCGGCTCACCCACAGCCAGTCTATCAACCTCCTCAACAAAACTACCAACAACAACCTCAGTACCATCAGCAAAATCAGTATCCTCCAAGGAACTACAACAGCAACAACACCAACAACAACAATCAACAGAGGCCATTCCAACAGAGGCCATCTCAAGCTAATAGAGTAATCGACCCGATCCCAATGCCGTATGCTGCCTTGCTGCCACAACTTCTGAAACTCAACCTAGTTGAGCTAAGAACGTTGGCACCTCCTGATCCCAACAGTCTACCAAGAAACTATGACTCTAATGCTAGGTGTGCTTTTCATTCAAACGCACCTGGTCACAGTACAGAAAAATGCAGGGCTCTGCATATGAAGGTACAAGACTTGGTAGACTCCAAGGCTCTGAATTTTGCACCTCCGCCCAATGTCAATAAAAACCCGATGCCAAACCATGGTGGTCCTCGAATTAACGCTATTGAAGAAGACCAACCGTCTTATTCAATAACCAGTGTGGATCAGATCAGGACACCATTGGTGGAAATCAAAGCTCAACTCCGTGAAAACCAGATATTTCCGGGGTGTGAACTAGGGTGCCCCTACTGCAATATTTCATGGAATGGGTGTGAGGACCTGAGGAATGGCATTGACAGCCTTATTCAGAGTGGCCTGCTGCAGATCACTACATCATTTCCGACAAATCCAACAACTTCATCAGCAACGGTTCCAGAACCTCCTACAACTGCAGCAACTATTGTTCCCGACAATTCGCCAGCAACATCAACAAGTACTTCATCAGTCCTCCCAAATGATCAGTTTTCAACAGTTTCTCCTGCTACTATTTCAGCTTCATTCCATTTCGAATCTCCATCAACAACAACATCAGTCCCTCCAACAGTACCTCCTACAACACCAGCAATCAATCATGAAGATGTCTCCACTATTACCATATTCTACGATCCTGAAAATAATTCCGCCTACCATTCAGAAGGTGCTGCTCCCACCAGAGCACCAGTTACAATCTTTTATGATCCACAGACAATTACAGTCCCTTCAGCAGCAGCAATCAGTCCAGTCACTGTCACGGTGCCTGGACCAGTACCATATGAGAGCAACAGGGCCATCCCTTGGCACTATGGCTCTGACGTGTATTGCGAAGGAAAAATAATCACTCTCGAAACATCAGCACCTGCACCACAAGTAGATAATGTGGGGGGAGGCGGAGGCTTCACTCGAAGCGGACGTCTCTTTGCTTCACAAGTTCAAAGACCTACTGCCGAAGCAGAAGCTGCTGCCAAGGCAAAGGGAAAAGGCCCGGTGCAGGAAGATCCAGCTGCCAAAGAAGCCCTGAAAACACCGTTCGATCAAGAAGTTGATGAGTTTATGAGAATCATCAAAAAGAGTGATTACAAAATTGTGGATCAACTTCACCAGACGCCATCCAAAATCTCTATCCTCTCACTGCTGATGTGCTCCGAAGCCCATCGGAATGCACTACTTAAGGTCTTGCACGCAGCTTACGTGCCTGAAGAGATTACTGTCAACCAGTTGGAAACCGTGGTTGGAAATGTTACTGCTAGCAATGGGCTAGGGTTTACCAATTCTGATTTGACAGCGGATGGCCGCAACCACAACAAAGCCTTGCACATAACCATGGAATGCAAAGGAGCTGTCCTTTCTCATGTGCTGGTGGATACAGGTTCTTCCCTGAATGTCTTACCAAAGAAGGCTCTGGTGAAGTTAGAATATGATGGATTGGCATTGAGACCCAGCAACCTGGTGGTAAGAGCCTTTGATGGTTCTAAGAGATCGGTTCTGGGAGAGATTGAGCTGCCTGTGACAATTGGCCCACAGACTTTTAAAACTATCTTTTATGTGATGGACATTCAGCCCGCCTACAGCTGTTTGTTGGGTAGACCCTGGATTCACGCCGCCGGCGCAATAACGTCTACCCTTCACCAAAAGTTAAAATATGAGTGGGAAGGCCAAGTTGTCACAATCTGTGGAGAGGAGGACATTTTTGTCAGCCACCTGGCCACCTATAAGTACATTGAAATGGATGGAGAGATCCATGAAACAATGAGCCAGGGGTTTGAAGCTTTGAATGTGAATGAAGCATCTGCTGTATCTGGTACTCCAATGTCATCATACCAACAAGCCCGGAAGGTTGTTGAAGAAGGAACTGCCCTAGGCTGGGGCAAGGTTTTAGCTGTGGAGGAGAAGAAGGACAAGTTTGGGTTGGGTTACAAACCAACTCAACATCAAGCAAAGGCTGCTGCAGAGCCTGGTTTTGTCAGTGGGGGAATGCTTACCCCTGATGCTATCAACTGTCTGGAAGACGAGCTGGAAGAGGAGCGCAATCTGGAGAATTGGATTCGTCAAAAGGTCCCGGGGAGCAGTGTCTCGAACTGGTCTTCCCAGGAAATTATAAGAGTTACTCGATCAGAGTAATTATTATTTCCTGTATTTTATAAGCATGCATCAAAGTCTTGCATCTTGCCCAAGATGACAAGACTCATTTTGTAATCAGGGCCATCTGTACTTTTGTGCAAACAAGATCAATTAATGAAATATCAGACATCTTTTTGCAAACGAGTCTTTTTCTTTTCGTTCACTGTTTTTCCATTTTTCTTTTTGTACAAAAAAATAAATGGCGGTGTTTTCAAAATGACAACTTGATTTCACTTTTCTAAATAAGACTAAAATCAGATCACTAAAATGAACAACTTAACCCTTGCAGAGAGTACCTTCCAGACAGCACCGACAACAGCACGGCTATGACATCGTATGACTTTGACAATCCAATCAATCAAGCTGATGAAGGGGTTGATGAAGAATATGAGCTTCCTGAAGAGCTAGCCAGGTTGTTAAGGCAAGAGGAAAAGGTTATTACCCCCCATCAGGAGGAGGTTGAAGTGATCAATCTTGGTACAGATGAAGACGTGAAAGAAGTTAGAATCGGGGCCTGCCTGCAAGACTCAGTGAAGAGACAACTGATAGATCTGCTTCAAGAGTATGTTGATGTGTTTGCTTGGTCGTATCAGGATATGCCAGGGTTGGATACCGACATTGTTGTGCATAAGCTGCCTTTGAGGGAAGAATGCCCACCAGTTAAACAGAAGCTGCGCCAAACTCGCCCAGATATGGCTATGAAAATCAAGGAAGAGGTACAAAAGCAATGGGACGCCGGGTTCCTTGCTGTGACTAGCTATCCACCGTGGGTTGCTAATATAGTACCTGTGCCTAAGAAAGACGGCAAAGTAAGAATGTGTGTTGACTACCGGGATCTGAACAGAGCCAGCCCGAAAGATGACTTCCCATTACCTCACATTGATGTATTGGTGGATAACACGGCTCAGTTCTCGGTATTCTCCTTCATGGATGGATTTTCAGGATATAATCAGATCAAGATGTCACCTGAAGACATGGAGAAGACAACATTCATTACACCTTGGGGCACGTTCTGTTACAAAGTGATGCCATTCGGACTGAAGAATGCTGGTGCAACATATCAACGGGCTATGGTGACATTATTCCACGATATGATCCACAAAGAAATAGAGTGTTATGTGGATGACATGATTGCCAAGTCCCTTACAGAGGAAGATCACCTGGTGAATCTTCTGAAGTTGTTCAAGCGACTGAGGAAGTACCAACTAAAGCTGAACCCCAACAAATGCACATTCGGGGTGCGATCCGGTAAATTGCTGGGCTTTATTGTAAGCGAGAAAGGGATTGAGGTTGACCCTGATAAAGTCAAGGCTATTCAAGAAATGCCTGCACCGAAAACTGAGAAAGAAGTTCGAGGGTTCTTAGGTCGATTGAACTACATCTCACGGTTCATATCTCACCTCACAGCAACCTGCGAACCCTTGTTTAAGTTGTTAAGAAAAGAACAAACGGTCAGGTGGAACGAAGACTGCCAGAAGGCTTTTGACAAGATCAAAGAATATCTGCAAGAACCTCCAATCCTTATGCCTCCAGTTGAAGGAAGACCTCTGATAATGTACTTGACAGTATTAGAAGAGTCAATGGGGTGTGTACTGGGCCAGCATGACGAGTCTGGTCGAAAAGAGTATGCAATATACTACCTGAGCAAAAAGTTTACCGACTGTGAACAACGTTATTCACTGCTCGAGAAAACTTGCTGCGCCTTAGCGTGGGCTGCTCGCCGACTGAGGCAGTATATGTTGACCCACACTACCTTATTAATCTCAAAAATGGATCCAGTTAAGTACATTTTCGAGAAGCCAGCTCTTATCGGACGGGTTGCAAGATGGCAGATGATTCTCACAGAATACGACATACAGTACACATCTCAGAAAGCCATCAAGGGCAGTGTACTATCTGAATATCTTGCTGAGCAACCCATTGATGACTACCAGCCTATGAGGTTTGACTTCCCTGATGAAGACATCATGTTCATTAAAGCAAAAGATCACGAAGAGCCTGTTCACACTGAAGGGCCTGACCCGGAGGAAGAATGGACTATGATGTTTGATGGGGCTGTTAACATGAATGGCCGTGGTGTTGGCGCAGTACTCATTACACCTAAAGGAGTTCACATGCCTTTCTCGGCAAAACTCACTTTCAACTGCACTAACAACGAAGCTGAATACGAAGCTTGCATTATGGGTCTTGAGGAAGCCATTGACCTCAGGATCAAGACATTGACCGTATTCGGAGATTCAGCTTTGGTAGTCAATCAAACCAACGGGAAATGGTACACCCACCAGGATCATCTGATACCATACAGGGATTATACAAGGAGGTTATTGACTTTCTTCACAACAGTCAAGCTTGAGTATATCCCTCGAGACGAGAATCAGTTTGCAGATGCTCTGGCTACCATTTCATCCATGATCAAAGTTCAAACGGCTAACTTTGTACCCCAGATTTCAGTGTCTAGACTTGATAGACCAGCATATGTATTTGCAGCGGATGTTGTAAAAGATGATAAGCCTTGGTTCCATGACATTAAGTGCTTCTTGGAGGATCAAACATACCCACCTGGGGCATCTACCAATGATAAGAAGACTTTAAGAAGGCTTGCTGGTAGTTTCTTTCTGAACACTGACGGGTCTTTATACAAGAGGAACTTTGACATGGTACTCCTCAGATGTGTTGACAAGACAGAAGCAGATTTGTTGATGCATGAAGTGCACGAAGGATCCTTTGGTACCCATGCTGGAGGACATGCAATGGCTAAAAAGTTGTTAAGATCAGGTTATTACTGGATCACAATGGATGCAGACTGTTGTGCTTACGCCAGAAAATGTCATAATTGCCAGATTTACGCAGACAAGGTGCATGTGCCTCCCAATCCTTTGAACATCATGTCTTCACCATGGCCCTTTGCCATGTGGGGCATTGATATGATTGGCAAGATTGAGCCAACTGCTTCGAATGGTCACAGATTCATCCTGGTCGCCATTGACTATTTCACTAAGTGGGTCGAAGCAGCCTCATATGCAAACGTTACAAGACAAGTGGTAGCCAGATTTCTGAAGAGAGATATCATCTGTCGATATGGAGTTCCCGAGCGAATCATTACTGATAATGGTTCCAATCTAAACAACAAAATGATGGCAGAGCTGTGCCGGGACTTCAAGATCCAACATCACAATTCTTCTCCTTACAGGCCAAAGATGAACGGCGCTGTTGAGGCAGCTAACAAGAATATCAAGAAGATTGTGCAGAAGATGGTAATCACCTACAAAGACTGGCATGAAATGCTACCGTTTGCCTTGCATGGGTACCGCACGTCGATCAGAACGTCCACTGGGGCAACACCTTATCAGCTTGTATATGGTATGGAAGCGGTCCTACCTGTTGAAGTTGAACTACCCTCGTTACGGGTATTAATGGATGTTAAACTAAGTGAAGCAGAATGGGTTCGGTCCCGATTCGAACAACTGAGTCTGATTGAAGAGAAAAGATTGGCTGCAATTTGTCATGGGCAGTTATATCAGAAAAGAATGAAGAAAGCCTTTGATCAGAAAGTCAGGCATCGAGAGTACCAAGTAGGGGATCTTGTGTTGAAAAGAATCCTCCCTCCTCATACAGACCACAGGGGCAAATGGACTCCAAATTATGAAGGACCATTTGTTGTGAAGAAAGTTTTCTCCGGTGGAGCACTGATGCTCAGCACCATGGATGGTGAAGATTTCCCATCCCCTGTGAATTCAGATGCAGTTAAAAAATACTTCGCATAAAAATGACCCGCTGGACATAAAAACAGAATGTAAGTCCAGGCAAAAATAGGGCATCCCGGCGAGTCAAAAACAGAATGAAAGACTCGGGCAAAAATAAGGGAAATAAATGAAAAAATGTACACCCGCTAAGTTGAAAAGCCGCATTGGACAACTCAGGCAAAAATGGGTATCCCGATGGATTGAAAACCCGAAAGGGCGATCCATGCAAAATAAGGGAATAAGCGAACAACTGCATTCTGAATTTGTCTGCATTATCTACAACTTGGTAAGCACAAAGGATCAAGCTTCAATCAGAATCAACTCTCTCCAGAAAGCAAGACGAGAAGAACGTCATTGTCATACGAGTCATAGCAGGAGAGGAAGCTCCTCAAAGCGTCGCCAACACCGCCATCATTTTATTTCTCAATTTATAACAATCTCCTTATTTTAGGAGACTTGTTTCTTTGACTGTATCTTGCCAATTCAGGGCACATGAATTAATAAAATCAGATTTTTTCAGTCATGTTTCGTTTTGTATATTTTTATTTGCAAAGGATGTCTGATGTCTCTAAAAAATCAATTGCATAAATACAGATGTTTTTCTCTGAAAATAATAAAAAACACATGCTTACAGGGAATATGCTTACTCTCAAAAGTGCTTAACTCCTATGACGGAATCCAGTAAAGGATACCTCGGGACCTTTTGTGCGTCTCCTTATCTTTGCAGGGTTGCAGGTATCCGGAACGCAACCTGGGGCATGCAAGTTACGTCTCAACAAGCTGGCAAATCATTATCAACTCGGTCTATCTCCCACGTGGCACTGGGAGGTGCCCGCTTCCCCAGCAAAGTTGTCAAATCAACATACACTCAATCTCAGCATCTGAAATGCTCTATCCCCAGCTGAGTTGCCTCTTGTTGCTATCCCCAGCCGAGTTGCCATTTCATCCTCAGTTGAGTACAGGAGTCAGGGAATCATCTCCCCACAGAGTTCCAGCCTCTATCCAGAAGAGCAACGCATAGAAGATCACAACAGAGTGAAGAAAGCTTCTACAAAACCCAGCTGGATCCCATATTATAAGGATATGTCAATCGGTGGCCTATGTCCCCAAGCAGATACATCATTAGATCTACCAATGATCCCACCCCAGCTGGGAGGTCCATTTCAAGCAGATCAACCAGAGATCTTCGCAGCAACGGGATCCGAATCCCGGGTCTTTGCCCCTTTGCATAATCATAGCATTCGCATCATACTATCCCCTCAGAGCGTAGCATTCCGTCTAATACGGAGCATTACGGCAAAAATCAAATACATAGCATAATCATAAGTCATGTTGTGAATTGAACACTTGTGAATAATAAACCGTTCATCATCATGATACAGAAAAATCCCCACCAGAGTCCCCGGCAAAAGAAGTTGCCTCACAATCACAAACACCAGTATATACTCCTTTTGGCACCCGTCCGTGTCATCTTTCCCCAGTAAAGTCGCCTGAACACTCTTTACAAACAAGATCACCCGTATTATGGATACTTCATGACACCCGTCCGTGTCATATCACCAGCAGAAAGCCGAAGACGTCCTCTTTGCACTCACATATACTTGTATATGCACTTTTCTTGACACCCGTCCGTGTCATATCCCCAGCGCAGTCGCCTACACCTTTATCACTCATATACTTGTTGATATTATACACTTTTCTCTCTTGGCACCCGTCCGTGTCGGTCTCCCCAGCAGATAAAATACTCAGGCTCACTACTCATGTTACACTCATACAGATACTCGTCCGTATCTTGTGTATATCACTTATATCCCCACAGATTCGACAGTAGTCTCTGTTCTTTGTTAACCAGTTGGTACTCGTCCGTACCATCATCTCAGAACATTGCGTCTAGTGTTTGTTTCTACGTGATACTCGTCCGTATCATAGTCTTAAGGATGCTCGTCCGCATCTTTAATCCATATACCGCGTCAAACACTTATGTCTTCTTGGATATAAATACCCGTCTGTATCTGCTCTCCCCAGAAGAGTCCCGTCAAATTCAACACTCGTCCGTGTTCTTTGTTAACCCGTTGATACTCGTCCGTATCATCATCTCTGAACATGTGTCAGTTTGTTTCTACATGATACTCGTCCGTATCATGATCTTAAGGATGCTCGTCCGCATCTTTAATCTATACACAATACCAAACACTTATACCTTTTGTTTCTTGGATGTAAACGCTTGTCCGTGTTTACTATTCCCCAGTAGATCGCCAACAAAGCATCTTTCTTTTATCTGACACTCGTCCTGTGTTATGATAAACCCTGAGAGAAGCCGTACCCTGCTAAGTGGTCGTCCTCCACTTCTTGATGGTCATCCTCCATCATGCTCATCCGATGGCCGTCCCCATCGTTGATATTTTAGCAGCCGTCCCCTGCTAGGTGGTCGTCCTCCACCTCTTGATGATCGTCCTTCATCACTTTATCCAATGGCCGTCCCCATTGTTGATTTTTGGTTACCTAACACTCGTCCTGTGTTATGATAAGCCTCGAGAGCAGCCGTCCCCTGCTGAGTGGTCGTCCTCCACTTCTTGATGGTCGTCCTCCATCATGCTCGTCCGATGGCCGTCCCCATCGTTGACCTTTTCTATCCGGCATTCGTCCTATGTCGCGATATTTTCGGCAGCCGTACCCTGCCAGGTGGTCGTCCTCCACCTTAGATGACCGTCCCTCATCTTAACCCAACAGAGCAGCCGTCCCCTGCTAGGTGATCGTCCTTCACCTTTGATGGCCGTACCCCATCATCTGTTTATTTCATTTATTCTTTAACCCGATGGCCGTCCCCGTCGTGGTCCCTTTTCTTTTTAGCCCGGTGGCCGTCCCCATCGTTGGTTACTTTACTTTATGAACTTGATGGCCGTCCCCGTCATGTTTCATTCGATCCCCATAGAATTTTACAGCTTTACCTTGATGGCCGTCCCCATCATAATATCCTTTTTTCCAGCTAGTCGGCCGTCCCCGTCTTGGCTTTACCTTCTATCCCCAGCATGTCGGCCGTCCCCGTCATCGCTTTGTTTTCCGCACCTTTACAATATACTTTATTTTCCTTTTGAAATCTATATCCCTTTTCTTCTTCATTCTGTGAGTGCAAATTTTGGACTGTCTTTGGTATTCAACCACAAGTTATCCTGTTTGCCTGTTAAGCCATAGCTTACATCCTGCACAGTTAACTCATGTTTGAATAGGGGCAGCTGTAAACACCCCAAATTTGCCCTCACCCATTCACACCATGGCTTGTGATCATCCTCATATGCATAAACACAATCATATCATCTCACATCTCATTTTTGATTCACTGCATAGTTTCTAAGGCATCTGCACCTAGGGTTTGTGATCTGAGCAATCCCAAAGCATCTTGAGCCATTCCAAAGGCCACCAATCAACTCAAAGGGGTCCATGTGTGTTCATATGTCATATTCCATCTCTTCAAAGTCAAAAATGCAGAGGGATCACAAGGACTAGGGTTTGAGTGGATGCAGAGCCAGGATAAACTGCACAGTTGACTGAAAATTAGGGTTTTGGTTTCAGAGGCCATAACCCCAAATTTTTTGGTCATTCTTGTTTCCATTGGTCTCTATATGGTATAGGGAGTATGCATATCAATTTTCATGAAGAAATTCCATGGGGAAGTCATCTGATCAAGGGTTGACTTTTCAGACAAGTCAGTGTAAAATCAGGGCATCTGAGGCCCCCAATGACCCAACCAATGGTTGATCTTCATCATTTTGAGTGTATATGATCTTTATTTGATCATGGAAGAAGGTTGAAGTTCATAAAAATCAAGAATTTAGGGTTTTTGCAAATGTTGACTTTTTGGGCATAGTTGACTTTTCAAGAATGCATCATTTTAGGTCATTTTTCAAGCTTTGATTCTTGATCCAAAAAGGCTTCAAATGGAAAAACTTTGGTCATGAAAGTTGTAGATCTCATCTTTCCCTTTTCAAAAAGTACAAGAACATGATCAAACTCTTCTTGGATCAAAAGTTATGGCAAGGCAAAGTTGGCTAAAATCATTGATTTTCAAGGCATGCCCTAAGTGAGAATTTTGCAAAATCTTGGACCAATGCATATTGCAGCCTCTAATTCATTTCAAACCAGCACATAAACTTTCTCTAAGTCCTAAAAATCAGAAATGAACTAAGAATGCCCATGGTTTTATGTTTGGTTGGACAAAAAAGGTCACATGTGAACAAAAAGTCACAAGTTGCAAAACTCATGATCATGCTTCCTCCTACTTGCAGCCTTGGATGCTGAGCTTTGCTAGCCTCTCACCTCACCTTGCTGCACCAGAACCAGCCCATGTACTTGCCTAGATCATGATCCATACCTCTCTTACACAATATTTGACTTTTTGCAAAAGGTAACTTACCAATCAATAAAGGGCATGTCTTGTCAACTGACCAATGAGAGAGAGTTATGTGGACAATTTGCAAGCTAGACATAACACAAGGCAAGGCTGAAACATCACACACAAATCACATTCACAAAAACACACCACATGGCAAGTTGCTTCGAATCTGCTTACACAGCTTGCAAACATTCACACCATCTTCACCATTCAACTCACCTTGCTCCATAGACCACAAAGCACCAAGAACCCAAGCCTAAAACAGCCAGAACATCCCACTGCCATTTCTCACTTCATTTTGCAGTTTCATTCGAAACTCTCACCACAGCTTGCAAACATACAAACAAACACTCCAGACCTACTCCATTCATCCTCAGGACCACAAACAACCATTCACAATGACCTGAAAGTGCCTGGAACACCATAGCCATTTCTGACTGAACTGAAGCAGGAGCTTTCGAAACTCACTATCCAGCCAACTTAAACTCTCATTGAGCATTCAAACATCTTCTGGGGATCAAGTGGAGTGGTTTGTACTGAAAGGAGAGGCCAGAAAGTCATCCAGGTGAAAGCTCCAAATCTCAGGTAGCTTGAAATTATTTTTTCCAGAAATCATTTTTCTTGTTACAAACTTGTTCTATGTGATTCACTGATTATCCTGATGTCATTGGTTTTGAAAATGGCTTTGATTTGAGAGTTTAATTTGTCTATGAAACCTGCGTGCCCTAGTTTCCATTTTCTTCGATTCATCTTGTTTAGGAAGAAGAAATGTGTTTTGAGAGAGGGGTTTGATTCGTGAGAGGATGGAGATCATTTCTATGTTCTTAGTTTTCATTTTTGATACGATTTGAGGGGTTTGGGAAGTTTTCAGGTGAGCTGCTCGCCGGAGAAGACGACCGGAAGTCTTCTCCGGCAGCCTGAGAGTGATTAGGGTTAATTATCATTAATTAGGCAACTTTGAATCTGGTCCCTTGGATGGACTCTCCCGCGCGCGAATGAAAGGCTGAGATGAGCCATTAGAAACCCTAATCCTGATTATCCATTTAATTCCTGATTAATTAATTCATAATTTTAATTTAACCAAGTTTGAATTGGGACCACAAGATCACGCGCCAAGTCAATGGTCCCCTCCCCAGATTGCATCTCAGCCTCTCATTCTGATTACTTTCACTTTTATTTAATTTTTATTCATTTTCTTTTCAATTAACTTGCATATTTAATTTAAAATAGCAAAAAATACATAAAAATTATGAAACTTTTTCCTCTGAGTTTTATTAATTTTTATGACACAAAAATATTTTTATTTTATTTTTATCATCAAAAAAAGTATTTTTAAATATTTAAGAGATTATTTTTAATTGATTAATGGGAATTAATTAATTAAAAATACTTTTAGGCATTTAAAAATTACAAAAAAATTCATGAAATGTTCTAAGACATTTAGAAACATTGTCCAACCTTCAAACCAAATTTCTTTTTTGATCTTGATGCATTTTAAGAATTTTTCATTGAATTAAATCATTTTTTATGCATTATTTTGATCATGGATTCAAAAATTCATTTCTGCCTATTGAAGAAGGTTGAGACATTGATTCTTCTTGCATTGTTTTGTGTTTAGCATGTAGTTTCCAGGGTAAAATGGCCATGATTTGATCTTGCATTTTCTAATTGTTTGGCATTTCTTTTGGTAAGAACCCTAAAAAACCCTAATAACTTGTAAAAATCATATCTTGAGATTGGTTAAGAGTTGAGAGTTCCCCTTTGGGCAGTGGTTTATTATAGGTCTAGGGTTTCTTTGGATGCCATTTTCCATTTTTGATCTTAAGGTTTGCTTCTGTTTTTGGTTTTGGTTTGATGTTTGATCCATAAACCCTAATTTGGGCTTTCTTTTGCATCCTTCTTGCATTCTCTTGCATAACATGACTTGTCTTTTCATTTTGTGCATTCTTGTGATTCATTTGACATCTTGAGACATATAGGAAGCATGTTTGATCATTGCATTACATATTTACCATGTCATTTGTCTTGTATGCTTCATAACATTTCATGCTTGTTCATGCTCCTTAACTTGCATCATTTGCATTCATGATCTTGTGTGAACATCCCCATGTCTTGCCTCATGTTTGCAGCACCTCATAACATCATAATCATCATCTACATGCTTCTGGTTTTGTTTAGCATCATGCCATTTCATGTCATCTAGCATTGCATTGCATCTCTTTCTAACATTTCAGGTGGTAAGTAAACTTGAGAAGTGAATTTGCCTTCACTTCTCATAACTTGTCTTCATCTCTTTTCATGCATCCTTGCTGCATTTTTGTATGTGTTTGAGTTTGAGCTTGCTCATTCTTCCTTTTCCCACTTTCTTCCTTCAAGTGACTTGACTTCTTGAATGAAGCAAGTCACTTTGCTTCTCTTGATCCTGTTCATCTGCTTCCTGGTGGCTCCTCTGAAGATTGTTCTTGAAAACCTCACAAACCTTAGGATCATCCAAGCATGACAATGAATTAGGGTCTTGATTAGTATCCCCTCTTAGTTTTACCTTTGTGTCTCTCTTTGAGTCTTCTCTTCTCATCTCATAATCAGGGATTAAACCCTAAAGGCTTTAAGACTTTGTGATTAGGGTTATGCCTGCATCCTTCTCTTAGGATGGAGTGTATAACTTTAATCCTAAGTATTAAACCCTTTATGTGTTTAAATCTCTTAATCAATTCACCCAATAATCATCAAGACATCACACTTGTAACTTGGGCCTTGCATTAGGGTTCTATTTCTTCCTTAAGTGGTTAAGAAGGACTAACCCTAGTGTTAATGGACAAGTCCCCCTCAAGTTGTCTTACAAACAATAAAACTCACTTCATCATCATACCATTAAATAAAATCCACTTAATCAAAGGCTTGTTTTGTCATGAGTTTAATCCCTAATCATGGATTAAGTTGAGGAGTTTTCCTCAGCTTAAACATTCTCATCTATCATCCTTCTTTTAGGATGGTGTAATGAGTCTGTTTAATCCATGATTATGGCTTAACCTCATTACTCAACACTAAACAAAAACAACAAAAACATCTAAATAATCACAAGTAGGTTAATGATCTTAACCCTACACCACAGGTGATTAAGTGTGAGAATCTGACTTCACACTTAAGGTATTCTCATTACCCCTAAACAGAGGGAGGATGTGATGAGTTTACTAAATCCATTGGTTTAGACTTAAGCTCATTAACTTATGACAAAATCCAAAAACAATAAAAGACTGAAAACACAAAAACAAACAATAATCGTCTCCTCCGGGATTCTTTTCTCATCACCTTCATTCACAATCGAGAACTCGCTTCTTCCGTCTAATGCAAGATAGTTTGCATCTGTGCCAGACAGATCATACACTTGAGCATTGACAAGCAAGCAGTTCACAAGTCAATTCATCTTTCAGTCTCTTTGGGTCGAACTACGGTGTTCTGACTTCCTCATTGCACGAGAGGATACGTAGGCATAACTTAACAGTTATCGAACAAAAGTCTCTGTATATTCCCCCTCCTTCTAGCCTTATCCTTTAGCCTCATTATCATGAGCATTTCTTCTTTGTTCTCATACTGACACTGTACATTTACACACCTCACATTCTTCTTACACTGACACCTGTACATCCTTTTCCAGCTCTTTTATACACAGATTGCACTGACACTACCCCTTTAAAACACAAATCTTTTAAGCGTGGATCCCGTCGAGTACGGCGGACAATCTGGGTGCTAATACCTTCCCAGGTTGTAACCAACCCCCTTTCTCAGTCTCTCTGGTTCGCAACCGTCTTATCCATCTCTTTCTAGGTCTATGCAGCATTGCCTTTCCTCCGGGATAAAAATGCCTAGCTGGCGACTCTTTTCATCTCCAGTGAGTTCACGGCTGTGTGTTCTCATTGTCCTTTTCGCCGTCCGTTCGCGCTTGTACCGGGATGCAAATCTTCGGGAGTGACAATATGTTTTGACCCCTCAGAGGGCTTGTATTTGTAAACAAACCATGTACCATTTCTGCCTTTTGTAATATATGTGTTAGTTTGTTCCATCCGAGTTTATTCCAAAAGCAACATCAACAGCATCTTCAAGGGTCTAGAAGGGTCAAAACTGAATGCCAAGCCGGATACCTTGAAAACAAATAAGCATACTGCATTGCATGCTAACCCTTTGTTTGTTTTGTAGGTTTTTTGTTTTATTGTTGCTAACTCTGTTGTGATGTTCAGGAATTATTGCTCGGCGCCGGGTATTTCCCCTCAACCGTCCGCACCGTTATCCAACCCGTAACAATCTTCCAGGCATCCAAATGGATCAGGTACAGCAGGACCTTGCAGAGGTTAGAAATCAAATGGCAAACGAAAGATTGGAAATGAGAACGCAGATGACTCTGTTTATGGAAGTGATGAACAACATGGCTCAGAGCCAGGAAAGATTGAGGGCCATGGTGGAAAGGCAAAATCAAGAAGATCCACATATAGGAACTGCCGGCACCAGCAACAATGAAAGGGTACAACCTCATGTTAACCCCCCTGTATTTGGCCCCCATCTTCACCCGGAGGTCAACATTCCTGCAAATGTTCAAGGGACAGCCACTGCACCCAGGGTACTTCAAGAAGACCCCCAAGAGGACCAATTCACAGTAATGGGTGCTGGGGAGGAAGCTTATGATAGAAGGTTGGATGAGATAGCTGAGAAATTGAGGTCCTTAGAGTCTCAAAATTCTTTGGGTTTCGACGTCATGGACATGGGCTTGGTAGACGGGGTCAGGATCCCCCATAAGTTCAAGCCTCATTGTTTTGAAAAATACAACGGGACTTCATGCCCCCGGACTCATCTACAATCATTTCTGGGAAGGCTGAAGGCCTATACTATGGATGAGAAGCTCTGGATGTTCTATTTCGAAGATAGCTTGACAGGAGCCTCAAGAGAATGGTGCTCTCATCTGACGAGAGCAACTATCAGGTGTTGGAAGGACCTGGCAGAAGCCTTTATCAGACAGTATCAGTACAACTTAGACATGGCACCCAACAGGACCCTCCTAATGGGAATGTCACAGTCGTCAAGGGAAAGTTTCCGAGAATATGCCCAGAGATGGAGGCAATTGGTTGCTGCTGTTCAGCCACCTATGTCTGAAAGGGAAATGGCAGACATGTTTATGAACACCCTTCAGGGAACGTATATTGACAGGCTGGCTGCTTTCTCTTCCACTAGCTTTGCAGATGTTGTCATAGCTGGGGAGAGAATTGGGAGCCTGTTAAAAATGGGCAAGATCTCTGACAATGGTGCCAGCTCGTCCAGTAGTACAAGAAAGCCTTTTGCAGGCCCAAGAAGAACTGGCGAGACCAATGCCATCCACACCAACAGGGGCAGGCCCCAATTTGTTCACAGGTCAGTGGCAGCAGTCACCATTCCTGCTCCGGCTCATCCTCAACCAGTCTATCAGCCTCCACAGTAAAACTATCAGCAACAACCCCAGTACCCTCAACAAAATCAGTATCCTCCAAGAAATTACAACAACAACAACAGCAACAACAATAATCAGCAAAGGCCATTTCAGCAGAGGCCATCTCAAGCTAATAGGGTGATCGATCAGATCCCTATGCCATATGCTACATTGCTGCCACAACTCCTGAAACTCAACCTGGTTGAGCTAAGGACGCTGGCACCTCCAGATCCCAACAGTCTACCCAGGAATTATGACTCCAACGCCAGATGTGCCTTCCATTCAAATGCACCTGGCCACAGTACAGAAAAGTGCAGAGCTTTGCATATGAAAGTACAAGACCTGATAGACTCAAAAGCTTTGAATTTCGCACCACCACCCAATGTCAATAAGAACCCGATGCCAAACCACGGTGGTCCCCGAATTAACGCTATTGAAGAAGACAAGCCGTCTTATTTAATAACCAGTGTGGGTCAGATCCGGACACCGTTGGTAGAAATCAAGGCTCAACTCCTCGAATGTCAAATGTTCCCGGGGTGTGAGTTGGGTTGTGCTTACTGCAATATCTCAGTAAATGGGTGCGATAATCTGAGGAATGGCATTGACGGTCTTATTCAGAGTGGCCAACTTCAGATCACCACATCATTTCCAACAAACCCAGCAACCTCATCAGCAACAGTTTCAGAACCTCCTACAACTGCAACAACTATTGTTCTTGACAATTCTTCGGTTTCATCAACAAGTACTTCATCTGTCATTTCAACTGACCAGATGTCAACAAATGTTCCTTCTACAACTCCAGCACCACTCCATTTTGAAACTCCTACAACAACAACATCCATACTCCCGACAATGTCTCCTACAACACCAGCAACAAATCATGAAGATGTCTCTACTGTCACAATATTCTACGATCCTGAAAACAACTCTGTCTACAACTCAGAAGGTGCTGCTCCCGCCAGAGCACCAGTTACAATTTATTATGATCCGCAGACTATCGCAGTTCCTTCAACAACAGCAATCAGTCCAGTCACTATCACGGTGCCTGGACCAGTACCCTACGAAAGCAGTAATGCCATCCCCTGGCATTACGGCTCTGACTTGTACTGTGAAGGACAAAGAATCACTTTTGAATCATCAACCCCTGCACCTCAAATAGGCAATGTGGGAGGAGGCGGAGGCTTCACTCGAAGCGGACGTCTTTTCGCTCCACAAATTCAGAGGCCCGCTGCCGAAGCAGAAGCTGCTGCCAAGGCAAAAGGGAAGAGCCCTGTGCAGGAAGATCAAGCTATTAAGGAAGCTTTGAGAACACCCTTCGATCAAGAGGTTGATGAGTTCATGCGAATCATCAAAAAGAGTGATTATAAAGTAGTGGATCAGCTTCATCAGACGCCTTCCAAGATCTCAATCCTATCATTGCTTATGTGCTCCGAAGCCCATCCGAATGCACTACTCAAAGTCTTGCACGCAGCTTACGTGCCTGAAGAGATCACTGTCAATCAGCTGGAAGCTATAGTGGGGAATGTTAATGCTAGTCATGGACTAGGGTTCACCAACACTGATTTGACCACGGAAGGCCGCAACCATAACAAGGCATTGCACATAACCATGGAATGTAAAGGTGCTGTCCTTTCCCATGTGCTGGTAGACACGGGGTCATCCCTCAATGTCTTACCTAAAAAGGCCCTGGTGAAGCTAGAATATGACGGATTGGCATTGAGACCCAGCAACCTGGTGGTGAGAGCCTTTGATGGTTCAAAGAGATCGGTTCTGGGAGAGATTGAGTTGCCCATAACGATTGGCCCGCAAACCTTTAAAACTACCTTCTACGTGATGGATATACAGCCCGCCTACAGCTGTTTATTGGGTAGGCCATGGATTCACGCTGCTGGCGCCGTGACCTCTACCCTTCACCAGAAGTTAAAATATGAGTGGGAGGGTCAAATCGTTACAATCTGCGGAGAGGAGGACATTTTTGTCATCCACCTGGCTACTTATAAGTACATTGAGATGGATGGGGAGATCCATGAAACAATGAGCCAGGGGTTCGAAGCCTTGAATGTGAATGAAACATCTGCTGTACCTGGTACTTCAATATCGTCATACCAACAAGCCCGGAAGGTTGTTGAGGAAGGAACTGCCCAAGGCTGGGGCAAGCTACTACCGGTGGAGAAGAAAGAGGATAGATTTGGGTTGGGTTACAAACCAACTCAACAAGATCAAGCCGAGGCTGCAAAAGAGCCCAACTTTGTGAGTGGGGGGATGCTCACCCCTGATGCTGTCAACTGTCTGGAAGACGAGCTAGAAGAAGAACGCAACCTGGAAAGCTGGATTCGTCCAAAGATCCCGGGGAGCAGTGTCTCGAACTGGTCTTCCCAGGAAATTATAAGAGTTACTCATGCAGAGTAATTATTATTTCCTGTATTTTTATAGCATGCATCAAAGTCTTGCATCTTGCCCAAGATGACAAGACTCATTTTGTAATCGGGCCATCTGTACTTTTTGTGCAAACAAGATTAATCAATGAAATATCATACATCTTTTTGCAAATGAGTCTTTTTTCTTTTTCGCTCACTGTTTTTCCATTTTTCTTTTTGTACAAAAAATAAATGGCAGTGTTTTCAAAATGACAACTCTATTTCGCTTTTCTAAACAAGATTAAAATCAAATCACTAAAATGAACAACTGAACCCTTGCAGAATGTGCCTTCCAGACAGCACCGACAACAGCACGGCTATGACTTCGTATGACTTTGATAATCCAATCAATCAAGTTGATGAAGGGGTTGAAGAAGAATATGAGCTTCCTGAAGAGCTAGCCAGGTTGTTAAGACAAGAGGAAAAGGTTATTACTCCTCACCAGGAGGAGGTTGAAACGACCAATCTTGGTACAGATGAAGACGTGAAAGAAGTTAAAATCGGGGCCTGCCTGCAAGACTCAGTGAAAAGACAACTGATTGACCTGCTCCAAGAGTATGTGGATGTGTTCGCTTGGTCTTATCAAGATATGCCAGGGTTGGATACCGATATTGTTGTGCACAAGCTACCCTTGAGAGAAGAATGCCCACCGGTTAAACAGAAACTGCGCCGTACTCGTCCAGACATGGCTATGAAGATCAAGGAGGAGGTACAAAAGCAATGGGACGCCGGTTTCCTTGCTGTGACTAGCTATCCACCGTGGGTTGCTAATATTGTGCCTGTGCCTAAGAAGGACGGCAAAGTAAGAATGTGTGTGGACTACCGGGATCTGAACAGAGCCAGCCCAAAAGATGACTTCCCATTACCTCACATTGATGTATTGGTGGATAATACGGCTCAGTTCTCGGTATTCTCCTTCATGGATGGATTTTCAGGATACAACCAGATTAAGATGTCACCTGAAGACATGGAGAAGACAACCTTCATCACACCTTGGGGCACGTTCTGCTACAAAGTAATGCCATTTGGGCTCAAGAATGCTGGTGCAACATATCAACGGGCCATGGTAACATTATTCCACGATATGATTCATAAAGAGATAGAATGTTATGTGGATGACATGATTGCCAAGTCCCTCACTGAAGAAGATCACCTGGTGAATCTGCTGAAGTTGTTCAAGCGTCTGAGGAAGTATCAACTGAAGTTGAACCCCAACAAATGCACATTCGGGGTATGATCCGGTAAGCTGTTGGGCTTTATTGTAAGCGAAAAAGGGATTGAAGTTGACCCTGACAAAGTCAAAGCCATTCAGGAGATGCCTGCACCAAAAACAGAGAAGGAAGTTCGAGGTTTCTTAGGTCGATTGAACTACATTTCACGATTCATATCTCACCTCACAGCAACCTGTGAACCTTTGTTCAAGCTGTTAAGAAAGGAACAGACGGTCAGGTGGAACGAAGACTGCCAGAAGGCTTTTGACAAGATCAAGGAATACTTACAAGAGCCTCCAATCCTTATGCCTCCAGTTGAAGGAAGACCTCTGATAATGTACTTGACAGTATTAGAAGAGTCAATGGGGTGTGTGCTGGGCCAGCATGACGAGTCTGGTCGAAAAGAGTATGCAATATACTACCTAAGCAAAAAGTTTACCGACTGTGAACAACGTTATTCACTGCTCGAGAAGACTTGATGTGCTTTAGCGTGGGCTGCTCGCCGACTGAGGCAGTATATGTTGACCCACACCACTTTATTGATCTCAAAGATGGACCCTGTTAAGTACATATTCGAGAAGCCAGCTCTTACCGGACGGGTTGCAAGATGGCAAATGATTCTTACAGAATACGACATCCAGTACACTTCTCAGAAAGCCATCAAGGGCAGTGTATTGTCTGAATATCTTGATGAGCAACCCATTGATGATTACCAGCCTATGAGATTTGACTTCCCTGATGAAGACATCATGTTCATAAGAGCGAAAGATCACGAAGGGCCTATTCACACTAAAGGGCCCGACCCGGGAGAAGAATGGACTATGATGTTTGATGGGGCTGTTAATATGAATGGTCGTGGTGTTGGCGCAGTACTCATTACACCTAAGGGAGTTCACATGCCTTTCTCGGAAAAACTCACTTTCAACTGCACTAACAACGAAGCTGAATACGAAGCTTGCATTATGGGTCTTGAGGAAGCCATTGACCTCAGGATCAAGACATTGACTGTATTCGGAGATTCAGCTCTGGTAATCAATCAAACCAACGGCAAATGGTACACCCACCAGGATCATCTGATACCTTATAGGGATTATACAAGGAGGTTATTGACTTTCTTTACGACAGTCAAGCTTGAGTATATCCCTCGGGACGAGAATCAGTTTGCAGATGCTCTGGCTACCATTTCATCCATGATCAAAGTTCAGGCCGTCAACTTTGTACCTCAAATCTCAGTGTCCAGACTGGAAAGACCAGCATATGTGTTCGCAGCAGATGTTGTTAAAGATGATAAGCCTTGGTTCCACGACATTAAGTGCTTCTTGGAGGATCAAACATACCCACCTGGGGCATCTTCCAATGATAAGAAGACTTTGAGAAGGCTTGCTGGTAGTTTCTTCTTGAACACTGATGGTTCTCTATACAAAAGGAACTTTGATATGGTACTCCTCAGATGCGTTGATAAGACAGAAGCAGATTTGTTAATGCACGAAGTGCACGAAGGATCCTTTGGTACCCATGCTGGAGGACATGCAATGGCTAAGAAGTTGTTAAGATCAGGCTATTATTGGATCACAATGGATGCAGACTGTTGTGCCTATGCCAGAAAATGCCACAAGTGCCAGATCTATGCAGATAAAGTGCACGTGCCTCCTAACCCTTTGAACATAATGTCTTCACCCTGGCCCTTTGCTATGTGGGGCATTGACATGATTGGCAAGATCGAGCCAACTGCTTCAAATGGTCACAGATTCGTCCTGGTCGCCATTGACTATTTCACCAAGTGGGTTGAAGCAGCGTCATATGCCAATGTTACAAGGCAAGTGGTAGCCAGATTTCTGAAGAGGGATATCATCTGTCGGTATGGAGTGCCCGAGCGAATCATTACTGATAATGGTTCCAATCTAAACAACAAAATGATGGCAGAGCTGTGCCGGGACTTCAAGATCCAACATCACAATTCTTCTCCTTACAGGCCAAAGATGAATGGCGCTGTTGAGGCAGCAAATAAAAATATCAAGAAGATTGTGCAGAAGATGGTAGTCACCTACAAAGACTGGCATGAAATGCTACCGTTTGCCTTGCATGGGTACCGCACGTCGATCAGAACGTCCACTGGGGCGACACCGTATCAGTTGGTATATGGTATGGAAGCAGTCCTACCTGTTGAAGTTGAATTACCCTCTCTGCGGGTACTAATGGATGTCAAACTGAGTGAAGCAGAATGGGTTCGGTCCCGATATGAACAACTGAATCTGATCGAAGAGAAAAGATTGGCTGCAGTCTATCATGGGCAGTTGTATCAGAAAAGAATGAAGAAAGCCTTCGATCAGAAAGTCAGGCACCGAGAGTACCAAGTGGGGGATCTTGTGCTGAAAAGAATCCTCCCTCCTCATACAGACCACAGGGGCAAATGGACCCCAAATTATGAAGGACCATTTGTAGTAAAGAAAGTTTTCTCTGGTGGAGCACTGATGCTCAGCACCATGGATGGTGAAGGTTTCCCGTCACCTGTGAATTCAGATGCAGTTAAAAAATACTTCGCATAAAATGACCCGCTGGACACAAAAACAAAATGTAAGTCCAGGCAAAAAATAGGGCATCCCGGCGAGTCAAAAACAGAATAAAAGACTCGGGCAAAAATAAGGGAAAATAAATAAAAAACGTACACCCGCTGAGTTGAAAAGCCGCATTGGACAGCTCAGGCAAAAAATGGGTATCCCGATGGATTGAAAACCTGAAAGGGCGATCCATGCAAAATAAGGGGATAAGCGAACAACTGCATTCTGAATTCGTCTGTATCGTTTACAACTTGGTAAGCTTCGAAAGGATCAAGCTTCAATCAGAATCAACATCCTTCAGAAAGCAAGATGAGAAGAACGACAAAAGTCATACGAGTCATAGTAAAAAGGAAGCTCCTTAAAGCGTCATCAACATTGCCAGCATTTTGTTTCTCAATTTGTAACAATCTCCTCATTTCAGGGGATTTGTTTCTTTGACTGTATCTCGCCAATTCAGGGCATATGAATTAATAAAATCATATTTTCAGTCACGTCTCGTCTTGTACATTTTTACTTGCGAAAAATGTCTGATATCTAAAGAAAAATTGAATGCATAAGAAATACAGATGTTTATCTTCAAATAAAAAACGTGCTTGCAGGAAATATGCTTACTCTCAGAAGTGCCTAACTTCTGTGACGGAATCCAGTAAGAGATACCTCGGGATTATTTGTGCGTTTCCCTATCTTTGCAGGATTGCAGGTATCCAGAACACAACTTGGGGCATGTAAGCTTCACTCCAACAAGTTGACAAATCGTCACTCAACGCTCAAAGTGTGTCCTCCCCAACCGAGTTGCCACTTGTTACTTCTCCCCATCAGAGTTGCCAGGGCAATGCCAGAAGGCGCCCATGTCCCCGGCTGAGTCAAGGACCCTCTTCAACAGAATCCCTAGGGAGATCTTTCAGTGATTTCTCTTTCTCCCCAGCCGAGTTGCCATCTCGCCCTCAGCCGAGTACAAAGTCAAAGAGCTATCTCCCCACAGAGCTTCAGCCTCTATCCAGAAGAGCAACGCATGAAGAACTCACAACAGAGTGAAGAAAGCTTCCACAAACCCCAGCTGGGTCCCCCATTACTGAGATAGGTCTATCAAGGACCCATATCCCCAAGCAGATATCATATCATCAGATCTACCAATGATCTTATCCCCAGCTGGGATGCCCATTTCAAGCAGATCGGCCAAAGATCTTCGTGGCAACGGGATCCGGATCCCGGTTCGGTATCTTGTGCATAATCATAGCATTCGCATCATATTCACCCCACAAAGCGTAGCATTCCGTCTAATACGGAGCATTACGGCAAAAAAAAAAAAAAAAAAAAAAACACATAGCATAATCATAAGCCATGTTGAGAATCGAACACTTGTGAATAATAACCGTTCATCATTAGTATACAGAAAAATCCCCACCAGAGTCCCCAGCAAAAGCAGTTGCCTCGCAAATCACAAACACCAGTATACACTCCTTTTGACACCCGCCCGTGTCATCACTCCCCAGTAAAGTCGCCCGAGCACCCTTTACAAACAAGATCACCCGTATTACAGATACTTCTTGACACCCGTCCGTGTCATATCCCCAACAAAAAGCCAAAGACATCATCTTTGCACTCACCTATCCTTGTATATACATTTTCTCGACACCCGTCCGTGTCACATCCCCAGCACAGTCGCTTACACTTTTACAACCTATATACTTGTTAATATTATCATACTTTTCTCTCTTGGCACTCGTCCGTGTCACTCTCCCCAACAGATAAACATTCATCTAGACACCATTCTCACTACTCAGGTTATACTTATACAAGATACTCGTCCGTATCTCGTATACACCGTTTATATCCCCACAGATTCGACGTTGGTTCATGTTCTTTGTTAACCAGTTGGTACTCGTCCGTACCATCATCTCAGAATATGCGTCCAGTGTTTGTTTCTACATGATACTCGTCCGTATCATAGTCTTAAGGATGCTCGTCCGCATCTTTAATCCATACACTGTGTCAAACACTCATGTCTTCTTGAATATAGATGCTCGTCTGTGTCTACTATTCCCCAGAAGAATCTTCAGATTCAACACTCGTCCGTGTTCTCTGTTAACCAGTTGATACTCGTCCGTATCATCATCTCTGAACACGTGTCAGTATTTGTTTCTACATGATACTCGTCCGTATCATAGTCTTAAGGATGCTCGTCTACATCTTTAATCTATACACAACATCTAAACACTTATACTCTCCTTTCTTGGTTGTAAACACTCGTCCGTGTTTACTATATCCCCAGTAGATCGCCAAGTAAGCAAATCTTCTTTATCTGACACTCGTCCTATGTCATGATAAACCTTGAGAGCAGCCGTACCCTGCTAGGTGGTCATCCTCCACCTCTTGATGGTCGTCCTCCATCATGCTCATCTGATGGCCGTCCCCATCGTTGATTCTTTAGCAGTCGTCCCCTGCTAGGTGGTCGTCCTCCACCTCTTGATGATCGTCCTTCATCATTTTATCCAATGGCCGTCCCCATTGTTGATTTTGGTTATCTGGCATTCGTCCTATGTCATGATAAGCTTTGAGAGCAGCCGTACCCTGCTAGGTGGTCGTCCTCCACCTCTTGATGGTCGTCCTCCATCATGCTCATCCGATGGCCGTCCCCATCGTTGACCTTTTATCCGGCATTCGTCCTATGTCGCGATATTTTCGGCAGCCGTACCCTGCCAGGTGGTCGTCCTCCACCTTAGATGATCGTCCCTCATCTTTACCCAACAGAGCAGCCGTCCCCTGCTAGGTGATCGTCCTTCACCTTTGATGGCCGTACCCCATCATCTGTTATTTCATTTATTCTTTAACCCGATTGTCGTCCCCGTCGTGGTCCCTTTTCTTTTTAGCCCGATGGCCGTCCCCATCGTCGGTTACTTTGCTTTATGAACTTGATGGCTGTCCCCGTCATGTTTCGTTAGTTCCCAGAGAATCTTACAACTTTATCTTGATGGCCGTCCCCATCATAATTCCTTACTTTTCCCAGCTAGTCGGCCGTCCCCGTCTTGGCTTTACCTTTTATCCCCAGCATGTCGGCCGTCCCCGTCATTGCTTTATTTCCCACACTTTACAATATACTTTATTTTCCTTTTACAATCTATATCCCTTTTCTTCATCATTCCGTGAGTGCAAATTTTGGACTGTCTTTGGTATTCAACCACAAGTTATCTTGTTTGCCTGTTAAGCCGTTGCTTACATCCTACACAGCTAACTCATGTTTGAATAGGGGCAGCTGTAAACACCCCAAATTTGCCCTCACCCATTCACATCATGGCTTGTGATCATCTCATATGCATAAACACAATCATATCATCTCATATCACATTTTTGATTCACTGCATAGATTCAAAGTCATCTGCACCTAGGGTTTGTGATCTGAGCAATCCAAGAGCTTCTTGGGCCACTCCAAAGGCCACCAATCACTTCAAAGGGATCCATGTGTGTTCTTATATCATATTACATCCTCTCAAAGTCAAGAATGCAAAAGAATCACAAGAACTGGGTTTGATATGGATGCAGAGCCAAGTTTGACTGCACAGTTGACCTAAAATTAGGGTTTTGGTTTCAGAGGCCATAACTCCAATTTTTTTGTTCATTCTTGTTTCCATTGGTCTCTATATGGTATAGGGAGTATGCATATCAAGTTTCATGAATAAATTCCATGGGGAAGTCATCTGATCAAGGGTTGACTTTCTGGACAAGTCAGTGTAAAATCAGGGCATCTGAGGCCCCCAATGACCCAACCAATGGGTGATCTTCATCATTTTGAGTGTATATGATCTTTATTTGATCATGGAAGAGGTTTGAAGTTCATAATATTCAAGAATTTGAAGATTTTGCAAAGTTGACTTTTTAGGGCATAGTTGACTTTTCAAGAATGTGTCATTTTATGTCATTTTTCAAGCCTTGATATTTGATCCAAAAAAGCTTCAAATGGAAAAACTTTGGTCATGAAAGTTGTAGAATACATTTTTCCCTTTTCAAAAAGTACAAGAACATGATCTAATTCTTCTTGGATCAAAAGTTATGGTGTGACAAAGTTGCCAAAAATCACTTATTTTCAAGATGTGCACCAAATGAGAAATTTGCAAAATCATGAACCAAGGCCATTTGTAACTTCTAGTTCACTTGAAACCAATGTACAAACATCACATGAGTTCTAAAAATCAGAATTGGACCAAAGTTTCTCATGATCATGGTTTGTATAACAAGACTTTTTCATGAAGTTCCAAAAGTAACCAAGTTGCCAAACCATCATGATGCTTCTTACCACTTGCTGCATTGGCCTTTGAACCACTCTAGCCTCCCATACACACCATGCTGCGCCAGCCCTAGCCATTGTACCAAGCTAGAACCCAAGCCATACCTCTCTTACAAAAAAGTTGACTTTTGGCAAAAGCAAACATCCCAATCACAGCAGGCCATGTCACATCCTCTGGCCACTTGGAATTGTTTATACTATCCTTTAGCAAGCAAAACATAAGAACAAGCAAGGCTGAAACAGATCACAACACAGCATACACAAAACCACCCCATTTTGCAAAACCATTTGAATCTGCCTCCACAAACCTCAAACACTAAAACCAATTCCACATATCAATTCACCTGGCCTCATTGAGTAGAAACCAACAAGATTCAAGCCTGAAACCAGCATGAACTGAGCCTCACCATTTCTCATCCTCAAAACCAGAAATCTTCGAATCCCTTTATCCAACCATCAAACACACCATTTTTCTTCACCTACAAGCCAAGCACACCTAAAGGAGCAAGAATCCACCATTGGAGTGGCCTGAAACCTCCCTATTCCTGACTGTGTTATCTGCTACACCAGAAGTATTCCTCTCAAATCAGCCATCCACAAGAGCTTTGAGGTATCCCATTGAGCTCAGGAGAGTCAAAGAGGTCCACTTGCACACAAAGAAGGCCCTGGAAGCTCAATATTGAAGCTTTCCAGCTCAGGTATGAACATGAGCACTTTCTCCCAAAGCTTGCATTTTAAGTTATAATATGATTGCTTATGTCTTGCTGATTATGGGGATGCCTTTAGAATCAAAAACAAGTGAGAAATGAGCTTGTATGATCCCTCTGAAATTTCACCCGTGGATTTTGTTCTCTTCGATTTGCATGATTTCTGGGGTTTAAATGATGTTTGAGCATAGATTCGTGTCCTAGGATGTTAGAGGATCACTTAGGTGTGTTTAATTTGTGGAATAGATGCCTGAATCATGTTTTAGGGTTTTGGGGTCGCCGGGGAAGATGACCGGAGCTTCTCTCCGGTCACCTGAATGTGGTTAGCCCTAATCTCAGGTCATTAAGTGTGTTTGAATATTGGGCGTTGGATTGGTTGACTCAGTGGACTTCCCGTGCGCATGAAGGTCCCAGATCCTCTTGCTTTGCCCTAATCCACTTAGTTAGTTTAATTAATCCATAATTAAGTTAATATAATCAGATGCAATCCCAGCCGTACAGATGCGCGCTGGTCAACCATTTCAAACCCAGGATTAATCTCAGCCTCTCCTTTCGTTTACTTTTCCATTTTCTTTATTTTTATTTCATTTCTTTTCATTTTATTTGCATAATTTATTTAAAATAGTAAAAAATGTCTAAAAATTATGAAACTTTTTCTTAAGAGTTTTATTAATTTTTAAGACACAAAAATATTTTTATTTTCATTTTTAGCATTTAAAAAGTATTTTTGAATATTTAAAAGATTATTTTTAATTGATTAATGAGAATTAATTTATTAAAAATACTTTTAAGTATCTAAAAATCACCAAAAAATTCATGAAATGTTCCAAGACATTTAGAAACATTGTCCAACCTTCAAACCAAATTTCTTTTTGGATCTTGATGCATTTTGAGAATTTTTCTTTGAATTAAAATCATTTTTGTGCATTATTTTGATCCATAGTTCAAAAAATCATTTCTGCCTATTCATGAAGAGTTGGACATTGATTCTTCTTGCATTGCATTGTGTTTAGCATGTAGTTTTTGAGATTAAATGGCCATTATTTGATTCCTCATTTTCAATTTGTTTGGCATTTCTTTTGTTTGGAAACCCTAAAACCCTAGAATCTTGTAAAAATCATAACTTGAAATTGGTTAAGAGTTGGAACCTCTCCTTTGGGAATTGGTTTAGTATAGGATTAGGGGTCCTTTGTGTGGCATTTTCAATTTTTTATCTTAGGGTTTGCTTCTGATTTTGATTTTTGTTTGATGTTTGGTTCATAAACCCTAATTTGGGCTTCCATATGCATCCATCTTGCATTTTCTTGTATAACATGACTTGCCATGACATTCCATGCCTCCATTTGATTCATTTAACATCATAAGACATATTGAAAGCATGTTTGATCATTGCATCATGTATTTGCCATGTTGTATGCCATGTGCACTTCATAACTTTTCATGTATGTCCATGGTTCCTAACTTGCTTCATTTGCATTCATAAGCTTGTATGATCATTCCCATGTGCTGCCTCATGTTTGTAGCACCTCATAACATCATTAGCATCATGTATATGCTTCTGGTTTTGTTTCTCATCATGTCATCTCATCCCATTTTGCATTGCATTGCATTTCTTTTCTAACCTTTCAGGTGGTAAGTGATGTTGAGAAGTGAATTTGCCTTCACTTCTCATAACTTTTTTTTTCATCTCTCTTGCATCCATTGCTGCATTTTTGTTTGTGTTTGAGTTTGAGCTTGCTCATTCTTCTTCTTTCCTTACTTTCTTTCTTCAAGTGACTTGACTTCTTGAATGAAGCAAGTCACTTTGCTTCTCTTGATCCTGTTCATCTGCTTCCTGGTGTTTCCTTTGAAGATTGTTCTTGTAAACCTCACTAACTTTAGGAACAACCAAGCATGACAATGATTAGGGTTTTGATTAGTCTCCCCTCTTAGTTTTTACCTTTGTGTCTCTTTTGAGTCATCTCTTCTCATCTCATAATCAGGGACTAAACCCTAAAGGCTTTAAGGCTTTGTGATTAAGCTTATGCCTGCATCCTTCTATTAGGATGGAGTGTATAACTTTAATCCTAAGTGTTAAACCCTTAATGTGTTTAAATCCTCTAATTAATTCACATAATAATCATCAAGACTTCACACTTGTAACTTGGGCCTTGCATTAGGGTTCTAATTCTTCCTTAATTGGTTAAGAAGGACTAACCCTAGTGTTAATGGACAAGTCCCCCTCAAGTTGTCTTACAAACCATAAAAATCACTTCATCATCATACCATTAAATAAAATCCACTTAATCAAAGGCTTGTTTTGTCATGAGTTTAATCCCTAATCATGGATTAAGTTGAGGAGTCTTCCTCAGCTTAAACATTCTCATCTATTATCCTTCTATTAGGATGGTGTAATGAGTCTGTTTAATCCTTGATTATGGCTTAACCTCATTACTTAACACTAAACAAAAACACCAAAAAACATCTAAATAATCACAAGTAGGTTAATGATCTTAATCCTACACCAAAGGTGATTAAGTGTGAGAATCTGACTTCACACTTAAGGTATTCTCATTACCCCTAATCAGAGGGAAGATGTGATGGGTTTACTAAATCCATTGGTTTAGGCTTAAGCTCATTAACTTATGACAAACTTTCACAAGCAATAAAAGGCTGAAAACTCAAAAACAAACAATAATCGTCTCCTCCGGGATTCTTTTCTCATCTCACTCACTCATAAACGAGAACTCGCTTCTTCTGTCTAATGCAAGACAGTTAGCACCTGAGCCAGACAGGTCATACACTTGAGCATAGGCAAGTAAGTAGTTCATCAGTCAATTCATCTTTCAGTCTCTTTGGGTCGAACTACGGTGTTCTGACTTCCTCATTGCACGAGAGGATACGTAGGCATAACTTAACAGTTATCGAACAAAAGTCTCTGTATATCCCCCCTCTTCCAGCATCTTTCTCTTAGCCTCATTATCATGAGCAATGCATTCTCATTCTTACACTGACACTGTATATTTCATCACACTTCACTTCTCTATACACTGACACCTGTACATCTTTTCCAGTTCTTTTATACACAGATTGCACTGACACTACCCCTTCAAAACACAAATCTTTCAAGCGTGGATCCCGTCGAGTACGGCGGACAATCTGGGTGCTAATACCTTCCCAGGTTGTAACCAACCCCCTTTCTCAGTCTCTCTGGTTCGCAAACCGTCTTATCCATCTCTTTCTAGGTTTATGCAGCATTACCTTTCCTCCGGGATGAAAATGCCTAGCTGGCGACTCTATTCATCTCCAGTGAGTTCACGTCTGTGTGTTCTCATTGTCCCTTTCGCCGACCGTTCGCGTCTGTACCCCATTTGACCCGGCTTCATTTGGTGGGAGCGACACGCAGGAAAGTCGCTTATTGTTTGTTGTTTTGTCTTTTATGAGAAATATTTTGAATTTGTTTGTGAATATTCTCATACTAAGACCTATCCATCGTGGTAGATAGCTTACACCTCGCCCCGAAACAGGATACGTATAAGTACTCCGCAACAAAGTCTCATGGCGTATAAGAACATTCAACCTTTATTAGGTATTTTATTATTTTCTTCATGACGTGAGAAAGAAATACTCAAGTTGAAAAAAGGGAAAAACTAAGGGGACTAAGACGCAACCCTAAATTAGTTATTATATTCAAAAAAGGGGGCCCTAATGGTTTGTGAGGTTTTTCTAATCCTAAGGAAGAAAGGAAAATAAGAAAAGAAATTAGAACTCAACTTACTTCCAAAGGAAGTTAAGTTGGTTCTAAATATGGGGAAACCTATACAAGTGGAATACAAATACTAAGGCAAACACAATTAAGAAATATAAAGAAATGAAGAAAAAGGATTAGTTTCAACATGCATATTAAACACATATAACAAATATAAAGCTAAACACATCATGTAAACGCCCTTAAAGGATTCCTAAGCCTAATTCCAAAAGCTAAAGGATCCTAAATGATAACAACATTCTAAAATCAGTATCTAAACCATATCAAGGCCTTCTAATATTCTAAGATAAAACCTAATCAAACTATGTTCTAATGCAACCATAAAACCCAAAGTTAAAATTAGATGGATTTACAATGGAAAAGTTGAATGAAATCAATGCACTAAAAATAGAAAAGGTCCTATAAAAAATATGAAATTAATTCCCAAAGGTCCCTAACCTGAATCGAATGTTGTGTTAAAAAATCTCCTAAACATTCACAACCTAACTATGTCAAATGATCACCTAAATCTACTTAAGATTTATTCACAAATTTTTGCAAACAACACTACCAAAACAGTGGATAAAATGGCCTAAAAAATATAACAAACATTATTCCATGTTCTCTTATGAGTCCTCTAAATATAGCAAAAAGAATGGGAAAAAAATATTACAGAAAGTGGGAGAACCAAAATGTACAAAATGAAGTATAAATGAAAGAATTCAATAGAAAACAAATTAAATGGAAATTGGCCAAAAATCAGAAAGTAAAAATGTAGAAAATTTTTAAAATGAGTTAGAAAGCTCCTATAATTTTTATAGAATTTTATTACAAGTTTTAATATTTTTTAAGGATTAAAATTGAAAGTATACTAAAACAGAAATTAGAAAAAAAGAAAGAAAATGGCAGGGGATTGTAGGAAATAATGTTTTCTTAGTTAAAGTGAACAAATGGGCTCAACACGGAGGTGCAAATAGCAAGAGAAAAGAGGCCCATTTGCGCTGGCTGGCTTCTTGAGGGTGTATAGAAAGGATATAATCAATTCTTTTGACTTAAATCTGGGCCGTATGATCAAATCCTTCCATTAGTAATCTCATAAAGCAAACCACAGGCGCATGAACATGGTAGTAATGGTGTACTGTCACACACACGATTGGCTGCAAAAGGAGCCTACCGGACGGTGACAAGTGTCACCGCCAATGTGGCTGAGGGGACCAAAGAATCTTATCTTCTTGGAATTGTTAACGGTGAATTGATTGGGATTTATTGCATTTTATTGTTATTAATATTCCATTATACTCTTTATGACCTTTTATTTCCACTAATCTTCATGAATTTAAAATCACTAAACTTATAAACTCAAAACAAAATAAAACTGAATAAAGAAGAACATATGAAACCCTAGGTCCCCCATTCCCTCTCCTTCTCCGCCGCCGTCATCTCCAATTCCTCTTCCCCTCGCCGCCACCATCCTCAACCTAAGCTACCTAACGCCTTCATCATCATTGCACCGTCACCACCCTAACTACACTTTCTTCGCCATTTCTATCCTAACCGTAATCGAGCCTCTTCTCTCAACTACAATCCGAAAGCAAAGATCTTAGGATCTCACTCAAAAATTCAGAACAATAATGAACACTCAACAAGAAACTACGCCTAAGGGGAGCTTGAATTTGTACCTGATGATTCAAAGTTGTGTAGCCGATGTCAGAAGGATGATGCTTCCGTTGCAAAGTCGTCGCGACGAAGACGTTGATGTTGCGAGTGATGCCAAATTCAGACACATGCTTCGATCTCACTTCTCATTCTTCTTTCGTTTCCCATTTTCGGTTCTAATTCGTTGTTGTCATGATTCAATGCTCACCGATACGATTTTTGCAGGTTGGTGATGATTATCGGTGGTGACGATGAAGGTAATGATGAAGAGGTACGAAATCTTCCCTTTACACTTCACTCTCTTGAACTCATCCTGATCCTTCTTGCATTTTCAATCTCTGAAACAATTGTGGTTATTGTTGGTGTGAATTGCAGGTTGTTGATGGAGATGATGCAATGGCATTGAATTGTTGATTATTGAGGTGATGAAAGTTCAAAGAGAGTTCGGATTGAAACAAACTTTGCAGGTTGGTGAGGATTGATTGTTACAAGAGAGTGAGGAAGAAACGAAAAAATGGAGAAAATATGGGTGGAGAGAGTTCAGAAGAATGGAGAGAGGTGAGCTAATGGTGAAGAATGATCCAGCCTTTGAAGATAAAGGTGAAACCATGATTTATAGAAGATTGGAGAGGCTCTTGTGAGGAATCTCGGGTGAACATTCTAGAAGCCTTCAACTATCAGTTTGTTAGAGTTAGTTAACATTTTGTTATGTGATTAGAGAGTGCCTTTTTGATGTGAAAATAAAAATTGTTAGTATGAAATCAGTTAGAGTTATTGTGTATGTTAGTGATTCCGCAACTGGTTTTTCTGTGTTGTAATCTTTTGTTTTCTGTTTTTTCTGTTATTGTAGGGAGTTTGAAGATTTGAAAGTGATGAATAGCGTATATTAGAGTTATGCTGCAGAAGATTAATGAGATTTCAATTGGTTATTTAGTTTTGTGAAACTGCCCTTTTTTTATTATTGGTTAGGAAGCTAGGAGAGTCACGTGATTTTTGTTTCAAGATAGCTAGTGAAAGCAAAGGTTTATTGGTAGAGTTTGTATTGAAACAGATGTATGAACACTGAATTGACTGGTTCCCTTGGGTGATTATGCAGGTCGTCGACACCGAAGAGTAACATCAGCGATATATGTGCAGAGCTGTGACTTCTCAGAATTGTGATCAAGGTTGGCAATCTCACTCACTTCCATCTTCAGCCTTCAGTACGGTGCTAAGGTGACTTGAGAGGGTGAAGAGCGGAAACGCGACCTCGGGCAAATAAAGGGATAGTCCTCTGAGAGTTCGATGAACAAAGCTTTGAAGAGAAATGATTCAAGAGGATTCGAGAAAGAATTCTGCAATTCAGGATGCAAATGTGATGAAGGTGGAAGACGTGAGCTTTTTTCTCAGAGAAGAGAAAAATTGTTATCTATCTATTAATCCCTTGTTTTCGACTGGCCTTTTCTTGTAACTACCTTTTCTTTTTTTGTTGTAATCTCCATCATTTCTGGTATTTTTCACTCTTATTCATCTCTTTTCGTTATCTCCTTCAGTTGATTTTTTTGTACATGTTTTATCAGTTTGTTATAACTGATTTCCTGTTGGCTTTCCAAGCAACTGTTGTTGGTATTGCTTCTCACAATCCGGATTTGTCTCAATGATGTCATATAGAGGCTACATGACCAAACTTGTAACAAACTTGCATTGACACAACTCCACTTATGAAGATTAAAAATCAACAAGTCTTATGACTTGATTAAAACTCAAATGCGATTGACTTTTTCCTTCATCTTTCCCTTGGTTTCTTTCCTCTTTTTTTTTATGGATTGAAATGTGGGAAAATAATGATCAGTTAAAATTTGGACTAAATGGGAATTAAGAAGACAACACATATGAACATGATTCTAGATTCATCTGAAAATGGAAAGAATTTAATGATGGTAAAGAAAATGGATGAGTAGTTTTAAATGGACTGAATGAATTGGACATAGAATTTGGACCTTATTCATGAATTAGATTATGAAGGGAAAAATTGGATAGAATGGATATGTATCCAATTAAATTTGAGAATGAACATGGATAAGGATATGGATGTGGATTTGAACATGGCTTGGCGAATATGGGTTTAAAGAAATGAAATACAAACACTTGGGTTGTGAAAACGGGATTAGAATAAGAGTTTTGGTCTTGCAAATGGAAAAGGGGGTGGTTCGACAAGTGATCTTAAACAAAAGGATTAATATTTTGGCAACAGAATTCTAATAATCGGATTAAAAAATGTAACTGAAAAAGGATAGTGGATTAAAACGAATATTAATATGAAAGGGGGGTCAGTGAAATTCAAGTAATCCATGTGACTAATCCTAACATGCTTGTTTCAATGCCAACATTCCATTCAAATCAAACTCGTATCTTTAATGAATCCTCACTTTTCGGCCCAGCTTCAACCCCAAGATTCGTTAACTTGTATTACATGCAATGAATTATTAAGAGGATCACAATGCCCTGATTAGCACATGAGTGCACAATTAGATCCCTTGTACTACAACCCACTGCCTTGCCACTTAATACACATGTATCATCATCTGGAGACCAATGATCTTAACAAAATCCTTGAGAGAACCTTAACGATATAGACGAAATATGTCATATAGAAAGAGACCCCATTACCCAGATATATTTTCCAATTCAAAGCCCTAATTCCTTAATCCCTAAGGGAACCGGTTAAAACCAAATCCAATAGAGTGAAAACCATGAACCAAAATTAAACCCTGAATCTCAAAGAGTCTTGATTTCAAGTTTCTTAGTGGCTCCATGCAAGCAAGTGATTCATTAGTCATGACCTAATGGAGTATACGGATGAAATGCAAAGTCTAAGCCAATTAATGTAATAAATAAGAGGGCAAATTTTGAGGTATTACAATCACCACTCAATAATTTTATTAACTCCTTGATTTCATTGACTTCGGGCTTCAGGAACCAATAATTGACGTTCTTTTTCCTTTGGAGATCTTCCATTGTTGCAGTAGAAATTCAACCAGAATCACGGGCAGTAGTGAGAACCCTTAGAATAAAAACACACAAATCTTAATGATGAATTAAATATGATGCAGCTAGGCGTGTGATCAGGGCCAAAGTCTGTTGTCTAGGTGCAAGTGTGTGAACTAAGTGTTTGTGTAGCCACACCGATAATAATATATCTGTACAAAATCCCAAGATGAGAATACCAAAATATGTATAAAACCTAATCAATACTCATAGGATAAACATATGAAGTGGGTATGTAGAAGATCAAGGCTCCTACAAACCTGTAAACAACCCCTCATCTCACAGGTAATGCTAAGGTTCAGCTTCTCTAACTCACAGGTCGAGAAGCGATAATACGGTCACCGTTTCCGATTTGGCATTATAATCGAGGAGGTATCCACTAATTCCTATAAAACAATGTCATCCTATGCAAGTTCCAAGTGGTCCCTCTGGTGAGAGTGGGTTTTCCAACAAATGCGGTATGCCACTGTCACCACTGGAGAAGGGTGTTTCCACTAAGGTCATCAATGATCGGTCACCAACTGCATATAACTCTCAAGGTTGTATCCTGAATGAGCAGGACCCTCATAACAAGATATTCCCAAGAAAATCGCAACCTGGATGTGGAACTCACTAATAACATGGCAAAATACCATGAAAGGAAAGTGACTGTCCACTCTAAAGTCTATGGTGCACTCGAGCCTGGGTAGTGGGCTCATCTCATAGTATCGATCTCATCCCACCAAGAAAACCACAATAATATATATATATATATATATATATATATATATATATATATATATATATATATATATATATATATATATATATATGTATGATGCATGAAATAAATGAAATGCGGTAAAGTCGGTAAATCAGAAAAAACTGCAATCGCAGAGCATACCGAGAACACTTATTGATCATTGCATCTTCATGCACATCCTTCTATTCTTATAATTAGGCATTTCTTTAGTTTATTTTATTAGTTTTACTATTTTAGTGTGTTTTCATATTTAAGTTTGTTTCTAACTTTATTTTATTTTCGCACCTTATTTTCAGCATTAACTGTTATTTGATACATGTTCATGGGTAGATCATAACTTGAGCTACATGATGTTGTTTTGTGCGTTCTGATAGTGTAAACACCCCAAATTTTCCCTCACCCATTCACACCATGGCTTGTGATCATTTCATATGCATAAACACAACCATAGCATCTCATATTACATTTTTGATTCACTGCATAGATTCAAAGTCATCTGCAGCTAGGGTTTGTGATCTGAGCAATCCAAGGGCTTCTTGGACCACTCCAAAGGCTACCAATCACTTCAAAGGGATCCATGTGTGTTATTATATCATATTACATCCTCTCAAAGTCAAAAATGCCAAGGAATCACAAGAACTGGGGATTGGTATGGAAGCAGAGCCAAGCTTGACTGCACAGTTGACCTAAAATTAGGGTTTTGGTTTCAGAGGCCATAACTCCAAATTTTTTGGTCATTCTTGTTTCTATTGGTCTCCATATGGTATAGGGAGTATGCATATCAATTGTCATGAAGAAATTCCATGGGGAAGTCATCTGATCAAGAGTTGACTTTTCAGACAAGTCAGTGCAAAATCAGGGCATCTGAGGCCCCCAATGACCCAACCAAGGGTTGATCTTCATCATTTTGAGTGTATTTGATCTTTATTTGATCATGGAAGAAGGTTGAAGTTCACAAAATTCAAGAATTACAAGTTTTTGCAAAGTTGACTTTTTAGGGCATGGTTGACTTTTAAAGAATATGTCATTTTAGGTCACTTTTCAAACCTTACTTTTTGATCCAAAAATGCTCCAAATGGAAAAACTTTGGTCATGAAAGTTGTAGAATACATTTTTCCATTTTCAAAAAGTACAAGAACATGATCTAATTCATTTTGGATCAAAAGTTATGGTGTGTCAAAGTTGGCAAAAATCATTAATTTTCAAGATGTGCACCAAATGAGAAACTTGCAAGAACTTTGTACCAAGGCATTTGTAACCTCTAATTCATGTCTAACCATCACATAAACATCACATGTGACCAAAAATTCAGAATGGACTAAGTATTTCTCACTTCCCATGGTTTGTGTGGCAAGAAAGTTACATGTGAACCAAAGATGATCAACTTGCAAAACCATCATCACACTTTCACCAACTTGTTGCCTTGGCTGCTGAACCACCCTAGCCTCACTCACACACCATGCTGCGCCAGCCCACACTCTTGTACCAAGCTAGAACTTAGCCCATGCCTCTCTTACAAAAAGGTTGACAATTTGCAAAAGTGAACTTACCTATCACAGCAGGCCAGGTCACATCATCTGACCAATTGGAGTTGTTTATACTATCCATTTGCTAGCCATTTCACATAAGGAGCCAGCCTGAAACAAGCCCTAGAAAGACATTCACAAATTCACTCCCTAAAGCAAAACCCTTCGAATCTCTCTCCACAAACCTCAAACACAAAGAAAAACTTCACAAATCATCTCTGCTCACTTCACTGACCAGAAACCACCCTTCATCCTGGCCTGAAACACCTTGAAACCAAAATACGATTTTCACACTCCCTTGGCCTGAGCTTTTGCAAACTCACTCAAGAGGCTGTTTAAACTCCAACCAAGTGTCCAAAGCTTCAAAGGGGGATCATTGGGACCTGTTTGAGCCAAAGAACCATCCAGAAAGCTCCTGAATCAAAAGCTCAATCTCAGGTGACTCCATGAACTTTTTTTCCAGAACTCCATTTTCTTGTTAAAATCTTGTTTTGTATGTTGCACTGATCATTGGGATCTATTTACTTTTGAAAATAAGCAAGAAATGAGTATGTTATGGTGTTCTGAAAGTTTGACCTAGAAATTTCTTTGCTTCGATTCTTGTTTGTGTTTGAGTTTTAACATGATTTGGTGCTGGATTCGTGCTTAGGATAGTTAGTAGATGATTTCTGGAGAGTTAGAGCTCTTGAAATGGCCTGGAGAAGGAGATTGATTTTTGGGGTAAACGGAGAAGATGTGTTCCGGTCACCTGAGGGTGTTTAACGGTGAGATTACGGTTTTAATCATTAATTAGCCAGTTTGAATGTGGTCCGTTCATTTGCGCGTGTGGTCAGCTCCCGCCCTTGCCAGTTTAAATCTCACACGTTGGATCTGCATACTTTTACTTTTTCAGTTTAAAATTCATTTATTTTCATATTTATTTCATTTGTTTTGTACAATTTATTAAAAATAGTAAAAATTGTTTAAAAATTATGAAACTTTTTGTCAAGAGTTTCATTAATTTTTAAAACACAAAAATATTTTTATTTTTATTTTTAGCATTAAAAAAGTATTTTTAAATATTTAAAAGTTTATTTTTAATTGATTAATGAAAATTAATTTATTAAAAATACTTTTAGGTATTTAAAAATCACCAAAAAATTCATGAAATGTTCTAAGACATTTAGAAACATTGTCCAACCTTCAAAACAAATTTATTTTTTGATCTTGATGCATTTTAAGAATTTTTCATTGAATAAAAATCATTTTTATGCATTAATTTGATCCAAGGTTCCAAAAATCATTTCTGCCTATCCATGAGGAGTTGGACATTGATTCTTTTTGCATTGCATTGTGTTTAGCATGTAGTTTGTGAGATTAAATGGCCATGATTTGATCTTTCATTTTCAATTTGTTTGATAATTTTCTTGTTTAGGAGCCCTAAAACCCTAGAAATCTTAAGAAAACCATAAGTTGAAATTGGTTAAGAGTTGAAACCTCTCCTTTGGGCATTGGGTTAGTATAGGATTAGGGGTCCTTTGAGTGACATTTTCAATTTTTTATCTTAGGGTTTGCTTCTGATTTTGATTTTTTTTTGATGCATTGTTCATAAACCCTAATTTGGGCTTCCATATGCATCCATCTTGCATTCTCTTGCATAACATGACTTTCCATGACATTTCAAGCATCCATTTCTTTCATTTGACATCATAAGACATATTGAAAGCATGTTTGATCATTGCATCATGTATTTGCCATGTTGTATGCCATGTGCACTCCATAATTTTTCATGTATGTTCATGGTTCCTAACTTGTTTCATTTGCACTCATGAGCTTGTATGATCATTTCCACGTGCTGCCTCATGTTTATAACATCTCATAACATCATTAGCTTCATGTAAATGCTTCTGGTTTTGGTTTGCCTCATGTCACCTCATCCCATTTTGCATTGCATTGCATTTCTTTTCTAACCTTTCAGGTGGTAAGTGATTTTGGGAAGTGAATTTGCCTTCACTTCTCATAACTCTTCTTTTCATCTCTCTTGCATCCATTGCTGCCTTTTTGTTTGTGTTTGGGATTGAGCTTGCTCATTCTTCTTCTTCCCACTTTCTTTCTTCAAGTGACTTGACTTCTTGAATGAAGCAAGTTGCTTTGCTTCTCTTGATCCTTTCATCTGCTTCCTGGTGGTTCCAAGGAAGACTTCTCTTGTAAACCTCACTAACCTTAGGAACAACCAAGCATGACAATGATTAGGGTTTTGATTAGTCTCCCCTCTTAGATTTTACCTTTGTGTCATCTCTTTTGAGTCATCTCTTCTCACCTCATAATCAGGGACTAAACCCTAAAGGCTTTAAGGCTTTGTGATTAAGCTTATGCCTGCATCCTTATCTTAGGATGGAGTGTATAACTTTAATCCTAAGTGTTAAACCCTTAATGTGTTTAAATCTCTTAATCAATCCACTTAATAATCATCAAGACACCACACTTGTAACTTGGGCCTTGCATTAGGGTTCTAATTCTTCCTTAACTGGTTAAGAAGGACTAACCCTAGTGTTAATGGACAAGTCCCCCTCAAGTTGTCTTATAAATCATAAAACTCACTTCATCATCATACCATTAAATAAAATCCACTTAATCAAAGGCTTGTTTTGTCATGAGTTTAATCCTTAATCATGGATTAAGTTGAGGAGCTTTCCTCAGCTTAAACATTCTCATCTATTATCCTTCTATTAGGATGGTGTAATGAGTCTGTTTAATCCTTGATTATGGCTTAACCTCATTACTCAACACTAAACAAAAACAACAAAAACATCTAAATAATCACAAATAGGTTAATGATCTTAATCCTACATCAAAGGTGATTAAGTGTGAGAAGCTGACTTCACACTTAAGGTACTCTCATTACCCCTAATCAGAGGGAAGATGTGATGAGTTTACTAAAATCCATTGGTTTAGGCTTAAGCTTATTAACTTATGACAAACTTTCAAAAGCAATAAAAGACTGAAAACTCAAAAACAAACAATAATCGTCTCCTTCGGGATTCTTTTCTCATCACCTTCACTCATAAACGAGAACTTGCTTCTTCCGTCTAATGCAAGACAGTTAGCACCTGAGCCAGACAGGTCATACACTTGAGCATAGGCAAGTAAGCAGTTCATCAGTCAATTCATCTTTCAGTCTCTTTGGGTCGAACTACGGTGTTCTGACTTCCTCATTGCACGAGAGGATACGTAGGCATAACTTAACAGTTATCGAACAAAAGTCTCTGTATATTCCCCCTCTTTCCAGCATCATTCTTTAAGCCTCATTATCATGAGCATATCATTCTTGTTCTCACACTGACACATCATTTATACACTTCGCACTTCTTTTACACTGACACCTGTACATTCTTTCCCAGCTCTTTTATACACAGATTACACTGACACTACCCCTTTAAAACACAAATCTTTTAAGCGTGGATCCCGTCGAGTACGGCGAACAATCTGGGTGCTAATACCTTCCCAGGTTGTAACCAACCCCCTTTCTCAGTCTCTCTGGTTCGCAACCGTCTTATCTATGTCTTTCTAGGTCTATGCAGCATTGCCTTTCCTCCGGGATAAAAATGCCTAGCTGGCGACTCTTTTCATCTCTAGTGAGTTCACGGCTGTGTGTTCTCATTGTCCCTCTCGCCGACCGTTCGCGTCTGTACCTTTATCTGGGCCTGGTCCCACTTATCGGGAGCGACAGATAGGCATTGGAAATCTAAGACAAAGGGATACAAGTTTCGTATTGAAACCTGGAGCTGATTTGGAGTGAAGCAAGCTCTAAATAATTCGTTAAAGTTTCAAAAATTAGAAATATTTAGTATTGGATCGGGATTTTTATGTTTTTACGACCCAGTTGGGTTAGAACCTGAATGATGTGTCTTCCCGAATTTTACCTTACTGTTATGATGTGTTTTCTCGAATAATTCCCTATACTGCTCACTATCACCTTCTTTTCACTATTCAAGATTTTTACTTTGACTTTCTACGAATTTCATGTAGAACTAAATCTTTCTGGTTGATCTGTTGTATTAATTCAGGTTCAATTACCTTGAGATTTATAAAGCTTTACAACTCAATTACTATTCATATCAATCCTATTTTATGATTATCGTTTGATTAATCTAATTTGTCATAGAGTAGTTTTGTTAATTCGATTGATTTATGTTTCCTAAATTTAATTGTGTGTTATCGATATCGTTTGCTTGATTCCTTAACTTCTCACATTCTTAACAGTTTGCTTAATTCGGCGAATAGGAAACATAATTCTTGTATAATACCGTTGCGTTTGTTGATTGATATTGCGATCGAATATGAATAGGATCCGCTTAGTGCAGTGAAGTTATAATAATCGATGATAGGTAGGAATCGAACCTGACCATTAACTTATTTTCATAATCATTTATTTTAATAACTTATTGCTTAATTCGACGAATATGTGTTGCTTGTTGCATCTTAGGTCTATATTGTATGTTTCCGTCCGGGCGTCCGTTTTGCGTCCGACCTAATCCGAAAATACTGTCCTTTTTAAAATCTGCTTCGTATATTCTGAACATAAAAATTGTGCTATCATTTGTCATGTACTCTATTAAATGATGAATTTTTGGTAACCGTTCCACTCCCTCTCTCTGATGCCACTGCCTATCTCTCTCTCTCTCATGATGGACTAATCTCCAATACTTGTTTTATTAAGATCAATGTTAGTTGTTAGTAAATTAGTAGTTATGTTACATTCAATGAATTAAATTAGGAACTTCTAGGGCAAAACTCTAAATCGACCCTGGCGGACTCATCAACAACCGAATTGCATAATTCCGGAAACTAAAAAATAGTTTGTACATGAAACAAATGCTGAACAACAAATTAAAACAACCTGATAACAATTAAACATGAATTCATGTAATACTTATACACACATCAAGAACGTAGTATGGATTTATAACCATACCATTATTAACTTGGACATATTATGGAGATAGCAAAACATGCATCATACTAATCACAACTTCACATAATGAATTACGATGCTTGTATCAAATGCATCTTTTAATAATATTGACCTTAAGGCCATGTTCCATACGAAGAGAAATAGACACCCTTGGAGTTAAAGAATGACCTTCCACCACCTGTATGTGAAACTTCCATAACATAGCAACAGCGACCATCTTCATTTGAACAAAGCTAATACCTTTTCCAATACAAGTTCTTGGACCGGCATTGAATGCTATGAACTTGTAAGATGGTACATGTATAATCTCTCCTCTATCTGATATCCATCTTTCTGGCTTAAACTCGTAGCAATCATCTCCCCATATTTGTTCCATCCTTCCCATTGCATACAAAGAAAATATTAACTTTGTATTTGCCCTAACATGGTCTCCACTAGGTAGTACATCAGATTTGATTGCACACTTGTGCTCAAATGCTAGAGGTGGATAAAGCCTTAAGGCTTCACATATTGCTCCATGAAGGTAAACTAGCTTATCAAGGTGTTCTATACTTAAACTTGGAATAGAATTCTCCTCTTGTGCTAAATAGTTATTTTTGATCTCTTGAATAATTTTAGCTTCCACAACAGGATGAGTTGAAACAAGCCAAAAGAACCAACTTAGACCTGAACTAATTGTTCCATTTCCTGCAAATAAGAGATTGAGTGCAGTGTCTCGAATATACTTCTCTGCCTTTTCCCCCTTTCCCACTCCTTCCTTCATCAATTCTTTTACCAGGCAAGAATGATATTCATCCTCGTCTTCATTGCCTTTGGAATAAGTTATACATTTGTGCAAGAATTGGTGAAGATTTTCTAGAGCTACCTTGTTCTTCTTCTCTTGACCAATTTGTAGCCATCTTTGTAGCTTCCACAAACATTTTGGACTACAGTGTCTGGAAAATATCGTATCATCAAGCACATGAATAGCTTTTACATAGGGAACATCGGAAAAGTCATTATAGTTACAAGGAAGGGAGTTAGGATCCAATCCAAATAAAAAGGTACAAGAGATGTCAAAGGTGAACCTCTCAAGAATATCTAGTAAATCAATTACTTGTACACCTTTGCATGAAAGATCAAGAAGTGGTAATAGGCAGTTCTCGAGCTTCTTTTGAATGTTATTTTGATGGAAAGTCTCAAAGCTTTTCCTTTTTAGCAATGAATGAAGTAGTGCCCTCTCTTGTTTCCATTCATTGGAATCCAAATTAAAAATACCAACACCGTAAACTTCAAATATCTCATGGAAATCAGATCCTTTTCCATAGTTGATAAAATTCTTGCTGAGGATGTGGTGCACATTCATGGGATCACCAGTGACAATAAAGTTGGCTATGTTTGAGAACCAAGGTCCTTTGAAATGAAAAGTGCCTCCATGATGTTTCACAAATAAAGTTACAAAATCATGAATGCGTGACTGATTTTGTAAAATTGATGGTAGCATGCCAATGATTGGCCAATTTGGTATAAGAACATTTTTGTTGCGTTTCCATACATTGTAGAATATAATAAAGAGAATGGCTACAAATAATGTAATATACTCAAACAAGGTCATATTGTAATTAGACTCAATTTTGTATATGGGAGCTTGTGTTTCAAATTGTATGTATATTTACTTACTATTTATAAAGAGTGCAGTAGAACATATTCTCACTAAAAAATCGTGCATTAACATCAACCACTTATTCGGCTGTGACCTACAAGCTTTTGAATTTTTCAACACATAGCATTTAAATAAATACCGAAAATTCATATTTAAATCTCTTCCTAAGAAAAATCTATAAACTATTGATTATTCAGTCCATTATAGTCCTATGTAAGTCGAGGAATTACTACACAAGGAATACGCAATACGTTACCATATTTTTACAGCAGTTTGCATAGTGAAAGAAAAGATGAAAATAAAAAATATAGGAAATTATTATTATATCTTAAATCATTAATATAAAAAAAAAATTAAATAATTATATGTGATTTTTTTTTGACTCATAGGTATATGGATGCGTAGGAAAATGAATGCTTCTTTCAACAAAGAGGAAGAAATTAGATTTAGTCTTGCAAATTTGTGTTAGATTAAAAATGACATCAATTCAAAATATATAAAAAATTTGTTGGTCTAAATTTAGCTTCATTCTTATTTCATAGTTGAAACACCATTATGTGATATGTATGGTATGTTTTTCACTACTAGAAAAAAGACATTTTCTTAAATGAATTTACATCAGACTTTAAGACATATGATGTGAAAATTATTTATCAAATGATTTTACATCATATTTCATTAAAAAACCGATGTAAAACATAATGCGGTGGCAGTTCCGTAATTAATTAAAAAATTTGTTATAATGGTTCTTACATCGGGTAAAGAAATAAACTGATGTAAAAAATAATACGGTGGCAGTTCCGTAAATAATTAAAAAACTTGTTATAACTGTTTTTACATTGGTCCATAAGGAAACCGATGTGAAATGTTTATTGATTTGACCCTTATATCGGTCCGTTATAAAAATCAATGTTAAAAGTATGCAAGCCCTTACATCGGTCCAACTCAAAACCAATGTGAAAAGCCCTTTATATTATGGCTCATACATCGGTCCAACCCATACCCGATGTGAAAAGTCTTTTACATTATGGCCCTTACATCGGTCCAACCCATACCCGATGTAAAAACTCCAGACCCTCACAAAACACTCACGCTACTGTTCACCGTACGTGTTTCTCACTTTATTTTTTTTCTATTATTCCTCTCTCTCTCTCTCTCTCTCTCTCTCTCTTCAAACTCTCTGTCTCTCTCACTAAAACCCTTCATCGCAACCATCATTGTCGTAGTTGTAACACCCACTTTTCCCCTTTTAAAAAATAACACGAGTTTTTAATTAAATCAGAGTTTAATCCTCAAAGTGAGTAGTCACATTTTAAAAAAATAAACAAAGTTCCATTTATTCATAAGCATCGAAAAACAATAAATAGTTCACCACATGTATGCTCAAAACATAATTATTCATTGACGTAAAATGATTCTTTTAGTTCCTTAAGCGGATACATAACCAAACAAAGTCAGAAAATATGAAATAAAAATAAAATGGTAAAATCTCCATTCCCGTTACATATCAGAGTGCCTAAGACTCGATCAAGCAACACCCAGCACGTCTCATGTACCTTGGTTATCTGTACTTCCGAAGAAGCACAGACGCCACAAAACAAACAAGGGGGTGAGAAATAGTTTCATATAATAACGGTGAAAATAACATATACGAAGAAGAAATTCACACACACTCATACAACATCGATCAATCAACAATCATATCAATGCATTGTGACTCAATACACAGTGCAAATGCGGTACCGACTTCATCAAATGTCCATTGATTCAGACCGGATCCATCGCTTACGCTCCTACTGAGACACGATTATCCATAAACATCGATTCACAATGAATCCGAATAATCACTAACGCTCCATCCGAGACATGATTATTCCACCAAATGTATGCGTATGCAGACTCAATTACACATACAATATCACCACACACATGAATACAATCATGCCATCACGATCCTCAAGATCCACATCATTTATCAATCAATCCATCATGCAATTATATCAAATACATTAACATCTACATACAATTCAAAACAGTCACATAATCTTATTTATTACTTGCTAATTGGCAAGTCTTATAGTTACTACTAAACATGATCCTAAACTCCTTAAACTAACGGTACAAACTTCAATTCAAAGAATAGGATGATTCCGGATCAAAACGTCGCAAAAATTCCAATTACAGAGGCCTGACACGACCTCCCGTGTCCCCTGACACGGCCTGTGTCAGGTGGCCTGGGACACGCCCCCAACAATTCCACTTTCCAGCACAACCAGGGGGATGACACGGCCGCCCGTGTCATGTGACACGGCCCGTGTCATACCTCCTGGAGTCCCTTCTCCCAAAAATCCTCCTGAAACCCATCTCCCGTAGCCTGACACGGCTACTCGTGTCCTGGGACCCGGCCCGTGTCAGGGACCTTGTACCAAGAATTCCAATTTTTCACAAAAAGTCCATTTTTCTTCCTTCTTTTCACCAGCACGAATCTAATTCTCTTTACTTCACTTTTTACATCCTAAATAGTCCAATTTACTCACTTACTACCAATTTGAGCCTATAACATTAATTAATCATCTAACCTAACTTTTACCGAACGAAATAGTGAAAAGTTTATAAGTTATATTCATCTCCCCCAATAACTCCATTCTCCATAACAGTCAAAACCCAATTCTCACAATACCAAACATATATCACCAATTCAATATCAAAACACAATATATGTATCCATAATCATCAAACGATTCATAATCATTTCAACAATTCGTCAATTACTTACAAACATATCATAATTTCAACAAATTCAATCATAAACCTAAGGGAGTAAGGATCTCCTAATTACCCTTCTATGTTAGGTCACCCATATAAAACCCTTTCTCCCCCCTTACCTCAAAATTGAACGGAGCTTTCCGAATTAGCGACCTTGAACTCTACGATCCCTGATTCTTCTCCTCTTCTCCCTTTTCTCCAGAGCTCTTTGTTCTTCGTCAAAATGCATGATAATGAGAATTGTATCGTGTTCTCACTTTTCATAACATAATCAATTTACATCTTTTCCCCTTAGACCTCCAACTAATTATTTTATTATTTAAATAACAATATTATAATAATATACCACCTCATTATCATATTATTATTTAAATACATAATAATTCTTTAATTATTTTCCCAATAATACCTCAAACTCTCCATATTATTTTATTAAAATAATTTATAAAAATTGAGGCGTTACAGCAGTCGCATCCACCTCACTCGCCGACTCCCTCCATGTCGTCGTAACCCCCCCCCCCCCTTGCCAACTCCCTCCACCTCCGTCGTAGCCACATCCATCGAAGCCCTAAACGGTGAAGAGGACAAACGAACACGGTGAAGAAGACGAACGATATTGTTGATATTTAACAAACGACCTTCGATTTCCAGGTATTTATGCATCTTTAGGTATTGTTAATTTTGTAGATTTTGATATGATTTTTTTATTTTTATTTTGTTTCTGACGATCACTATGACAAACAAGGGCTAATACAACACTTTTTTGACCTTTAACGACGCTTAAAATCATTGTCTAAGCTGGAGCTATCATAAGAAAAGACAACGTTTTTTAAAGGAAAAAAGCTACTAAAGGCCTACTTTAGAAAGCATACTTTAAAATCGCTTTCTAAAGTTGCCTTTAAACAGTGCTTTTAAAAGTGTTGTCTAATGTATACGTATAAAAGTTTAATAAATTTTTTATATACCTTTAGAGAGAGGTTTTTAAGTAAAAAACGTTTCTTTTGTCCCCCTTTAGACAACGCTTTTGAAAGCACTCTCTAATGTATACCTATAATTTTAATAAAAAAAATTCTATCTTTATAAAGCGGTTTTTAGAGAAAGCGCTTTCTTTTGTGGACTATAGACAATGCTTTTTCTTAAAAGCATTGTCTTTTCTATACGTATAATTTTAATGTTTAAAAAAATCATTTAAACCATTTTTGTATTCAGAAACCTGCATAATTTAATTCATTCCAATAAACCTGTATAATTCACATTTCTATAAACTTGTATAAACCACAAATACCATTATAAACAATTTCAATCCAAAACTATACAATTCAAGTTATTTACATCTCAAAACTAATACCATTTCAATCCAAAACTATAAAATTCAAGTCATTTATATAAACCACAAGTCAATAACATTCACATAATCCCATAAACTATTTTTTTTCAATAATATATTGGCACAATTCCTCCATAATTTCACCCATTTTTTAGGGTTGTAATAAGAACACACGAATTCATCAAAGTACTATATAACAAAAGAAAATATGCATTAGTTAGTTTAAAATAATAAATTTTAACATATCCGATAAATATTAAAATAAATCCTAAGTTATAAATCCATGCATACCTGAATAGGAATCTCTAATCGATCCAATTGAAGGATTTCTCTCATAAACCTCAAAATGTAATACACACAATCTATGCCATTTTTCTGTTGAGGACACTACACATAGACAAACCAATAAGAATTAATATATAGTTGTTGTGTTATCAAGTAGCATCACTAATAGGCAACATTGTGAAAATTAAATTAATATACCTGCACTTGGACCCATGTAATAGTGTGTAATACCCTAAAATTTGCCCTCTTATTTATGGCTAACCTCAAGTGGTTTATGCTTTGTCATATTGCATATCCGTTCATACTGCATTGCATTCGGAAAAAGAAAAGAAAAAAGAAAACAAATAAACCATCATCATCTGCATGTACATGAGGCTTGTGATCAAGTGATACTTGTCAATCTTTGAAGCTCGAGAAGGAAAATAATATCACAAAAATAACACGCTCCCTTTTCAAGCTAACCCACCAAAAGAATGGAAAAATCAAGTTTTTCATCCGTTAACCGGTTAACGCATGGGGTTAACCAGTTAATGGGCGTGGATTTTAAACAAAAAACTTCAAAAATTAGTTGCTTTACTTTTTCCCTCTACTTTCTTCCCTCATTTTTTCCACCTTGTTTCACACTCCACTTTCACATTCTATTTTACCTTGGATTTTCCCCACATATTCTAGACCCTTCCACAATATTCCAAGGAATATTTAAAGAATATTATAAGGAATATTCTAGAAACCCTAACCAACTTTAACTAATCCAATCCTAAGTTCTAACCTCATTTTCCAAACTTAAACCCCAAGCAAGCTCCATACCTAAAGCTTGATTCAACCTAACTTCTATATAAGTGGAATCTACTCCAAACCTCACAAGTTCCACCATTTTTCTCACAACTTCAACAATTTAACTTCATCTCTCTCAATTCTCTCAAACTTTCCCTCCAATTTCAACCTTTACCAAAGCTTCTTCACCAAAGATTCTTCAAGTTTCACCTTGAAACTTGAGGAGTTTGAAGCTAAACCTCCTTTCAAGCATCAATTTCATAACTTATTGGATAAGTTGCAAGATGTTTTGGATTGATTTGAGCTAATTTGGAAGTTATTTTTCAAGAGTTCATCAAGATCTTCACCAATTGCATTTATTTTGTATTCTCGCGGATCGAAGCTTGAAGTCTCTAGTATTCTCTTCATTCGTGCATCGATCGACTCGCAACAATCACCAAAGCACTCCTCCGATTTGTAGGTTGGTGAATCAGAAACCGCTTTTCGCGTTTAATTTATTCACTTCATCTTGCTGTATGGCATTCTTTGATCGTTGGCTTGTGTTTTGATCACTTTTACGATTTGCTTGCAGTTTGTTCGATTTACTTGTTAGTAGCTAGAATTGTAGCTTGTTCTTGGTGCTAATAGGTGTTAGAGGACTAGATTTGAGTATAAATTTCGTGCTAACATGTACATGAATGTATTAGGAGCTTTTAGAAGTAGGTTGGTGGCTAAAAGTGCTTTTCCTAATTGATTTTCAGCATTATGTTCAGTGTTAACCGGTTAACGCCCTGGGTTAACCAGTTAACATGTTATATTTTGCCCCTGATTTGAATTTTTGAAGCTATTAACCGGTTAACCCAAGGCGTTAACCGATTAACGTTGTTCTATTTTGAGAAATCAGCTTGTTTCATGGCATGTTTGTGCATATCTCATCCTTTAATCTTTGTGTATTGATAGATCATGTTTTTAGTGAATTTTTAGGACCACTTTAGTTGCATGATTCCGTGATTTAGGTAGCTTTCGACATTAGTTTCGTTAGTTTCCATTTTGGTGCATATATGTTGCATATATGTGCATAACACTTTGTGACCATCGTTTGCATAATTGAGCATCCTTCATAGCATAATAATGAAGGTGTATACCTCTTGTTTTTGCATTGCATCATGAAGCAATTCACATCTTGATCCATTTTTGTGCTTATTGAAAATTGCATAATCTAAAAAGAATCACATAAACCATTAACTTCAATCACATAAGTGCATGATTTATGTTGCATTCTTCTTAATAATCCATTGCATTTTATTGCATAATGTTGTATTTTTTTCATTGATTGATTGCATTGAAATTTATTATTTTGTGCATTTGAAAATTAATCCAAATCTGCCTTGTTTTCATAGCTGCATTTTGAAACAAGTGCTGTAAAAACATGTTGCATTCATGTTGTTCTGAATTTTTACACCTGTTTTGCATGCTGTTTGTTAGCTGTAATAGGTTGTTTTCATTTTGCCTTGCATTTGGTAGCTGTTTGTGTTTTAGGATCTGTAGTAGCTGCTGGATTTTCGCTTTGTATAGTTTTTAGGTCCCTTAGACTTAGGATTGAGTCTAGATTAGGTCCTAGATGAATTAGGTTTGCTTGGCACTTGTTTACCTCATTCCTTTTATCATGTTTTATCCTACTAACCTTTGTTTTGTAGGGAGGTGAAGGTAAGTTTACATAACTTCTTCTACTTTTAAAATTCTTTATACTTTCAAAGTGTCTTTGCTTTAGCATTTTGCGTTTAGTTTGTATAACTTCATACTAATCCCCTTTAGGATTAACTTAGCTTCCTTAGTAAGTAAGTTGATTTCTAAGTCACGTTTCTTTCCTTTTCCTCATTAGGATTAGAAAACCACACTAACCTAGGTTCATCCATGCATGACAACACTAGAATTATTAGTCTCCCTTTAGACTTTTACCTTTGGTTCGCTTTGCTTTCTTTCTCAAAGAAAAGTAAAAAAACACCTAATAAAGGTTGATCTTCTCGTACACCATGAGACTTTGTCGTGGGCTACTTATACACGTCCCATTTCGGGGCTAGGTGTAAGGCATCTACCACGATGAACAAGTCTTAGTATGAGAAGCTTCACAAACAACAATCTCAGAAAACACTTCTTTAAAAGATAGTAAACAACCAACACTCGACTTTTCCTTTTGGAATTATATTCTCACCTCATTCATTCTAAACACGAACTTGCGACGCCTTGTCTCATTTGCAAGACGGTAACACACTCATACCAGACGAACCTGCAACACCTGAGCATAGTTAGGCAAACTACGTCGACTCTGATCCTCATATTCCCGATGAGGTACGTAGGCAGCGGGGTAGGGCCCGTTCGAGCATAATCTTTATTTTCCCTACATTTTTCCTTTTTGTTCTTTCTTTTCTAGTTCCCTTTCTCATTCCAATTCTAGTTAGCAATTCTTTTATTCAGCACTAGCTTTATTTCTCACCCTTTGAAACAGACTAATAAGTGTGGATTTCGTCGGGTACGGCAGACGGTCTAGGGTGCTAATACCTTCCTAGGTCGTAAACGACTCCCAAACCCAGATATTTGGTTCGTAGGTCCTTTTCCTTTCATTCTCTCTTCGGTTTGTGCAATATTACCTTTACCATTCATTTGGGGTAAAAATGTCTGGCTGTCGACTCTACCTTTTCCATGCCACTTTCGTGTTTGTACTAGGATGAAAATCTCGGGAGCGACAATTGGAGACTCTGTTGGGGACTAGAACCCAGAATCTCTGGTTTCTCTTGAGAGTCAGTCCTAGCGCATGTTTGTTTCTGTTTCTTTGGGTGTTTACCTATGTGCTATTGTCTATTTATTTACTGTTTTATTTACAGTTTTACTTTACAACATTTATTTACTGCTTTCAGTATTTATTTTCCATGCATCATATATATTGGACTGTGCTGGCTTGCATTTTTTCTGTGGTTGGGAGTTACTGTGAGAAAAGCCAACTACCCAGCTTGAGTGCACCATAGGATTAGCGTGGACACACTGTACTCGCATGGTTACATGATTAGTGGAGATGTTTTCCACACCCAGATTGCGACCGTCTTGGAACTATTCTATGTGGGGGTTTTCCCCACTTCAGGATACGACCTTGATAGTTATGTGCATCTGGTGACTGATCTTTGAGGACCTTAGTAGAAACACCCCTCTCTAGTGAAGACATTGACATACCACATTTATTGGCAAATCCACTCGCATCCGAGGGTCCACTGGGAACTCGCATAGGATGGCCTGGTTCTCTTATAGGAATCCAGTTAAAGCAAATTGTTTGTATGATGATAGTATTGTATCCCAATGGCTGAATGTACTATTGTTTCTCGATTCATTGCTTGAAGCTGGGGACTTATGAGGTATGCTTGTTTCCTTGGGTTGTTTGTATGATGATAGTACATAATGCCAAACTGATTCCCTGATTTGGTCATGAGCCATTTCTCGGAAATGGTGAACGTATTATTGCTATTCAACTTTGAGAGTCCATGATGTTGACCCGAGTAGCACACCCGTGTGATAGGAGGGGTTTACAAGTTTGCAGGAACCCTAAAACTTCCAGCATACCCACTTTGCTAGTATTGTTCAATATTATGATCTAGTTCTTTGGTTCCTTGGTTCTGAGATCCGGGATTTCTGTTCAGAGAATAGATGTTAAGATTGTGACCTTGCACAAACACTAAGTTATTTCGATCTGCGCATCACATACACATCACTGATCACATGCCTTGCATTGCATAAGCATCATGACATCAATAATCATTGTTTTCTTTTTCATTCTCAGGGTTCATACTGTAACACCCTAAAATTTTCCCTCTTATTTATCATCAACCTCGAGCAATTCACGCTTCATTCTTGCATCATTCCGCATATCATCTCATCACATTTAAAATAAATAAATAAATCATTCATCGTCCTTTGCATGAGGTGGGTGGTCGATCGAGGCTTGGCAAACATTGGAGTTCAAGAGAAAATGATGTACCAAAAATAATCAACACCACTTTCAAACTAACCCATTATAAAGGAAAAATTCACCTTTCTCTCCCTTTTCTTTCCCTTTTCCTTCCACTTTCTTTCCACATTCCCTTTCATTCTTTCCCTCTTGTTTTTCCACTTAAATTCCACTCCATTTCCCTTGGAAACTTCCACCAACTTCTACCATCTTCTAGAGTGTTCCAAGGAATATTCCAAGGAATATTCCTTTTCAAACCCTAACCCTAACTAACTCTCAAACCTAATTTTGGATCCCAAACCTAATTTTTGGGCCCCAAACCTAATTCCATTCCCAAACCTAGCTCCAAGCCTAGCCTCCATATAACCCTTAATCACTTCAATGCAAAGGGTTCCCACAATTCCAAATTTTTCACTTTTTCATAATCACTTTTTCTCTCTCACTTTTCCTCCATTTTCCCTCCTTTCATCAAAAGCTTCTTTGAATAAGCTCTTCAAGTTTCACATTGAAACTTGAAGTGTACGGAGATTCAAGCATCAAGAACACATTTATTTTGCGATTTCTTGACTTTTTGGTTTTCTCTTCGATCAAGCTCCGATTCTTGCAAGAATTACCGAAGCACTCCTCCGCTTCGTAGGTTGGTGATCTTAATCACTTCTTCTTTAAGTTATTCTCTTCATCTTGCCACTTTTGGCGTTCTTTAAGTGCTTTTCATTTTGATTGCGATCGATTATGTTTCATTATGTGTTGCTTGCATTTTAAGATTTGTAATAATTTAGAAGCTAAAGTGTTGATAGCTATAGGTGTTAGCATGTGTAAATAAGTCCAAATTAAGTAGAAATTAGTGCTAGCATGTTCCTAAGTATGTTAGGGATCATTAGAAGTGAGTTTGTGGCCAAAAGCACTTATTTCTAAACTTTTTTCACATTCTGGATCAGTGTTAACCGGTTAACCAAATGGTTAACCGGTTAACGGGTGCGTATTGGCCACAAAACAGGGCAGATTTAGGTCCGTTAACCGGTTAACCAATTGGTTAACCGGTTAACGCTGTTAATTTTTTGTTTTCTTGCTTATTTGATGGCTTAGTCCTAAGTTCTAGGGCCTCTAATGTTCATACATGTTTAGGTAGTGATTTTAGGGAATTTTTGGGTCCATTTCAAGTAGTTCATTCCCCCATTTCGAGTCATTTCGACACGATTCCGTTCATGTTACGTGTTATGCATTTTTGTGCTTCTTTGTGCATAGTTTAAGTTCTTGCTTTTTGTTGCCATGTTCATGCATCATTAGGCATATACTAATCATGTTGTATACTGCTTTTACATGTTTGTATTGCATCAAATCATTTTTGCATTCCATTATGTTGATGTATGTTGCATGTTGAATAATCAAAAGTATGTGCATTTCTTGCATTTTGTTGCATATTTGATTATATCATCCATATCAATTCAATTCTGAATTTTTGCATTGAGTTTAGTATGTTTGTTGAACTATCATGTTGCATATTTCATAACCAATAATCATCATGTTCATATGCATATTCATGTGTCACATTTTTGCATTATTTGTTGCATAATCAACCATGTGATGCATTCTTGCTTAATCTTCAAAATATTCATGATCTTGCATTTATATATGATGATCCCTGTTCAAATGTATGTTCATGATGGATTTAGTGCATTATTCATTGAGTTTGTGCATTAAAATATGAAAATAATCAATTCTGGATTTTGCATTTCATAGCTGTGTTTGCATATAGGTGCTGTAAAATGTATGTTGTTTGTATGCTTGCATGCTGCATTTGACCTTTTACACCTACTTTTTCATGCTGCATGATAGCTGTAGTATGTTGTTGGTGTTATGCTTTATTTTCGTAGCTGTTTGTGTGTTTGAGTGCTGTAAATAGTTGCTCAATTTTTGGTTAGCATAGCGGAGGCACCCTTAAACCTAAGATTGAGTCTAGTTTAGGTCCAAGAGCCTTAGGATTTAATTGTTGTGGGTTTGCTATATTATTTTTTTTAAATAAAATGCACATTAATCATTTGTTTTATAGTGGGGAAGATTGAGGTGACTTTACTTCACCCTATCCTTTTATTTTTTATGCACTTCTTTTATGCATTTTAATTCATCTTTTCCTTCCATATTTGTGTTTGGTAGGATTCCCCATTGTTAGGACCAACTTACCTTCCTTAGGAAGTAAGTTGCATCCTTTTCCTTTCTTTCTTTTCCTTTTTGATCTTTAGGATTAGAAAACCTCACAAACCATTAGAATCTCCCTTTTGTATATAATAAATAACTTAGGGTGGGTCTTAGTCCCCCTTAGATTTTGTCCTTTTTCCGACTTAAGTCATTCTTTCTCACCTCATAAAGAAAAAATAATAAAACACCTAATAAAGGTTGAACGTTCTTGTACGACACGAGACTTTGTTGCGGAGTGCTTATACGCGTCCTATTTAGGGGCGAGGTATAAGTACTTCCCGCGATGGATAGGTCTTAGTATGAGAATGTTCACAAACAAATTCAAAACATTTCTCACAAAAGACAAAAACAAATAACAAGCGGTTTTCCTGCGGGAATTCTCTTCTCATCTCATTCACTCTCAGCGCGAGCTCGCGACGACTTGTCATTCATGCAAGACGGTAGACGCACTCTTACCAGACGAGCCTGAAACACCTGAGCATAGACATACGCAGTTCCAACCATAAAAAATGCAAACAAATAGTTCCCGCCTTAGTTAGGCAAACTACGTCGACTCTGATCCTCATTATCCCGATGAGGTACGTAAGCAGCGGGGTAGAGCCCGTTCGAGCACATTCTTTATTTTCCCTACATTTTCCCCTCTTTCTTTTCGTTCTCCAGTCCTTTTCTTTTTATGTTCCCTTTCTCATTCCCATTCCAGTTAGCAGTTCTTATTCAGCAGCATTCTTATTTCTCACCCTTTGAAACAAACAAGCAAGCATGGATCCCGTCGGGTACGGCAGACGATCTGGGGTGCTAATACCTTCCCAGGTCGTAACCGACTCCCGAACCCAGGTCTTTGGTTCGCAAGGCCTCGTCCTTTCCTTCTTCCTTAGGTTTGTGCAGCATTACCTTTCCCATTCCTTTGGGATAAAAATACTTGGTTGGCGACTCTACCTTTTTCGTGCCACTTTCGCGTTTGTACTAGGATGAAAATCCCGGGAGCGACAGCTGGCGACTCTGTTGGGGATCGAACCTAGAATCTCTGGTTTCCCTTGTAGAGTCAATCCTAGCGCTTGTCTGTTTTTGTTTCTTTCGGTGTTCATCTGTTTGCTGTTGCGTGCTTTAGTTTAGCTTTACTGTTTTCATTTACAGTTTTACTTTACAGCTTTACTTTACCGCATTTATTTACTGCTTTCAGTATTTATCATGCATCATTATCACTGTCTGGCTGTACTGGTTTTCATTTTTTCTGTGGGCTAGGAGTTACTGTGAGATAAGCCAACTACCCGGCTTGAATACACTATAGGGTTAGCGTGGACATACATTGTACTTTCATGGTATCTCACCATGATGAGTGGCGATGTGCTCAACACCCAGATTGCGACTGTCTTGGAACTATTCTGTGTGGGGATTACCCCACTTCGGGATACGACCTTGATAGTTATGTGCAGCTGGGGACCGATCATTGAGAACCTTAGTGGAAACAACCCTCTCCAGTGATGACAGTGGCAGACCACATTTGTTGGCAAACCCACTTGCATCCAAGGGCCCACTGGGAACTCGCATAGGATGGCCTGGTTCTCTCATAGGAACCCAGTCAAGGCAAACTGTTCGTATGACGATAGTATTGTACCCTTCGGGATGAATGTACTATTGTTTCTCGATTCAGTGCTTGAAGCTGAGGACTTATGAGGGATGCTTGTTTTCCCCGTACTCAGCTGAGACCTCCCTGGTTAGTATATAATGCCAAACCGATTCCCTGATTTGGTCATGAGCCATTTCTCGAAAATGGTGAACGTATTATTGCTATCCAGCTTTAAGAGTCCGTGATGTTGACTCGGTATAGCATACCCGTGAGATGGGAGAGGTTTACAGGTTTGCAGGAACCCTAAAACTTCCAACATACCCCACTTTGCCAGCACATGGTCCTTTGGTTTGAAATTCGGGATTTCGGTGGTACTGTTATTACGACTCTTCACCAGCACATGATTGTCCTCTCGACACTAATGTCAGACCAGTGATCGCCAGACCTTTGATCACACACCAGTGCATTGCACAACACCCTCTGCATGCTTGTATTACTAACACATGCTTACTCATTTGCAGAGTCGCATGTCGCATCCTCATGAACATATCATACGCATTTACTGCATGATTTTCATATTTTGCATTTTTACAGGTCATTTGGACTTTCTAACTTATTCAACTTCAGGAAATATAGCTGGTCAACACGTTCATCGGTATCCAACAAAAAGAAACCGAGTGAGAATGGCTGAACGAATGCAGACTGATCTTAATGAGCTTCGGCGGAGGATGGATCAGTTCATGGACATGATGACCGACATTGCTCAGAATCAAGAGCGTCTCAGGTTGATGGTTGAGCAACCTCATGGGAATGCTAATGCTGGAATCCCGACTGAGAATGTGGATCCTAATGCTGCCCGTAACGGAGGGCCAAATCTAAATGGGGCCGCGGCCTGTAATGAAGACACTCAGGAAGACTAGTTCACTCTACTGGATGCTGATATGGGTAATATGAACGAGGTCAACAATCAAAGGTATGAAGAGCTGGCGGAGAAGATTAAGGCCATGGAATGTCATAATTCCCTGGGCATCGATGTAACCAATCTTGGGTTAGTGCCAGGAGTCAGAATCCCTCCTAAGTTCAAGGTGCCATCATTTGACAAGTACAATGGCAGCACGTGCCCTAGAACTCATATTCATGCGTACTTTGGAAAAATCTCGGCTCATACTGATGACGAGAAACTTTGGATGCATTTCTTCCAAGATAGTCTATCTGGAGCTTCATTGAGCTGGTACATGAAGCTAAGCAGGGTCTTTATCCGATGCTGGAAAGATTTAGTTGAAGCTTTTCTCAAGCAGTATCAATACAATATTGATATGGCTCCGAACCGCACTCAGTTGCAGAATTTGTCTCAAGGACCCAAGGAAAGTTTTAAGCAGTATGCCCAGAGGTGGCGTGAGTTGGCCGCACAGGTTCTACCCCCGTTGCTGGATTGGGAAATGGCCGACATGTTCATGGGCACCTTGCAAGGTGTTTACTTGGATCGTCTGGCCGCCTGCCCGTCCATTGGTTTTTCTGATATTGTCATCGCTGGAGAAAGGATAAAAAACTTCCTGAAATTAGGAAAGATTCAGGATGCAAGCAGTGCTAGTTCATCTGGTGTGAAGAAACCTTTTGGCAATGGCCAAAGGCGAAGATAAGGTGAGACCAATGCCGTGTATAGGGGCCGAGATAAAGGTCGTTCTCAAGGTTACTATAAAACAGCTGCTGTGACTATTACTCCTCAGGCTCAACCACAACCTCAAGGTCAGCAATATCAGGCGCAGAGACCAAATCATGAAAGGACAAGAGCGAGAAACCGCAGAATGGATCCCGTCCCATGCCCATATGCTGTATTGCTCCCAGAGCTACTAAAGTTGAACCTGGTCGAGCTTCGTACCATGAGAGCCCCTGCTCCTGATAATCTACCTCAGAACTTCGATGCAAATGCCAGATGCGAATTCCATTAGGGTTCCCAGGGGCACAGTATTGAGAAATGTTGGGCTTTTCAGAACAAGGTACAGGACCTAATTGACTCCAAGGCGATCAATTTTGCACCTCACCCAAATTTACTCCAGAATCCAATGCCTAATCACAACGGAACCGGTGTCACGATTGTTTTACCAGATGGTCCACGTTAAGCTGGAATCTTCAGGAAGCAAATAAAGCCATAAGTATCCAGATACTCTCAGCAATGGCAACTGTTTGTTTGTGTTTCTTCAATGCTTTTTTCATCCCTATTGAGGGGAACTACGTCGCTCTGATTCTTCATTGGCCATGGGTCAATGGAGATACGTAGGCAGAAGATCGCCAGGTCTTTCCGAGCAACCTTATGGGACAACTTTACTCCCCAGCTTCACTTTTTCCTTCAGACGTCTCGTGTCAGGGTCAGAATAAGCTAGAAGAAGAAGCATGAATGCCATGGTTGGGTATACGGCTGCAACTAGAAGATTACAAGTCTGTGAAAGAGCTATTGATCACTGATAATATCCAAGACTGACAGGTCCAGACGGAGTCAAACTTCCTCAACAACGACAATATTCAGCTTCTTTACTGCATTTCCATTTGTAGTTTCTTTTATTTGCTAAACATTTGTATACGTGTGTAAAAGTTGTTTGCTTTTGAATGTTATCAATAATAAAACTCACATGTTTTTCTTGAAGTAATTCATTTGTCAATTTAATTTTGCATGTTTACATCGCAATACCAACTTTCGTGCTTAAACTCTATGAGGGAGAATGACGAAACAATAACGCAAGAATTTCTAATCGTGTGCTCTCGAATAAGATCATGTTGACAATGTACAGACTTTGTTTCAAATCCCTAAACACTGGAGATATAAGGGAGATAGACCCTTTCTAACCCCCTTTGGCCTTGAAGTAGGAGTTTCTTTTCGCATGAAAAACCCTCACATGTAACCCAGGGGCAGGTTAGATGTCAGCTAGTCGGACCAAGCGTTCAGGCTTTCATAAAGGAGTGTATTTGAGGATCCATTACATTCCACTATGCTAATCAAGAGGTCCAAATACCAGAAGCTACAATGGTTATCCGAATCAAGAGGTCCAAAGACTAGAAACCATAATGGTTATCCTTCATCGACCAAAGATTGAGGCAATCACTACCCTCGCAAAGCACTCAAGACAAACAGTGTCACACGATTTGTTCAGGAAAAAAAATGATGAAATGAAAAGCCCACTAAGTCGAAACTTGAAAACAAGTGACTTAGGCAAAAGTTAGGGCATCCCGCTGGACTTCGCAATCAAAGATTCACAAGAATCAGTCCAGGCAAAAGGTAGGGATAAGCAAAATAACGCAAAAGTGAAAGACGAAAAGGATTACACAAGAAATATCCTTAAGCAAGAACAAAGTCGCATGGCACAGACACGAAAGACCAAGGGGTGACTGACTCCAAATAATAACCTGATTGGTGCTTGAACCGATAGCAGCAATGGTTCCTCAACTGACACGAAACCCTTATGAAAGGTGAATGCTTGCGAAAATTAGCTGAACATAGGAATGGAGAACATCATGAAGAATGGGTGGGCATAGATAATTTCGAGCCTATATCCTTTGTTTCTATAACCGTGAACCAGGCCACGATACAACCCTCAAAAGTCCTAACTGAAACAGGGTTAATTTGAGAGCATACTACTACGAGGCCGCGTTCCTGACTCCTATGAGTTGTGCTAAAAGACCTTGTTGGTATTGCATGTACATACTTTAAATAAAAAATAATGTCGTATCTTAACCAGTGATTTGTTCACAAAGGTTTGCTTCACTTTTTCAAGACTTCAAGATTAACATGTGTGTTGCATTAGAATTTTCATTCTAAGAATAAACATTTTCTGCCTGCATACATTTATTTTGCATCATAGAAGCTCACAAGTGGAAATTCAGTCCAGAAGCTTAAGCTTGCCAAGTTGAGAAGTCTAAAGCTCCTGAAAGACAGTTACGTCGAGGTGCACTTTTCCGAGAAATCTTCATTGAGTAAGGACGTTCCCAACCAGTCATGGTAAGAGCCAACCAATCTAGGGCAGTTATGTCAAGCAATGTCCTCAAGAGTCAGCCAATCTGGGGCAATTACCTCGAGATTCAGATCTCTCCCAAAGCAATTGACCAAAGATTCATACTGGGGCAAGCCACCCCAATTGCACGAGGATTCATTCTTTCCCGAAGACAGATAATCGGAAGTTCAAAATACCGGGGCAATTATACTCCTGAAGAGTTTAAAGACACCAAGTCTTTTGTAAAATCCTCTTAAGGAAAAGCCCGAATCAAGGCAAATGATCCCTAGCACGAGACTACTTGAAATCTTTCCTCCTCAGCAGGACACAGTTCAGATTCGTCATCCCCAACAGACGCATGGGAGTTATCCCCAGTAAAGTCGTCAAATTTTTCTTCAGCAGGTTTCCTTGATTTTATTTCCCAGCAGATCTCAAATCAAATCCTCTCTTCCCCAACAAAGCAATAAGGATCATCTCTATCAAGAGTCGTCTTCCCATAGTGAAACACTTCTTACAAGAATCAAGAAATCCCCGGCAGTTAGCTTAATGGTTCGCTTCCCCATAGAGGTTTGGAAAATTCAGGTAGACAAGAGAGTTCTCCTCAGCAGAGCCTTGACAGGTCTTTCCCAGCTAAGTCGAAAAGTTGCAGATCACGCAACAGAGTCTGCGAAGTGAGATTCAATCCCCAGCAGTTGAGGCATCCCCTAGCAAGGTCTTCAAATCTAAAGTCCAATTTATTTTTGGCAAAGGTAATAAGTCGAGACAGACTAGTTACACTCTTCTCCAACAGAAATATCCACAATCATCTGTATCCCCCACAGAGTCAGCAAAGATTTGTTATTTCCACGTCAGGAATTCCCTTTGTGCCTATCCCCCAATGTCATGGGGCATCATGTCATACAATTCAGCATGTGCGTTAAATCCAAGGCAATTTATCCAAAGTCCACCCGTAGCGTGGCAATTCTCAAAGTCCACCCGCAGCGTGGCAATTCTCAAAGTCCACCCGCAGCGTGGCAATCTGGCCAAACTCCATCCTCTGGGTGGCGAATTCTTGAAGTCTCCCGTAGTGAGCAGAAGTCTCCCGTAGTGAGCCAAAGTCTCCCGTAGCGAGCAGCAGCCCCCATAGTGTGGCAAAATACAAAAGTCTCCCGTAGTGAGCAAAAGTCTCCTGTAGTGAGCCAAAGTCTCCCGTAGCGAGCAGCAGCCCCCGTAGTGTGGCAAAATACAGAAGTCTCCCGTAGTGAGCAAAAGTCTCCTGTAGTGAGCCAAAGTCTCCCGTAGCGAGCAGCAGCCCCTGAAGTGTGGCAGAGTATCCCCGCAGAGTGAGCATAAGCCCATCCTCAGGGTAGTAAGGTATCCAAAGTTTCCCGTAGCGAGCGGCGACCCCCGGAGTATGGTGAAGCATTCGGAAAACCACCCTTTGTGTGGCATGTTATTAATATCCCAGCAAAAGTCCACCCGTAGCGTGGCAAATCAGCAATCTCCCGGCATTATTCCGAAACATTCACAGGTTCACTACTCTTCACATCCAAGTTCTCCACAAGCAGAGTTCAGATGGTTGGGTTTATTTCCCTGTTCCCTTCCACCGAGTGCAAATTTTCTGGTTGTTTCTAGTATTCAATCCCTGCATACTTCAAACGTCTGAAAGCGACTGCTATCATCCATTCAAGTCTACAGTGATTGAATAGGGGCAGCTGTAACACCCCAAAATTTTCCCTCTTATTTATCATCAACCTCGAGCGATTCACGCTTCATTCTTGCATCATTCCGCATATCATCGCATCGCATTTAAAAAAATAAATAAATCATTCATCGTCCTTTGCATGAGGTGGGTGGTCGATCGAGGCTTGGCAAACATTGGAATTCAAGAGAAAATGATGTACCAAAAATAATCCACACCACTTTCAAACTAACCCATTAAAAAGGAAAAATTCACCTTTCTCTCCCTTTTCTTTCCCTTTTCCTTCCACTTTCTTTCCACATTCCCTTTCATCCTTTCCCTTTTGTTTTTCCACTTCAATTCTACTCCATTTCCCATGGAAACTTCCACCAACTTCTACCATCTTCTAGAGTGTTCCAAGGAATATTCCAAGGAATATTCCTTTTCCAACCCTAACCCTAACTAACTCCCAAACCTAATTTTGGATCCAAAACCTAATTTTTGGGCCCCAAACCTAATTCCATTCCCAAACCTAGCTCCAAGCCTAGCCTCCATATAACCCTTAATCACTTCAATGCAAAGGGTTCCCACAATTCCAATTTTTTCACTTTTTCATAATCACTTTTTCTCTCTCACTTTTCCTCCATTTTCCCTCCTTTCACCAAAAGCTTCTTTGAATAAGCTCTTCATGTTTCACATTGAAACTTGAAGATCTTGAAGCTTAAGCCTCTAACATTCATTGATTGTGGATTGTAGAAGAAGAAGCTAGTGATTTTGTGGAAGATTTCGGCTTATCGGAAGTGTACGGAGATTCAAGCATCAAGAACGCATTTATTTTGCGATTTCTTGGCTTTTTGGTTTTCTTTTCGATCAAGCTCCGATTCTTGCAACAATTACCGAAGCACTCCTCCGCTTCGTAGGTTGGTGATCTTAATCACTTCTTCTTTAAGTTATTCTCTTCATCTTGCCACTTTTGGCGTTCTTTAAGTGATTTTCATTTTGATTGCGATCGATTATGTTTCATTATGTGTTGCTTGCATTTTAGGATTTGTAATGTTTTAGAAGCTAAAGTATTGATAGCTATAGGTGTTAGCATGTGTAAATAAGTCCAAATTAAGTAGAAATTAGTGCTAGCATGTTCCTAAGTATGTTAGGGATCATTAGAAGTGAGTTTGTGGCCAAAAGCACTTATTTCTAAACTTTTTTCACATTCTGGATCAGTGTTAACCGGTTAACCATTTGGTTAACCGGTTAACGGGTGCGTATTGGCCACAAAATAGGGCAGATTTAGGTCCGTTAACCAGTTAACCAATTAGTTAACCGGTTAACGCTGTTAATTTTTTGTTTTCTTGCTTATTTGATGGCTTAGTCCTAAGTTCTAGGGCCTCTAATGTTCATACATGTTTTGGTAGTGATTTTAGGGAATTTTTGGGTCCATTTCTAGTAGTTCATTCCCCCTTTTCGAGTCGTTTCGACACGATTCCGTTCATGTTACGTGTTATGCGTTTTTTTGCTTCTTTGTGCATAGTTTAAGTTCTTGCTTTTTGTTGCCATGTTCATGCATCATTAGGCATATAATAATTATGTTGCATTCTGCTTTTACATGTTTGCATTTCATCAAATCATTTTTGCATTCCATTATGTTGATGTATGTTGCATGTTGAATAATCATAAGTATGTGCATTTCTTACATTTTGTTGCATATTTGATTATATCATCCATATCAATTCAATTATGAATTTTTGCATTGAGTTTAGTATGTTTGTTGAACTATCATGTTGCATATTTCATAACCAATAATCATCATGTTCATATGCATATTCATGTGTCACATTTTTGCATTATTTGTTGCATAATCAACCATGTGATGTATTCTTCTTAATCTTCAAAATATTCATGATCTTGCATTTATATATGATGATCCATGTTCAAATGTATGTTCATGATGGATTTAGTGCATTATTCATTGAGTTTGTGTATTAAAATATGAAAATAATCAATTCTGGATTTTGCATTTCATAACTGTGTTTGCATATAGGTGTTGTAAAATGTATGCTGTTTGTATGCTTGCATGCTGCATTTGACCTTTTACAGCTACTTTTTCATGCTGCATGATAGTTGTAGTATGATGTTGGTGTTATGCTTTATTTTCGTAGCTGTTTGTGTGTTTGAGTGCTATAAATAGTTGCTGAATTTTGGGTTAGCATATCGGAGGCACCCTTAAACCTAAGATTGAGTCTAGTTTAGGTCAAAGAGCCTTAGGATTTAATTGTTGTGGGTTTGCTTTATTATTTTTTAATAAAATGCACATTAATCATTTGTTTTGTAGTGGGGAAGATTGAGGTAAGTTTACTTCACCCTATCCTTTTATTTTTTTATGCACTTCTTTTATGCATTTTAATTCATCTTTTCCTTCCATATTTGTGTTTGGTAGGATTCCCTATTGTTAGGACCAACTTACCTTCCTTAGGAAGTAAGTTGCATCTTTTTCCTTTCTTTATTTTCCATTTTGATCTTTAGGATTAGAAAACCTCACAAACCATTAGGATCTCCCTTTTATATATAATAAATAACTTAGGGTGGGTCTTAGTCCCCCTTAGTTTTTGTCCTTTTTCCGACTTGAGTCATTCTTTCTCACCTCATAAAGAAAAAAATAATAAATCACCTAATAAAGGTTGAACGTTCTTGTACGACACGAGACTTTGTTGCGGAGTGCATATACGCATCCTGTTTCGGGGCGAGGTATAAGTACTTCCCGCGATGGATAGGTCTTAGTATGAGAATGTTCACAAACGAATTCAAAACATTTCTCATAAAAGACAAAAACAAATAACAAGAGGCTTTCCTGCGGGAATTCTCTTCTCATCTCATTCACTCTCAGCGCGAGCTCGCGAAGACTTGTCATTCATGCAAGACGGTAGACGCACTCGTACCATATGAGCCTGCAACACCTGAGCATAGACATACGCAAATCCAGCCATAAAACATGCAAACAAATAGTTCCCGCCTTAGTTAGGCGAACTACGTCGACTCTGATCCTTATTATCCCGATTAGGTACGTAGGCAGCGGGGTAGGGCCCGTTCGAGCACATTCTTTATTTTCCCTACATTTTCCCCTCTTTCTTTTCATTCTCCAGTCCTTTTGTTTTTCAATTCCCTTTCTCATTCCCATTCCAGTTAGCAGTTCTTATTCAGCAGCATTCTTATTTCTCATCCTTTGAAACAAACAAGCAAGCGTGGATCCCGTCGGGTACGGCGAACGATCTGGGGTGCTAATACCTTCCCAGGTCGTAACCGACTCCGGAATCCAGATCTTTGGTTCGCAAGGCCTCGTCCTTTCCTTCTTCCTTAGGTTTGTGCAGCATTACCTTTCCTATTCCTTTGGGATAAAAATGCATGTCTGGCGACACTACCTTTTCCGCGCCACTTTCGCGTTTTGTAAACACCCCAAATTTTCCCTCACTCATTTCACCATGGCTTGTGATTCTTTTCATATGCATAGATTCAATCATATCATATCATGTTGCACTTTTGCTTCACTGCATTGGTTCTAAGTCATCTGCATCTAGGGTTTGTGATTTGAGCCATCCCTGAGCTATCTGAGCCACTCCAAAGGCTTCCAATAACTCTAAGAGGGTCCATGTATATTATATCATCATATTATATCCCTCACAGATCAGGGAAGTCAAGAAACCACAAGAACTAAGAAAGGCATGAAAGTAGAGCCAAGCTTAACTGCACAGGTGATCTAAAATTAGGGTTTTGGTTTCAGAGGCCATAACTCCAATTTTTTTGGTCATTCTTGTTTCTATTGGTCTCTATATGATATAAGGATCATGCATACCATTTTTCATGAAGAAATTCAATGGGGAAGGCATCTGATCAAAAGACGACTTCTTGAGCAAGTCAGTGCAAAATCAGGGCATCTGAGGCCCCCAATCATCCAACCAAAGGGTCTTCTCCATCGTTTTGTATATGTATGATCTTTATTTGATCTTAGAAGAAGTTAGAAGTTCACAAAATTGAATAATTTCAAGCCATTTGCAAAGTTTCCATTTTGGGAAAGTGACTTGTAATGCAAACTTGCCATTTTGGGAAAGTTTTTCAACCTCCTCTTTTTGATTCAAAAACGCTTCAAATGAAAAATTATTGGTCATGAAAGTTGTAGATTGGATCATTCCCTTTTCAAAAAGTACAAGAACTTGATCTAATTCATCATAGAATTCAAGTTATGGCCTTGCAAAGTTGGGAAAAATCACAAAATTTCACATATGTACCAAAGAGGGAAACTTGCAAAACCACTTGCCAAAGCATTTTGTGACTTCAAACACACTTCTAACCATTACACAAACATAGTACATGACCTATAAATTAGAATTGCCCAAAGAATTGTATCATTCTATGCCTTGAACATCGAGATTTCTCAAAGGGGCCAAAACATCACATAATTGCAAAACACCCCATAACTTTCTTCCCTCTTGCTGAATCACCACAAAACATTTTCCCTGGTTATCCTTGAACCAAGCTGACTCGAGCCATACCCTGAAACAACCACTGAACCAGCCCATACCTCAAGTACAAGTCATGTTGACATTTTGGCAACTTGCCCATACCAATCACCATAGGCCACAACAACTCCTCTGACCTATCCCAGCATGATATGTGTACCAAAAGCAAGCCATTCCATAAAATAACACAAGATGAAACCTCCAAGAACTCAACATACACAAAATCCCCCAAATTTGCAAAAGCTATCGAATCTCATAACTCAACCATCAAACCTCAAAACAAATTCCACCATTCAACTCCATATCCATTGCTGATCATTTCCCACCCCTCATTTGCCCTAAAACACCCAGAATCAAAAACACGATTTTGACATTTCATAAACTGAACTTCTGCCAACTTCATGTTGAGGCCATTTAAACTCCAACCAAGCATCACAATCTCTTGAGGGGAGTCATTGGAGTGGATTTGAGGCAAAGAACTGGCCAGAAAGCTCCTGGGTTGAAAGCTCAACTTCAGGTAGCCATGGCATTTATTTTTCCAGAACCTTCATTTTATGTTATAGAATAATTCTATGTGTTCCCCTGATTGCCATGATATGTTTGGTTTCGAAAATAGTTGAGAAATAAGCATTTCATAAGCTTCTGAAATTTTTGAGATGTTTTCCGTTTTGCTTCGATTCATGGTTTTGATGATGAATAAATGAATTTTGTTGTGTGATTCTTGTTGGGGTTGGTGTGAGGATCATTTCTGGAGAGTTTAAGGGCTTGGGGTTGCGTATAGAGAGAGAGATAGCATGAGGGGATAGCCGGAGAAGATGACCGGAACACTGTTCCGGTCACCTGAAAGTGTTTAGGGTTCAGATTAGGGCTTAATGACGTAATTAGCGTAGTTTGAATCTCAGCCATCCAGATGCGCACGCTGGTCAATTCCCTCCCTTTCTCATTCAAATCTGGACCACTGGATCAGTTGACTTCCATTTTAATTCATTTAATTTTAATTTTAATTGCATTTCTTTCTACATTTTATTAATAATAGCAAAACACTTTTAAAATTTTTTGTCTTTTGCATTTCCCTTTCAAATATTTTTCTCATTGTGAAAATAATTTTTATTTTATTTTTTGCATAAAATTCGTATTTTTAAAATATTTAAATGTTTATTTTAATTAATTAATGAGAATTAATTAATTAAAATAGCATTTATGTTTCTAAAAATCACCAAAAAAATCACATTGCATCTTGATACATTTAGAAACATTGTCAAACCCTTCACACAAATTTCTTTTTGGTTCTTGACCTATTTTGACATTTTTCTTTGGATTTAGGGTTCTTAAAAGTCAGTATTTTTACACTAACTTAGAAAAATCCTTTCTGCCTAACTATGAAGAGTTTGATGATGATTCTTTTTGCATTGCACTCCTCATGTCATGTAGTTTCTAGGATAAAATTGGTTTGAATTTATCTTTCATTTTCGATTTGTTTTGCATTTTTCATTGTGAGGTATCCTAAAACCCTAGCCAACTTGAGAAAATCATAACTTCCATTAGGTTAAGGTTTAGGTCTCCTCCTTTGGGCAGTGAACTTGTATAGGTTTAGGGTACCTTTGATCCCATTTTAAATTTTTTATCTTGTCATTTGCTTCTGGTTTTGAATTTTGCTTTGTATCTTGTGCATGAACCCTAATTTGCTTCTTCATTTGCATTCATCCTTCATATGCTTGCATACATGAGCTTGCCATAACATTTTGTGCATCCACATGACATATAAGACATCTTAGGACATATTAGAATCATGTTTGATCATTGCATCATTCATTTGCCATGCTTTTGCTTTCATTACATGTCATATGTTTTCATGAACTTTCATGCCTCCTTTCATGCTTCATTTGCATTTCCATATCTTGTATGATCATCTATATCTCATGGTATCCATTTGCATCATCCCTTAGCATCATTTGCCTCATGATATGCTTCTGACTTTGGTTTTCATCTTGGCATTTCATCTCATTTTCATTACATTTCATTTCTTTTTGCTAACTTTTCAGGTGGTAAGTGTTTGAGAAGTGAATTTGCATTCACTTCTCATAATCTCTTCTCATCTCTCTTATGCATCCATTGCTGCATTTTACTTTTGTATTAGAGTGATCTTGATCATCCATGTTCCTTCTTCACTTTCTTTCTTCAAACAACTTATCTTCTTAAGTGAAGTAAGTTGTTTTGCTTCTTGCTTCTCCTTCCTTCATCCTGCTCCTTCCTTGGTGGTTTCTCTGAAGATCTTCTTGCAAGCCTCATAAACCCTAGGAACAACCAAGTATGATCACAATTAGGGTTTGATTAGTCCCCCATTAGTTTTACCTTTGTGTCATCTTTGTGTCTTCTCTTCTCATCTCATAATCAAGGACTAAACCTTAAAGGTTTTAAGACTTTGTGATTAAGCTTGTGCCTGCATCCTTCTATTAGGATGGAGTGTATAACTTTAATCCTAAGTGTTAAACCCTTAATGTATTTAAATCCTTTAATCAATCCATCTAATAATCACTAAGACATCAAGCTTGTAACTTGGGCCTTGCATTAGGGTTCTATTTCTTCCTTAATTGGTTAAGAAGGACTAACCCTAGTGTTAATGGACAAGTCCCCCTCAAGTTTTCTTACAAACCATAAAATTCACTTCTTAATATTACCATTAACTAAAATCCACTTTAATAAATGCTTTGTTTTGTCATGAGGTTAATCCCTAATCATGGGTTAAGTGGAGGAGCCTTCCTCAGCTTAAATGTTCTCATCTATTATCCTTCTATTAGGATGGTGTAATGAGTCCATTAAACCCCTGATTATGGCTTAAACTCATTACTTAACACCAAACAAAAATACCAAAAACATCTAAATAAATACAAGTAGGTTAATGATCTTAATCCTACATCATGGTGATTAAGTGTGAGGTGTTTACTTCATACTTAAGGTATTCTCATTACCCTTAATCAGAGGGAGGATGTGATGAGTTTACTAACCCTTGGTTTAGGCTTAAGCTCATTTTCTTATGACAAACACCAAAAAGCAATAAAAGATTGAAAATACCAAAAATAAACAATAATCGTCTCCTCCGGGATTCTTTTCTCATCTCATTCACTCACAAGCGAGAACTTTCTTCTTCCGTCTAATGCAAGACAGTTTGCACCTGAGCCAGACAAGTCATACACTTGAGCATAGACAAGTAAGCAGTTCATAAGTCAATTTATCTTTCAGTCTCTTTGAGTCGAACTACGGTGTTCTGACTTCCTCATTGCACGAGAGGATACGTAGGCATAACTTAACAGTTAGCGAACAAAAGTCTCTGTATATCCCCCCCTTCAGCATTATTCTTTAAGCTTCATTATCTTGAGCTTTACACTCCTGTTCCAGCACTAACACTCTTTCATTTCACTGCACATTTCTTTCACACTGACACTTGCATTCTTTTCCAGCTTTTGCATACAAAATTGCACTGACACTATCCCTTTAAACACAAATCTTTTAAGCGTGGATCCCATCGAGTATGACAGACAATCTGGGTGCTAATACCTTCCCAGGTTGTAACCAACCTCCTTTCTCAGTTTCTCTGGTTCGCGACCGTCTTATCCATCTTTTCTTAGGTTTATGCAACATTACCTTTCCTTCGGGATAAAAATGCCTAGCTGGCGACTCTATTTATTCCTTCTCTTTCGCCGACCGTTCGCGTCTGTACCCCTCTTGACTTAGCCTCATTTGGTGGGAGAGACACGTTTGTACTAGGATGAAAATCCCAGGAGCGACACATACTACTCCCGGTTCCTGGTTATACTTCTGCTTCAGAAATGGAAGACACCCGTAAGAAGAATGTGTTCTAAAAGTTCTTTGATACCAAGGTGGATCTGATCAGCCATATGGTGTCTCTTATTACCCCGGGTCATTTGGGATACTTCAAGGAGAGATATATAGTGACATTTTGGATCTGGTAGTCAATCCGGATAGTTCTCAAAAGAGTGTCATTCATACCCTGTGGTAGTACTACAATCCGCGACTCAGATGTTTCACTTTTCATGACTTCCAACTAGGCCCACTACTTGAAGAGTATTCTAAGATTTTAAGGGTGCCACTCAAAGATCAGATTCCCTTCAATTCAGAGATGACTGGGCCGACTCATCCTAGTACAAACACGAAAGTGGCGCGGAAAAGGTAGAGTCGCCAGCCAGGAATTTTTATCCCGCAAGAATAGGAAAGGTAATGCTGCACAAACCTAAGGAAGAAGGAAAGGACGAGGCCCTGCGAACCAAAGATCTGCGTTCGGGAGTCAGCTACGACCTGGGATGGTATTATCACCCTAGATCGTCCGTCGTACCCGACGGGATCCACGCTTGTTTGTTTTGTTTCAAAGGGTGAGAAATAAGATGTTGCTGAATAAGAACTGCTAACTGGAAACTGGAACTGCAATGAGAAAGGAACTGAAAGAGAACAAAAAGAAAGAATGGGGAAAATATAGGGAAAATAAAGAATATGCTCGAACGAGCCCTACCCCGCTGCCTACGTACCTCATCGGGGAAATGAAGATCAGAGTCGACGTAGTTCGCCTAACTAAGGCGTGAACTATTTGTTTGTGTTTTTTATGATGGAACTTCTTATGTCTATGTGTAATACCTCAAAATTTGCCCTCATATTTATTCCCTCAATTGGCGTATCATTTTGCATTCATCTGTTTTTATCATCAGTTCATTAACAGTATACTAGTGCATTTCATTGTTTCATTGGGCATGTGATTAAGGTTGTACTGGATTAGGGTTTAGTACCTTATCTGTATCTGTCAGAGTTTGAAGTGGTGGAGAATTTACTGGATGTTGATTCTACTTCAAGTGCGGTTGTTCAATTGAGTTTCGATTCAGATGGGAGTTTGACCTAATCTTGGTCAAACTATCAAAAGATCACTGCAATTGCAAGATTATTTTGGACCGCTGGACTATTTCTTAAACGATGCATATTCAGAGTTTAGGCTTCCGTGTGTTGATATTCATCAGTGTATCGAGCAGCGTTTCATGTGAAGTTTGGTTTGAATCTTCAGTTTACTAGTGATTCATGTGGATTCAAATGGTCAGGGCATGTTTCAGACAATTCAAAGAGCCGCGACTAATTTAGAAAAAAAAAACATTCAGCGGCTCAGAATTGGTTGTGTTTGTAGACCTGTGGAAAGATTTCAAAAGTAGGTTTTGGGCCAAAAATCAAGATTCCATTCATTGCTTTATTATGAACCACTCCTGATTATTCCATTCCATTTTTGCCTTTTTACTCCAATACGTTTCCATCAATTCATCTTCATTTTCTCTTATTCACTTTCTCATTTATCTTTTGTCCGTAATCCATTTTGAACTATCTTTTATTTTCATAGCCCATAACAAACTCATGCTTTCCCCTTGTCCATTTTTACACCATTTAAACTCAATGGTAATTTTGCTTTAGGGACATCACAAGTGTCTACCAAAATAAAAGGAAGCCAATTTCTTTTGTTTTCACCATAATATCCAAATCATCAAATTAATTTCCAATCAGTCATCTTAAGTCCAAGTCCGTGTCCAATAAAATTTACTTTTAATACCTCTTATTTCAAGTCAATATTCTTTTGAGTTCCATATTTTAGGCCCATTAATCAATTTCATTGTTATTCCATAACAAGTCAACGGTTTTCACTTCTTCAAATCCTCCGTTTACTATCTTTTTTTTAAGTCCTAATTGAATCCATTAACTCTTTCTCTAATCCATTTTTAATAAGTCTTTTGGAAATTCTTCCAACTACCTGTTATCATATCCAGTTCAAAGGTTTTTCTTAAAAATATTTTCCAACCATTAGGTGCAATTGAACTCTGAGTCAAGTCAAAATTGACATTTGGGTTGAATTTTGATTTATTAATACCACAATAGAAGAGTGTTAAAGTTCTTGAGCAAAGAGTCTATCAAATTTGCAGGCTCAATTCCCATTCACAATTGTCATATAGAAATTTTATATGGGGTCCCTGGTTCGCTTTTTCTTCGATTGCCATGTTTGGTACAAAAAGTTTATGTATGAGAAATCCATAACAGCAGGACAAGAACTTGGACATTGGAAAATAAGTAATAATTAAATTATAGCATAATGTTCAATAACAGAAGCTGGTTAACAGAATGAATTACAGTCACACAGAGGGATAGTTAGGAAAGGAAAGATTATAAAGGAACAATCACAAAACTAGTTCCGGTACAGAATAAATGGACAGAAATAGGAGCAAAAGAAAACGAAAAAAGCGAAAATGATTATTACACGTAAGAATCCTTTGAGAATTGCCGAATTTTCATAATAGTTCATAACAGAATGAGGGAGGCCTCTAATTAATTCATCATAACAAAATCAGTTGTGAAAAAAATCGAAAGTGGAAAGGTTCACTGAAGATGCTTCAAGCTTGGTTTTAGTCATCATCATCATTTCTTTCTCTCCAATCTTCACTCCAATATTCTTTAACTTTCATCCTACATGATAACCAAAATTAATTACAAGAATTAAAGGAAGGGATAACAGAAACAGATCTTGATATAGCAGAAAAATTTCAGACAATAAGCTTAGTTGAAACTCAGAGAAACCATCAAAGAGGTCACCAATATGCTGGCCAGGTGCTGTCGTGCAGGATGCTTATGCAACACCACAAAGTCAAGGAAGTAAGTATGGGCTTATTAATCATGCACAGACTCCTTATTCCAGAACTCTATTGATGAAGTCTAGGCCCAAGTTGATTCATACCCAAAGGCAGTGAAAGCCGTTTTTCATCAATTCCCCTCCATCTGCATCAACAAAAAAATATCAGACTGGAGTGAATACTGAAAAAGTGAAAACAGGGATTGCAACTCATGAGAATCAATAACTAACTAAATTCACCAAGGGTTTATAACAGAATTCCATCCTCAGCATAACAAAAAATAACTAATTTTATAACTGAATCTTAATTGATTCATAACAAAAAAAGTAACTAACTCTTCAACTGATTTCATAACAACCCTAACAGAAAATTCTAGAAGTTACCTGAGAAAACTCCAGAACTACCATCTTCAAGCATTCCCTATAAATCAGTAGTTTCTCAATCAATCAGCTTCTTCCACAATTTTTGATAGAACCCTTCAACCATTTCTGCAAGATTCTTCAACTCTCTCCTCCATTTTTCGCCCAAACCATATTCAAGCTATTTCCTTCAACTTCATTTCTGATTCTTCACCACTTTACCCTTTTACAATCCTCCATCCAGTCTTCATTCTCTCCCATCCGCAATAGCTTCACTCAGCCTCATTCTTTATCTCCTGATACGTATTCGTCACCCTGCAACCATCATCAACCATGGGAAAAGAGCAAATTGAATCAAAAGAGAGGCAACTGAACAAACATCAAGGCTGAGATTACGAATCGCACAGAAAATCAAAGAAGAGCATACCGTGAAACGCAGTGTTTTTCGAAACTTTCACCAGCGCACGTCAATCTTCCATCATTTTCGCAAGAGACGTCAAGAGGTTGCAGCAAAGAGAAGCTTCGAGCATCCGGATCGCAGCTGAGTACTGTCGCATTTTTTCGAACCAAGGGGAAGCATTACCTCCATAACTGATTTGTTCGTCTTCGCGGCAGCATCTTCCCCGCAATATCTTTGCTTCCGTCAATCGAAGGTGCGAAATCCAAGCCTTTTAAGCGTGATTGTTGATGTCTGTTGTTGTTAAATTCTTTAAGCACCGATTTGGTTTAGTGAAGGTTTTTGTGTAAAATTGTTAATTGAGGATGAGGTTGATGTTAAGGGGTTAGGGTTAATGGAGGTGAGGTAGAGAGGAAGAGGGCGGTGAATGGACGAAGAGAATTTGATGAGAGGGTGGCGAACGGACGTGGTTCAAAGGAGAAGAGAAGCATGGTGTTGAGGGATGAGGATGAAGAAGAAGAAGGGAGAGGGGGTTAGCGGCGACGAAATTTGGGAGAGAAAGGGGATAGTTAGGGTTTCAGGATTTGTTTATGTGTTTTAATTATATGAACAAATTGAAGAAATAAAAGGAAATTAAGGTGTTAATTAACATTCTTTAATCCTTGTAAATCCTCATTAATTCATTTAAATGTTGCTTAATGTCCATTAATCCACAGAATTTTCAAAAAAAGGAAGTTATTAGGATGAAATTTTGTGAGTTTTGGCCATACCGGCGGTGACACTTGTCACCGTCCGGTAGGCTCATTCGTAAGTTCTTAGTGGCACCCTCCATATTAAGCCTATTTAGAAAGTAACATAAGAATATGCTTAATGCACCTCCCAACTTCTCATGAGAAATGGGCCTGTCCTCCTCTATTATTCGCACCCTCCTTCTAAAGCCCATCAGCAAAACAACATAAAAATACACTGCCTGCACCCCCTCCAGCTTCCTGCGCATATGGGCCTAGGCTGTTTGCTATCTGTACCCCCTTTTCTGGGCCCATTTTGAAAATCACTAAAAAATTTGCTAAGGCCACCCCGCTCCTATTTTCTTAGGATTTAATTTTAAATTTTATATGGTTTCCAAATAATTCCCCAAAAAAATAGTAAAAAATCATAGAAAATTCTAACAAAAATTCCAGTAGGTTAATAATCCATTTTAGAAATTTTGGTATTTTTATTTTCTGAATTTTGCATTATTTTCGATTAAATTCTGATTTTTCATGGGAATAGCATTTTATTGAATTTTGTTAACGGTACATAATTTTGTTCATTTTATTTTGGTAACTTCCAGTAACCTTTTTAACCCACTCTTTTTACTGTGGTTAGATGACTAATAATAGTACTTAGGATAATTTTTGTAGATTTTTTAGAACATTTTATCTTAGGTTTTAGAGGCTATTTCCTTAATAATTAGGGATTAATTCATAGCTGAAAATAATCAATTTTTAGGCCTAGTTAAATTCTGAGTTTTTAGGATTCCTTTTGACACAATGTTATAGGTAGTTTTAGGACCCTATAGAATTAATTCCATAATTTTTCCAGGACTTTAAATATTTTTAGTGTATTAATCTTTAGGCTAGTTATTCATGCAAAATTCACTTGGTTTAGTTTAGAATATTAGGACCCCTTTAGAACTAATTTCATTAGGTTTAGTCTTAGAAATTTAAAATGACTTAGAAGAGTATAATTATTGATTTCTAGAATAATAATAATGGATAGTCCCCTTTGTTTTAGGACTTAGGCTTAACAATAGATTTAGATAAAGTTTAGGCTTGTTTTAGCTTTATACTTTAAAAATGCATTTTAGAATTTTATTTCTTATGTCCATTTTTAATGTTTTGCCTTTATTTGATTTTATAACTTGAATAGGTTTCCCCATTGTTCTTAGAATCAACTTAACTTCCTTAGGAAGTAAGTTGAATTCTAGTAGTTTCTAGTTCCTTTTTTTCATTAGGCTTAGAAAACCTCATTAACCATAGGATCTCCCTTGTAAATAAATCAATAAAAATTAGGGTGTGTCTTAGTTCCCATTATATTTTTCCTTTTCCAATTTGAGTCATTCTTTCTCATCTCATGAAGAAAAGCAATAAAACATTTAAGAATAAAAGCCGAACAATCTTGTAAGACACGAGACTTTGTTGCGGAGTGCTTATACGCGTCCTGTTTCGGGGCGAGGTGTAAATGCTTCCCGCGATGGATAGGTCTTAGTACAAGGCAGTTCACAAACAAAATTCAAAACACTTCTCATAAAATACAAAAAAACACAATAAGCGACTATCCTGCGGGAACTCCTTTTCTCATCTCATTCACTCACAACGCGAACTCGCGACGACTTGTCTCGCATACAAGACGGTAAACGCACTCGTACCAGACGAGCCTGCAACACTTGAGCATAGACATACGCAGTTCCAGCATAAAAAACACAAAAAAAATAGTTCCCGCCTTAATTAGGCGAACTACGTCGACTCTGATCCTCATTATCCCGATGAGGTACGTAGGCAGCGGGGTAGGGCCCGTTCGAGCACATTCTTTATTTTCCCTACATTTCCCTTTCTTTTCATTTTCTTTTCCATCCCTTTTTCTCATTTCATATTCCATTTCCAATTAGCGGTTTTATTCAGCAGCATCTTATTTTCTCACCCTTTGAAACAAACAAGCAAGCGTGGATCCCATCGGGTACGACAGACGATCTGGGGTGCTTATACCGTCCCAGGTCGTAACCGACTCCCGAACTCAGATCTTTGGTTCGCAAGGCCTTGTCCTTTCCTTCTTCCTCGGGTTTGTGCAACATTACCTTTCCCATTCATTCGGGATAAAAATGTCTGGCTGGCGACTCTAACCTTTCCGCGCCACTTTCGCGTTTGTACTAGGATGAAAATCCCGGGAGCGACAGGTGGCGACTCTGCTGGGGAATAACCTGATTCTTCCGGTTTCCCTTGTAGAGTCAATCCTAGCGCCTGTTGGCTTTGTTTCTTTGGGTGTTTATCTGTTTGATGCTGAGTGCTTTAGTTTAGCTTTACTGTTTTTATTTACAGTTCTTTACAGCTTTACTTTACCGCATTTATTTACCGCTTTCAGTATTTATTTTCCATGCATCATATTATACTGGACTGTCTGGCTGTGCTGGTTTTCATTTTTTTCTGTGGGATGGGAGTTACTGTGAGATAAGCCAACTACCCGGCTTGAGTGCACTATAGGATTAGCATGGACACGTTGTGCTCGCATGGTTACATGATGAGTGGTGATGTGTTCCACACCCAGATTGCGACTGTCTCGGGACTATTCTGTGTGGGGGTTCTTCTCCACTTCAGGGTACAACCTTGATAGTTATGTGCATCTGGTGACCGATCTTCGAGGACCTTAATGGAAACACCCCTCTCCAGTGATGACAGTGGCATACCACATTTGTTGGCAAACCCACTCGCATCCGAGGGTTCATTGGGAACTCGCATAGGATGGCCTGGTTCTCTCATAGGAATTCAGTTAAAGCAAAACTGTTCGTATGACGATAGTATTGTACCTTTCGGGATGAATGTACTATTGTTTCTCGATTCAGTGCTTGAAGCTGGAGACTTGTGAAGGATGCTTGTTTTTTCGGACTCAACTGAGACCTCCCTGCGTAGTACATAATGCTAAACTGATTCCCTGATTTGGTCATGAGCCATTTCTAGGAAATGGTGAACGTATTATTGCTATTCGGCTTTGAGAGTCCGTGATGTTGACCCGAGTAGCACACCCGTGAGATTGGGAGGGGTTTACAGGTTTGCAGGAACCCTAACACCTTCAGCATACCCACTTTGCCTTTGGTTCAGTTTTGTGATCTGGATTTTTGTTCTTAAGATATGGATCCCGGATTAGAGGGATGATTATTGTGATATCTGGATTTTGAGACCTTGCACCGACACCTGATTATATGATTGGCACATCACAGACACTCCATTGATCACATGCCTTGTCTTGCATAAACATCATATCATCATTAATCATTTGTGTTTCTTTTATTCTCAGGGTCTACATTTACTCCCAGTTCCTGGCCATATCATTGTTTCAGAATGGAAGACGTCAAAAAGAGAACTGTGCACTACAAATTCTTCGATACCAAGATGGACCTGATCAACCAATTGGTGTCTCTGATTACCCCGGGTCATTTGGGCTACTTCAAGGAAAAGTATGGCGATATTCTGGACCTGGTATTCAACTTGGATATTTCTCAGAGAAGTGCCATTCACACTTTGTTGCAGTATTACGATCCACGGCTTAGGTGTTTCACATTTCATGACTTTCAGTTGGGTCCTTTGCTGGAAGAATATGCTGAGATTATGGGAGTTTCAATCAAGGATCAGCTTCCTTTTAACTCGGAGATGACAAGACCGACTCATGATGACATTGCTAAGGCTCTTTATTTGAGCCCATCAGAGGAGTCTTCTAATCTGGTTTCCACCAAAGCAGGAGTACTTGGTTTTCCCTTAGAGTTTCTGGTCAGGAGAGATGAAGAATGTGCCGTGGAAAAGCAGTGGAATTCAGTTTGTGCCATCTTGGCGTTATCTGTGTATGGGATAGTTTTATTTTCCGATATGGACAAGTTTGTGGACATGAATGCTATTCATTTGTTTGTGTTGAAGAATCCGGTGCCCACCCTCTTAGGTGATTTGTATTATTCTGTGCATTATAAGAATGAGAAGAAGCGAGGAGTTCTTGTTAGATGTTGTGATCCTTTATTCTACAAGTGGGTTATGAGACACTTGCCTACTACTGAGAGTTTTGCTGATCCTAATTCTACTTGGGCTCAGAAGCTGAGTACTTTGTCTGCTGGAGATATCAGGTGGTTTACTTTGAGGTTGAAAGGAAGGAATTTCATTACCAGTTGTGGTAATTACCCTAATGTGCCTTTGTTAGGAGTATCGGGAGGTATCAACTACAATCCCATCCTCTTAAGAAGACAGTTAGGGTATGTGCTCAAGGAGGTTCCTGATGAGTCTGAATTATTCCAAACTTTCTACTTCCCGGTGAAAGACAATCTTCCTTTGGTCCAAAAAGCTGCAGGTTCCTGGAAGATGATCAAGAGAAAGGGTATAGCATGTCTGGGCAAGAGCAACAATCGAATGTTCCCTGAATTTGAAGCTTGGATAAAGAAGGAGGTTCAAGCGGCTCTAGTCCCTTTTTCTGTACCAACTCCGCCTCCAGCAACAGTACCTTTGGAAGATTATCAGAAGTTGGAAGCTTTGGTTAAGCAGCTTAGGGTTGAGAATCAAGAGGCTCATAATTCTTGTCAGAAACTGATGATCCAGAACCGTCGGTTAGAAGATAGAGCTGTACAAGCTGAGGAAACAGTTCGTCTCAAGCAGAAGGACTTTGAAGATAGAGAGCTCTACTTCCGAAAAAAGGGGTTAGCTGAGACTCACAAGACGGCCCAGCGCCGAAGAGAGAAGAAAGATATGAGTGAAGCCAATGAAGTTGTTACCTTATGGTAGGAGAAATGGGACGACCATTTGGAGAAGCAAAAAGAGTTAGACGCCAAGCACAAGCAGGAGATCAAAAGTCTTCAGGATTCTTTGGATGGGCAGAAAGAACTCCTCCGGAAGGCTTATCATCAAGAGAAGGACCGTCTCCAATGCTTAGCAGAAAGTCAACAAGCATTGAAGGAAGCTCAAAAGGAAATTGAAGACTTGAAGTTGAAAGTTGATGTGAAGAGGTCGAAGGCCGAGTCGAGTCAAAGCAAGGAGAATGAGACAACATTCCTACAGCAGATTGAGGAGTTACACGCTTCTTCTGATACGAGGGACCTCCTCATCCAGAGACTCATCCAGGAGCCTGGTCATCCAGATGTAGTTCAGCTGTTCCAGAACGCCAAGCGCCTTAGTTGGAGATTGCAGGATATAGAGTTCCCTAGGGTTTAATTTCATGTTATTGTACTTGGATTACCCACAGGCTTGTTGTGGGATTCCTTATATTGGATGTACTTTTATTGTTGTTGTGATTGGCACCCTTCGGGGACTTTGTATTTTCAAACTCCAGTTTATATGATTGATTTGTTCTGAATTTCTTGTTCGTTATTTGTTGCACCGACACGGGGTAATGAGCCCCAATTCTCCACAGCCGTCATTATATTTGAATATTACTTGGGTCTTCTTCCCAATTCTTATCTTCTTAATGCTAGGACCGGACATGGGAAAAGTCTCGGGAATAAAAGGAACACATTGCATTGCATACGCATCATTTGCATTTTGTCTTTGTCTTTGCAGGTTTTTCTACGGGATGTTTAATTTATCTGTGTTCAACAGGCAAAGATTGCGAGAGCCGCCAAGACCCGGTACCTTCGACAAGAAATCCCTCATCGGTACGCGACCCGCAGCAATCAAAGAACAGCAATGGACGCCATGCAGACAGAGCTCAATGAAGTCCGTACCAAGATGGCAGAATTTATGACCCTGATGCAAGGGATGGCCCAGGGGCAACAAGAGCTGAGAAATGCAATTCAAGGGTTAACTCCTCCTAATACTAATGCTCAGGCAACCACTTCCGACGGGCTAGGGGCTCCTCCCAACACCAACAACGGCCCCAGTGGACCTCATGTTCCAGATCCAGCTATGGCAACGTTCGTTCCTGTGCACGACAGGCAGGAGGACCAATTCCAGTATTTCAACAATGATATGGGTTTCGGCGGTGATGGAAATCTTAATGACTTCTTGGTGCTTGCGGAGAAGGTCAAGGCCCTCGAGTGCAGAGACACTTTGGGGATTGACGTGTCAGACATGGGTTTAGTACCCGGGGTGGTCATTCCACACAAGTTTAGACCACCAGCTTTTGATAAATACAACGGCAGCTCCTGCCCGAAAACTCACCTACAGGCTTTCTACCGGAAGATCGCGGCCCACACGCGAGACGAGAAACTCTGGATGTATTACTTCCAGGATAGTCTCTCCGGAGGATCCTTGGAGTGGTACATGAAGCTGGAGAGGAGCTTTATTAGAAGCTGGAAAGATTTGGGAGAAGCCTTCCTCAGACAATATCAGTACAACATTGACATGGCACCCAGCCGCACTCAGCTTCAGAGCTTGACGCAGAGGAGCTCGAAGAGCTTCAAAGATTATGCACAGAGGTAGCGTGAGGTAGCCGCCCGAGTGCAACCAACTTTATTGGAGAGAGAGATGGTCGACCTTTTCCTGAATACCCTCCCAGGGCATTTCATGGAAAGGTTGGCTGGTTGTTCCTCAAGTGGTTTCTCGGACATTATCTTGACTGGAGAAAGAATTGAAAGCTGGCTCAAACAGGGGAAAATTCAGAATGGAGGCGCTTCGGTGTCTGGTATCAAGAAACCCTTTGTGAAAAGGAGGGAAGGAGAAACAGGTGTAGTGTACGCACAGAGGGGAATGATTAACCAAGGATATTATCAGCAAGTGGCCCCTGTCACTATTTCAACACCACCCGTTCAACAGCAGGTCCAGCCTCCACAACCACAACGCTCACAAGGGTATCAGCCAAGAGCCCCTCGTCCATACTACCCTCAGAGGCCGAAGGATAGACATTTTGAAGCTCCATCGATGTCTTACTCGCAGCTTTTGAAGAACCTCCTACAGCTTCAGATGATTCAGCTTCGGACCTTGCAACCGCCGAAGCCAGGCCAAATTCCTGAGGGTTATGACTCAAATGCTAGATGTGAATTTCATTCCGGAGCTCCCGGCCATACTACTGAGAATTGTAAAGCATTTAAGCATGTCGTTCAGGATTTATTGGACACTAAGGCGATCAACTTTTCTCCCTCTCCTAATGTGCTTCAGAATCCCATGCCTCCACACAGGGGTATGGTTGGTGCAATTGATGAAGGGGAGAACTTGAATTTGGTGGATGATGTTGATGACTTGCAGACTTCATTGGTTGCTATCAAGGTTTTCTTGTTGAAGAAAGGTATCTTCCCTGGATGCGAGGAAGATTGTCCGGAATGTGCTGAAGCTACCAACGGTTGTAAACGGTTGAAGGCCGGAATCCAAGGCATGATTGATGAAGGAATGCTGCAATTTGACAAGATCGTAAAAGAAAGTGAAGTCTCCACAGTAACTATCTTTTATGACCCATCTCAAGTTCCTTCACGGGCCAGAGCAGCACCAATAACCATTACCACCGCTGGACCCATAATGTACCAAAGTGACAGAGTTGTTCCTTGGAATTATGCTGGAGAAGTGTACTGTAACGGCCAGAGGCAAGATTTGACCACGACTAGTATAACCCCAGCTCAAATAGAAAATGTTGGAGTAGGGGGTTTTACTAGAAGTGGAAGGTTGTTTGCGCCTGAAACACTGAGAAACAATGTGATACCACCCAGAGATACCGCCGAAGCCCAAGCTAGAGCAAGAGGGAAGCAACCAGTAGTTGTCAATGATCCAACGCCATCAACCGATCCAGACCTCACCTTTGATAAAGAAGCCGAAGAATTCCTGAGGATCATCAAGAAGAGTGACTACAAGATCGTGGACCATCTGCAACAGACGCCGTCGAAGATCTCCATCTTGTCCTTGCTCATGTGTTCTGACTCTCACAGGAAAGCTCTCCTAAATATTCTGAACAAGGCATACATGCCTTAGGATATTTCTGTAAATCAGTTGGAAACGGTGGTGTCCAGTGTCAATGCCAGTCATGGATTGGGTTTCACAAACTTGGATTTGACTTCTGATGGGCGTGCTCATAATCGGGCATTGCATATCTCTCTGGAATGTAAGGGTGCAGTACTCTCCCACGTGTTGGTAGATACTGGATCATCTTTGAACGTTTTGCCCAAGAAAGCACTGATGAAGTTGGACTATGATGGAGTGGTTCTAAAGCCCAGTGATCTAGTAGTTCGAGCATTTGATGGGTCGAGGAGATCGGTGTTTGGAGAGGTGGAGTTACCTATCGAGGTAGGTCCACAGGTCTTCAATACCACGTTCTATGTGATGGATATACAACCTGCATATAGTTGTTTACTCGGAAGACCTTGGATACATTAGGCAGGAGCGGTATCGTCTACACTTCATCAGAAGCTAAAGTTTGTCTGGGAGGGTCAAATTGTGACTATCAGTGGGGAAGAAGATATCTTCGTTAGTCATCTAGCTTCATTCAAATATGTGGAGATGGATGGCGAAATAGTTGAGACCCCATGTCAGGCTTTTGAGCCCTTGAAGTCTGAGCAAGCATCCGCAGTGGCAACTTCTCCTGAAGTACCGAAGAAGGGGGTTTCCATAGCCTCTTACAAACAAGCGCTTGAATTGGTAGAATCTGGAATACGAGAAGGTTGGGGCAGTCCGGTAGAAGTGCCAGAGAAGAAAGACATGTTCGGGATTGGCTATCACCTTGGAAGATCTTCGTCTGAAACAAGTGCTAAAGGTTGTCAGAGCTCGGTCACTTTCACAAGCGCGAGAGTGGTAGACTACGAAAACATCAGTGCTGTGCAGGATGACATTGTCGATAGTGATTGTGACCTAGATGAATGGATCAGGCCTGCCGCTCCAGGAACTCAGCTTAGCAACTGGACATCGGAAAGGCTTATTTCGGTCACCTCTTTCGAAGAGTAATAATGTTTTGTTTCTATTTATCCTGTATTAAAGCACTATGTCTTGCCCGAGGCATAGTGGCTCTTTGTAAGGGTTCATTTGTTCATTAACACAATCATAAATAAAATTGACGTTTCACATTCATTCATGTTGTTCTCTGTCTTTCGTTTTTACTTTTGTTTTTCAAAAAAGAAAGAAAAGTTTTAAAATGGCAATGTTTCTCATTTTCCCAAGTTGTTGCTAAAGCCTTGCATGAATCATCATTCATGCAGGTGCTCGTCAACGGATCTTATCAATGACGACCCTGTTATGGCTGAGTATGACTTCGACAATCCAATTTATCAAGCCGATGAGGAAGGTGAAAAGGATTGCGATTTACCCGAAGAATTGGCCAGACTGCTTAAACAGGAGGAGAAGATGATTCAGGCGCACGAAGAAGATGTCGAAGTAATAAACCTGGGTACTGAAGAAGACAAGAAAGAAGTCAAGATCGGAGCTGCATTAGAAGAATCTGTCAAGACTCGTTTGATGGCTATGCTTCGAGAATACGTGGACGTCTTCGCATGGTCCTACCAAGATATGCCTGGTTTAGACACTGACATTGTGGTACACAAGCTACCTCTTAGAGCAGATTGTCCTCCGGTAAAGCAGAAGTTGAGGCACACGCGTCCAGACATGACAATTAAAATAAAAGAAGAAGTGCAAAAACAGTTTGATGTTGGCTTCTTGGCCGTGACCAGTTATCCTCCGTGGGTTGCTAACATTGTGCCGGTTCCCAAGAAAGATGGCAAAGTCAGGATGTGTGTGGACTACAGGGATTTGAATAGGGCTAGCCCCAAAGATGATTTCCCTCTACCTCACATAGATGTACTTGTCGATAATACTGCTCAGTTTTCCGTGTTCTCCTTCATGGACGAATTCTCAGGCTATAATCAGATCAAGATGGCTCCCAAGGACATGGAAAAGACAACTTTCATCACTCCTTGGGGCAACTTTTGTTACAAGGTCATGCCATTTGGTTTAAAGAATGCAGGAGCTACCTATCAACGAGCAATGGTGACGTTGTTTCACGACATGATCCATCATGAAATTGAGGTTTATGTTGATGACATGATAGCAAAATCCCAGACAGAGGAAGAGCACTTGGTTAACCTGGCAAAATTGTTTGACAGACTTCGGAAGTTCAGATTGAGGTTGAATCCGAATAAGTGTACCTTCGGGGTTGATAACGAGAAAATGTATCGATTATATTGCTAAGTTTCATTGACGTTTTATCACATAATCATCGTTTTAACACTCGATTTCTCGAGTTTTTCTTACCATTTTGCAGGTACATCATATATGGAGCTAAATCTTAAAGTAAGAGCAAAAGGAACAAAAGCAACCATAAAAAGATGAAGAAATGAAGAAGCCTGCAGAACTGCATAATTTGTTGCACTCACGGTCGTCACCAAGGTGTCACGACCGTGACACCCCAAAAGAAGCCATCACGACCGTGACACTTAAAAACAACAGGACACGAGCGTGAAGACCTTGTCACGACCGTGACAAGGGTAAAAATAGGTTATTGACTGAGACCACGTCAAAGCATTACGTGAAGAACTTTTCTCCTAAATTTTTGCCACGTTCCTACATCTCCTCCACCACTTCAGCAAGTCCCAATGCAACAAAGTCCAATTTTCAAGCCCATTAATTGTTCTATAAATAGTACAAGTTTTATGAAGAAACTACAGAGCATTTTTTATTCGATTTTCTGCGGAAGCTCTGCCGAATTATTTTACGACCCTGTTTCTATTTCTGCATTATTTTCAGTTTTTCATTCTTATTGTATCCAAACCAGCTATATAACAATTTCCAACATCAGGAAATTGTTATACATTTACTTTTTTCCAAACCTTCAGAATTTGATTTATTTTCGATTTCCGCCAACTCCAAGCTTTCCGGTCTGTGGAAGAAGGAGTCTGCTATAATATTTGTTAACCAGGTTTTTTATTATATTGCAATTTTAATATTTATAATGTTTATTTATTTTTCTGCCATGAGTATTTTATTATTCGTTTTTCTGTCTCTGTCTGGTTCAACATCAATGAGTAGCTAATTACCTTAGGGCGGTATGTAGTTAAAACAAACTTAATCGGAAAAATTTAACCATAGGCTAAAAATAATTAATAACTTAACATTCTGGCTGACACTTTTTAATTAAAATCGACCTTTTTGTTACGAGAGTAAGAAAAGAGTATTAGGTTAGGTCAAGACCACGAGAGTGTGAGATTTTAACCAGATAGCTAAAGTTAGGCATTTAAATTAAACACAGCGAGAGCACTTTAAAATAAATTAGAATTACTAAGTTTCCAAAAATTATCTCTAAACACTTATGGGCTAGCGAGAGCGGGCATAGGGCTTTAGGGATAAGATCTGAGATAAGACCACGAGAGTGTGAGTTGAGGGTATTCAAACTGGTAACCTCTACCGAATAGATTAAGTAAACACCTTTATAAGCCTAGGTTAGATTGACCCGCCTAAGTTAGTATAATTACATACCGACCGCCTTAGTATTATTTTATTAAAACTTAAATTTAATTCCGCCTTTAATATTTTAAAATCAACAAAAAAAAAATCGTGACAACCCATCACCTTAGCTAAACTAGAAGTTCATCTAGCACTAAGTAACCATAGAATCCCTGTGGATCGATAATCTTAAATATTACTTCGATAGGCTGTGCACTTGCAGTTCAGATACCGCTAGACACATAATCAGACACGTCTTTAGCCCATCATGTTTTTGGCGCCGTTGCCGGGGATCCTTAATTTAGTTACTAGTGCATTTAGGTAGCATTGTCTAGACTAAGGTATCAACTATTTAATTTAATTTAACTTCCGAGTGTATGCCAAGTACTCGCTCTAAAAGCGAAGACTTGCAACCTCTAATCCCTGAATCGGAACGCTTCTTACACGTAAGAAGACGTATATTCGATTACGAAAAAAGTTACAATATTCCAGATCTTCAATTAGATCCTCCTAAACCAGTCGTAACATCAAAGGACGCAGAGATGGCTGAAGAACAGAATCACCCACTCAATTATTACGCCAGTCCTTCGCAAGCTGAACCGCATTCAAGCATTGCAGCACCGGCTATCAACCGAAATGATTTCGAACTAAAACCTTCGTTGATATCAGCCGTGCAACAAAATCAATTCGCCGGAAATCCTACCGAGGATCCGAACCTTCATCTTTTGATCTTTGTGCAATACGCAGATACCGTAAAAGCCAATGGAGTTACCCAGGAAGTTATTAGACTACGTTTATTTCCTTTTTCGCTTCGAGACAGAGCAAGAGCTTGGCTTCAATCTCTTCCTTCGAACTCAGTAACTACGTGGGAGGAGCTTAAGAGAGTTTTCTTGAACAGATATTTTCCACCTAGCAAGACAGCTATGCTGAGAGCTCAGATCAACGGATTTAAGCAAAGGGAAAGCGAATCATTATTCGAAGCTTGGGAACGCTATAAGGATCTGCTGAGACTTTGTCCACATCACGGATTGATAGAATGGATGGTCATCCATACCTTCTATAATGGACTCTTGTACAATACAAGAATGACAATTGACGCTGCCGCAGGCGGTGCATTGATGGACAAAGAATACAATGATGCCTATGCACTCATCGAAAGCATGGCTCAAAACCATTACCTTTGGGGAAGTGAGAGAGTCGCAACCGAGAAACCAACAAAAGGAGGTATGTACGAAGTGAGTAGTATGGACCAAGTCAATGCAAAGTTTGACCAACTAAGCCAAAAGATCGACAACTTGGCCATAACACCAACAACCACCGTGGCTGCAGTAACACCTAACTGTGAGTTATGTGGAGTCCCAGGACACGAAGTTTCTGATTGTCAACTATTGACAGGTACTCCCACTGATCAAGTGAATTATGCTCAAGGAAATCCATACTCAAACACATATAACCCAGTTTGGAAAAATCATCCGAACTTCTCCTATAAGAATAACAATGCTTTATACGCACCAGGTCAAGCACCAGCTACACCACCAGGATATCAAAAGACTGCTCCTAATGTCCCTAGAAAATCGAACCTTGAGTTGATGATGGAGAACTTTATAGCTAACCAATCTCAAACGAACAAGGACTTCTTAAACCAAAAAATACATACTAGTGAGCAGATTAAACAATTAGTGAGCAAAGTAGATGCATTAGCTACACATAACAAGATGCTTGAAACTCAGATTTCACAAGTAGCTCAACAACAAGCACCTACTGCTGCACCAGCTGGAGTATTCCCTGGACAACCTCAACCTAATCCGAAAGGACATGCCAATGCCGTAATATTAATAAGTGGCAAGGAACTTGACGGTCCTACCGATCCAAGACTTGACAATCCAGCCATGTACCAAAAACCAGATAAACCGACTGAAGTGCTGAATGATCCAGAAGAAAAGGAAGATGATAATCAAGAGGTAGTGGAGAAAGAACAACCTTATGTGCCTCCACCACCCTATAAACCACCAATTCCGTACCCTCAGAGATTAACCAATTCCAAAACGACGGGTCAATTTAAGAAATTTGTAGAACTTCTGAAACAGTTGAATATTACTATTCCGTTTACAGAAGCTATCACCCAAATACCCTCGTACGCTAAGTTTTTAAAAGAAATCTTATCCAATAAGAAAAAGATAGAGGATAACGGAACAGTTACACTTACTGCTGAGTGTAGCGCCATAATTCAGAATAATATGCCTCCAAAACTAAAAGATCCAGGAAGTTTCTCTATACCCTGTGTGATAGGAAAATTCGTCATTGACAAAGCTCTATGCGATTTAGGAGCCAGTATCAGTGTTATGCCCTTAACGATTTGCAAAAGGCTAGACATGGGAGACCTTAGACCAACTAAAATGTTTGTTCAACTAGCCGATCGCTCTGTTAAATATCCTGTAGGCATACTAGAAAATGTCCCAGTACGTATAGGACAATTCTACATCCCTACTGATTTTATAATCATGGACATCTCTGAAGACTCCACTACACCTATCATACTAGGAAGACCATTCTTAGCTACCGCCGGAGCTATAATAGACGTAAAAAGAGGAAAGCTAACCTTTGAAGTAGGTGAAGAGAAAGTTGAATTTATTTTGACACAATTCTTACAATCACCAGCTATAGAGGATACATGCTATCTATTGGACGTAATTGACGAATGTGTAAGAGAAATGGAACTGAAAGAAACTACCTATTCTGAAATAATGAAAATTCAAATCCCTCCGATTTTCGAAGATGATAATTGGCGTGCACCGTATCAAGATGATAGTCTAAGCGAAAGTTTAGCACTTACACCGGATCCCATGCCAAGTAAAGATAAACCTACATTAGGATTAAAGACTTTACCTCATAACCTAAGATACGAATTCTTAGACGTTGAATGTAAAAGACCAGTTATAATAAATTCCAATTTAGGAACTATAGAAACAAAGAAACTTTTAGATGTCTTGAAGAAATATCCAACTGCATTAGGATATAACATATCTGATCTCAAAGGAATATGCCCTTCGGTCTGTATGCATCGTATTCTGCTAGAAGAAGATTGCAGAACCTCCAGAGAATCTCAAAGAAGAATTAACCCAATCCTTAGCACTGTAGTAAAAGAAGAAGTTAAGAAACTACTAGATGCCGGAATAATATATCCAATCTCTGATAGTGAATGGGTTAGTCCAATACATGTAGTGCCAAAGAAAGGAGGTATCACTGTTGTGAAAAACGCTCAAGGCGAATCGATATCGCAAAGAGTAGTGACGGGACATAGAGTATGCATAGATTATCGTAAACTAAACAAAGCCACTCGAAAAGATCATTTCCCACTACCCTTTATAGATCAAATGTTAGAACGATTAGCCAAGCATTCATACTTCTGTTATCTTGACGGTTACTCAGGATTTTTCCAAATCCCTATCCATCCAGATGATCAAGAGAAGACTACATTCACATGCCCATATGGAACGTTCGCTTATAGACGAATGCCCTTTGGATTATGCAACGCTCCTGCAACCTTTCAAAGATGTATGATGTCAATCTTCGCAGATTTTATAGACAACATCATGGAAGTGTTCATGGATGACTTCTCTGTATGGGGGCAAAGTTTTGAAGGATGCCTATCAAACTTAGAAATGGTGTTAGAAAGATGTGTAAAAGTAAACCTCGTGCTTAACTGGGAGAAATGTCATTTTATGGTCAGAGAAGGAATCGTATTAGGTCACGTAATATCCGACAAGGGAATTGAAGTTGATAAAGCTAAGATTGAAGTCATAAAAGATCTTCAACCCCCTAAAACCGTTCGAGAAATACGAAGCTTTTTAGGACACGCCGGTTTCTACCGACGATTCATCAAAGATTTCTCGAAAATCACTAAACCTCTTACTGGTTTATTAATGAAAGACGCTGAGTTCATATTCAATGAAGATTGTCTTAAAGCATTCGAAACTCTAAAAACAGCCCTCATCACCGCACCAATCATGCAACCCCCTGACTGGAGATTACCTTTCGAAATCATGTGCGATGCGAGTGACTATGTTGTAGGTGCAGTTCTAGGCCAGAGGAAGGAAAAAAAACTTCATGCGATTTACTATGCCAGTAGAACCTTAGATTCTGCTCAGATGAACTACGCCACTACCGAAAAAGAATTGTTACCTAGTAGGAGCGAAAATAATCGTTTACACAGACCATGCTGCTATCCGATATCTATTAACTAAGAAAGATGCTAAACCAAGACTCTTGAGATGGATTTTACTCTTACAGGAGTTTGATCTCGAAATAAAAGATAAGAAAGGTACTGAAAACGTCGTAGCGGACCATTTATCTAGAATAGAAGGTATTAAACCCGAACAAGTGCCGATTAACGATGATTTTCCGTATGAACAGCTGATAGCACAAATAGGAAGCGACCTAGCTCAGTTAGACTTAAATGAACCAGAAACCGTGGAAACAATCCAGACAACTGTAGGACTGCCATGGTACGCTGACATTGTCAACTACCTAGCCGCAGGAGCTCTTCCACTCGATCTAACCTATCAGCAGAAAAAGAAATTCTTTCACAATCTAAAACATTATTATTGGGATGAACCATTATTGTTCAAAAGAGGACCCGATGGAATCTTTCGCCGATGTATTCCCGAAGAAGAAATAGAAGATGTCATTGCTCAATACCATTCATCTCCTTATGGCGGACATGCAAGCACTTCCAAGACTTGTGCAAAAATCTTGCAAGCCGGCTTATTCTGGCCTAATCTATGGAAAGATGTCCACATCGCTGTTATAAATTGCGATCGGTGTCAACGCACCGGCAATATTTCAAGAAGAGATGAAATGCCTCAAAAAGGAATTTTAGAAGTAGAAATATTTGACGTCTGGGGAATAGATTTCATGGGACCATTCCCATCATCTTTCGGTAATAATTACATACTCGTAGCTGTTGATTATGTTTCAAAATGGATTGAAGCTATAGCTTCTCCTACAAACGATACACGAGTAGTAATAAAGCTTTTCAAAAATATAATCTTTCCCAAATTTGGTGTGCCTAGACTCGTCATAAGTGACGGTGGCTCGCACTTCATTTCAAAAATATTTGATAAATTACTATCTAAATATGGAGTAAGACACCGTGTGGCAACACCATATCATCCACAAACCAGTGGACAAGTCGAAGTCTCAAACAGAGAAATTAAACAAATCTTAGAAAAGACTGTCGCCACATCTCGGAAAGATTGGTCATCTAAACTTAATGAAGCTTTATGGGCATATAGGACCGCTTACAAGACACCCATAGGTACTACACCTTTCAAATTAGTTTATGGAAAATCTTGTCACCTCCCGTTAGAACTAGAACACAAAGCTTATTGGGCGATTAGAACTCTCAATATAAACTATAATACTGCAGGAGAAAAGCGAATCCTAGACATTAATGAATTAGAAGAATTAAGGCTAGATGCTTATGAGAATGCTAAGATATATAAAGAAAGAACCAAGCGATGGCATGATAAACGCCTATCTAGGAAAGAATTTAGTGTGGGAGATGTTGTACTCCTCTTTAATTCAAGACTTAGGCTCTTTCCTGGAAAATTAAAATCTAGATGGTCAGGACCCTTTGAAATAACTAAAGTATTCCCGAGTGGAGCAATAGAAATTAAAGGTAGGAATAGTGAACCATTCATAGTAAACGGACAACGTTTAAAACATTATCATAAAGTTGAAAATAGAGATTATGCAAATAATCTAAGGCTTTTAGAGTTATCCACTGATTCCCCTGATTAATCTAAACCTAAGCATTACGTCAGGCTTTTGACGATAAAAACAGCGCTTAGTGGGAGGCAACCCATTTACTCATTTAATTATTTAAACTATTCTCTTTATCATTCTATTATTATTTATCGTTTTACTATTTAATTGTTTTGTCATTTTATAGTTTTATTTCATGTTACTAGTATTGCTTTTAAATTATGCATTTCATTTTCTTATTTTTATCTTAAATCACTTTTTACAGATTTCCTAAAAGTCTTTTCCACTTTCCTTCTCCCCCTGATTTGTTTCCTCCATATTTGCACTAACCATGGCTAACCAACCAATAAACCATATGGAAACCAAATTTAGAGGTAGAAACCAAAGAATGAAGTTTGAAGAGTTATCACAGAGGCAAATGGATTTGACCCTGTACCCGGATGATCAGACTATGGAAACCCTAGGTATACATGATAGCATCCTGTACTTGTTTAACCGACTTGGATGGGAGAATGCACGGATTCAACATAAGTTTGTGACTTACCGCGAGCTCACCCTTGAGTTCCTTAGCTCCTTAGTTTACCTACCTGAGCGCGGTTTTGGTTTTAGGAAAGGATTTATCAGTTTCCGCCTGTTTGGAATAGAATATGACTTTAACCATAAAGAACTAGCTGACTTATTAGGATTCCCTAGTGGACCCTTTGCTTTTACTACCACACAGGTAGAATTGATGGATATTGAGCTAGATTTCTTTTGGGGAACTTTAACCGGAAACTACCACCCTGAACCAAATAGCATGAACAATGATGAGATCCATAACCCTGCTCTCCGTTACTTCCATAAAATCCTTGCCCACACCTTCTTTGGAAAAGAAGAAAACATTACCGGAGTTTCTAAAGATGAGATATTTATTATGTCTTGTTTCACTAATGGACAACCTGTTAATGGTGTACTTTTCATGATGCAAACCTTCACCCGTATCCAAGAAGAACCTGAATTACCTATATTAGTAGGAGGTCTTGTAACCATGATTGCTGATGCCATAGGACTTAGGTACCAATTGCACAGGTGCAACCGTTTAGGTACCATCCGTCCTATGAATCTTAACTTCTGCTTTAATCACCATATCATAAGGAATTTAAGACATCCACCTTTCGAGTACCTAATCTGGAATGAGGTAGTAACCCTGTTCACATTGCCAAACCATGCTAGAGTAAGTGTTCACAATAAGGATAACTGGCTTTATGAGTTAACCCCACCTGATTATCCATCCACTCCTGAAACACCTCAGTCTTACAAGATAAAAGATGATATAATGACCGATGTCGAAACTGACCCTGAGACACCTCCTGGTTACCATGACATTGACCACACTGACGAAGTTATTGAGACCCCTGAAGTGAATCGAGGAGATTATGCTAACAACTTACAGAATATCATGAACACTCTTGAAGCTTACCAAACTGATATAAATTCATTTAAGGAAGACATTAAGAGCATGCGATTGGACATTATAGGTTTGACTGACATAACCTGCGAACAATTCTATCACTTGAACTCCGCAATCGAAGATTTGAAGAAACGCTTTTGAAAATGCTATAAGTGATTTAGTTTACCTTTTTCTCATTGTTTTCGTTTCTAGTTAGATTTATTTTTCGCAAACAATTTCATACCGTATTTTCATTTATGTATTTTCAATTTCAATTATTATATGCAATGCACTTCTAGTTCCAAAATTTCTCCATTTTAATCAATTTATATATTTTTCATTTTATGTACTATTATGCTTGCATTTATTCCTATTATAAAAAAATCTCTCATGCCATGCAAGTTAGCAAAGTATTATGTTGAATTAAATATTATATGGTGTTTAAATGTAATATTAAGTGAGAAGTGAAAATAAATAAATTATTATAAAGTATGTGAATTATATGAGATAGTGTTTTCTGGAATTATTCAACGAAGTAAGCCCTCACGGTCGTCACACCAAGCTTACGATCGTGACGTGCTCATTTAGCGTGTCACGACCGTCACCCCCTGTCACGATCGTGACAACCCTAATTATAGGATTCGTGAGAAACAGAACTGTTTCTTTTCGTGACCTCTTCTTCTTCTTCCTCCATAACTTCCAAAAACCTCTCATTTTCTCCATAACTTTCGTAACTTCCCATTACCAACTTTAAACTCATTAACCCCCCATTATCACCACACCTATCACATTCTCACCTTCCAATATTTATTCCGAATCATTATTTCTCTCATTTCCTCACTTTTTCACAAATATCAAAAATCTCCATCTTTCACTCTACCTCTTGCATGCAATGGATACCATTCAATTTAGAGAAGGTGATGCTGGAGAAACCCAGAGAGAAAGATTTATCCGATTCCATAACCGCGGTTTGCAACCTACGCGTTATATCGACACTGAATGCTTAAGAGAGCTCGGAATGCTCAACAGTGTCAAGAACCTGCTTAAGAAGGTTGATATGTGGGTTCTATGCAGTCAGCCTCAACCAACATTCGAGTTGCTGACACTGGAGTTCTTAAGCTCGTTCTCCTACATCACCGGTTCCGGTTCTCAGAGTCAGCTTACCGGCGTTGCTAAATTCAGATTATTTGGCCGGGAGTTTGAACTTTCGCAAACAAGGATAGCCGAGTTGCTAGGCTTCGCTCACGGAACTTAAGCTCACCTCCGCGTGCCGGATAATTTTAGTGAAACCGCTTTCACTTTATGGCACGACATAACCAATACCCGTGCCTCAGCCTTCCAAAGCCTCAACGCTACACACATCCACAACCCGGCAATCCGTTATTTCCACCGAGTCATTTGCAACACCATATTCGCTCGAGAAAGTAACCATAAGCTCAACTCCAAGGAGCTTCTATTCTTGCATTGCGCTCTCAATGATGAGCCAATCAACGCTGCCCCGTTCATGCTTTCTCACATCCAGGCTATTGCGCAAAGAGGTTCCACCCCATTTTTCATTGGCGGCATTGTCACCGCCCTCGCCTTTCAGTTAGGGCTCAATGACTTGCTCGATAATTTGCAAGGCATAGCCGCTGAATTCCTCACCAAGAGCTACTGCAGGTCCGCTCACCTGATTGCGCAGCGAGAGGATGGCAGGTATAGTCCTGTTGTCCATGGCACCATTTTTCACCATATCATTCTGCCATCCCGTGATCGCATCGACCCATCCAGCCGAGCCAACTGGCTCTTTATTTTACCAGATGCTGCCGCACACGCCCCTATTCATGATTAGGCAGATCCTCCAGCGGATGAGATGCAGGACACTATGGATGCAGCTGAGCCTGTCCAGGATATTCCAGAGACATCTACCCGACAGCCTCCTGCACAGGAATTCACTCTTGAGGATGTCCTCCGTGCGATTCATCAGCAGAATCAGGTGAACGCCGCACTGGAGCGAAGGCAGAAGGAGCAGTATGATGATTTACTCCGCACTATTGCAAGCAACCAGACATCTACTAATGAGAAGCTCGACGAAATTTTCAGCGAGCTAGAAGCCTTACGCATTGACATCACTGCTGCCACCGGCACCGGTTCTGATCCTGAAGCGACTCCTTTCAGACGCTCCCGCACCAGAAGCCGACCCCACGGTCCTCAGCAGCCATAGTTTTAGTTTTGCTTATGTTTGTTTTTCGTTTTTGTCGTTTGTACTGTACTTTTACCGCATTTATATCACAATATTGAGGACAATGTCTGATATAGTGTGGGAGAGGTACCTTTCATCTCCGCATTTTCCCTTTTCGCACTTTTTCATTTTGTTGTATTTTCAATTCTGTTGTATTTCTTTTCGCAAGTTAATGAAATGAGCAAATCTTTGTGCTATTTTCTTTAGTTTCGAATTTTTCCCCGTTTATTTAGCCATACCAGAAAAAAATCTTTAATTATTCGCATTACCCGACTTACCTACGGAATCGTAATTAGGAAGCTGAGAACGATTAAACATGACCAATACAATCTTGACACCTTTGACTTCCCACTTAAGCGATTCCATTCCGATTATCATTACGAGTACACTTTAAGTTTCAGTTCAAAAGTAACCCCTAGTAGTTTATACTAGCAGTCAACACCGTCTGAACACAAACCACGTGGGGAGCCGATGAATATAAGCGTTTGATGCCTAATCAAAAATGATCCTTCATATCTCGATGCAAAATGAAAAGAAATTGCACCAAAGTACACGGTCGCATATAAGAAACGAGAAATATGAAAAGGAGTCCATTGCGGGTTGGTTCAGAGGTACTGGTTCTAAACTTGGTAGGGCGTGCTACGGCTCGATCCCCCACAACCTCCAAATCGGATAATATATGTAGGGTTACCACACTCGTGTACCAGACCCCGTGCTTAAAAAGGATCAAAGTCGCTAACCGGCTACTCCACTACGTGCGTGCTAAGGCAAAGGGCTTAATGTGATTGCGCTAGAATGAAACTGGGCGAAATAAGATCGAAAAACTCTAGGTGAAATCGTAAGGAAATCTCTGATCGTTTCGTTTAACGGGAAGTCGACGACATAGCTTGTTGCTTGTGTCATTAGTGTATCGGTAGTGTTCTATCAAAGTACCGGATTATCCGACAAAACGATCCCTCTGTCGCTCCCGATAAATGGGACCTGCCCAAGTAAAGGTACAGACGCGAACGGTCGGCGAGAGGGACAATGAGAACACACAGCCGTGAACTCACTGGAGATGAATAGAGTCGCCAGCTAGGCATTTTTATCCCGGAGGAAAGGCAATGCTGCATAGACCTAGAAAAAGATGGATAAGACGGTTGCGAACCAAAGAGACTGAGAAAGGGGGTTGGTTACAACCTGGGAAGGTATTAGCACCCAGATTGTCCGCCGTACTCGACGGGATCCACGCTTAAAAGATTTGTGTTTTAAAGGGGTAGTGTCAGTGCAATCTGTGTATAAAATAGCTGGAAAAGAATGTACAGGTGTCAGTGTAAAGGAAGTGTAAAGTGTATAAATGTATGGTGTCAGTGTAAGGATAAGAGTGAAATGCTCATGACTATGAGGCTTTAAAAGAATGAAGCTGGAAGGAGGGGGGATATACAGAGACTTTTGTTCGATAACCGTTAAGTTATGCCTATGTATCCTCTCGTGCAATGAGGAAGTCAGAACACCGTAGTTCGACCCAAAGAGACTGAAAGATGAATTGACTTGTGAACTGCTTGCTTGCCTATGCTCAAGTGTATGATCTGTCTGGCACAGATGCAAACTGTCTTGCATTAGACGGAAGAAGCAAGTTCTCGTTTATGAGTGAAGGTGATGAGAAAAGAACCCCGAAGGAGTCGATTATTGTTTGTTTTTGTGTTTTCAGTCTTTTATTGCTTTTGGAAGTTTGTCATAAGATAATGAGCTTAAGCCTAAACCAATGGGTTAGTAAACTCATCACATCTTCCCTCTGATTAGGGGTAGTGAGAATACCTTAAGTGTGAAGTCAGATTCTCACACTTAATCACCTTTGGTGTAGGATTAAGATCATTAACCTACTTGTGATTATTTAGGTGTTTTTGGTGTTTTTGTTTAGTGTTGAGTAATGAGGTTAAGCCATAATCAGGGATTAAACAGACTCATTACACCATCCTAAAAGAAGGATGATAGATGAGAATGTTTAAGCTGAGGAAAGCTCCTCAACTTAATCCATGATTAGGGATTAAACCCATGACAAAACAATCCTTTGATTAAGTGGATTTTATTTAATGATATGATGATGAAGTGAATTTTATGATTTGTAAGACAACTTGAGGGGGACTTGTCCATTAACACTAGGGTTAGTCCTTCTTAACCCATTAAGGAAGAATTAGAACCCTAATGCAAGGCCCAAGTTACAAGTGTGATGTCTTGATTATTATTATGTGGATTGATTAAGAGATTTAAACACATTAAGGGTTTAACACTTAGGATTAAAGTTATACACTCCATCCTAAAAGAAGGATGCAGGCATAAGCTTAATCACAAAGTCTTAAAGCCTTTAGGGTTTGGTCCCTGATTATGAGATGAGAAGAGAAGACTCAAAGAGAGACACAAAGGTAAAAACTAGGAGGGGGACTAATCAAAACCCCAATTCATTGTCATGCTTGGTTGTTCCTAAGGTTTGTGAGGTTTTCAAGAACAATCTTCAGAAGAACCACCAGGAAGCAGATGAACAAGATCAAGAGAAGCAAAGTGACTTGCTTCATTCAAGAAGACAAGTCACTTGAGGAAAGAAAGTAGGAAGAACAAGAATGAGTAAGCTCAATCTCAAACACAAATAGGAATGCAGCAATGGATGCAAGAGAGATGAAAAGAAAAGTTATGAGAAGTGAAGGCAAATTCACTTCTCAAGTTTACTTACCACCTGAAATGTTAGAAAGAAATGCAATGCAATGCTAGATGGGATGAAATGGTATGATGCTAGACCAAACCAGAAGCATATTGATGATGAAAATGATACTATGAGGTGCTATGAACATGAGGCTAGGCATGGAGATGCTCATACAAGATTATGAATGCAAATGATGCAAGCTAAGGAGCATGAATGAACATGAAAAGTTATGAAGCATACAAGACAAATGACATGGCAAATATGTGATGCAATGATCAAACATGCTTCCTATATGTCTTAAGATGTCAAATGAATCACAAGAATGCACAAAATGCAAAGACAAGTCATGTTATGCAAGGAAATGCAAGAAGGATGCAAAAGAAATCCCAAATTAGGGTTCATGGATCAAACATCAAACAAAAACCCAAAACAGAAACAAACCCCAAGATAAAAAATGGAAAATGCTGCCCAAAGAAACCCTAAACCTATAATGAACCACTGCCCAAAGGGGAACTCCCAACTCTTAACCAATCTCAAGATATGAATTTTATAAGTTATTAGGGTTTTTTAGGGTTCTTAACAAAAGAAATGGCAAACAAATAGAAAATGCAAGATCAAATCATGGCCATTTTACCCTAGAAACTATATGCTAAACACAAAACAAAGCAAAAAGAATCAATGTCCAAACCTTCTCCAATAGGCAGAAATGAATTTTTGAACCCATGATCAAAATAATGCATAAAAAATGATTTAATTCAATGAAAAATTCTTAAAATGCATCAAGATCAAAAAAGAAATTTGGTTTGAAGGTTGGACAATGTTTCTAAATGTCTTAGAACATTTCATGAATTTTTTTGTAATTTTTAAATACCTAAAAGTATTTTTAATTAATTAATTCTCATTAATCAATTAAAAATAATCTCTTAAATATTTAAAAATACTTTTTTTGATGATAAAAATAAAATAAAAATATTTTTGTGCCATAAAAATTAATAAAACTCAGAGGAAAAAGTTTCATAATTTTTATGTATTTTTTGCTATTTTAAATTAATTATGCAAGTTAAATGAAATAAAAATGAATTAAAATCAAATAAAAACAAAAGTCAAAGGAAAGGATGGCTGAGATGCAATCTGGATTTGAACTGGTTGACTGGCGCGTGAATGGAGGGTGGGGATGCAATCTGACCAAATTAAGTTAATTATGAATTAATTAAAATTAATTAAGTGGATTAGGGCAAATGAAATGATCCTGACCATTCACTGGCGCGCGGGAAACACCATCCAAGGGCCCAGGTTTGAAGTTCACTAATTAATGACCATTAGCCCTAATCACTCTCAGGCTGCCGGAGAAGACTTCCGGTCGTCTTCTCCGGCCAGCTCCCTCCCTGAGGAACCTCAAACTCCCTAAAAACGTATCAGAAATGAAAACTAAAAACTGGGAAATGAACCTCACATCCTCACGAATCAAACCCCTATCCTAAAACAAATTTCTTCTTCCTAAACAAGCTGAATCGAAGAGAACAAGTTCTAGGGCACGCAGGTTTCAGAGACAAATTAAACTCTCAAATCAAAGCCATTTTCGAAACCAATGATATCAGGATGATCAGTGAATCACATAGAACAAGTTTGTAACAAGAAAAATGATTTCTGGAAAAAATAATTTCAAGCTACCTGAGATTTGGAGCTTTCACCTGGATGACTTTCTGGCCTCTCCTTTCAGTACAAACCACTCCACTTGATCCCCAGAAGATGTTTGAATGCTCAATGAGAGTTTAAGTTGGCTGGATAGTGAGTTTCGAAAGCTCCTGCTTCAGTTCAGTCAGAAATGGCTATGGTGTTCCAGGCACTTTCAGGTCATGGTGAGGGGTTGTTTGTGATCCTTAGGGTGAATGGAGAAGCTTTGCAAGGTTTGTTTTGATGTTTGCAAGCTGTGGTGAGAGTTTCAAAGAGAAATGCAGGCTGAGGGTGAGAAATGGCTATGGAGTATTCTGGTTGTTTCAGGCTTGGATTCTTGGTGCTTTGTGGTCTATGGAGTAAGGTGAGTTGAATGGTGAAAATGGTTGAAGTGTTTGCAGGCTGTGGAGGCAGATTCGAAGCAAGTTGCAATGTGGTGTGTTTTTGTGAATGTCCTTGTGTGAAGTGTTTCAGGCCTGCTTAGTACATGGAATGGCTTGCAAAATGATATGTTATTTTAATCCAAGTGGCCAGAGGATGTGACATGGCCTGTGGTGATAGGTAAGTTTACTTTTGCAAAAAGGTCAACTTTGGTGTAAGGCAAGTATGGTGAGGTGCTAGGCAAGTACAATGGGCATGGGCTGCGCAGCATGATGAGTGTGTGAGGCTAGCTTGATTCAAGGACCAATGCAGCAAGTTGGTGAGGAGAAATGAGTGTTTTGCAACTTGGTTACTTTTTGCCTTTTCATGAAAATCTCTCATTACACAAACCATAAACATGTGAACCTTGGTCCAATTCTGATTTTTGTGACTTAGAGAATGCTTGTGAAAGTTTTGAAATGAACTAGAGGTCACAATTGGCTTTGGTTCAAGACTTTGCAAAATTTCCATTTGAAGCATGCCTTGAAAATTAATGATTTTAGCCAACTTTGCCTTGCCATAACTTTTGATCCAAAAAGAGTTTGATCATGTTCTTGTACTTTTTGAAATGGGAAAGATGAGATCTACAACTTTCATGACCAAAGTTTTTCCATTTGAAGCATTTTTGGATCAAGAATCAAGACTTGAAAAATGACCTAAAATGATGCATTCTTGAAAAGTCAACTATGCCCAAAAAGTCAACATTTGCAAAAACCCCAAAATCTTGATTTTTATGAACTTCAATCTTCTTCCATAATCAAATAAAGATCATATACACTCAAAATGATGAAGATCACCCATTGGTTGGGTCATTGGGGGCCCCAGATGCCCTGATTTTACACTGACTTGTCTGAAAAGTCAACCCTTGATCAGATGACTTCCCCATGGAATTTCTTCATGAAAATTGATATGCATACTCCCTATACCATATAAAGAGCAATGGAAACAAGAATGACCAAAAAATTTGGTGTTATGGCCTCTGAAACCAAAACCCTAATTTTCAGTCAATTGTGCAGTTCAAACTGGCTCTGCATCCACTCAAACCCTAGTCCTTGTGATTCTTTTGAAGTTTTGACTTTGAGAGGATGTATTATGATGATTGAACACACATGGACCACTTTGAAATGATTGGTGGCCTTTGGAATGGCTCAAGATGCCTTGGGATTGCTCAGATCACAAACCCTAGGTGCAGATGCCTTAGAAACTATGCAGTGAATCAAAAATGAGATGTGAGATGATATGATTGTGTTTATGCATATGAGGATGATCACAAACCATGGTGTGAATGGGTGAGAGAAAATTTGGGGTGTTTACAGCTGCCCCTATTCAAACATGAGTTAGCTGTGCAGGTTGTAAGCGACGGCTTAACAGGCAAACAAGATAACTTGTGGTTGAATACCAAAGACAGTCCAAAATTTGCACTCACGGAATGAAGAAGAAAAGGGATATAGATTGTAAAAGGAAAACAAAGTATATTGTAAAGTGGGCGACGGAGGACGACCGTCGAGCAGAGGACGACTGCTGGGTAAAGAGCAATGACGGGGACGGCCGACACGCTGGGGATAAAAGGTAAAGCCAAGGCGGGGACGGCCGACTAGCTGGGGAAAATAAAATCATGATGGGGGCGGCCATCAAGATAAAGCTGTAGAATTCTCTGGAAATTAATGAAACATGACGGGGACGGCCATCAAGTTCATAAAGGTAAAGTAACCAACGATGGGGACGGCCATCGGGCTAAAAGGAAAAGGAAAAGGGACCACGACGGGGACGGCCACCGGGTTAAAGAATAAATGAGATAAACAGATGATGGGGTACGGCCATCAAAGGCGAAGGACGATCACCTAGCAGGGGACGGCTGCTCTGTTGGGGAATAAAAGAAATATGATGGGGACGGCCATCAAAGGTGGAGGACGACCACCTGGCAGGGTACGGCTGCCGAAAATATCAACGATGGGGACGGCCATCGGATAGAAGGTCAACGATGGGGACGGCCATCGGACGAGCATGATGGAGGACGACCATCAAGAGGTGGAGGACGACCACTCAGCAGGGGACGGCTGCTCTCGAGGTTTCTCATGACACAAGACGAGTGCCAGATAACCAAAAATCAACAATGGGGACGGCCATTGGATAAAATGATGAAGGAAGATCATCAAAAGGTGGAGGACGACCACCTAGCAGGGGACGGCTGCTAAAAACAACGATGGAGACGACCATCGGATGAGCATGATGGAGGACGACCATCAAGAAGTGGAGGACGACCACTCAGCAGGGTACGGCTGCTCTCAGGGTTATCATGACACAGGACGAGTGTCAGATAAAAGAAAATGCTTTATTGGTGATCTACTGGGGATATAGTGAACACGGACGAGCGTTCACATCCAAGAAACAAAAGGTATAAGTGTTTGGTATTGTGTATAGATTAAAGATGCGGACGAGCATCCTTAAGATCATGATACGGACGAGTATCATGTAGAAACAAACTGACACATGTTCAAAGATGATGATACGGACGAGTATCAATTGGTTAACAGAGAACACGGACGAGTGTTGAATCTGAAAGAACTCTTCTGGGGAGAGCAGATACGGACGAGTATCTATATTCAAGAAGACATAAGTGTTTGACACGGTGTATGGGTTAAAGATGCGGACGAGCATCCCTAAGACTATGATACGGACGAGTATCATGTAGAAACAAACACTAGACGCACTGTTCTGAGATGATGGTACGGACGAGTACCAACTGGTTAACAAAGAACAAGGACTACTGTCGAATCTGTGGGGATATAGATGATGTATACAAGATGCGGACGAGTATCTGCATAGGTGTACCATTGAGTAGTGAGTATATATATATAAGTGTTTATCTGCTGGGGAGAATGACACGGACGAGTGTCAAAAGGGAAAAGTATAATAATAACAAGTATATGGGTGATGAAAGTGTAAGCGACTGCGCTGGGGACATGACACGGACGGGTGTCAAGAAAGTGTATATATAAGTATATGTGAGTGCAAAGAGGATGTCTTTGGCTTTCTGCTGGTGATTTGACACGGACGGGTGTCAGGAAGTACCTGTAGTACGGGTGATTTTGTTTGTAAAGTGTATTCAGGCAACCTGTTTGGGGAAGTGATGACACGGACGGGTGTCAGAAATATATACTGGTGTTTGGTGATTGGAGAGGCAACTGCTTTTGCTGGGACTCTGGTGGGGATTTTTTGTATAATGATGATGAACGGTTTGTTATTCACAAGTGTTACCTCAGAACATGGCTTATGATTATGCTATGTATTTGATTTTTTGGCCGTAATGCTCCGTATTAGACGGAATGCTACGCTCTGAGGGGATAATATGATGCGAATGCTATGATTATGCAAAGAGGCACAGATCCGGGATTCGGATCCCGTTGCTGCGAAGATCTCTAGTCGATCTGTTTGAAATGGTCCTCCCAGCTGGGGATGAGATCATTGGTAGATCTGGTGAGATGTATTCATTTGGGGGGTATAGGTCACTGGTTGACATATCCTTGTAATACGGGACCCAGCTGGGGTTTGTAGAAGCTTTCTTCACTCTGTTGTGATCCTTTCCTGCGTTGCTCTTCTGGATAGAGGCCGGGACTCTGTGGGGAGATGGTCCCCTGACTCCTGTACTCAACTGAGGATGGAATGGCAACTCGGCTGGGGAATTGTGAGAGGCAACTAAGCTGGGGATAGCAACAAGAGGCAACTCAGCTGGGGATATAGCATTTCAGATGCTGAGATTGAGTGTATGTTGATTTGACAACTTTGCTGGGGAAGTGGGCACCTTCCAGTGTCACGTGAAAGATAGACCAAGTTGATAATGATTTGCCAGCTTGCTGAGACGTAACTTGCATGCCCCAGGTTGCGCTCTGGATACCTGCAATCCTGCAAAGATAAGGAGACGCACAAAAGGTCCCGAGGTATCCTTTACTGGATTCCGTCATAGGAGTTAAGCACTTTTGAGAGTAAGTATATTCCCTGTAAGCATGTGTTTTTTATTATTTTTAGAGAAAAACATCTGTACTTATGCAACTAGTTTTTTAGAGACATCAGACATCCTTTGTAAATAAAAATGTACAAAACGAAACATGACTGAAAAATCTGATTTTATTAATTCATATGCCCTGAATTGGCGAGATACAGTCAAAGAAACAAATCCCCTGAAATGAGGAGATTGTTACAAATTGAGAAACAAAATGCTGGCAGTGTTGACGACGCTTTGAGGAGCTTCCTCCTTACCATGACTCGTATGACTTCTGACGTTCTTCTCATCTTGCTTTCTGAAGAATGTTGATTCTGATTGAAGCTTTATCCTTTTGAAGCTTTCCAAGTTGTAGATAATGCAGACGAATTCAGAATGCAGTTGTTCGCTTATTCCCTTATTTTGCATGGATCGCCCTTTCGGGTTTTCAATCCATCGGGATACCCATTTTTGCCTGAGCTGTCCAATGTGGCTTTTCAACTCAGCGGGTGTGCATTTTTTGTTTATTTCCCTTATTTTTGCCCGAGTCTTTTATTCTGTTTTTGACTCGCCGGGATGCCCTATTTTTGCCTGGACTTACATTCTGTTTTTATGTCCAGCGGGTCATTTTATGCGAAGTATTTTTTAACTGCCTCTGAATTCACAGGGGACGGGAAATCTTCCCCATCCATGGTGCTGAGCATCAGCGCTCCACCAGAGAAAACTTTCTTTACAACGAATGGTCCTTCATAATTTGGAGTCCATTTGCCCCTGTGGTCTGTATGAGGAGGGAGGATTCTCTTCAGCACAAGAACCCCTACTTGGTACCCTCGGTGCCTGACTTTCTGATCGAAGGCTTTCTTCATTCTCTTCTGATATAACTGCCCATGACAAATTGCAGCCAATCTTTTCTCTTCAATCAGACTCAGTTGTTCGAATCGGGACCAAACCCATTCTGCTTCACTCAGCTTAACATCCATTAATACCCGTAACGAGGGTAGTTCAACTTCAACAGGTAGGACTGCTTCCATACCATATACAAGCTGATACGGTGTTGCCCCAGTGGATGTCCTGATTGACGTGCGGTACCCATGCAAGGCAAACGGTAGCATTTCATGCCAGTCTTTGTATGTGATTACCATCTTCTGCACAATCTTCTTGATATTCTTATTTGCCGCCTCAACAGCGCCGTTCATCTTCGGCCTGTAAGGAGAAGAATTGTGGTGTTGGATCTTGAAGTCCCGGCACAGCTCTGCTATCATTTTGTTGTTTAAATTGGAACCATTATCAGTAATGATTCGCTCGGGCACTCCATATCGACAGATGATATCTCTTTTCAAAAATCGGGCTACCACTTGCCTCGTAACATTTGCATATGAGGCTGCTTCAACCCACTTGGTGAAATAATCAATGGCAACCAGGATGAATCTATGGCCATTTGAAGCATTTGGCTCAATCTTGCCAATCATGTCAATGCCCCACATAGCAAAGGGCCACGGTGAAGACATTATGTTCAAAGGATTGGGAGGCACATGCACCTTATCTGCATAGATCTGGCATTTGTGGCATTTTCTGGCGTAGGCACAACAGTCTGCATCCATTGTGATCCAATAATAGCCTGATCTTAACAACTTTTTAGCCATTGCATGTCCTCCAGCATGGGTACCAAAAGAGCCTTCATGCACTTCATGCATCAACAAATCTGCTTCCGTCTTGTCAACACATCTGAGGAGTACCATATCAAAGTTCCTCTTGTATAAAGACCCATCAGTGTTCAGAAAGAAACTTCCAGCAAGCCTTCTCAAGGTCTTCTTATCATTGGAAGATGCCCCAGGTGGGTATGTTTGATCCTCCAAGAAGCACTTAACGTCATGGAACCAAGGCTTATCATCTTTTACAACATCTGCTGCAAATACATATGCTGGCCTGTCGAGTCTGGACACTGAAATCTGAGGCACAAAGTTAGCAGCTTGAACTTTGATCATGGACGAAATGGTAGCAAGAGCATCTGCAAACTGATTCTCATCCCGAGGGATATACTCAAGTTTGACTGTTGTGAAGAAAGTCAATAACCTTCTTGTATAATCCCTGTAAGGTATCAGATGTTCCTGGTGGGTGTACCATTTTCCGTTGGTCTGATTAACTACCAGAGTTGAATCTCCGAATACGGTCAATGTCTTGATCCTGAGGTCAATGGCTTCCTCAAGACCCATAATGCAAGCTTCGTATTCAGCTTCGTTGTTAGTGCAGTTGAAAGTGAGTTTTGCCGAGAAAGGCATGTGAACTCCTTTAGGTGTAATGAGTACTGCACCAACACCACGGCCATTCATGTTAACAGCCCCATCAAACATCATAGTCCATTCTTCCTCCGGGTCAGGCCCTTCAGTGTGAATAGGCTCTTCGTGATCTTTTGCTTTAATGAACATGATGTCTTCATCAGGGAAGTCAAACCTCATAGGCTGGTAGTCATCAATGGGTTGCTCAGCGAGATATTCAGATAGTACACTGCCCTTGATGGCTTTCTGAGATGTGTACTGTATGTCGTATTCTGTGAGAATCATCTGCCATCTTGCAACCCGTCCGGTAAGAGCTGGCTTCTCGAAGATGTACTTAACCGGATCCATTTTTGAGATCAATAAGGTAGTGTGGGTCAACATATACTGTCTCAGTCGGCGAGCAGCCCACGCTAAAGCACAGCAAGTTTTCTCGAGCAGTGAATAACGTTGTTCACAGTCGGTAAACTTTTTGCTTAGGTAGTATATTGCATACTCTTTTCGACCAGACTCGTCATGCTGGCCCAACACACACCCCATCGACTCTTCTAATACTGTCAAGTACATTATTAGAGGTCTTCCTTCAACTGGAGGCATAAGGATTGGAGGTTCTTGTAAGTACTCCTTGATCTTGTCAAAAGCCTTCTGGCAATCTTCATTCCACCTGACCGTCTGTTCTTTTCTTAACAGCTTGAACAAGGGTTCGCAGGTTGCCGTGAGGTGAGATATGAACCGTGAGATATAGTTCAATCGACCTAAGAACCCTCGAACTTCTTTCTCAGTTTTTGGTGCAGGCATCTCTTGAATGGCTTTGACTTTATCAGGGTCCACTTCAATCCCTTTCTCGCTTACAATAAAGCCCAACAGCTTACCGGATCGCACCCCGAACGTACATTTGTTGGGGTTCAGCTTCAATTGGTACTTCCTCAGACGCTTGAACAACTTCAGCAGATTCACCAGGTGATCTTCCTCTGTAAGGGACTTGGCAATCATATCATCCACATAACATTCTATTTCCTTGTGGATCATATCGTGGAATAATGTCACCATAGCCCGTTGATACGTTGCACCAGCATTCTTTAGTCCGAATGGCATCACCTTGTAACAGAACGTGCCCCAAGGTGTGATAAATGTTGTCTTCTCCATGTCTTCAGGTGACATCCTGATCTGATTATATCCTGAAAATCCATCCATGAAGGAGAATACCGAGAACTGAGCCGTGTTATCCACCAATACATCAATGTGAGGTAATGGGAAGTCATCTTTCGGGCTGGCTCTGTTCAGATCCCGGTAGTCAACACACATTCTTACTTTGCCGTCTTTCTTTGGCACAGGTACTATGTTAGCGACCCACGGTGGATAGCTAGTCACAGCAAGGAACCCGGCGTCCCATTGTTTTTGTACCTCTTCCTTGATTTTCATAGCCATGTCTGGATGAGTACGGCGCAGCTTCTGTTTGACTGGAGGGCATTCTTCTCTCAAAGGCAGCTTATGCACAACAATGTCGGTATCCAACCCTGGCATATCTTGATACGACCAAGCAAACACATCAACATACTCTTGAAGCAGATCTGTCAGTTGTCTCTTCACTGAGTCTTGCAGGCAGGCCCCGATTTTAACCTCTTTCACGTCTTCCTCCGTACCAAGGTTAATCACTTCAATCTCCTCCTGGTGAGGAGTAATGACCTTCTCCTCCTGTCTCAACAACCTAGCTAGCTCTTCAGGAAGCTCATATTCTTCTTCAACCCCTTCATCAGCTTGATTGATCGGATTGTCAAAGTCATACGATGTCATAGCCGTGCTGTTGTCGGTGCTGTCTGGAAGGCACTCTCTGCAAGGGTTAAGTTTGTTCATTTTAGTGATTGATTTTAATCTTGCTTTAGAAAAAAAAAGTGAAATGAAGCTATCATTTTGAAAACACCGCCATTTATTTTTGTACAAAAAGAAAAATGGAAAAACAGTGAACAAAAAGAAAAAGACTCGTTTGCAAAAAGATGTCTGATATTTCATTAATTTAATCTTGTTTGCACAAAAGTACAGATGGCCCTGATTACAAAATGAGTCTTGTCATCTTGGGCAAGATGCAAGACTTTGATGCATGCTATAAAAAATACAGGAAATAATAATTACTCTTCATGAGTAACTCTTATAATTTCCTGGGAAGACCAGTTTGAGACACTGCTCCCCGGGATCTTTGGACGAATCCAATTCTCCAGATTGCGCTCCTCTTCCAGCTCGTCTTCCAAACAGTTGATAGCATCGGGGGTGAGCATCCCCCCACTGACAAAACCAGGCTCTTCAGCAGCCTTTGCTTGATGTTGAGTTGGTCTGTAACCCAACCCAAACTTGTCTTCTTTTTTCTCCACCGATAGCAGTTTGCCCCAGCCTTGGGCAGTTCCTTCCTCCACAACCTTCCGGGCTTGTTGGTATGACGACATTGGAGTACCAGATACAACAGATGCCTCATTCACATTCAAAGCTTCAAACCCCTGGCTCATTGTTTCATGGATCTCCCCATCCATTTCAATGTACTTATAGGTTGCCAGGTGGCTGACAAAAATGTCCTCCTCTCCACAGATTGTGACAACTTGGCCTTCCCACTCAAATTTTAACTTTTGGTGAAGGGTAGACGTTATTGCGCCGGCGGCGTGAATCCAGGGTCTACCCAACAAACAGCTGTAGGCGGGCTGAATGTCCATCACATAAAAGATAGTTTTAAAGGTCTGCGGGCCAATTGTCACGGGCAGCTCAATCTCTCCCAGAACCGATCTCTTCGAACCATCAAAGGCTCTCACCACCAGGTTGCTGGGTCTCAATGCTAATCCATCATATTCTAACTTCACCAGAGCCTTCTTTGGTAGGACATTCAGGGAAGAACCTGTGTCCACCAGCACATGAGAAAGGACAGCTCTTTTGCATTCCATGGTTATGTGCAAGGCTTTGTTGTGGTTGCGGCCATCCACTGTCAGGTCAGAGTTGGTAAACCCTAGCCCATTGCTAGCAGTAACATTTCCAACCACGGTCTCCAATTGGTTGACAGTAATCTCTTCAGGCACGTAAGCTGCGTGCAAGACCTTGAGTAGTGCATTCCGATGGGCTTCGGAACACATAAGCAGTGAGAGGATAGAGATTTTGGATGGCGTCTGGTGAAGTTGATCCACAATTTTGTAATCACTCTTTTTGATGATTCGCATAAACTCATCCACTTCTTGATCGAACGGTGTCTTCAAGGCTTCTTTGACAGCTTGATCTTCCTGTACCGGGCTCTTTCCTTTTGCCTTGGCAGCAGCTTCTGCTTCGGCTGTAGGTCTTTGAATTGGTGGAGCGAAGAGACGTCCGCTTCGGGTGAAGCCTCCGCCTCCCCCCACATTATCTACTTGTGGTGCAGGTGTTGATGTTTCAAGAGTGATTCTTTTTCCTTCGCAGTACACGTCAGAGCCATAGTGCCAAGGGATGGCCCTATTGCTTTCATATGGTACCGGTCCAGGCACCGTGACAGTGACTGGACTGATTGTTGCTGCTGAAGGGACTGTAATTGTTTGTGGATCATAAAAGATTGTAACTGGTGCACTGGTGGGAGCAGCACCTTCTGAATGGTAGGCAGAGTTGCTTTCAGGATCATAGAATATGGTAACAGTAGAGACATATTCATGATTGATTGCTGGTGTTGTAGGAGGTATTATTGGAAGGACTGTTGTTGTTGTCGCTGGAGATTCGAAATGGAATGAAGCTGAAGTTGTAGCAGGAGAAACTGTTGAAAACTGATCATTTGGGAGAACAGATGAAGTACTTGTTGATGTTGCTGGTGAATTGTCGGGAACAATAGTTGCTGCAGTTGTAGGAGGTTCTGGAACCGTTGTTGATGAAGTTGTCGGATTTGTCGGAAACGATGTGGTGATCTGGAGCAGGCCACTCTGAATAAGGCTGTCAATGCCATTCCTCAGGTCCTCACACCCATTCCATGAAATATTGCAGTAGGGGCACCCTAGTTCACATCCCGGAAATATTTGGCTTTCACGGAGTTGAGCTTTGATTTCCACCAATGGTGTCCTGATCTGATCCACACTGGTTATTAAATAAGACGGTCTGTCTTCTTCAATAGCGTTAATTCGGGGACCACCATGGTTTGGCATAGGGTTTTTATTGACATTGGGCGGAGGTGCAAAATTGAGAGCCTTGGAGTCTACCAAGTCTTGTACCTTCATATGCAGAGCCCTGCATTTTTCTGTACTGTGACCAGGTGCGTTTGAATGAAAAGCACACCTAGCATTAGAGTCATAGTTTCTTGGTAGGCTATTGGGATCCGGAGGTGCCAACGTTCTTAGCTCAACTAGGTTGAGTTTCAGAAGCTGTGGCAGCAAGGCAGCATACGGCATTGGGATCGGGTCGATCACTCGGTTAGCTTGGGATGGCCTTTGTTGGAATGGCCTCTGTTGATTGTTGTTGTTGGTGTTGTTGCTGTTGTAGTTCCTTGGAGGATATTGATTCTGCTGATACTGGGGTTGTTGTTGATAGCTTTGCTGAGGAGGTTGATAGACAGGTTGAGGGTGAGCTGGAGCAGGGATGGTGACTGCTGCTATGGACCTCTGAGCATATTGGGGCCTACCCCTGTTTGAATGGATGGCATTGGTCTCGCCAGTTCTTCTCGGGCCTGCAAAAGGCTTCCTTGTACTACTGGACGAGCTTGCACCGTTGTCTGAGATCTTTCCCATTTTTAACAAGCTTTCAATTCTCTCCCCGGCTATGACAACATCTGCAAAGCTAGTGGAAGAGAAAGCTGCCAACCTGTCAATATATGTTCCCTGAAGGGTGTTCATGAACATATCTGCCATTTCCCGCTCAGACATAGGTGGTTGAACAGCAGCAGCCAGCTGCCTCCACCTTTGGGCGTATTCTCGGAAACTCTCCCTCGAAGACTGTGACATTCCCATCAGGAGAGTCCTGTCGGGTGCCATGTCTAGATTATACTGATACTGTCTGATGAAGGCCTCTGCCAGGTCCTTCCAGCATCTAATTGTTGCTCTTGTCAGATGGGAATACCACTCCCTCGAAGCTCCAGTCAAGCTATCCTCAAAATAGAACATCCACAATTTCTCATCCATTGTATAGGCCTTCAGCCTTCCCAGAAATGATTGTAGATGAGTCCGGGGGCATGAAGTCCCATTATACTTTTCGAAACAAGGAGGCTTGAACTTATGGGGGATCCTGACCCCGTCTACCAAACCCATGTCCATAACGTCGAAGCCCAAAGAGTTTTGAGATTCTAAGGACCTCAACTTCTCAGCTATTTCATCCAATCTTCTATCATAAGCCTCTTCTCCAGCACCCATTACTGTGAACTGGTCTTCTTGAGGGTCTTCCTGTAGTACCCTCCCTGCTGTGGCAGTCCCTTGTATATTGACAGGGATGTTGGCCTCTGGATGGAGATGGGGTCCAAAAACTGGGGGATTTACATGAGGTTGGACCCTCTCGTTGTTACTTGTGCCAGCAGTCCCCACATGGGGTTCCTCTTGATTCCTCCCCTCTACCAAAGCTCTGAGCCTCTCCTGGCTTTGGGCTAAGTTGTTCATTACTTCCATGAACTGTGTTATCTGCGTTCTCATCTCCAACCTTTCGTTGGCCATCTGGTTTCTGACCTCAGTAAGGTCCTGCTGCATCTGATCCATCTGAATTCCCGGAAGGTTGTTTCTAGTTGGGTACCTGTATGGCCTGTTGAGGGGAAATACCCGGCGGCGAGCAATAATTCCTGAGATTCACAACAGAGGTTAGTAACAACAAAACAAAAACCTACAAAACAAACAAAAGGGTTAGTATGCAATGCAGTTATGCTTATTTGCTCTCAAGGTATCCGGTTTGGCCTTCAGTTTTGACCCTTCCAGACCCTTGAAGATGTTGCTGCTGAAGTTGCTTTCGAAGTAAACCCAGATGGAAACTAACACAAATATATTACAGAAGGTGAAATAATACATCTTGTTCATTTTACAACACCAGCCCTCTAAGGGGTCAAAATACAGTACAAAAATAAAAGTACATGGAAAGAAAGCAACAACAAACAAATGGTCAAACACCAAGACCAAACTCATCCTCACGAACTTCCTTGAGAAGTGCTTCGGTCACAGGATCAGCCGGACGCTCCGTGAGATTCCTGATGAGGAGATTCCGGGTCGTAACAGCTGCTGTTAGCTTTTTGTGCTGAGTTTGGTCCTTGGACCTCTTCACCCCTGCTTTGATCTTTAATTCTGATATTTCCCTCTGGGCTGCTGCCAGGGCTTCTTGCTGTTCTTTTGCACTAGCTTCCAATTGCTCCATCTTGTCTTGAACTCTCTTGTCTTCCAGGGTACGAGCCTCGGTGATCCTGACCCACCGGGCTTGACTCTCCTTCAAGTACAAGTCTGTCCTCGCTCTCTGGAACTGGGCTTCTTTGCAAGCATTCTTCAGAATTTGTTCACCAGCCTTAGACTTGTTGATATAATCCCCAGACTTTTCGATCTTAGTCAAATGCTCCACTCTCAACTTCTCCAATCTTTCAATCTCCCTCACACCTTCACTCTTCTCCCGGAGGGTCTTCTGCAAAGCCTGGGTTAACTTCTCATTTCTTTCCTTCAAGCTTTCAAACTCCTCCAGACTGATAGTGGCAGGGGGTGGTGCTGAAGATGACTCAGGCATGTCTTCTATGGTGAAGGGCATTCCAGAGAATTGGGCCCTGGCATGGGACCACTCATAATATTGGACTGATGCCACATTATTGCATTTCCCCAGAGTGGTGATTCCCTTGGTTTGAACATGATCCCAGGCCCAGGCAGCCTGCCTAACAGTTGCCAGACTAATCTTGTTCTCACAGTAGAGGGTCTCAACCAAGTCTTGCTCCCTGGGAGTATGGACCAGTGCATAGCCTAATTGCCTCCTGAACAGCAGAGGGTTGTAATTGATACTTCCCTTGACCCCTATTAAAGGCACATTGGGAAAGTGCCCACAGCTTGTAATGATATCTCTGCCCTTGGTGCTTTGAGTACACCATCTGATGTCTGCTGAAGTGAGAGTAGTGAGCCTCTTAGCCCAGTTGCTTTGCTGATGAGGATTTAGGAATGCATCTGTCCTGGGTAGATGCTTAAGAAGCCAAGCATGGAATAATGGAGCACAACACCTCACTAGCCTTCCCCTCTGCTTCTCATTCTTCTGATGTACTGAGTAATAGAGATCTCCTAGCAAAGTTGGCACTGGGTTCTTCAGGATGAGCAAATGGATTGCATTCTTGCTAATGAATCGAGGCTCATCTGCAAATAACACAATTCCATATACACTTAAGGCCAACAGAGCACAAACAGCTCTCCATTCCCCCAGGGAAGCCTTCAGACTAGCTTGGGCAATCAGGAAGTCAAGATGAAAACCAGGGATCCCAGCTTTAGAGGTCATATGCTGCTCAATCAAAGCAGGTTCCAGGTGCAGAGCTTTTGCTACTTCTCCATTAGCAGGAAAGACCATCTCAGGGTTGAAAGGAATTTCTCTCCTGATAGGCATACCAACTAATGAGGAGTACTCTTCCAATAAGGGGCCCAACTGAAAGTCTTGAAAAGTAAAACATCTCAGTGGAGGATCATAAAACTGAATGCAGGTGTGGATGAGGCTCCTCTGTGAAGGGTCCAGATCCATAACCATGTCCAGTATATCTCCATAACTCTCCCTGAACAAGGGTATGTGATCTGGAGTGATCAGGGTTTGGATCCTCCTGATGTCTGATAAGTCTGGTTGGAAGAAATGATAGGTGATGTTGCTTTTTTTTGGAGCCATGATGCTGAAGACTGAGTAGAGTGCTGATGAAGATGCTGAGGAGTGGGCCACTGGCTGGCTAGTGCAAGTATTTGAAGTATATGGCTGACAAGCTGAAGCTAGTGCTGGTGGAGATAGGTCAGTAATGCAGATGGGGTCAAAACCAAAACCAGATGAAGGTGGATACCCTGAAACACAAATAAGCAAATGTTAATATGATGCAATGGTTATGTATGCAAATGATATGCAAAGGGTTTGTGACTGAGCTGGATCTGATCAAAATGCCCTGATATAGGTCCAAGTGTGTAAGAAATCCAGATGAGGTTTATAAATCCAGTAACCAGGGTGGGGGGCTCAAATAAAGAGCCACATGTCCAGGGTTTAGAATCACAAGAACTGTCCAACATGGAGTATTCTTAACAAAGTCAAAGTAACAGGGTATTCTGAGGTCAAGGTACCTGCAAACCTGTAAACAGCCCAACCCCCTCACAGGTGATGATCTAGAACAAGGATCCTCAGACTTGGATCAGTTATGAGAAGTGTAAACACTTCTAACCCGGAGGTACAGTGTTTACAATAACCATAACAATTCCTCCTCTAATTCACCTCAGTTTCTGAAGGTCAATACTAAAAGGTCATCCAGACTTAGCAGGCTTCCCAGATAGCCCTAGCATTGCAGGAAATCTGCAACACAGAGTTCTCAAGAAGAAACCCATATCTGAACCGTGTTTCATATTCCCGCACCAGACCGAAATGGAATGGGAAAGAATATGATTCACTCTAGCCTAGGTGTCACTCAGGTCCCAGGTATAGGACCTTAACTCTCAATGAATCACCCACCCACCAAGGCAAACAACCAGATCCAGCCAGCAGCAATGACAGTATGATATAAATAAATGCAATAAAGAAAGCAGTAAAGTAACTGTACATAAAGCAATAAACAAAAATAAATACAAGCACACATAACACCCCAGTAAACGCAAATCAAACAAGCGCTAGGAGGAACCCACGGAAAGAACCAGAAGCCCTGGTTGCAGTATAAGGGTCCCCAGCAGAGTCGCCAAGCTGTCGCTCCCGATAAATGGGACCTGCCCAAGTAAAGGTACAAACGCGAACGGTCGGCGAGAGGGACAATGAGAACACACAGCCGTGAACTCACTGGAGATGAATAGAGTCGCCGGCTAGGCATTTTTATCCCGGAGGAAAGGCAATGCTGCATAGACCTAGAAAAAGATGGATAAGACGGTTGCGAACCAGAGAGACTGAGAAAGGGGGTTGGTTACAACCTGGGAAGGTATTAGCACCCAGATTGTCCGCCGTACTCGACGGGATCCACGCTTAAAAGATTTGTGTTTTAAAGGGGTAGTGTCAGTGCAATCTGTGTATAAAATAGCTGGAAAAGAATGTACAGGTGTCAGTGTAAAGGAAGTGTAAAGTGTATAAATGTATGGTGTCAGTGTAAGGATAAGAGTGAAATGCTCATGACTATGAGGCTTTAAAAGAATGAAGCTGGAAGGAGGGGGGATATACAGAGACTTTTGTTCGATAACCGTTAAGTTATGCCTACGTATCCTCTCGTGCAATGAGGAAGTCAGAACACCGTAGTTCGACCCAAAGAGACTGAAAGATGAATTGACTTGTGAACTGCTTGCTTGCCTATGCTCAAGTGTATGATCTGTCTGGCACAGATGCAAACTGTCTTGCATTAGACGGAAGAAGCAAGTTCTCGTTTATGAGTGAAGGTGATGAGAAAAGAACCCCGAAGGAGTCGATTATTGTTTGTTTTTGTGTTTTCAGTCTTTTATTGCTTTTGGAAGTTTGTCATAAGATAATGAGCTTAAGCCTAAACCAATGGGTTAGTAAACTCATCACATCTTCCCTCTGATTAGGGGTAGTGAGAATACCTTAAGTGTGAAGTCAGATTCTCACACTTAATCACCTTTGGTGTAGGATTAAGATCATTAACCTACTTGTGATTATTTAGGTGTTTTTGGTGTTTTTGTTTAGTGTTGAGTAATGAGGTTAAGCCATAATCAGGGATTAAACAGACTCATTACACCATCCTAAAAGAAGGATGATAGATGAGAATGTTTAAGCTGAGGAAAGCTCCTCAACTTAATCCATGATTAGGGATTAAACCCATGACAAAACAAGCCTTTGATTAAGTGGATTTTATTTAATGATATGATGATGAAGTGAATTTTATGATTTGTAAGACAACTTGAGGGGGACTTGTCCATTAACACTAGGGTTAGTCCTTCTTAACCCATTAAGGAAGAATTAGAACCCTAATGCAAGGCCCAAGTTACAAGTGTGATGTCTTGATGATTATTATGTGGATTGATTAAGAGATTTAAACACATTAAGGGTTTAACACTTAGGATTAAAGTTATACACTCCATCCTAAAAGAAGGATGCAGGCATAAGCTTAATCACAAAGTCTTAAAGCCTTTAGGGTTTGGTCCCTGATTATGAGATGAGAAGAGAAGACTCAAAGAGAGACACAAAGGTAAAAACTAGGAGGGGGACTAATCAAAACCCTAATTCATTGTCATGCTTGGTTGTTCCTAAGGTTTGTGAGGTTTTCAAGAACAATCTTCAGAAGAACCACCAGGAAGCAGATGAACAAGATCAAGAGAAGCAAAGTGACTTGCTTCATTCAAGAAGACAAGTCACTTGAGGAAAGAAAGTAGGAAGAACAAGAATGAGTAAGCTCAATCTCAAACACAAATAGGAATGCAGCAATGGATGCAAGAGAGATGAAAAGAAAAGTTATGAGAAGTGAAGGCAAATTCACTTCTCAAGTTTACTTACCACCTGAAATGTTAGAAAGAAATGCAATGCAATGCTAGATGGGATGAAATGGTATGATGCTAGACCAAACCAGAAGCATATTGATGATGAAAATGATACTATGAGGTGCTATGAACATGAGGCTAGGCATGGAGATGCTCATACAAGATTATGAATGCAAATGATGCAAGCTAAGGAGCATGAATGAACATGAAAAGTTATGAAGCATACAAGACAAATGACATGGCAAATATGTGATGCAATGATCAAACATGCTTCTTATATGTCTTAAGATGTCAAATGAATCACAAGAATGCACAAAATGCAAAGACAAGTCATGTTATGCAAGGAAATGCAAGAAGGATGCAAAAGAAATCCCAAATTAGGGTTCATGGATCAAACATCAAACAAAAACCCAAAACAGAAACAAACCCCAAGATAAAAAATGGAAAATGCTGCCCAAAGAAACCCTAAACCTATAATGAACCACTGCCCAAAGGGGAACTCCCAACTCTTAACCAATCTCAAGATATGAATTTTATAAGTTATTAGGGTTTTTTAGGGTTCTTAACAAAAGAAATGGCAAACAAATAGAAAATGCAAGATCAAATCATGGCCATTTTACCCTAGAAACTATATGCTAAACACAAAACAAAGCAAAAAGAATCAATGTCCAAACCTTCTCCAATAGGCAGAAATGAATTTTTGAACCCATGATCAAAATAATGCATAAAAAATGATTTAATTCAATGAAAAATTATTAAAATGCATCAAGATCAAAAAAGAAATTTGGTTTGAAGGTTGGACAATGTTTCTAAATGTCTTAGAACATTTCATGAATTTTTTTGTAATTTTTAAATACCTAAAAGTATTTTTAATTAATTAATTCCCATTAATCAATTAAAAATAATCTCTTAAATATTTAAAAATACTTTTTTTGATGATAAAAATAAAATAAAAATATTTTTGTGCCACAAAAATTAATAAAACTCAGAGGAAAAAGTTTCATAATTTTTATGTATTTTTTGCTATTTTAAATTAATTATGCAAGTTAAATGAAATAAAAATGAATTAAAATCAAATAAAAACAAAAGTCAAAGGAAAGGATGGCTGAGATGCAATCTGGATTTGAACTGGTTGACTGGCGCGTGAATGGAGGGTGGGGATGCAATCTGACCAAATTAAGTTAATTATGAATTAATTAAAATTAATTAAGTGGATTAGGGCAAATGAAATGATCCTGACCATTCACTGGCGCGCGGGAAACACCATCCAAGGGCCCAGGTTTGAAGTTCACTAATTAATGACCATTAGCCCTAATCACTCTCAGGCTGCCGGAGAAGACTTCCGGTCGTCTTCTCCGGCCAGCTCCCTCCCTGAGGAACCTCAAACTCCCTAAAAACGTATCAGAAATGAAAACTAAAAACTGGGAAATGAACCTCACATCCTCACGAATCAAACCCCTATCCTAAAACAAATTTCTTCTTCCTAAACAAGCTGAATCGAAGAGAACAAGTTCTAGGGCACGCAGGTTTCAGAGACAAATTAAACTCTCAAATCAAAGCCATTTTCGAAACCAATGATATCAGGATGATCAGTGAATCACATAGAACAAGTTTGTAACAAGAAAAATGATTTCTGGAAAAAATAATTTCAAGCTACCTGAGATTTGGAGCTTTCACCTGGATGACTTTCTGGCCTCTCCTTTCAGTACAAACCACTCCACTTGATCCCCAGAAGATGTTTGAATGCTCAATGAGAGTTTAAGTTGGCTGGATAGTGAGTTTCGAAAGCTCCTGCTTCAGTTCAGTCAGAAATGGCTATGGTGTTCCAGGCACTTTCAGGTCATGGTGAGGGGTTGTTTGTGATCCTGAGGGTGAATGGAGAAGCTTTGCAAGGTTTGTTTTGATGTTTGCAAGCTGTGGTGAGAGTTTCAAAGAGAAATGCAGGATGAGGGTGAGAAATGGCTATGGAGTATTCTGGTTGTTTCAGGCTTGGATTCTTGGTGCTTTGTGGTCTATGGAGTAAGGTGAGTTGAATGGTGAAAATGGTTGAAGTGTTTGCAGGCTGTGGAGGCAGATTCGAAGCAAGTTGCAATGTGGTGTGTTTTTGTGAATGTCCTTGTGTGAAGTGTTTCAGGCCTGCTTAGTACATGGAATGGCTTGCAAAATGATATGTTATTTTAATCCAAGTGGCCAGAGGATGTGACATGGCCTGTGGTGATAGGTAAGTTTACTTTTGCAAAAAGGTCAACTTTGGTGTAAGGCAAGTATGGTGAGGTGCTAGGCAAGTACAATGGGCATGGGCTGCGTAGCATGATGAGTGTGTGAGGCTAGCTTGATTCAAGGACCAATGCAGCAAGTTGGTGAGGAGAAATGAGTGTTTTGCAACTTGGTTACTTTTTGCCTTTTCATGAAAATCTCTCATTACACAAACCATAAACATGTGAACCTTGGTCCAATTCTGATTTTTGTGACTTAGAGAATGCTTGTGAAAGTTTTGAAATGAACTAGAGGTCACAATTGGCTTTGGTTCAAGACTTTGCAAAATTTCCATTTGAAGCATGCCTTGAAAATTAATGATTTTAGCCAACTTTGCCTTGCCATAACTTTTGATCCAAAAAGAGTTTGATCATGTTCTTGTACTTTTTGAAAAGGGAAAGATGAGATCTACAACTTTCATGACCAAAGTTTTTCCATTTGAAGCATTTTTGGATCAAGAATCAAGACTTGAAAAATGACCTAAAATGATGCATTCTTGAAAAGTCAACTATGCCCAAAAAGTCAACATTTGCAAAAACCCCAAAATCTTGATTTTTATGAACTTCAATCTTCTTCCATGATCAAATAAAGATCATATACACTCAAAATGATGAAGATCACCCATTGGTTGGGTCATTGGGGGCCCCAGATGCCCTGATTTTACACTGACTTGTCTGAAAAGTCAACCCTTGATCAGATGACTTCCCCATGGAATTTCTTCATGAAAATTGATACGCATACTCCCTATACCATATAAAGAGCAATGGAAACAAGAATGACCAAAAAATTTGGTGTTATGGCCTCTGAAACCAAAACCCTAATTTTCAGTCAACTGTGCAGTTCAAACTGGCTCTGCATCCACTCAAACCCTAGTCCTTGTGATTCTTTTGAAGTTTTGACTTTGAGAGGATGTATTATGATGATTGAACACACATGGACCACTTTGAAATGATTGGTGGCCTTTGGAATGGCTCAAGATGCCTTGGGATTGCTCAGATCACAAACCCTAGGTGCAGATGCCTTAGAAACTATGCAGTGAATCAAAAATGAGATGTGAGATGATATGATTGTGTTTATGCATATGAGGATGATCACAAACCATGGTGTGAATGGGTGAGAGCAAATTTGGGGTGTTTACACCCTCGTACGGTTTGTTATGAGTATGCGCCAATAAAAACTTGTCCGCCGATTTTCAACCGACTATTTGCTTGAGGACAAGCAAAGGTTTAAGTTTGGGGAAGTTTGATAACGAGAAAATGTATCGATTATATTGCTAAGTTTCATTGACGTTTTATCGCATAATCATCGTTTTAACACTCGATTTCTCGAGTTTTTCTTACCATTTTGCAGGTACATCATATATGGAGCTAAATCATAAAGTAAGAGCAAAAGGAACAAAAGCAACCATAAAAAGATGAAGAAATGAAGAAGCCTGCAGAACTGCATAATTTGTTGCACTCACGGTCGTCACCAAGGTGTCACGACCGTGACACCCCAAAAGAAGCCATCACGACCGTGAGCACATTGTCACGAACGTGACACTTAAAAACAACAGGACACGAGCGTGAAGACCTTGTCACGACCGTGACAAGGGTAAAAATAGGTTATTGACTGAGACCACGTCAAAGCATTACGTGAAGAACTTTTCTCCTAAATTTTTGCCACGTTCCTACATCTCCTCCACCACTTCAGCAAGGCCCAATGCAACAAAGTCCAATTTTCAAGTCCATTAATTGTTCTATAAATAGTACAAGTTTTATGAAGAAACTATAGAGCATTTTTTATTCGATTTTCTGCGGAAGCTCTGCCGAATTATTTTACGACCCTGTTTCTATTTCTGCATTATTTTCAGTTTTTCATTCTTATTGTATCCAAACCAGCTATATAACAATTTCCAACATCAGGAAATTGTTATACATTTACTTTTTTCCAAACCTTCAGAATTTGATTTATTTTCGATTTCCGCCAACTCCAAGCTTTCCGGTCTGTGGAAGAAGGAGTCTGCTATAATATTTGTTAACCAGGTTTTTTATTATATTGCAATTTTAATATTTATAATGTTTATTTATTTTTCTTCCATGAGTATTTTATTATTCGTTTTTCTGTCTCTGTCTGGTTCAACATCAATGAGTAGCTAATTACCTTAGGGCGGTATGTAGTTAAAACAAACTTAATCGGAAAAATTTAACCATAGGCTAAAAATAATTAATAACTTAACATTCTGGCTGACACTTTTTAATTAAAATCGACCTTTTTGTTACGAGAGTAAGAAAAGAGTATTAGGTTAGGTCAAGACCACGAGAGTGTGAGATTTTAACCAGATAGCTAAAGTTAGGCATTTAAATTAAACACAACGAGAGCACTTTAAAATAAATTAGAATTACTAAGTTTCCAAAAATTATCTCTAAACACTTATGGGCTAGCGAGAGCAGGCATAGGGCTTTAGGGATAAGATCTGAGATAAGACCACGAGAGTGTGAGTTGAGGATATTCAAACTGGTAACCTCTACCGAATAGATTAAGTAAACACCTTTATAAGCCTAGGTTAGATTGACCCGCCTAAGTTAGTATAATTACATACCGACCGCCTTAGTATTATTTTATTAAAACTTAAATTTAATTCCGCCTTTAATATTTTAAAATCAACAAAAAAAAAATCGTGACAACCCATCACCTTAGCTAAACTAGAAGTTCATCTAGCACTAAGTAACCATAGAATCCCTGTGGATCGATAATCTTAAATATTACTTCGATAGGCTGTGCACTTGCAGTTCATATACCGCTAGACACATAATCAGACACGTCTTTAGCCCATCAGGGGTTCGTTCTGGCAAGTTACTCGGCTTCATTGTTAGTGAACAAGGAATTGAGGTTGATCCAACCAAGGTGAAAGCTATCCAAGAAATGCCTGAGCCGAAGACTGAAAAGCAAGTGCGTGGTTTCTTAGGGAGACTAAACTACATTGCACGGTTTATTTCTCACCTAACGGCCACGTGTGAGCCCATCTTTAAGCTTCTGAGGAAGAATCAGGCCATTAAATGGAACGAAGACTGTCAGCAAGCCTTCGACCGAATCAAAGAATACCTGTTAGAACCACCAATTCTTATGCCTCCAGTGCCAGGGAGACCTCTGATTAGGTATCTTACGGTGCTTGAAGGATCGATGGGATGTGTGCTGGGTCAGCAGGACGAGTCTGGTCGAAAAGAGCACGCCATTTATTACCTTAGCAAAAAGTTTACCGATTGTGAGACGCAATACTCACTACTCGAGAAAACTTGCTGCACTTTGGCATGGGCTGCTCGCCGACTAAGACAGTACATGCTGACACACACTACTCTCTTAATTTCCAAGATGGATCCTGTGAAATACATCTTTGAGAAGCCAACTTTGACGGGAAGAGTGGCCCGTTGGCAGATGATACTAACGGAGTATGACATACAATACACTTCACAAAAGGCTATCAAGGGGAGTGTGTTGTCAGAATACTTAGCCCAGCAACCAATCGATGATTATCAACCCATGAGGTTTGAGTTTCCGGATGAGGACATCATGTTCCTCAAGTCGAAAGACTACGAAGAACCACTTCCGGAGGAGGGGCCCGACCCTGAATCCAGATGGAAGTTGATGTTTGACAGGGCTGTAAACATGAATGGGAGTGGAGTAGGTGCTGTTATTATCTCGCCAGAAGGGGTCCACACACCTTTAGCCGCTCGGTTGACTTTTGAATGCACTAACAATGAGGCGGAGTATGAAGCTTGTATCATGGGGATCGAAGAGGCAATAGACTTGCGAGTCAAGAGCCTTGAGATCTTCGGAGATTCTGCTTTGGTGGTAAATCAAGTCAATGGCAAATGGCTAGTTCATCAAGCTCGTTTGATTCCTTACAGAGATTATGTCAGGAGGCTGTTAACTTTCTTTACCAAAGTCAAGCTGAGCTATGTTCCTAGAGACGAAAACCAGTTCGCAGATGCTCTCGCAACTTTGTCGTCCATGATTAAAGTTTGTCGAGAGAATTTCGTGCCTCAAATTTCGATCCTCCGGCTTGAAAGACCTGCTTATGTCTTTGCAGTTGATGATGGTGAAGATAATAAGCCTTGGTACCATGACATCAAACAATTCCTGAAGGATCAAGAATACCCGGCTGGGGCATCTAGTAAGGATAAGAAGACCCTTAGAAGACTGGCAGGAGGTTTCTTCTTGAATCAAGATGGTGTGTTGTACAAACGGAACTTCGACATGGTGCTGCTCAGATGCGTGGATAGACACGAAGCATACATGTTAATGCAGGAGGTTCACGAAGGCTCCTTCGGTACCCATGCTGGAGGACATGCCATGGCCAAGAAATTGTTGAGATTGGGATACTATTGGATTACCATGGAATCCGATTGCTGTAAGTACTCCCGCAAATGTCATAAGTGTCAAGTTTATGCCGACAAGGTCCATGTGCCTCCGAATCCGTTGAGTGTCATGTCTTCACCATGGCCGTTCGCTATGTGGGGCATCGATATGATTGGAAAGATTGAGCCAACAGCTTCTAATGGGCATCGCTTCATCCTAGTTGCCATTGATTATTTCACGAAGTGGGTTGAAGCGGCATCCTACACCAATGTCACTAAACAAGTGGTCGCTCGATTTATTAAGCGAGACATCATCTGCCGGTACGGAGTCCCTGAAAGGATCATCACTGATAATGGTTCTAACCTCAACAACAAGATGATGGCTGACTTATGTCAAGACTTCAAAATAGAGCACCACAACTCTTCTCCATATCGTCCGAAGATGAATGGCACCGTCGAGGCAGCTAATAAAAACATTAAGAAGATTGTGCAGAAGATGGTGGTGACATACAAAGACTGGCACGAGATGTTACCATTTGCGTTGCATGGGTACAGGACATCAGTACGCACTTCAACTGGGGCAACTCCATTCTCATTGGTGTATGGTATGGAGGCAGTCCTACCAATCGAAGTGGAAATCCCCTCATTGAGGTTGATGATGGATATCAAGCTAGATGAAGCTGAGTGGCTCCGATCCAGATATAATCAATTGAGCCTCATTGAAGAGAAGCGTCTAGCAGCTGTATGCCATGGACAGTTGTATCAGCGACGCATGAAGCAGGCTTTTGACAAGAAGGTGCGACCTCAGAGGTACACGCCAGGAGATTTAGTGCTGAAAAGGATTCTTCCTCCTCTCAACGATCACAGGGGCAAGTGGACACCCAACTATGAAGGACCGTTCGTGGTTAAAAAGGTTTTCTCAGGCGGAGCCTTAATGCTGACAACCATGGACGGAGAAGACTTCCAATCCCCTGTCAACGCAGACGTAGTAAGAAAATACTTCGTGTAAAAAAGGACCCGCTGGATAAAAAACAGAATAAAGATCCAGGCAAAAATGGGCATCCCGGCGAGCCAAAAACAGAATAAAAGGCTCGGGAAAAAGTTAGGGAAATCTTGAAAAAAAATGTACACCCGCTGAGTTGAAAAGCCACATCGGACAACTCAGGCAAAAAAGGGCATCCCGGTGGGTTGAAAACCTGAAAGGGCGATCCACGCAAAAGAGGGATTCACACGAACGACTGCGATCTGCGAGATCCATGACCTACCTACAGTTGAGGCTATCCTAAGGGTTGAAGATCAGTTCACTTACTTTTTCTCAAGAGGCAGAGCGAGCGGAGCGTCTTGAAGACATACGAGTCATAACTGGATTGAGACTTGATGAGATTCACTTCTCACATTGCCAATATGATAGATTGTTTTTTCTTTTTAGTTGTTCCCTCATTCCAGGGAACCGCTTCCTTTGTATTGCCTATTCAGGGCCACCTTTCCAAATCAATAAGAATTCAACTTCAGTCAATTGACTATTTTGCTTCTTTTTTTTTGCTTTTTTCATCTAGCATTGATTGATTGTGAAAACATCTAGCAAATGGTAACTTGCATTGTGTTATGAACATTTGAATGCTTTCTAACTTGTGCAGGAGAATAGAAACATTTAATATAACTCTGAAAGGGTGTTGAGATACCTAGACAATGATTCATGCTATGAGCCTGGGGCAAGCAGGTCCCAAACTAATTCTCTATGTTGCAGGTAATATCGTTTGTGTTCGTGCAGGTACAGGTACTGGTGTTGCTAACAAAGCTAACCATTATTATCCAGGATGGGCATTCCCTTTTGTTTGAACAGAAACAAGTATCTCCCAGGGTGTTTCCAATCATCCCTAGCCATGTGGAAGTTGAAATTTCACCCAGCAAGGTAGCAGAGAGTGGGTGCAATCCCCAAGCAGAAGTCTTCCTTCAGACAGGGGCAATTCCCAGCAGTATAAGGAGTGTTTTTGCTTCCCCAGAAGTTGCTTCCTCAGCAATATCATGTCTTTGGTTCCCAGCCAAGCCAGGGGGTCCTCACTTCCCCACCAGAGTTCAAGAAGGGTCCATCTCCAGCAGGGTCATGGCGCTCCAATTTCAAAGTCCAATTTATTTTTGGCAGTGGCGGCTGTTCGGAGCCGGTGAATTATTAACAATTTTCCCCGTAGAGTTGTTTCTTCCTCAAGGATTAACTAGATCAATGCAGTGATCATCAGTTCCTCCCCAGTCGAGCTATCTGGGATACCTGCAGTCTCCTTATTAGGAGATCCTTTGCATTTTCATTCGCATAATCATCATTGCGTCTGCATCCTCCAAAGCGTAGCATTTCCATCATCATGGAGCATTACACCATAAATTCAAACATATACATGCCAGCATGGGCCAATTTTGAGGTATATTACATACAACCTATAATATCTTCTCAACCTGAAGTACTCCGCACAGAGGATACCAATATCGTTTTCCAGACATCCTTGTTTTTTCAAGTAGATGTTTGTCACTTATTCCGCGTCTTGTTTAGTAGAACAGTCGCGTCGCAGGTTCCCGTTTTGTACAACGGTCCTGTTTGCTTGGGCTCTCGTTTATGTACAACAATCCCGTTCCATCTTGTCCTATTTTCTTTGTTCCTGGTTACCGCCTGCGGCCGGTATACCTTTGCGTCTCTATTCGAGGATGGTTTCGTGTTAGATCCGAGGATCTTTTGATTTGTCATTCGAGGATGGCATTTCTTATTGTTGTGGCTATTATTCGAGGATAGTAGTTCACTTTTTGAGCTTATTGATCGAGGTCAGTTTGTCTCTTTTGCAAAGTCTGTCTAAGGTCAGCTTTGTGTTTGGTTATCAGTCGAGGCTGGTATACCTTTGCGTCTCCATTCGAGGATGGTTTTGTGTTAGATCCGAGGATCTTTTGATTTGTCATTCGAGGATGGCATTTCTTTTCTTCAATTCCTTCCGAGGTTGGTCTTGTTGTTTGTGGCTATTATTCGAGGATAGTAGTTCACTTTTTCGAGCTTATTTATTGAGGTCAGTTTGTCTCTTTTGCAAAGTCTATCTGAGGTCAGCTTTGTGTTTGGTTATCAGTCGAGGCCGGTATACCTTTGCGTCTCCATTCGAGGATGGTTTTGTGTTAGATCCGAGGATCTTTTGGATTGTCATTCGAGGATGGCATTTCTTTTCTTCAAGTCCTTTTGCGGTTGGTCTTGTTTTTGTTTTATGTGGCTATTATTCGAGGATAGTAGTTCACTTTTTTTTGAGCTTATTGATCGAGGTCAGTTTGTCTCTTTTGCAAAGTCTGTCTGAGGTCAGCTTTGTGTTTGGTTATCAGTCGAGGCTGGTATACCTTTGCATCTCCATTCGAGGATGGTTTCGTGTTAGATCCGAGGATCTTTTGGATTGTCATTCGAGGATGGCATTTCTTTTCTTCAAGTCCTTCTGCGGTTGGTCTTGTTTTTGTTTTGTGTGGCTATTATTCGAGGATAGTAGTTCACTTTTTTTGAGCTTATTGATCGAGGTCAGTTTGTCTCTTTTGCAAAGTCTGTCTGAGGTCAGCTTTGTGTTTGGTTACCGCCTGCGGCCGGTATACCTTTGCGTCTCCATTCGAGGATGGTTTCGTGTTAGATCTGAGGATCTTTTGATTTGTCATTCGAGGATGGCATTTCTTTTCTTCAAGTCCTTCTGCGGTTGGTCTTCTTTTTGTTTTGTGTGGCTATTATTCGAGGATAGTAGTTCACTTTTTTGAGCTTATTGATCGAGGTCAGTTTGTCTCTTTTGCAAAGTCTGTCTGAGGTCAGTCTTTGTCGTTGATGGTTATTGCCTGCGGCCGGTATACCATTGTGTTTCTATTCTAGGATGGTTTTTTGTACTGGATCTGAGGATCCCGTGTGAGTTGTCATTCGAGGATGGCATTCTTCCCAGCATAATTCCACATGGTCTTATTTTCCGCTACCTATTCAGAGGTCAAAATCAAAATCAAAAATAAATAAATAAACGGGCATATGGCATTTGCATTACCCTCAATGTGCAAATATTCAGGTTTTATTCGAGTATTCAATCACTCCATGCCTTGAACGTCTAAAAGCTGTTACAATTATTCGTTCAAGTCTGCAGATGATTGAATAGGGGCAGCTGTAATACCTCAAAATTTGCCCTCATATTTATTCCCTCAATTGGCGTATCATTTTGCATTCATCTGTTTTTCTCATCAGTTCATTAACAGTATACTAGTGCATTTCATTGTTTCATTGGGCATGTGATTAAGGTTGTACTGGATTAGGGTTTAGTACCTTATCTGTATCTGTCAGAGTTTGAAGTGGTTGAGAATTTACTGGATGTTGATTCTACTTCAAGTGCGGTTGTTCAATTGAGTTTCGATTTAGATGGGAGTTTGACCTAATCTTGGTCAAACTATCAAAAGATCACTGCAATTGCAAGATTATTTTGGACCGCTGGACTATTTCTTAAACGATGCATATTCAGAGTTTAGGCTGCCGTGTGTTGAGATTCATCAGTGTATCGAGCAGCGTTTCGTGTGAAGTTTGGTTTGAATCTTCAGTTTACTAGTGATTCATGTGGATTCAAATGGTCAGGGCATGTTTCAGACAATTCAAAGAGCTGCGACTAATTTAGAAAAGAAAAAAAACATTCAGCGGCTCAGAAGTGGTTGTGTTTGTAGACTTGTGGAAAGATTTCAAAAGTAGGTTTTGGGCCAAAAATCAAGATTTCATTCATTGCTTTATTATGAACCACTCCTGATTATTCCATTCCATTTTTGCCTCTTTACTCCAATACGTTTCCATCAATTCATCTTCATTTTCTCTTATTCACTTTCTCATTTATCTTTTGTCCGTAATCCATTTTGAACTATCTTTTATTTTCATAGCCCATATCAAACTCATGCTTTCCCCTTGTCCATTTTTACACCATTTAAACTCAATGGTAATTTTGCTTTAGGGACATCACAAGTGTCTACCAAAATAATAGGAAGCCAATTTCTTTTGTTTTCACCATAATATGCAAATCATCAAATTAATTTCCAATCAGTCATCTTAAGTCCAAGTCCGTGTCCAATAAAATTTACTTTTAATACCTCTTATTTCAAGTCAATATTCTTTTGAGTTCCATATTTTAGGCCCATTAATCAATTTCATTGTTATTCCATAACAAGTCAACGGTTTTCACTTCTTCAAATCCTCCGTTTACTATCTTTTTTTTAAGTCCTAATTGAATCCATTAACTCTTTCTCTAATCCATTTTTAATAAGTCTTTTGGAAATTCTTCCAACTACCTGTTATCATATCCAGTTCCAAGGTTTTTCTTAAAAATATTTTCCAACCATTAGGTGCAATTAAACTCTGAGTCAAGTCAAAATTGACATTTGGGTTGAATTTTGATTTATTAATACCACAATAGAAGAGTGTTAAAGTTCTTGAGCAAAGAGTCTATCAAATTTGCAGGCTCAATTCCCATTCACAATTGTCATATAGAAATTTTATATGGGGTCCCTGGTTCGCTTTTTCTTCGATTGCCATGTTTGATACAAAAAGTTTATGTATGAGAAATCCATAACAGCAGGACAAGAACTTGGACATTGGAAAATAAGTAATAATTAAATTATAGCATAATGTTCAATAATAGAAGCTGGTTAACAGAATAAATTACAGTCACACAGAGGGATAGTTAGGAAAGGAAAGATTATAAAGGAACAATCACAAAACTAGTTCCGGTACAAAATAAATGGACAGAAACAGGAGCAAAAGAAAACAAAAAAAGCGAAAATGATTATTACACGTAAGAATCCTTGGAGAATTTCCGAATTTTTCATAATAGTTCATAACAGAATGAGGGAGGCCTCTAATTAATTCATCATAACAAAATCAGTTGTGAAAAAAATTCGAAAGTGGAAAGGTTCACTGAAGATGCTTCAAGCTTGGTTTTAGTCATCATCATCATTTCTTTCTCTCCAATATTCTTTAACTTTCATCCTACATGATAACCAAAATTAATTACAAGAATTAAAGGAAGGGATAACAGAAACAGATCTTGATATAGCAGAAAAATTTCAGACAATAAGCTTAGTTGAAACTCAGAGAAACCATCAAAGAGGTCACTAATATGCTGGTCAGGTGCTGTCGTGCAGGATGCTTATGCAACACCACAAAGTCAAGGAAGTAAGTATGGGCTTATTAATCATGCACGGAATCCTTATTCCAGAACTCTATTGATGAAGTCTAGGCCCAAGTTGATTCATACCCAAGGCAGTGAAAGCCGTTTTTCATCAATTCCCCTCCATCTGCATCAACAAAAAAATATCAGACTGGAGTGAATACTGAAAAAGTGAAAACAGGGATTGCACCTCATGAGAATCAATAACTAACTGAATTCACCAAGGGTTCATAACAGAATTCCATCCTCAGCATAACAAAAAATAACTAATTTTATAACTGAATCTTAATTGATTCATAACAAAAAAAGTAACTAACTCTTCAACTGATTTCATAACAACCCTAACAGAAAATTCTAGAAGTTACCTGAGAAAACTCCAGAACTACCATCTTCAAGCATTCCCTATAAATCAGTAGCTTCTCAATCAATCAGCTTCTTCCACAATTTTTGATAGAACCCTTCAACCATTTCTGCAAGATTCTTCAACTCTCTCCTCCATTTCTCGGCCAAACCATATTCGAGCTGTTTCCTTCAACTTCATTTCTGATTCTTCACCACTTTACCCTTTTACAATCCTCCATCCAGTCTTCATTCTCTCCCATCCGCAATAGCTTCACTCAGCCTCATTCTTTATCTCCTGATACGTATTCGTCACCCTGCAACCATCATCAACCATGGGAAAAGAGCAAATTGAATCAAAAGAGAGGCAACTGAACAAACATCAAGGCTGAGATTACGAATCGCACAGAAAATCAAAGAAGAGCATACCGTGAAACGCAGTGTTTTTCGAAACTTTCACCAGCGCACGTCAATCTTCCATCATTTTCGCAAGAGACGTCAAGAGGTCGCGGCGAAGAGAAGCTTCGAGCATCCGGATCGCAGCTGAGTACTGTCGCATTTTTTCGAACCAAGGGGAAGCATTACCTCCATAACTGATTCGTTCGTCTTCGCGGCAGCATCTTCCCCGCAATATCTTTGCTTCCGTCAATAGAAGGTGCGAAATCCAAGCCTTTTAAGCGTGATTGTTGATGTCTGTTGTTGTTAAATTCTTTAAGCACCGATTCGGTTTAGTGAAGGTTTTTGTGTAAAATTGTTAATTGAGGATGAGGTTGATGTTAAGGGGTTAGGGTTAATGGAGGTGAGGTAGAGAGGAAGAGGGCGGTGAATGGACGAAGAGAAGTTGATGAGAGGGTGGCGAACGGACGTGGTTCAAAGGAGAAGAGAAGCATGGTGTTGAGAGATGAGGACGAAGAAGAAGAAGGGAGAGGGGGTTAGCGGCGGCGGAATTTGGGAGAGAAAGGGGATAGTTAGGGTTTCAGGATTTGTTTATGTGTTTTAATTATATGAACAAATTGAAGAAATAAAAGGAAATTAAGGTGTTAATTAACATTCTTTAATCCCTGTAAATCCTCATTAATTCATTTAAATGTTGCTTAATGTCCATTAATCCACAGAATTTTCAAAAAAAGGAAGATATTAGGATGAAATTTTGTGGGTTTTGGCCATACCGGCGGTGACACTTGTCACCGTCCGGTAGGCTCATTCGTAAGTTGTTAGTGGCACCCTCCATATTAAGCCTATTTAGAAAGTAACATAAGAATCTGCTTAATGCACCTCCCAGCTTCTCATGAGAAATGGGCTTGTCCTCCTCTATTATTCGCACCCTCCTTCTAAAGCCCATCAGCAAAACAACATAAAAATACACTGCCTGCACCCCCTCCAGCTTCCTGTGCATATGGGCCTAGGCTGTTTGCTATCTGTACCCCCTTTTCTGGGCCCATTTTGAAAATCACTAAAAAATTTGCTAAGGCCACCCCGCTCCTATTTTCTTAGGATTTAATTTTAAATTTTATATGGTTTCCAAATAATTCCCAAAAAAAATAGTAAAAAATCATAGAAAATTCTAACAAAAATTCCAGTAGGTTAATAATCCATTTTAGAAATTTTGGTATTTTTATTTTCTGAATTTTGCATTATTTTCGATTAAATTCTGATTTTTCATGGGAATAGCATTTTATTGAATTTTGTTAACGGTACATAATTTTGTTCATTTTATTTTGGTAACTTCTAGTAACCTTTTTAACCCACTCTTTTTACTGTGGCTAGATGATTAATAATAGTACTTAGGATAATTTTTGTAGATTTTTTAGAACATTTTATCTTAGGTTTTAGAGGCTATTTCCTTAATAATTAGGGATTAATTCATAGCTGAAAATAATCAATTTTTAGGCCTAGTTAAATTCTGAGTTTTTAGGATTCCATTTGACACAATGTTATAGGTAGTTTTAGGACCCTATAGAATTAATTCCATAATTTTTCCAGGACTTTAAATATTTTTAGTGTATTAATCTTTAGGCTAGTTATTCATGCAAAATTCACTTGGTTTAGTTTAGAATATTAGGACCCCTTTAGAACTAATTTCATTAGGTTTAGTCTTAGAAATTTAAAATGACTTAGAAGAGTATAATTATTGATTTCTAGAATAATAATATTGGATAGTCCCCTTTGTTTTAGGACTTAGGCTTAACAATAGATTTAGATAAAGTTTAGGCTTGTTTTAGCTTTATACTTTAAAAATGCATTTTAGAATTTTATTTCTTATGTCCATTTTTAATGTTTTGCCTTTATTTGATTTTATAACTTGAATAGGTTTTCCCATTGTTCTTAGAATCAACTTAACTTCCTTAGGAAGTAAGTTGAATTCTAGTAGTTTCTAGTTCCTTTTTTCCATTAGGCTTTGAAAACCTCATTAACCATAGGATCTCCCTTGTAAATAAATCAATAAAAATTAGGGCGTGTCTTAGTTCCCATTATATTTTTCCTTTTCCAATTTGAGTCACTCTTTCTCATCTCATGAAGAAAAGCAATAAAATATTTTAGAATAAAAGCCGAACAATCTTGTACGACACGAGACTTTGTTGCGGAGTGCTTATACGCGTCCTGTTTCGGGGCGAGGTGTAAATGCTTCCCGCGATGGATAGGTCTTAGTACAAGGCAGTTCACAAACAAAATTCAAAACACTTCTCATAAAATACAAAAAAACACAATAAGCGACTATCCTGCGGGAACTCCTTTTCTCATCTCATTCACTCACAACGCGAACTCGCGACGACTTATCTCGCATGCAAGACGGTAAACGCACTCGTACCAGACGAGCCTGCAACACCTGAGTATAGACATACGCAGTTCCAGCATAAAAAACACAAACAAATAGTTCCCGCCTTAGTTAGGCGAACTACGTCGACTCTGATCCTCATTATCCCGATGAGGTACGTAGGCAGCGGGGTAGGGCCCGTTCGAGCACATTCTTTATTTTCCCTACATTTCCCTTTCTTTTCATTTTCTTTTCCATCCCTTTTTCTCATTTCATATTCCATTTCCAGTTAGCGGTTTTATTCAGCAGCATCTTATTTTCTCACCCTTTGAAACAAACAAGCAAGCGTGGATCCCGTCGGGTAGGACGGATGATCTGGGGTGCTAATACCTTCCCAGGTCGTAACCGACTCCCGAACTCAGATCTTTGGTTCGCAAGGCCTTGTCCTTTCCTTCTTCCTCGGGTTTGTGCAATATTACCTTTCCCATTAATTCGGGATAAAAATGTCTGGCTGGCGACTCTAACCTTTCCGCGCCACTTTCGCGTTTGTACTAGGATGAAAATCCCGGGAGCGACACTATGCTCAGGTGTTACAGGATCGTCTTGTACGAGTGAGTTTACCGTCTTGCATGCGAGACAAGTCGTCGCAAGTTCGCATTTAGAATGAGTGAGATGAGAAGAGAAGTTCCCACAGGATAGTCGCTTATTGTTTGTTGTTTGCTTTTTAAGAGTTTTGTATGAGTTTGGCACAAGGAAGTGAATTCAAACTCTTTTCCATGGAATGTGTACTTGCTACTACATTCCAAGATGGAATAATAGAACAAGTACACCAAGCAAGGAGAATTTATCCAATATTTGTTTCCAAGGATTAGGGTCTAAGTTCACTAGCTTGTTGAACTTTATTAAGTGTTTTTGTTGCTTTTGCAAAGAAATGTCTTTTATGTTTTTCTTTGTGAAACAACCCCTTGATACGACTTGTGCATCATGCTAGAAAAGCTTACACCATTCCAAGATGGAATGAATGCAAGTGCCCAATGGTATAAGGCTATACACAAGGGATCATTTCATGCATTTATTAAGTCTTTTTGGATTTTTGTTTGAAGATAAGAAGAGAAGACTCAAAAGGAAAAGGTCAAAACTAATGGGGGACTAAGACACAATCCTAAGTCATTTTATTATGTACAAGTGTGATCCCATGGTTAATGAGGTATTCTAACCTAAGGAGAAGAAAGAACAAGTTAGAATTCAACTTACTTCCTAAGGAAGTTAAGTTGAATCTAAAGAGAGGAAGGGGACCTATAAACAAAACACAAAGGTGCTTAGGCAAAACAAATAAATGCATAAGAAATAAAGAATGAAGTGATTACCTCATCTTCCCCCCACCCCCTAAAAAACAAGAGTTAGCATGATGGGGGAAATATGAACAATTATTACATGGAAATTTTCAATAACAATCTACACTAGCTAAGGAAAGACATTAGTGAGCTTCTAAGGCAAATACCTAAGCCTAAAGCACTTTATAAGGTAACATACTTAAAAAGTCAGTAGCTAAACTAATTCAAAAGTATCTAAAGGGATTAATTGAATTAAAGTAAAACTATGCCCTAAAGTATTACTAAACCCTAAGGATGAGGTTAGAAAGATAACCTAAGTGTTTACTAACCCAAAAACTCAAACACTCAAAGGTAACTAAAAATAATCCAGAACTTGACCCTATATGGAAGTGAATGAAATGAATAGATCAAATGAGAAGGAAGAAATTCAAGTTAAGGATATTTAAGTATGAGATTGAAAGGGGAGAGGAAGCATATAGAAGCATGGTTATAAAGATGAAACAAAAAGGACTTAGGAAAATATTCAAAAATAACCAAAGGGACTTGAATTCCCCATACAAAACCAGGGGCTTGACCATAGAATAAAATGGAGATTATACTTGAAAAATGTTCACAAATGGTGGGTTAAGAAGTATCCTAAGACTAGGTGTTCAAATTAGGGTTTCTAAGGTCCTTTAAGTGAAAAATGAAGTTCAAAAGGGAGAAAAATGGTTCTACAATGATATGTACAAGTATGGATGATCACAAAACATGTTTATAAGACACAAACAAGACTTGGACAAATTTATTTGGTGTATTCAAGAAGTTTTGAGTGGTTAAGATGAGGGATGAAGAAGAATTAGGTTAAAATGGGGACAATGGTGGCTTAAGGTTCAAGTAAACCCCAAAAACAAAAGTAAAGACTCAAGGATGGCTTTCAATGTTATAGGACCTATAATATGACCTAAAAGACTCAAAATCAAGACCTTATAACAATGGCATGAATGACTTATTCAAAAGGAATGAGGGAGGTTTCTAAAAGGGACCAAAAATGACTTAAGGCCTTAAGTAACTTGAAAAAAATATCAAATGACCTAGAAAAATTATGAAATTTAACAACTCAATACAAAATCCAGAGAGTAGCATGTGTACAAAAAATATCTTGAAAATTCCTATTTTTTAGTGGTGAAAGGATCATTGGAACACAATTAGGGTTTATGTGATCAATGTGGAAAACATAGACTCAAAAGACCCAAACAAGGACCTAAAACTCCAGAGAAAAATATTTTGGGGAAGTTTAATGAGCTCTTAAAATAATGCAAAATGAATGGGACATTTATGTTTTATGGTTTGAGAGGAAGAAATTGCACAAGGTGATTGGTCAAAATATGAGAAAAATGGAATTAATTCAAATGAGAAATTAATTCTGATCTCAAAACTGAACAAAAATAAAATCTAAAATTATGAAAAATTAAAGAAAAATGTGACGAATGTCCATGATTTAATTGGGAATTTTTGGAGGCTTTTTGATATTTTAAAAATAAGAAACGAAAAATGAATTAAGATGAAAAAGAAAATAAAAAGAAATGAAATGGACTGAGTTGGTATGGGCCTGGGGGTGCCAAAAGCATCAAAAACAACTGAATTGGGCCTAAGTGAATTGCGTAGGGGGTGCCAATATGAACTGAGGATTTTTTCGTTGACTTTGTGACATGTGCAAGGCACAGACTCGTTAATGTACTGGCAGCTTGTGAACTCTTGGATTAGACTCATCCAATGGCTAGGACTTAAAGTTGGAAATAATTAGGGTTACTGTTCAGATGACCGAAGATGAATTCCGGTCATCTTCTCCGGCCATGCTCTGCTAGGTCTTTCTCAATTCACCATGAAAATGCAATCCAAAGGCATCATCTCACTCGTCTCCTCTCACTGGTCACTTATATATCCTCAAAATTCATTTATGGTCCCTAAAATGATCGAATCGAAGGCAAACAATAACCAACCTAAAACTGGATCTAAGTATCTAGCATGCCTATCAACTAGCCAGAGGTGCCATTGCTTCTATCAAGCTTTAATTGAGATGAAAACAATGAAAAGCAATCAATTCGATCAAGCAATTTTTTAGAGCATACCTGAATTGCAGTGTGATCAATATGTTGCTAGAAAACCAGAGAGGAGGTTCCAAGGATTGCTTGATCTTGCTTTAACTCACCAGAAGTGAAATAAACACTCTGTACTTGATGAATCTTGAGGGATTGAAGAAAATGCAGAAGAAGCTCCACAATCTTCCAGTGAAGATTCTTTGAAGAATTGAGGTGATCAAGCCATAAAGGTGAAGCTAGCACAATGTTGATGATGAATTGGATAAGATTGAAGCTGGAGAGATGAGGATTGAGAGGTTTCACTTCAATTTTCTAGATGAACTCAATAATGAAGTTGATGATTCTTGAGGCTTCAAGCTATGCCATCCATGGAGGTTATACTAAAGATGATAATGAAGATGGATTGAGGGAAATGGAGATTGAATTGATGAAGAAGAAGGTGACTCGAAGCAAAATGCAGAGAGATTCAATGGAGTGAGAATTTTGTGAGAATGAAGCCAAGCTGCCAAATGAAGTGGTGATCTCCATTTATAGGGCTCTTAACCATGGTTACTTATCTCTTGAGTTAACTGAGTGAGTCAGGTGAAGTGAGTGAGGTTGTTATGGCAGTTATGCCAGCTGGACCATCTAGAACTTTCTTCAATTGGATTTCATCCCATGCTGCATAGTTCATGCTCTTATGGTGTGCCTCGAATGCAGCTTGCCTTAGGTGCTTGAAAATGAAATGAAATAATTCACTACACTCATGGACATGGTCCTCGTGGTAAGATGCATTCTGATGTGAATTGGGGCAATGCACAATGATCATTGTCTTGTATATTTGATGGAGCATAGTAGTTGTGGTATGCAAGCAATCATAGAATCATGTGCACTCCAATGCAATGCATCATGGTAAAGCATGTTGAATGATGCCAATCTGAGGAATTGAACTTGAGGTTTGGGTTCTATACAATGCCTTATCACACAAGAAAACCAGTTGAGAATCATGATCCTCAATAGGAGATTTCTTGTAGCTCAAGCCATCAATGCAAGTGGTTCTTAGACTCAAATTGAAGTTGGCAATATGTAGAACAACTTTGATGTTGATGTTATGATGAATGATGACCTCTAATCATATTAAAATGGTCATTAAATATCATGCCAATAAGCTGCATATTGGCCTGCATGAATTTGGCATGCATTGTGCCCATGGGCCTATGGCTGGCTAGTTGCAACCTTTCCACTTTGACCCCCAAATAGCCCAAGAAGACTTGCTCAAATGAAAAATCTTTGAACACCAATCTTGTAGGGATTACATCAAGGAACAACTTTTTAGTTCACCAAAAAATCATTTGAGGTCTTTTGGCAAAGAAAAATGGCTTGACATTCAGACCACCACATGTTTGATGAATTGCCAGGCAGGGAGCGCACGCTAGCCAGCTTCTTGCCTCGCCCATGACCTAGTTTTGCCCTAGTTTGCTTCAACTTTGCAAGATCATATCTCTCTCATTTTTTATGATATGGGTGAGTTACACCTATGGATTTGAATCTCAAGATGCCCTCTTTAATTGGCTCCAAGTAGAATTTTCATATCTTTCATATTTTGGGAGAATGCCTCATTTAAAGTAGCTGCAAAAATGGCCCAAACTTGCCATTTTTGGAAACCCTAATTTTTCAAAAATGGTAAGTTTTGGTTTTTCTTGATTTTTCTTGATTCCTCCATCATTTCTTGATCAAATTTGAAACATAGGATCCTTGTAACCCTAATTTCATGATTTTGATCTCAAAAAGTCAGGAGTTGACTTTTTCTTCGACATGGTTGACTTTTCCCCAAATTCCTGATTTTCAATCATCTGACCAATTAAACCTCTTCCAAAATGAATTTGTGGATGAAATTTGAACCCTATACACTTGTTTTCATATAAAACACAATGGAATCCACATTTGCTCAAAAATTCATGGGGAAGCCCAGTAGAAATGAAACCTTAATTTGGACATTTCCTAAGGAGATGTTGCACTGCTTGCATTCCTTGGAGCCATTCACTTCTTTCCAAGACTTGAGGCTTCAAATGGAGAACTGTGGGATGTTGTAGACCCCTTGCACATGATTGAGAAGCTTTGTGGCCCTTTGATTTTCTTTGTATAACCTTCAGTTGCTCTAGTCATTGACCACATACCTATGCCTCAACTATGCTACATATGATGCAATGTTTTTGGTTATTTTTGTGAACTTATGTATGCTAAATGATATGCAAAATGTTGAGGATATGAGAGGGAAAATTTTGAGGTATTACAATATGCTTCACGCATCTTGCTTTCCAGCTCCCAGGTAACACTTCCACCAGCCGCTCCTGTAAACACCCCAAATTTTCCCTCACTCATTCACACCATGGCTTGTGATTCTTTTCATTTGCATAGTTTCCATCATAGCATCTCATATTGCATTTTTGCTTCACTGCATTGGTTCTAAGTCATCTGCATCTAGGGTTTATGATCTAAGCAATCCCTGTGCCATTTCAGCCACTCCAAGGGTCATCAATCATCTCAAGAGGGTCCATATATGTTCAAGCATCATATTATATCCTCCCAAGGTCAATGAAGTCAAATAATCACAAGAACTGAGAAAGGCATGGAAGCAGAGCCAGGTTTAACTGCACAGATGACCTAAAATTAGGGTTTTGGTTTCAAAGGCCATAACTCCAAAGTTTTTGGTCATTTTTGATTCTATGGGTCTCTATATGATATGAGGATCATGCATATCAATTTTCATGAAGAAATTCAATGGGGAAGGCATCTGATCACAAGATGACTTCTTGAGCAAGTCAGTGCAAAATCAGGGCATCTGAGGCCCCCAATCACACAACCAAAGGGTGTTCTCCATCATTTTGAATGTGTATGATCTTTATTTGATCATAGAAGATGTTAGAAGTTCACAAAATTGAAGAATTTCAAGCCACTTGCAAAGTTGCCATTTTGGGAAAGTGACTTGTAATGAAAACTTGCCATTTTGGGAAAGTTTTTCAACCTCCTCTTTTTGATTCAAAAATGCTTCAAATGAAAAATATTTGGTCATGAAAGTTGCAGATTGGATCCTCCCATTTTCAAAAAGTATAAGAACTCATTCTAATTCATTTTAGATCAAAAGTTATGGCCTTGCAAAGTTGGACAAAATCATTCATTTTTCACTTTTGTGCCAAAGGAGGAAAGTTGCAAAACCTCATGCCAAAGCCAAATGTGACTTCAAACCAGCTTCTAATCATCACACAAACATAATTCATGGCTCATAATTCAGATTTTCCCAAGAATTTCTCACTTTCATGCCTTGGATTACAAGTTACATAAGGCATTTTTTTTCATGAAAGCTTCAAAATTGAACCTTTGCAAAAGGAACTTTTTATGCTTGAATTGAACACTAATTGGTCTCAAATCATTCTAGCAACTTCATATGGCTCATGTTGCTGCATTTTGCCCAAGAAACCACAAGATTCTTTGCCTTGGTTCATAAGAAAACTCAAAGAGGGAAATATGCAAGAACCTTGGAAACTCTTGATCAAGACCATCCAGCTCACAAAATCAGATCCAAAGGCCTTCCTTGACTCAAGCTGAGGCAGGACAAGCCCTAAGATCTCCTCTGACCCGAGCCATACCCATAGTACACAAGATCTTGACTTTTTGAATTTTTGCCCATGCCAATCACACTGTGCCACTACCAACTCTCTTCCCAATCAGAGCCTCATATGTGGACCTCAAGCCTTCCAAAACACACCACACACAAGCCTGTAATCTCCAAGAAGCCAGGATTCACAAAATTGTCAAAAACCTTCATCTCTTCGAAACTTCTTCCTCAGCCATCAAAACTCCAAAATCTCTTCACCAACAAATCACATATCACTCATTGAACAAGAATCAACCCTCAAAGCAGCCAAAAACATCACATACTCAACCCTCCATTTCTGCTACACCAGAACTGAAGCATTCAAACCAGCCAATATCAAAGCCTTATAAGCTTCATTTCATCATCAGTGTGTTCAAAGAAGTGGATTTGCACAAAGGGAGAGTCCAGAAAGCTCAGAATCAGAGAGTCCTCATCTCGGGTAACATGAAGAACTTTTTTTCCAGAAGCTAGTTTTTAAGTTCTTTTATGATTTTGTATGCTCCCCTGATCATGGGGATGTGTTTACTTTTGAAAATGGTGAAGAAACCACCATGTATGAAATCTCTGAACTCTTGCCCGTGTTTCATATTTTTCTTCGATTCATGCTTATGAAGTGAAATAAATGAATTTTAGTTGGGGGTTTAGGTTTAGAGTGGTTAGAGGATCATTTTTGTGAAAGAAATTTGAAGTTTGGTGACCTGTAGAAGAAGCTAGGGTTTTGTGTTCGTCGGAGAAGACGACCGGAACACTGTTCCGGTCGCCTGAAGGTGATTAAGCCCTAATCCCATTAATTAGGCAAGTTTGAATATTGACCCTTGATCTGGCTTTCCCGCGTATGTATGAATGGTCCAGATGATTCATTAAAACCCTAATCAATCATTAATTAGTTTAATTTAGGGTTAATTAAATATTTAATTAAGTTTAGAGAAGTTTGAACCTGGGCCGTCCAGATGCGCGCCAGGTCAAACTTCTCAAGCTCAGAATCAATCTGGACCCTCCAACCAGCATACTTTCATTATTTTTAATTTAATTTTCATTTTCATTGTATTTCTTTCCACGAATTTTTAAAAATAGTAAAACACATTAAAAAATTCTGAAATTTTTTGTCAAACCTTTTATTAATTTTCAGAACCCAAAAATATTTTTACTTTTATTTTTTGCATCAAAAATCATTTTTAAATCATTTAAATGTTTATTTTTAATTAGTTAATGGAAATTAATTAATTAAAAATGCATTTAGGTATTTAAAAATCACCAAAAAATTCACATTGCATTTTATAACATTTAGAAACATTGTCCAACTCTTCAAACAAATTTCTTTTTGGTTCTTGACCTATTTTGACATTTTTCATTGGAATTAAAGTTATTTAAAGGCAATATTTTGGTCCTAACTTAGAAAAATTCATTCTGCCTAACCATGAAGAGTTTGATGATGGTTCTTCTTGAATTACATTCTTCATATCATTTAGTTTCTAGGGTAAAATTGGTTTGATTTTATCTTTCATTTTCAATTTAATGAGCATTTTTCCTTTTGAATTGCCTTGAAACCCTAGTTGACTTGAGAAAATCATAACTTCCATTAGGTTAAGACTTAGGTCCCCTCCTTTGGGCAGTGAACTTGTATAGGGTTAGGTTTCCTTTACTCCCATTTTCAATTTTTTTATCATGTCATTTGCTTCTAATTTTGAATTTTGCATTGCATATTGTATGTAAACCCTATTTCTTGCCTTCATTTGCATCCATCTCTCATTTGCTTGCATTCAAGAACTTGCCATGACATTTTGTGCATCCATATGACATATAAGACATATTAGGACATATTAGAATCATGTTTTATCATTGCTTCATTCATTTGCCATGTTGTGCATTCATTTCATTACATAAACTTTCATGAACTTTCATGGTTCAAAGCATGCTTCATTTGCATCCTCATCCTTGTATGATCATCCACAACTCTTGACATGTGTTTGCATCATCTCTTAGCATCATTAACATCATGTTCATGCTTCTGACTTTGTCTTGCATCATGGCATTTCATCTCATTTTCATTGCATTTTTTTTCTTTTGCTAACTTTTCAGGTGGTAAGTTATTTTGAGAAGTGAATTTGCCTTCACTTCTCACAATATCTTCTCATCTCTCTTGAATCATTGCTGCATTTTATCTTTGTATTAGAGTGAGCTTTCTCATTATTGTCCATCTCTTACTTTCTTTCTTCAGGCAACTTGTCTTCTTAGGTGAAGCAAGTTGTCTTATTTCTTTCTACTTCTCCTCCTTTCATCTGTTTCTTTCCTGGTGGCTTTTCTCCTGAAGATCTTTTGCAAACCTCATAAACCCTAGGAACAACCAAGCATGATCATAATTAGGGTTTGATTAGTCCCCCATTTAGTTTTGCCTTTGTGTCATCTTTGAGTCTTCCCTTCTCATCTCATAATCAAGGACTAAACCTTAAAGGTTTTAAGGCTTTGTGATTAAGCTTATGCCTGCATCCTTCTATTAGGATGGAGTGTATAACTTTAATCCTAAGTGTTAAACCCTTAATGTGTTTAAATCCATTAATCAATTCATCTAATAATCACTAAGACATCAAGCTTGTAACTTGGGCCTTGCATTAGGGTTCTAATTCTTCCTTAATTGGTTAAGAAGGACTAACCCTAGTGTTAATGGACAAGTCCCCCTCAAACTGTCTTACAAACCATAAAAGCCACTTCTTAATCTTACCATTAACTAAAATCCATTTAATAAAGGCTTTGTTTTGTCATGAGGTTAATCCCTAATCATGGATTAAGTTGAGGAGCATTCCTCAACTTAAATGTTCTCATCTATTATCCTTCTATTAGGATGGTGTAATGAGTCCATTAAATCTTTGATTATGGCTTAAACTCATTACTTAACACTAAACAAAAACACCAAAAACATCTAAATAATTACAAGTAGGTTAATGATCATAATCCTACATCATGGTGATTAAGTGTGAGGTGCTTACTTCATACTTAAGGTATTCTAATTACCCCTAATCAGAGGGAGGATGTGATTAGTTTACTAGCCTTTGGTTTAGGCTTAAGCTCATTATCTTATGACAAACACAAAAAACAATAAAAGATTGAAAACACAAAAACAAACAATAATCGTCTCCTTCGGGATTCTTTTCTCACCTCATCCACTCACAAACGAGAACTTGCTTCTTCCGTCCAATGCAAGACAGTTAGCACCTTAGCCAGACATGTCATACACTTGAGCATAGACAAGTAAGCAGTTTACAAGTCAATTTATTTCCCAGTCTCTTTGAGTCGAACTACGGTGTTCTGACTTCCTCATTGCACGAGAGGATACGTAGGCATAACTTAACAGTTATCGAACAAAAAGTCTCTGTATATCCCCCCTCTTCCAGTATTATTCTTTAAGCCTCATTATCTTGAGCTTTGCACTCCTGTTCTTACACTGACATTCTTACATTTCACTTCACACTTCTATTACACTGATACTTGCATTCTTTCCAGCTTTGATACACAGATTGCACTGACACTATCCCTTTAAAACACAAATCTTTCAAGCGTGGATCCCGTCGAGTACGGCGGACAATCTGGGTGCTAATACCTTCCCAGGTTGTAACCAACCCCCTTTCTCAGTTTCTCTGGTTCGCAACCGTCTTATCCATATCTTTCTAGGTCTATGCAACATTACCTTTCCTTCGGGATAAAAATGCCTAGCTGGCGACTCTTTTCTTTTCAGTTCACCCTTGTGTGTTCTCTCCTTTCGCCGACCGTTCGCGTTTGTACCCCTCTTGGCCCTGTGTCATTTGGCGGGAGCGACAACTCCCCCCAAGCCATTCTCACAAGAGGTATCTCCTTGTCCCGTAGTTGCTTCATCTTACGATCTTCAATTCTTAAAGGTAAGGCTTCCACTGTAAGGTTATCACGAACTTGCACCTCATCCCTCTGGATACCATGTGACGGATCAGATACATACTTCCTGAGCTGCGACACATGAAACACTTCGTGCAAGTTCAAAAGTTCCTGCGGTAATGCCACTCTGTAAGAAACTTTGCCCACTCTCTGCATAATCTGATACGGTCCAATAAACTTAGGATCCAACTTCTTAGATTTCAAAGCACGTCCCACGCCCGTCATTGGGTTGACCCTAAAGAATACATGGTCACCTTCACTGAACTCTAAGTCCTTCCTTCTATTGTCATGGTAACTTTTCTTCCGGCTCTGAGACGCTTTCATTTTCTCTTTAATCATATGAATAGTCTCAGTAGTTTGTTGAATAATCTCAGGTCCAAGTATTACATTCTCACCCGTCTCATACCAACACAGAGGTGTTCTACATCTTCTACCATATAAACCCTTGAACGGTGCCATTCCAATACTCGAATGGTAACTGTTATTATATGTAAACTAAATTAATGCAAAATGAGTATCTCATACACCACCTCTTTCCAACACACAGGTTCTCAACAAATCTTCCAATGATTGAATAGTCCTCTCGGATTGTGCATCTGTCTGTGGGTGATAAGCCGAACTCAATTTTAACTTAGAACCCAAAGTTTCATGTAAACTTTTCCAAAATTTAGAAATAAACCGCGGATCCTTATCTAATAATATACTAGATGGCACACCATGCAATTTCGCAACAACCCGAATATAAATCTCTGCCAACTTAGTTAACAGAAAACTGGTGTTAATCGGAATAAAATGCGCAGACTTAGTCAACCGGTCTACAACTACCAAAATAGCATCAAAACCTCTTGGTGTATTCGGTAAACCCGTCACGAAGTCCATAGCAATACTATCCCACTTCCACTCTAGAATTTCTAATGGTTGCATCAGCCCTGAAGGCTTCTGATGTTCCACTTTTGATTTCTGACATACCAAACAAGCATAAACAAACTGCGCAATATCCATCTTCATACCGTGCCACCAAAACAATTTTCTCAAATCATGGTACATCTTCGTAGCTCCCGGGTGAATACTCAAGCTACTCTGATGACTTTCTTCTAAAATTGCTTTCTTTAATTCAACTTTGTCAGGTACACAAATTCTTCCTCGGAATCTCAGAATACCATCTTTATCCAAACTAAAATCACCACCTTGATCCTTTCCTTCGGTAGGCATTAAGTCCACCAATTTCACATCCCTCCTTTGGCTCTCCGTAATCATATCAAGAAAATCATTATTTATCCGCAACATACCCAGCTTGACGCTTTCCTGTGTCATTTCAAAAACCATTCTCAAATCTCTAAATTGCTCAATTAATTCCATTTCCTTCATCATCATATCCGACATATGAATTGTCTTTCGGCTTAATGCATCTGCTACAACATTTGCTTTTCCCGGATGGTAACTTTAATTAAAGTCGTAATACTTCAAAAATTATAACCATCTTCTTTGCCTCATATTAAGCTTCTTTTGATCAAATAAGTATTTTAAGCTCTTATGGTCACTAAAGAACTCAACCCACGAACCGTAAAGGTAATGCCTCCAAATTTTCAATACAAACACCACTACAGCCAATTCTAGATCATGGGTAGGATAATTCCTCTCATGTACCCTTAGTTGCCTTGAAGAATACACCACTACTTTACCAACTTGCATTAACACACCACCTAAGCCCATTTTAGATGCGTCACAGTAAACTACAAAAGCTTCACTTGGAGTCGGTAAAATTAATATCGGTGCCGAAGTCAATTTCTTCTTCAACTCTTCAAAACTTTTCTCACAAGTTGCATCCCAAATAAAGGCTTGACTCTTCCGGGTCAAATGAGTTAATGGTAACGCTAAATTAGAAAATGCTTATATGAATCTTCGGTAATAACCAGCTAGACCAAGGAAACTTCTAATTCCTGTTACCTTCTTCGGAGGTTCCCACTCAAGTACAACACTGACCTTTGAAGGATCTATTGGTATACCTTTGAAGGATATCACATGCCCCAAAAAACTCACCGTCTTCAGCCATAATTTACATTTGGAGAAATTAGTGAACAACTTGTTATCTTTCAATACTTACATAAATACGTCTGGCGCATTAGAAACTCCGAAAGGTATCACTGCATATTCATAATGACCATATCGAGTTCTAAACACCGTATTCTATATATCTTCTTCCTTTACTCTAATTTGATGATACCCCGACCTCAGGTCAATTTTGCTAAAAACACATGCTCCAACAAGTTGATCCATTAAATCATGAATCCTAGGAAGTGGATATTTATTTTTAATGGTGACTTTATTCAGTTGTCGGTAATCAATACATAAACACATACTACCATCCTTCTTCTTTACTAACAACACCTGAGTTCCCCACGGTGATACACTGGGTCTAATAAATTTCTTATAAAGAAAATCACCAATCTTAGATTTCAACTCTGCTAACTCTGTTGCAGACATCTTGTACGGCACCATAGAAATAGGCCTCGTATCAGGAACCAAATCAATAGTGAACTCTACTTCACGCGTCAGAGGAAACTACTTAATTTCATTGGGAAACACTTATAGAAACTCATTCACCACCAGTAACTCTTCAATAGTAACTGTTTCTTCAACAGATAATGAAGCGAACACTGCAAACATCTTCGCTTCATCTTTCAATAAGGTTCTCAGTTCCTTCATAGAAATTGAATTGGCCAAATCGTATTCTTCCGGAATCAAGAACAACAATCTCTTCCTAAAACAATCAATATAAACTCGGTTGAATTCCAACCAGTTCATACCCAGAATCACATCAAGATTACTGAGTGGAAGACATATAAGATCCACTCCAAACTCTCTATCAAAGATAACTAGAGGACAGTTACGACACACCAAAGTGGCAGTCATCGAACCTATGGATGGAGTATCAATCACCATTCCTCGACTTAACTGAGAAGGTTCCAATCCTTGTTTCTTCACACATTCCAAGGAAATAAACGAGTGTGTTGCACCCGTATCAATAATCACAAATAAAGGAATATTATTGATAAAATAAGTACCTTTGACCAATCGGTCCCCACTAGTAGGCTGAGCTCCCACTAATGCAAATACTTTTCCGCTTGATTGTTGTTTCTTCGGCTTCTCGCAATTGGTGCATATATGACCCTTCTCTCCACAATTATAGCAAGTAGGCTCCTTCGCCCTGCAATCAGCCATCACATGACCTGACTTCCCACACTTGAAGCACTTCTTCACTTCATTAGGACATTCATTGGCACGATGTCCCGTACCATGGCATCTGTAGCACTTGAGATTACCGGGAGTACCTCCTCCCACACTTGGCTTCTTCTCAGTATTAGCCTTCTGCTTCCCCTTATCAGCTAGAGCACTATAAGGAGTACCACCGAATCTCGGCTTTCCCCTCTCGTTATTCACAGGCTTGTAGTGTGCAATCCGAGGTCGATTGTCATTGTCATAAATCCGGCTTCTACTCACCAGTTCGGGATAATTCCTGATCTCTTAGCAAGCAATGCCTTGCTTGATCTCAGGACATAAACCACTCTCATACTTCAGGCACTTTGAGGTCATAGCTTCCTCAGTGTTGTAGTGTGCACAGTACTGCACCAACTCCTCAAACTTGGTAACATACTCTGCTACCGTCATATTACCTTGCTTGAGTTCCAAGAACTCTATCTCCTTAGCACTGCAGACATCTTCGGGGAAATACTTCTCCAAGAACTCTCTGCGAAACACTACACAGGTGATTGCAGTCCCCACAACTTCCAACCTTTGGCGACTATTTTCCCACCAGACTTCAGCTTTTCCTTCCAGCATGTGAGGGCCAAACCTCACTTTCTGATCATCAGTACACCCCATGGTCCTGAAGATCTTCTAAATAGCTTTCAACCACTTTTGTGCAGTCTCTGGATCTAGAATTCCACCTTCATACTTAAGCGGCTTGTTGCTTCGGAATTGATCCAATGCACGAGACTGGGTGTTACCTCCCACTTGAGCTACCTGAACAATGTTCTCAACCGTCTGCGCCATGTCATGCATAGCTGCAGCAAGAGCAGCATCATTCCTTCCTGCCATACTGATACAACAAACATCTCAGGTTAGGACACACAACAACTCCTATTCTAAGGACTGACTCAATCTGTCCGGTTGGACCGACCTGCTCTGATACCAATTGTAACACCCACTTTTCCCATTTTCAAAAATACAACATAAATCTTAATAAAATTAGAGTTTAAAAAACCAAAGTGAGTTGCTACACTTCAAAGGATACCAAAATTCAATGTATTCGTTCATAAGCAGCGGAAATCAAATAGTTTCAACATCATTGTGCTCAAAGCATAATCATTCAACCAAATAAACTAATTTTTATAGTTCCTAAAACGGATACGTAACTAAACCAATTATGAAAATATCAAATAAAACGAAGTGGCAAAATCCCCATTCCTGTTACGTATCAGAGCTCCTAGGACTCGAACAAGCAAAGCTAATCACTTCTCAGGTACCTGGGTTATCCGTACTTCCGAAGAAGCACATACGCCACAAAACAAATAAAGGGGTGAGAAAAAATTTCATATTATAACGGTGCAAATAACATATATGAAGAAGTAATTCATACACACTCATCATAACATACAACATTAATCAATCATTCATCTCAATGCAATGTGACTCAATACACAATGCAAATGCGGTACTGACTTCATCAAATGTCCATCGATTCAGACAGGATGCATCGCTTACCATTGATTCCCAATGAATCCGAATAATCACTTACGCTCCATCCGAGACGTGATTATTCCCCCAACATGTATGTGTATGCAAAAACTCGATTACAACATACATTTTCAAATCACATGTGAATGTAGCCACATTAATGCGATCCACACGATCTTCATCAAACATCAAACATTTCATCACACAATTTTTAAAAAGCATATATTATACCTTATGATAATCAATATGATTCAATTCATCATTATCAAGTTCATATGGTTCACACAGTCACTTAAGACTTCTTCACTAAGGTTGGTCATCAGGTCCTATTTCCACTACCAAACTTTATTCTCACAGTCTTAGATTAATGGTACAAACCTTAACAGAAATAACGGGTTAAATCCAACATAATATATGGCGAAATTCCAAAATACAGAGGCCTGACACGGTCCTCTGTGTCCCCTGACATGGCCCGTGTCAGGTGGCCTGAAGCGCACCCCCAAAGTTCCAAGTTTTCAGCAAGTCCAGGGGGCTGACACGGTCGCCCGTGTCATTTGACACGACCCATGTCACACCTCCTGAAGCCCCCTTCCCTAAAATTCCTCCAAAAATCATCTTCCCGTAGCCTGACACGGCCACCCGTATCCTGGGACATGGCCCGTGTCAGGGGTCCTGTACCAAGAAAGTCGATTTTTCACAAAAACTCCATTTTTCTTCTTCTTTACACCAACACAAATCTAATTCTTTTTATTTCACTTTTTACATCCTAAATAGTCCAATTAACCTACTTACCACCAATTTATACCTATAACATCAATTAATCATCTAGTCTAACTTTTACAAATTAAATAGGGAAATTATAAGTTCTCTTCATCTTCTCCAATCATCCAATATCATCCACCTTCATAATCCCAATTCACATAATACATACATACCCAAGCAATTCAACATTAAAACCCCAAACGTATACAAACAATCATCACACTATTCATAATTATATCATGGATTCATCAAATTCATTCATATTTCAACATCAAGATTCATACACACATAATCCATCATCATACTATTCATCCAACATCACAAATTCATCCAAATCAATTATAATTCATAAACCCTAAGGGAGTAAGGATCTCCCAATTACCCTTCTATGATAGATCACCAATATAAAACCCTTTCTCCCCCTTTACCTCAAAATTGAACGAAGTTTTTCCGAACTCTTGACCTTGAACTCCATGATTCTTGATTTTCCCCATCTTCTCCCTTTTCTCCAGAGCTCTTTGTTCTTCGTCAAAATGCACGATAATGAGAAATCTATCGTGTTCTCCCTTTTCATAACATAATCAATTTACACCTTTTTCCTTTAGACCTCCAACTTATTATTCTATTATTTAAATAACAATATTATAATAATATTCCACCTCATTATCATATTATTATTTAAAAACTAAATAATTCTTTAATTATTATCCCAATTATACTCCACAATTCTCCATATTATTTTTATAAAACAATTTATAAAAATTGAGGCGTTACAGGAACTTCCAGTCAAGATAGGACCGCAGATCTTCAATACTACTTTTTACGTCATGGATATCAAAACGGCTTACATTTGTTTGCTAGGAAGACCTTGGATACATGCAGCAGGCGCAATGTCTTCTACCATTCACCAAAAGCTTAAATTTTTCTGGGAAGGACAAATTGTGACGGTGTGGGGAAGAAGATATCTTCATCAGCCACTTGGCCTCGTCCAAGTATGTAGAGATGGATAGGGAGATTGTTGAAACCCATTTCCAAGCCTTTGAGCCCATCAGGACTGCAAGTTCATCATCAGTTTCCTTATCAAAGGATATAAAGAAAGGAGCATTTATAGCCTCCTACAAGAAAGCCCTAAAAGTTGTGGAGTCAGACGAAAATGAGGGTTTGGGCAAGATGATTGAGGTCCCAGAGAATAAGGATATGTTCAGGGTTGGCTACTAACCTGGTCAGTCAACACTAGAGCAAAGCGCTAGAGGTAAAAAAGGCCCAATTACCTTCACCAGTACGAGATGGTTTGATCACAAAACATCTTTGCAGTGCAAGAATAAATGACTAATAGTAATTGCGAACTGGATGAGTGGATAAGGCCCTGTGTCCCGGGGATGCAACTCAAAATTTGGTCAGCCGAGACGCTCATCTTCGTCACTCAACCAGAAGAGTAATGGTTTTATGTTTCTATTCTCTTGTACACAAGCTCTATGCCTTGCCCGTGGCATATCAGCTCATTGTAACGGTTCATTGTTCATGATGCAATATCATAGTCATTAATAAAGTGGACTTTTTTGCATTCATTCATGTCATTCCTTGTCTTTCATTTTTTGTTTTGAAAAAAAAATGGCAATGTTTTTCCACGTCTCCCACTCCTTCTAAAATCTAGCATGAATCATCATTCACATAGATGCTCCTCATCTAGTCTCATTAGTGACGACCTTGCTATGGCTAAGCATGACTTCGACAATCCGATTTACCTAGCCGACGAGGAAGGCGAAGAGGATTGTGAACTACCCGAAGAACTAGACAGATTGCTCAAGCAAGAGGAGAAGATGATTCAGCCACACAAGGAAGCCATTAAGGTGGTAAACTTGGGTACTGAGGAAGACATAAAAGAGGTCAGTATCAGGACCGCGTTGGAAGAACCTATCAAGAGCATCTTGATCTCCATGCTCCGAGAATATGTCGATGTCTTCGCTTGGTCTTACCAAGACATGCTAGTGTTGAATACCGATATTGTAGTGCACAAGCTGCCACTCAGAGAAGACTTCACGTCGGTGAAGCATAAGTTAAGACAGACTCGACATGGCCATCAAAATCAAGGAAGAAGTTCAAAAGCAGTTTGACATTGGATTCTTGGTCGTGACAAGTTATCCTCCATGGGTTGGAAACATCACGTCGGTTCCTAAAAAGGATGGTAAAGTCAGAATGTGCATAGACTATCGGGAGTGAATCGGGCAAGCCCCAAAGATGACTTCTCGTTGCTGCATATTGACGTGCTAGTTGACAACACTGCCCAATTCTCCGTGTTTTCCTTCATGGATGGCTTCTTGGGCTACAATAAAATCAAGATGTTTCCAGATGACATGGAGAAGACTACATTTATTACCCCATGGGGCACCTTCTATTACAAAGTCATGTCGTTCGGTTTGAAAAATGCTGGAGCTACATACCAACGTGCAATGGTGACTCTATTCCATGACATGATTCATCACGAGATCATGGTCTATGTTGATGACATGATTGCAAAGTCACAGACATAAGAAGAACATCAAGTCAACCTAGCCAAGCTATTTGACAGGCTTCTAAAGTTCAGACTGAGATTAAACCCTAACAAATGCACATTTGGGGTGCATTCCAGAAAGCTGTTGGGCTTTATTGTTAGCGAAAGGGGGATTGAGGTCGACACTGCAAAAGTGAAAGCAATTTAGGAGATTCTTGAGCCAAGAACCGAGAAAGAGGTACGGGGCTCTTAGGGAGGTTGTACTACATTGCACGGTTTATCTCTCACCTTACATCCATGTGTGATCCTATCTTCAAGCTCCTGAGGAAGAATCAGGCCATCAAATGGAATGATGACTGCCATCAATATTTCGACCGAATCAAGGAGTACTTGTAAGAACCTCCGATTCTCCTGCCTCCAGTGCCAGGGAGACCTCTAATCATGTACCTCACAGTGCTCGAGGGGTCAATAGGTTGTGTGCTGCTTCTGCAGGACGGGTCTGGTCGAAAAGAGCATGCAATCTATTACCTTAGCAAAAAGTTTACCGACTGTGAGACTCGCTACTTACTGCTCGAGAAAACTTGTTGCGCTTTGGTATGGGATACTCGCCGACTAAGACAGTACATGCTGACTCATACCACCCTGTTGATTTCCAAGATGGACCCTGTTAAGTACATCTTCAAAAAGCCAGCTCTAACCGGAAGAGTAGCCCGATGGTAAATGATTCTGACAGAATACGATATCCAATACACTTCATAAAAACCATCAAGGGCAGTGTATTGTCGGATTATTTGGCCCAACAGCCAATTGAATATTACCAGCCATTAAGGTTTGAGTTTCCAGATGAGGACACCATGTTCCTCAAGTCGAAAGACTACGAAGAACCACTCTCGGAGGAGGGGCCAGACCCCGAGTCCAAATGGAGTCTGATGTTTGACGGAGCCGTTAACATGAACGGTAGTGGAGTTGGTGTTGTCATTATCTCGCCGGAAGGGATCCATATGCCCTTTACTGTCTGGATGACATTCGAATGCACTAAGAATGAAGCAGAGTACAAAGCCTGCATAATGGGGATCGATGAAGCAATTAATATGAGAATCATGAACCTCGAGATCTTCGGTGATTCGGCTTTAGTCATTAACCAAGTTAACAACAAAGGGATGGTTCATCAACCTAATTTGACTCCTTACAGGGACTATACCAGAAGGCTGCTAACTTTCTTCACAAAGTTCAAGCTGCACTATATACCTCGGGACGAGAATCAATTTGCCAATGCCTTGTCAACCTTATCTTCCATGATCAAGGTTCATCAAAAGAACTATGTGCCCAGAATTGATGTATCTCGTCTCGAGAGACCTGCATACATATTCGTAGTTGACAGTACCGACGATAACAAACCCTAGTATCACGATATCAAGCAATTAGTGAAGTCTCAGGAATACTCAGCAGGAGCATCAAGCAAATACAAGAAGACCCTTAGGATATTGGAAGGCGGGTTCTTCTTAAACCAAGATGATGTGCTCTACAAACGGAACTTCGATATGGTCTTGCTCATATGTGTGGATAGACACGAAGCAAACATGTTGGTGCAAGAAGTTCATAAAGGCTCCTTTAGTACCCATGCTGGAGGACATGCTATGGCAAAGAAACTTCTCAGATCGGGGTATTATTGGATCACCATGGAATCTGATTGCTGCAAATACTCCCGTAAATGCCACAAGTTCCAAATCTATGCTGATAAGGTTCATGTACCTCCAAATCCGTTGAGTGTCATGTATTCACCTTGGCCCTTCTCCATGTGGGGCATTAATATGATTGGCAAGATTGAGCCAACAACTTCCAAAGGTCACCTCTTTATCCTAGTTGCCATAGACTATTTTACGAAGTGGTTTGAAGAAGCATCTTATGTCAATGTCACGAAATAGGTTGTTGCCCGATTCATCAAGAGGGACATCATTTGTCGGTATGGAATTCCCGAGAGAATCATTACTGACAATGGTTCTAATATCAACAATAAGATGATGGTAGATCTATGCCAAGAATTCAAGATCAAGCATCACAGCTCTTCTCCGTATCGCCCGAAGATGAATGGCGTCGTCGAGGTGGCCAACAAGAACATCAAAAATATCGTTCAGAAGATGGTTGTGACATACAAAGATTGTCATGAGATGCTACCATTTGCATTGCATGGGTACCGAACGTCGGTGCGCACTTCAACAGGGGAAACCTCGTTCTCACTTGTATAAGGTATGGAGGCAGTCCTACAGGTTGAAGTCAAGATCCCATCTTTGAGATTAATGATGGATGTCAAGCTTGACGAAGATGAGTGGCTCCGATCCAGGTACAATCAGCTGAGCCTCATTGAAGAAAAACGCCTAGCAGCTGTATGCCATGGACAGTTGTATCAACGGCGAATGAAACAGGCTTTCGACCAGAAAGTACGCCCTCAACGGTACATACTAGGCGATCTAGTGCTGAAAAGGATTCTTCCTCCAAATACAAATTATAGGGGCAAGTGGACACCCAACTATGAAGGACCATTTGTGGTTAAAAAGGTCTTCTCGGGCGGAGCCTTAATGTTAACAACCATGGATGGCGAAGACTTCAAATCCCTCGTCTACGCAGACGCAGTGAGAAAACACTTCGTGTAAAGAGACCTGCTGGACAAAAACAGAATAAAGGTCCAGGAAAAAAAGGGCATCCCGGCGAGCCAAAAACAAAATAAAAGGCTCGGGCAAAAGTTAGGGAAATATCTAAAAAGATGTAAACCAGCTGAGCTGAAAAGCCATATCGGACAACTCAGGCAAAAAAGGGTATCTCGGTGGATTGAAAACCTGAAAGGGAGATCCATGCAAAAAAGGGATTAAAGAGAACAACTGGGGTCTGCGAGATCTATGGTGCGTCACCAACAATCAAAGGTAACCCAAAGGTTGAAGATCAGTTCAATCTTCTTCCTCCAAGTGAAGCAAGCGGAGAATCTGGAGGACATACAAGTCATAGCCGGGTCGGAGCTTGATGAGACTTTGTTTTCACATTGCCATTAGGATAGTTTATTTTCCTTTTGTGAAATTTCCTCTTTCCAGGGATTTCTTCCCAGTGTAATGCATATTCATGACCACTCTTCAATCAATAAAAGCACAATTTCATTCAAATTTGTTTCCATATGTTTTTTTCATCTACCATTGATTGATTGCAAAAACATCCAACAAATTATGATAAATATTGCATTGTGAATACAAGAATGCCTTATAACACATGTAGGAGAGTAAAAACATTTGACACATATCTGATGTGTTGGGTGACTGGGATGGTGATTCAGACCATGAACCCGGGGCATGCAGGCCAAACTAACTCTCATTTTGCAGGTACTATCAGTTGTGTTCATTAACATGCAGGTACAGCCGTTGCCATCAAAGCCATCGCCAACATAGAGATTCGAGAAGCCTCTTACTCAGAAGATCATGAAGCATGATTCCTCATCAAGTCTCATCAAATCATCCCCTCTCCAACAGAGCAACAACAAAGAGAATAATACTTCCCGAGCAGAAGGGTATCATTATCTCTTATCCCCTGCGGAGGACGCCTTCCACTTCTCATCTCCATCATGAGACACATCCTACCTCTCACTCCCGGAAAGAGGTGATCAAAACTCTTATTTCCAGCAGGAAATATCCCTAGCGGAATTCTCCATTATCCCCAACAGATTTGGAAATGGAGATCTTTCCCCAACATAACAATGGAAGGTCGTGGCAGTTCTCCCCAAGAAGAGAGCCTTCCTTCAATAGAGGAGTATCCCCAATCAAAGTCTTCTTATCCCCAGCAGTATTGGAGAATTCATCATTCCCCAACAGAGTTGAAGATGTAAAAGATCCCGGAAGTTCTCTTCTTTGCCCAGCAGTGTTCGCCATTTTCCCATCGGGTTTGCCAAATAAAGTCCAATCTTCATTGGCGTCTCTTCCCCAAGCAGAAGATGATGCACCTAAGGGATTCCCCCAACAGGTCTCTTCCTCAACAGAGTAGCAACACATCTAATACCCCCAACCGGGTCAGAAGAGTATCACTTCCCCAACAGAGTTCGGCGCGTGGCGTATTTTCCAAGTCAGGTTCATCCTCAACAGGGTCTTGGCACTCTAATCTTAAAGTCCAATTTATTTTTGGCAGTTCAGAGCCGGTGTATCATTAACACCATCTCCATGCAGAGTTGCTATTTCCCTATAGGGATTCATCGCAATCAATGCAGAAATTGGTTCTTCCCCAGCGAAGCCGTCAATGGGACCTGTTATCTCCTCATCAGGAGATCACCTTTGCATTTGCATTTAGTAATCATCATTACATGTGCATCCTCAAAAGCGTAGCATTTCCATCATTATGGAGCATTACGCTATGGAAAAATTCAAACATATGCATACGAAGCATAAGTCAGTTTTGGTACCTTGCACAAGCCCGAAATATTGGCTTCTCAATCAGGCCAAAGCATCCCCATAGAGGATACCCCAATACACTACCAGATAGAATTTCAGGTAATCTAGGGATCAGGGATTTGTTAATCTTGCCCTCAGATAGTTGTTGTTCCATGTAGAGTCTACCTTTGGATTAGTCTCATTCTTTGTAAGTCCACCTTCGGCTTGGTCTTACTTTTTCGAGTTCACCTTCGGCTTGTTCTCGAATCTTCGTAAGTCTACCTTCGGCTTAGTCTTACGTTTATGACTCCACCTTTGGCATGGTTTTGTATTGTTGTTTGAGTCTACCTTCGTCTTAGTCTCATTCTTTGTAAGTCCACCTTCGACATGGTCTTACTTTTTCGAGTTCACCTTTGGCTTGTTCTCGAATCTTCATAAGTCTACCTTCGGCTTAGTCGTACGTTTACGACTCCACCTTCGGTTTGGTTTCAAATTGTTGTTTGAGTCTACCTTCGGCTTTGTCTCAATCTCTGTAAGTCCACCTTCGGCTCGGTCTTACTTTTTCGAGTTCACGTTCGGCTTGTTCTCGAATCTTTGTAAGTCTACCTTCGGCTTAGTCTTACGATTACGACTCCACCTTCAGCTTGGTTTCTTGTTGTTTGAGTCTACCTTCGGATTAGTCTCATTCTTCGTAAGTCCACCTTCGACTTGGTCTTAATTTTTCGAGTTCACCTTCGACTTGGTCTTAATTTTTCGAGTTCACCTTCGACTTGTTCTCGAATAATCTTCGTAAGTCTAACTTCGGCTTAGTCTTACGATTATGAATCCACCTTCGGCTTGGTTTCGTATTGTTGTTTGAGTATACCTTTGGCTTAGTCTCATTCTTTGTAAGTCCACCTTCAGCTCAATCTTACATTTTCGAGTTCACCTTCGGCTTGTTCTCGAATCTTCGTAAGTCTACCTTTGGCTTAGTCTTACAATTAAGACTCCACCTTCGGCTTGGTTTCGTATTGTTGTTTGAGTCTACCTTCGGCTTAGTCTCATTCTTTGTAAGTCCGCCTACGACTTGATCTTAATTTTTCGAGTTCACCTTCAGCTTGTTCTCGAATCTGCGTATGTCTACCTTCGGCTTAGTCTAAATCTTTATAAGTCCACCTTTGGCTTTGTCTTACATTTTCGAGTTCACCTTCGGCTTGTCCTTGAATCTGCATAAGTCTACCTTCGGATTAGTCTTACGTTTACGACTCCACCTTTGGCTTGGTGGCATATATTTATTTGAGTCCACCTTCGGCTTGGTCTCGTATTATTGATCCCTTTGAAAGGTTGAGGTGTTTCATTATCCATAGATAACAAATTTTCCGGTTTATTCGGGTATTCAATCACTCTATACCTTGAAAGTCTGAAAGTCATTGCTATCATCCATTCAGGTCTACAGATGATTGAATAGGGGAAACTATAATACCCTAATATTTGCCCTCTTATTTATGGCCAACGTCAAGTGGTTTATTCTTTGTCATATCGCATATCCGTTCATACTACATTGTATTAAAAAAATGAATAAACAATCATCATCTGCATGTGCATGAGGCTTGTGATCAAGTGATACTTGTCAATCTTTGGAGCTCGAGAAGGAAAATAACATAACAAAAATAACCCGGTCCATTTCCAAGCTAACCCACCAAAATAATGGAAAAATCAAGTTTTTCATCCGTTAACCGGTTAACGCTTGGGCTTAACTGGTTAACAGGCGCAGATTTTGAACAAAAAACTTCAAAAATTAGTTGCTTTCCCTTTTCCCTCCACTTTCTTCCCTCATTTTTTTCCACCTTGTTTCACATTCCACTTTCACATTCCATTTTGCCTTGGATTTTCCACCACATTCTAGACCCTTCCACACTATTCCAAGGAATATTCTAGAAACCCTAACCAACTTTAACTAACTTCAAGCCTAAGTCCTAACCTCATTTTCCAAACCTAAACCCCAAGCAAGCTCCATACCTAAAGCTTGATCCAAACCTAACTTCTATATAAGTGGAATCAACTCCAAACCTCACAAGTTCCACCATTTTTCTCACAACTTCAACAATTTCACTTCATCTCTCTCAATTCTCTCAAACTTTTCCTCCATTTTCAACCTTTACCAAAGCTTCTTCACCAAAGATTCTTCAAGTTTCACCTTGATACTTGAGGAGTTTGAAGCTAAACCTCCTTTCAAGCAACAATTTCATAGCTTATTGGATAAGATACAAGCTATTTTAGATTGATTTGAGCTTATTGGAGTGATTTTTCAAGCGTTCATCAAGATCTTCACCAATTGCATTTATTTTGCATTCTCGCAAATCGAAGCTTGAAGTCTCTGGTATTCTCTTCATTCGTGCATCGATCGACTCGCAAAAATCACCAAAGGACTCCTCCACTTTGTAGGTTGGTAAATCCGAAACCTCTTTCCGTATTTATTTTATTCACTTCATCTTGCCGTATGACATTCTTTGATCGTTGGCTTGCGTTTTGATCACTTTTATGGTTTTCTTGTGATTTGTTCGATTTACTTGTTAGTAGCTAGAATTGTAGCTTGTTCTTGGTGCTAATAAGTGTTAGAGGACTAGGTTTGAGTAAAAATTGCGTGCTAACATGTACATGAATGTATTAGGAGCTTTTTAGAAGTAGGTTGGTGGCTAAAAGTGTGTTTCCTAATTGATTTTCAGCATTCTGTTCAGTGTTAACCGGTTAACACCCTGGGTTAATCGGTTAACACGTTATATTTTTCCCCTGGATTTGAATTTTTGAAGCCGTTAACCGGTTAACCCAGGGCATTAACTGGTTAACGTTGTTCTATTTTGAGAAATCAGCTTGTTTCATGGCATGTTTGTGCATATCTCATCCTTTAATCTTCATGTATTGATAGATCATGTTTTTAGTGAATTTTTAGGACCACTTTAGGTGCATGATTCCGTGATTTAGGTAGCTTTCGACATGAGTTTCGTTAGTTTCCGATTTGGTGCATACATGTTGCATATTGTGAACACCCCAAATTTGCCCTCACCCATTCACACCATGGCTTGTGACCTTCTCATATGCATAAATTCAATCATAGCATCTGTCGCTCCCGATAAGTGGGACCAGGCCCAGATAAAGGTACATACGCGAACGGTCGGCGGGAGGGACAATGAGAACACACAGCCGTGAACTCACTGGGAATGAATAGAGTCGCCATCTAGGTATTTTTATCCCGGAGGAAAGGTAATGCTGCATAGACCTAGAAAGAGATGGATAAGACGGTTGCGAACCAGAGAGACTGAGAAAGGGGGTTGGTTACAACCTGGGAAGGTATTAGCACCCAGATTGTCCGTCGTACTCGACGGGATCCACGCTTGAAAGATTTGTGTTTTAAAGGGGTAGTGTCAGTGCAATCTGTGTGTAAAAGAGCCGGAAGAGGATGTACAGGTGTCAGTGTAAAAGGAGTGAAGTGTATAATGATGTGTCAGTGTAAGAGTGAAAATGAATTGCTCATGATAATGAGGCTAAGAGAAAGATGCTGGAAAGAGGGGGAATATACAGAGACTTTTGTTCGATAACTGTTAAGTTATGCCTACGTGTCCTCTCGTGCAATGAGGAAGTCAGAACACCGTAGTTCGACCCAAAGAGACTGAAAGATGAATTGACTTGTGAACTGCTTGCTTGTCTATGCTCAAGTGTATGACCTGTCTGGCTCAGGTGCTAACTGTCTTGCATTAGACGGAAGAAACAAGTTCTCGTTTGTGAGTGAATGAGATGAGAAAAGAATCCCGAAGGAGACGATTATTGTTTGTTTTTTTGTATTTTCAGTCTTTTATTGCTTTTGAAAGTTTGTCATAAGTTAATGAGCTTAAGCCTAAACCAATGGATTTAGTAAACTCATCACATCATCCCTCTGATTAGGGGTAATGAGAATACCTTAAGTGTGAAGTCAGCTTCTCACACTTAATCACCTTTGGTGTAGGATTAAGATCATTAACCTACTTGTGATTATTTAGATATTTTTGTTGTTTTTGTTTAGTGTTGAGTAATGAGGTTAAGCCGTAATCAGGGATTAAACAGACTCATTACACCATCCTAATAGAAGGATAATAGATGAGAATGTTTAAGCTGAGGAAAGCTCCTCAACTTAATCCATGATTAGGGATTAAACTCATGACAAAACAAACCTTTGATTAGGTGGATTTTATTTAATGATATGATGAAGAAATGTTTTTTAGGGTTTGTAAGACAACTTGAGGGGGACTTGTCCATTAACACTAGGGTTAGTCCTTCTTAACCAATTAAGGAAGAATTAGAACCCTAATGCAAGGCCCAAGTTACAAGTGTGATGTCTTAATGATTATTAGATGGATTGATTAAGAGATTTAAACACATTAAGGGTTTAACACTTAGGATTAAAGTTATACACTCCATCCTAATAGAAGGATGCAGGCATAAGCTTAATCACAAAGCCTTAAAGCCTTTAGGGTTTAGTCCCTGATTATGAGGTGAGAAGAGAAGACTCAAAGAGAGACACAAAGGTAAAACTAAGGGGGGAGACTAATCAAAACCCTAATCATTGTCATGCTTGGTTGTTCCTAAGGTTTGTGAGGTTAACAAGATAAATCTTCAATGGAACTACCAGGAAGCAGATGAAAAGATCAGGAGAAGCAAAGTAACTTGCTTCATTCAAGAAGTCAAGTCACTTGAAGAGAGAAAGTGGGAAGAAGAAGAATTAGCAAGCTCAAACTCAAACACATACAAAAAATGCAGCAAGGATGCATAAAAGAGATGAAGGGAAGTTATGAGAAGTGAAGGCAAATTCACTTCTCAAAGTTGCTTACCACCTGAAAAGTTAGAAAAGAGAATGCAATGCAATGCAAAATGAGATGAAATGGTATGATGAAAAACCAAACCAGAAGCACATACATGATATTAATGATGCTATGAGATGCTACAAACCAGAAACAACACATGTGGATGATCATGCAAGCTTATGAATGCAAATGAAGCAAGTTAAGACACATGAACATACATGAAAAGTTATGAGATGCATATGGCATACAACATGGAAAATGAAAGATGCAATGATCAAACAAGCTTTCAATATGTCTTATGATGTTAAATGAATCACATGAATGCATAAAGCATCATGGCAAGTCAAGGTATGAATGCAAATACAAGATGGATGCATATGGAAGCCCAAATTAGGGTTTATGATCAAAGCAACAAACACAAACCAAAATCAGAAGCAAACAACATTATAAAAAATTGAAAATGCACTCAAAGGACCCCTAATCCTATACTAACCCACTGCCCAAAGGAGAGGTCTCAACTCCTAACCTAACTCAAGATATGATTTTCCTAAGTTTTCTAGGGTTTTAGGGTTCCTTAACAAGAAAATTACCAAACAAATAGAAAATGAGAGATCAAATCATGGACATTTAATCTCACAAACTACATGCTAAACACAATGCAATGCAAAAAGAATCAAGGTCCAACTCTTTAGGGTTAGGCAGAAATGATTTTTGGAAGTTTGGATCAAAATAATGCATAAAAATGATTTTAATTCCATGGAAAATCTTCAAAATGCATCAAGATCAAAAATAAATTTGGTTTGAGGGTTGGACAATGTTTCTAAATGTTTTTAAATGTTTCATGAATTTTTTGGTGATTTTTAAATACCTAAAAGTATTTTTAATTAATTAATTCTCATTAATTAATTAAAAAGAAACTTTTAAATATTTAAAAATACTTTTTTAATGCTAAAAATGAAAATAAAAATATTTTTGGGTTTTAAAAATTAATGAAACTCTTGACAAAAAATTTCATAATTTTTAAATGGTTTTTACTATTTTAAATAAATTGTACAAATTAAATGAGAAAAATTGAAATAAAAATAAAATAAATGGAAGTATGCTAAATGAGAGGCTGAGATTGAATCTGGAGATGAAGCCATTGACTGCGCGCCAGATCTAATGGTTGGTATTCAAACATAATTATGAATTAATTAAATGAGATTAGGGTTTAATGAGTGCATCTGGGCCACACGTACACGCGCGAAGTCAAACAAGTCAACTGATCCAACGCACGAAATTCAAACTTCCTTAATTACAGGGATTAAAACCCTAATTATTTTCAGGTGGCCGGAGAAGACCTCCGGTCGTCTTCTCCGGTGGGAACCCCACCTGAAAATCCCTAGAATCTTCAAAACGTAACTAAAATGAAATCTAAAAACACAGAAATGATTCCCACAACCCACTGAATCAAAACCCTAAAACAAAAATCATTTATATTGCATCAAACACATGAATCGAAACAAAAGAAAAATTAGGGCAAGACTTTCAGAACACGATTACACCCTCATTTTTCCACCATTTTCAAAACCAATGATATATTCATGATCAGGGAGGCATATAGAACAGCTTAGGAACTTAAAAAATCATTTCTGGAAAAAAAGTTCTTGAGCTACCTGAGTTTTGAAGCTTTCAGTTTTGCAACTTTCTGGCCTCTCCTCTTTGTGCAATCTACTCCCTTTGGTCCCTTGATGAGGTCTGGATGTTTAGAGAGAGTTTGTGATGGCTGGTTTGGGAGTTTGAAGCAGTTCTGTCCAAGCTCAGGTGAGAATCGTGTTCTGGATTCTATGGCTTTCAGGCTGTTTTGAGTGTTGGTTTGTGTTCAGTGAAGCATGGTGAGATGATTGGTGGAGTTTGTTTGAGTGTTTATGGCCTGTGGAGTGAGTTTCGAATGTTCTTGCAAGTGAGAGTGAAAATGTGAATGTGTTGCTCTTGCTGGTTTCAGGCCCCTGTGTTATGTTGCTTGGCTTGCCATTTGTTTGTATAAACAAATGCAATTGGTCAGAGGATGTGACCTGTGCTTTTGTGATAGGTGTGCTAGCTTTTGCCAAAATGTCAACTTCTTGTAAGAGAGGGCATGGGCAACTTCTAGCCAAGTACAAAAGGCTTGTCTGGCGCAGCATGGTGTGAGGGAAAGGCTAGTGTGATTCAGTATCCAAGGCAGCAAGTGGATGAGGTGTGATGATGGTTTTTGCAACTTGCTCACTTTTAGTTCTCATGGAAATATCTTGCCTCACAAGCCATGAAACATGAGAAAATCTTGGTCCATTCTGACTTTTAGGTCACATGTGATGTTTGTGTAATGGCTTGACATGAATTAGAAGTCACGAATGCCTTTGGTACAAGATTTTGCAAATTTCTCATTTGGTGCACATCTTGAAATTTAGTGATTTTAGCCAACTTTGATGCACCATAACTTTTGATCCAAAATGAATTAGGTCATGTTCTTGTACTTTTTGAAAAGGGAAAAATCTAATATACAACTTTCATGACCAAAGTTTTTCCATTTGAAGCATTTTTGGATCAAAAAGTAAGGGTTGAAAAAGTTGCATAAAATGACATTTCATTAAAAGTCAACCTTGCCCAAAAAAGTCAACTTTGCAAAAACTTGTAATTCTTGAATTTTGTGAACTTCAAACCTCTTCCATGATCAAATAAAGATCAAATACACTCAAAATGATGAAGATCACCCCTTGGTTGGGTCATTGGGGGCCTCAGATGCCCTGATTTTGCACTGACTTGTCTGAAAAGTCAACTCTTGATCAGATGACTTCCCCATGGAATTTCTTCATGAAAATTGATATGCATACTCCCTATACCATATAGAGACCAATAGAAACAAGAATGACCAAAAAATTTGGAGTTATGGCCTCTGAAACCAAAACCCTAATTTTAGGTCAACTGTGCAATCAAACCTGGCTCTGCTTCCATACCAAACCCAGTTCTTGTGATTCTTTGGCATACTTGAATTTGAGAGGATATAATATGATGCTTGAACACACATGGACCCCCTTGAAATGATTGATGACCTTTGGAGTGGCTCAAGAAGCTCTTGGATTGCTCAGATCACAAACCCTAGATGCAGATGACTTAGAACCAATGCAAAGACTCAAAATTGTGGTATGAGATGTTATGATTGTGTTTATGCATATGAAATGATCATAAGCCATGGTGTGAATGGGTGAGGGCAAATTTGGGGTGTTTACAGCTGCCCCTATTCAAACATGAGTTAGCTGTGCAGGTTGTAAGCGACGGCTTAACAGGCAAACAAGATAACTTGTGGTTGAATACCAAAGACAGTCCAAAATTTGCACTCACAGAATGTAGAAGAAAAGGGATATAGATTGCAAAAGAAAATAAAGTATATTGTAAAGTGTGGGCGACGGAGGACGACCGTCGAGCAGAGGACGACTGCTGGGCAAAGAGCAATGACGGGGACGGCCGACATGCTGGGAAAAGTGCGGAAAATAAAGCAATGACGGGGACGGCCGACATGCTGGGGATAAAAGAATTATGATGGGGACGACCATCAAGATAAAGCTGTAAAATTCTCTGGGGATTAATGAAACATGACGGGGACGGCCATCAAGTTCATAAAGTAAAGTAACCAACCATGGGGACGGCCATCGGGCTAAACTGATGAAGGACGATCATCAGGAAAAAGAAAAAGGGACCACTACGGGGACGGCCATCGGGTTAAAGAATAAATGAAATAAACAGATGATGAGGTACGGTCATCAAAGGTGAAGGACGATCACCTAGCAGGGGACGGCTGCTCTGTTGGGTTAAGATGAGGGACGGTCATCTAAGGTGGAGGACGACCACCTGGCAGGGTACGGCTGCCGAAAATATAACGACATAGGACGAATGCCGGATAAAAGGTCAACGATGGGGACGGCCATCGGACGAGCATGATGGAGGACGACCATCAAGAGGTGGAGGACGACCACCTAGCAGGGGACGGCTGCTCTCAAGGTTTGTCATGACATAGGACGAATGTCAGATAACCAAAATCAACAATGGGGACGGCCATTGGATAAAATGATGAAGGAAGATCATCAAAAGGTGGAGGACGACCACCTAGCAGGGGACGGCTGCTAAATATCAACGATGGGGACGGCCATCGGATGAGCATGATGGAGGACGACCATCAAGAGGTGAAGGAGGACCACCTAGCAGGGTACGACTGCTCTCAGGGTTTATCATGACACAGGACGAGTGTCAGATAAAAGAGAAAAAAGCTTTGTTGGCGATCTACTGGGGAGTAGTAAACACGGACGAGTGTTTATATCCAAGAAACAAAAGGTATAAGTGTTTAGATGTTTGTGTATAGATTAAAGATGCGGACAAGCATCCCTAAGACTACGATACGGACGAGTATCGGGTAGAAACAAATAACCGACACGTGTTTAGAGATGATGATACGGACGGGTATCAACTGGTTAACAGAGAACACGGACGAGTGTTGAATCTGAAGGGACTCTTCTGGGGAAAAGTAGACACAGGCGAGTGTCTAAATTCAAGAAGACATGAGTGTTTGACACAGTGTATGGATTAAAGATGCGGACGAGCATCCTTAAGACTATGATACGGACGAGTATCATGTAGAAACAAACTCTCGACGCATGTTCTGAGATGATGGTACGGACGAGTACCAACGAGTTAACAAAGAACAAGGACCAGTGTTGAATCTGTGGGGATACATAAGTGGTATATACAAGATACGGACGAGTATCTGTATAAGAGTGAGTGGTGTACAGATGAGTGTTTAACTGCTGGGGAGAGTGACACGGACGAGTGTCAAAAGGAGAAGAGTGTAATATAAACAAGTATCTGATATAAAAAGTGTAGGTGACTGCGCTGGGGATATGACACGGACGGGTGTCAAAGGATTATCATATGAGTGCAAAGAGGACGTCTTTGGCTTTTTGCTGGGGTTACGATACAGATGGGTGTCAGGAAGTATCTGTAATACGAGTGTTATTGTTTGTACAGAGTGTTCAGGCGACTTTACTGGGGAGTGATGACACGGACGGGTGTCAAAGGGAGTATATATACTGGTGTTTGTGGATGTGAGGAAACTGATTTTGCTAGGGAATCTCCGCTGGGGATTTTTGGGGAGTATTCTGTATATCAGTGTTGATTCAAAACATGGCTTATGATTATGCTATATGTTTGATTTTTGCCGTAATGCTCCGTATTACGGAATGCTATGCTTTGTGGGTGAATATGATGCGAATGCTATGATTATGCAAAGATACCAAACCGGGATCCGGATCCCGCTGCTACGAAGATCTTCAGTCGATCTGCTTGAAATGAACATCCCAGCTGGGGGTGAGATCGTTGGTAAATCTGATGAGATGCTATTGCTTGGGGATTCAGGTCACTGATAGACCTGTCTCAGTAATGCGGGACCTAGCTGGGGTTTGAAGAAGCTTCCGCTACTCTGTTGTGATCCTTCATGCGCTGCTCTTCTGGATAGAGGCTGGAGCTCTGTGGGGAGATGGTTCCCTGACTTTTTCATTTGGCTGAGGATGAAACGGCAACTCGGCTGGGGAGAAAACACTTTGAGTGTTAACACTGAGCGTTGATTTCTCAGCTTGTTGGGATGAAGCTTACATGCCCCAAGTTGCGTTCTGGATTCCTGCAATCCTGAAAAGATAGAGAAACGTACAAGTAATCCCGAGGTATCCTTTACTGGATTCCGTTTTAGGAGTTTAGACACTTCTGAGAGTAAGTATATTTCCTGCAAGCACGTTTTTATTTGAAGATAAACATCTGTATTCTATGCAATCAGTGTTTCTTTTAGACATCAGACATCTTTGCAAATAAATAAAAATGTACAAGACGAGACATGACTGAAAATCTGATTTTATTAATTCATATGCCCTGAATTGGCGAGATACAGTCAAAGAAACAAATCCCCTGAAATGAGGAGATCGTTACAAATTGAGAAACAAAATGCTGGCAGTGTTGATGACGCTTTAAGGAGCTTCCTCTTTTGCTATGACTCGTATGACTTTTGACGCTCTTCTCGTCTTGCTTTCAGAAGGAGGCTAAGTCTGATTGAAACTTGATCCTTTCGAAGCTTACCAAGTTGTAAGTGATACAAACGAATTCAGAGTGCAGTCGTTCGCTTATTCCCTTATTTTGCATGGATCGCCCTTTCGGGTTTTCAATCCATCGGGATACCCATTTTTGCCTGAGTTGTCCAATGCGGCTTTTCAACTCAGCGGGTGTACATTTTTGTTTATTTTCCCTTACTTTTGCCCGAGTCTTTTATTCTGTTTTTTGACTCGCCGGGATGCCCTATTTTTGCCTGGACTTACATTCTGTTTTTATGTCCAGCGGGTCTTTTATGCGAAGTATTTTTTAACTGCATCTGAATTCACAGGGGACGGGAAATCTTCACCATCCATGGTGATGAGCATCAGTGCTCCACCAGAAAAAACTTTCTTTACTACAAATGGTCCTTCATAATTCGGAGTCCACTTGCCCCTGTGGTCTGTATGAGGAGGGAGGATTCTTTTCAGCACAAGATCTCCTACTTGGTACTCTCGGTGCCTGACTTTCTGATCGAAGGCTCTCTTCATTCTTTTCTGATACAACTGCCCATGACAGATTGCAGCCAATCTTTTCTCTTCGATCAGACTCAGTTGTTCGTATCGGGCCCGAACCCATTCTGCTTCACTCAGTTTAACATCCATCAGTACCCGTAGAGAGGGTAATTCAACTTCAACAGGTAGGACTGCTTCCATACCATAGACAAGTTGATACGGTGTTGCCCCAGTGGATGTCCTGATTGACGTGCGGTACCCATGCAAGGCAAACGGTAGCATTTCATGCCAATCTTTGTAAGTGACTACCATCTTCTGCACAATCTTCTTGATATTTTTATTTGCTGCCTCAACAGCGCCGTTCATCTTTGGCCTGTAAGGAGAAGAATTGTGATGCTGAATCTTGAAGTCCCGGCACAGCTCTGCCATCATTTTGTTGTTTAGATTGGAACCATTATCAGTAATGATTCGCTCGGGAACTCCGTACCGACAGATGATATCTCTCCTCAGAAATCTGGCTACCACTTGTCTTGTAACATTTGCATAGGAAGCTGCTTCGACCCACTTGGTGAAGTAGTCAATGGCAACCAGGATGAATCTGTGGCCATTCGAAGCAGTCGGTTCAATCTTGCCAATCATGTCAATGCCCCATATAGCAAAGGGCCAGGGTGAAGACATCACATTCAAAGGATTGGGAGGCACATGCACCTTATCTGCATAGATCTGGCATTTGTGGCACCTTCTGGCATAAGCACAACAGTCGGCATCCATTGTGATCCAGTAATATCCTGATCTTAGCAATTTTTTAGCCATGGCATGCCCTCCCGCATGGGTACCAAAGGATCCTTCGTGCACTTCATGCATTAGCAGATCTGCTTCTGTCCTGTCGACGCATCTGAGGAGTACCATATCAAAGTTTCTCTTGTACAGGGAACCATCAGTGTTCAGAAAGAAACTACCAGCAAGCCTTCTCAAAGTCTTCTTATCATTGGAAGATGCCCCAGGTGGGTATGTCTGATCCTCCAAGAAACACTTAATGTCATGGAATCAAGGCTTATCATCTTTAACAACATCCGCTGCGAACACATATGCTGGTCTGTCAAGTCTGGACACTGAGATCTGAGGTACAAAGTTGGCAGCCTGAACTTTGATCATAGATGAAATGGTGGCAAGAGCATATGCAAACTGATTCTCGTCCCGAGGGATATACTCAAGCTTGACTGTTGTAAAGAAAGTCAATAACCTCCTTGTATAATCCCTGTAAGGTATCAGATGATCTTGGTGGGTGTACCATTTGCCATTGGTCTGATTGATTACCAGAGCTGAATCTCCGAATACAGTCAATGTCTTGATCCTGAGGTCAATGGCTTCCTCAAGACCCATAATGCAAGCTTCGTATTCAGCTTCGTTGTTAGTGCAGTTAAAAGTGAGTTTTTCCGAAAAAGGCATGTGAACTCCTTTAGGTGTAATGAGTACTGCACCAACACCACGACCATTCATATTAACAGCCCCATCAAACATCATAGTCCATTCTTCTTTCGGGTCGGGCCCTTCAGTGTGAACAAGCTCTTCATGATATTTTGCTTTTATGAACATGATATCTTCATCAGGGAAGTCAAATCTCATAGGCTGGTAATCATCAATAGGCTGCTCAGCAAGATATTCAGACAATACACTGCCCTTGATGGCTTTCTGAGATGTGTATTGGATGTCATACTCTGTAAGGATCATTTGCCATCTTGCAACCCGTCCGGTAAGTGCCGGCTTCTCGAATATGTACTTGACTGGATCCATCTTTGAGATCAACAAAGTAGTGTGGGTCAGCATATACTGTCTCAGTCGGCGAGCAGCCCACGCTAAAGCACAGAAAGTTTTCTCGAGCAGTGAATAACGTTGTTCACAGTCGGTAAACTTTTTGCTTAGGTAGTATATTGCATACTCTTTTCGACCAGACTCGTCATGCTGGCCCAACACACACCCCATTGACTCTTCTAATACTGTCAAGTACATTATTAGAGGTCTTCCTTCAACTGGAGGCATAAGTATTGGAGGTTCTTGTAAGTATTCCTTGATCTTGTCAAAAGCCTTCTGGCAGTCTTCATTCCACCTGACCGTTTGTTCTTTTCTCAACAATTTGAACAAGGGTTCGCAGGTTGCCGTAAGGTGTGATATGAACCTTGAGATGTAGTTCAATCGACCTAAGAACCCTCGAACTTCCTTCTCTGTCTTCGGTGCAGGCATCTCTTGAATAGATTTGACTTTATCAGGGTCAACTTCAATCCCTTTCTCGCTCACAATAAAACCCAGCAGCTTACCAGATCGCACCCCGAATGTGCATTTGTTGGGGTTCAACTTCAGTTGGTACTTCCTCAGACGTTTGAACAACTTTAGCAGATTTACCAGATGGTCTTCTTCAGTGAGGGACTTGGCGATCATATCATCCACATAACATTCGATTTCCTTATGGATCATATCGTGGAATAATGTCACCATAGCCCGTTGATACGTTGCACCGGCATTCTTGAGCCCAAATGGCATTACCTTGTAGCAGAACGTGCCCCAGGGTGTGATGAAGGTTGTCTTCTCCATGTCTTCAGGTGACATTTTAATCTGATTGTATCCTGAAAATCCATCCATGAAGGAGAATACCGAGAACTGAGCCGTATTATCCACCAATACATCAATGTGAGGTAAAGGGAAGTCGTCTTTCGGGCTGGCTCTGTTTAGATCCCGGCAGTCAACACACATCCTCACTTTGCTGTCTTTCTTAGGCACAGGTACTATATTAGCAACCCACGGTGGATAGCTAGTTACGGCAAGGAACCCGGCGTCCCATTGCTTTTGTACCTCTTCTTTGATCTTCATTGCAATGTCTGGGCGAGTACGGCGCAGTTTCTGTTTAACCGGCGGGAATTCTTCTCTCAAAGGCAGCTTGTGCACAACAATGTCGGTATCCAACCCTGGCATATCTTGATAAGACCACGTAAACACATCCACGTACTCTTGAAGCAGGTCAATCAGTTGTCTCTTCACTGAGTCTTGCAAACAGGCCCCGATTTTAACTTCTTTCACGTCTTCATCTGTACCAAGATTGATCATTTCAACCTCCTCCTGGTGAGGAGTAATAACCTTTTCCTCTTGTCTTAACAATCTGGCTAGCTCTTCAGGAAGCTCATACTCTTCTTCAACCCCTTCATCAGCTTGATTGATTGGATTGTCAAAGTCATACGAAGTCATAGCCGTGCTGTTGTCGGTGCTGTCTGGAAGGCACACTCTGCAAGGGTTCAGTTTGTTCATTTTAGTGATTTGATTTTAATCTCGTTTAGAAAAGTGAAATAAAGTTGTCATTTTGAAAACACTGCCATTTATTTTTTGTACAAAAAGAAAAATGGAAAAACAATGAGCGGAAAAGAAAAAGACTCATTTGCAAAAAGATGTCTGATATTTCATTGATTAATCTTGTTGCACAAAAAGTACAGATGGCCCGATTACAAAATGAGTCTTGTCATCTTGGGCAAGATGCAAGACTTTGATGCATGCTATAAAAATACAGGAAATAATAATTACTCTGTATGAGTAACTCTTATAATTTCCTGGGAAGACCAGTTCGAGATACTGCTCCCCGGGATCTTTGGACGGATCCAACTCTCCAGGTTGCGGTCGCTTTCATCCTCGTCTTCCAAATTGTTGACAGCATCAGGGGTGAGCATCCCCCCACTAACAAAGTTGGGCTCCTTGGCAGCCTCTGCTTGATCTTGTTGAGTTGGTTTGTAACCCAACCTAAATCTATCCTCTTTCTTCTCCACCGGTAACAGCTTGCCCCAACCTTGGGCATTTCCTTCTTCAACAACCTTTCGGGCTTGTTGGTATGATGTCATTGAGGTTCCAGGTACAGCAGATGTTTCGTTTATGTTCAAGGCCTCAAACCCTTGACTCATTGTTTCGTGGATCTCCCCATCCATCTCAATGTATTTGTAGGTAGCCAGATGGCTAACAAAAATATCCTCCTCTCCACAGATAGTAACGACTTGACCCTCCCACTCGAATTTTAACTTCTGGTGAAGGGTTGAGGTCACGGCGCCAGCGGCGTGAATCCATGGCCTACCCAATAGACAGCTGTAGGCAGGCTGTATATCCATCACGTAGAAGGTCGTTTTGAAAGTTTGTGGGCCAATCGTTATGGGCAACTCAATCTCCCCCAGAACCGATCTCTTAGAACCATCGAAAGCTCTCACCACCAGGTTGCTGGGACGTAATGCCAACCCGTCATACTCTAGCTTCACAAGGGCTTTTTTAGGTAAGACATTGAGGGATGACCCTGTGTCTACCAGCACATGGGAAAGGACTGCACCTTTACATTCCATGGTAATGTGCAAAGCCTTGTTATGGTTGCGGCCTTCCGTAGTCAAATCAGTGTTGGTGAACCCTAGTCCATGACTAGCATTAACATTTCCAACCACAGCTTCCAACTGATTGACGGTGATCTCTTCAGGCACATAAGTTGCGTGCAAGACTTTTAGTAATGCGTTCCGATGAGCCTCGGAGCACATAAGCAATGATAGGATTGAGATCTTGGAAGGCGTCTGGTGAAGCTGATCCACTATTTTGTAATCACTTTTCTTGATGATTCTCATGAACTCATCAACTTCTTGATCAAAGGGTGTTTTCAAAGTTTCTTTAACAATCTGCTCTTCCTGCACCAGGCTTTTCCCCTTTGCCTTGGCAGCAGCTTCTGCTTCGGCAGTGGGTCTTTGAATTTGTGGAGCAAAGAGACGTCCGCTTCGAGTGAAGCCTCCGCCTCCTCCCACATTGTCTATTTGTGGTGCAGGGGTTGATGATTCAAAAGTGATTTTTTGTCCTTCGCAGTATAGGTCAGAGCCGTAATGCCACGGGATGGCATTACTGCTTTCATAAGGTACTGGCCCAGGCACTGTGATAGTGACTGGACTGATTGCAGCTGCGGAAGGGACTGTAATAGTCTGTGGATCGTAGTATATCGTGACTGGTGCTCTGATGGGAGTAGCACTTGGTGAGTTGTAGGCAGAGTTATTTTCTGGATCGTAATAAATTGTAACGGTTGAGACATCTTCACTGTTTGTTGCTGAGGTTGTAGGAGACATTGTTGGAAGGATGGGTGTTGTTGTTGTAGGAGATTCAAAGTGAAGTGGTGCTGAAGTTGTAGCAGGAATGTTTGTTGATATCTGGTCAGTTGAAATGACAGATGAAACATTTGTTGATTAAGCCGAAGAGTTGTCGGGAACAATGGTTGTTGCAGTTGTAGGAGATACTGGAATTGTTGCTGATGAGATTGCTGGATTTGTTGGAATTGATGTTGTAACTTGAAGCAGGCCACTTCGGATGAGACCATCTATGCCATCCCTCAAGTTATCACACCCATTTACTGAAATGTTGCAGTAAGCACACCCTAACTCACACCTCGGGAACATTTGACATTCGAGGAGTTGAGCCTTAATCTCTACCAACGGTGTCCGAATCTGACCCACACTGGTTATTGAATAAGACGGCTTGTCTTCTTCAATAGCATTGATTCTCGGGCCACCATGGTTTGGCATAGGGTTCTTGTTAACATTGGGTGGTGGTGCGAAGTTCAGAGCTTTAGAGTCTACCAGGTCTTGTACCTTCATGCGCAGAGCTCTGCACTTTTCTGTACTGTGTCCAGGTGCATTTGAATGAAAAGCACATCTGGCGTTGGAGTCATAATTCCTGGGTAGACTATTAGGATCTGGAGGTGCCAACGTCCTTAGCTCAACTAGGTTGAGTTTCAGGAGTTGTGGCAGCAATGTTGCATAGGGCATAGGGATCGGATCGATCACCCTATTGGCCTGAGAAGGTCTCTGTTGGAATGGTCTTTGCTGACTGTTGTTGTTGGTGTTGTTGTAGTTTCTCGGAGGATACTGAGTTTGTTGCTGGTACTGAGGTTGTTGCTGATAATTTTGTTGCGGAGGTTGATAAACTAGTTGCGGATGAGCTGGAGCGGGAATGGTGACTGCTGCCACGGATCTATGAACATATTGGGATCTGCCCCTGTTGGTGTGGATAACATTGGTCTCACCAGTTCTTCTTGGGCCTGCAAAAGGCTTCCTTGCATTGCTGGATGAGCTGGCACCGTTGTCAGAAATCTTGCCCATCTTTAACAGGCTCTCAATTCTCTCTCCAGCTATGACAACATCTGCAAAGCTAGTGGAAGAGAAAGCAGCTAGCCTGTTAATGTATGTTCCTTGGAGGGTGTTCATAAACATATATGCCATCTCCCTCTCTGACATAGGTGGCTGAACAGCAGCAGCCAATTGCCTCCATCTCTGGGCATACTCTCGGAAACTTTCTCTTGATGACTGTGACATTCCCATTAGGAGGGTCCTGTTGGGTGCCATATCTAAGTTGTACTGATACTGTCTGATAAAGGCCTCTGCCAGGTCCTTCCAACACCTGATAGTTGCTCTTGTCAGATGAGAGTACCATTCTCTTGAAGCTCCCGTCAAGCTGTCCTCAAAATAAAACATCCAGAGCTTCTCGTCCATGGTATAGGCCTTCAGCCTCCCCAGAAATGATTGTAAGTGGGTCCGGGGGCATGAAGTCCCGTTGTATTTTTCAAAACAAGGAGGCTTAAACTTATGGGGAATCCTGACCCCGTCTACCAAGCCCATGTCCATAACATCGAAACCCAAAGAGTTTTGAGACTCTAAGGATCTTAATTTCTCAGCTATCTCATCCAGCCTTCTGTCATAAGCTTCCTCCCCAGCACCCATCACTGTGAACTGATCCTCCTGGGGGTCTTCTTGCAGTACCCTGCCTGCAGTGGCAGTCCCCTGAACATTAGCAGGAATGTTGATCTCTGGATGAAGATGGGGTCCAAATACCGGGGGATTGACATGAGGTTGGACCCTCTCATTGTTGCTTGTGCCAGCAGTCCCTATATGTGGATCTTCCTGGTTCTGCCTTTCCACCATTGCTCTCAATCTTTCCTGGCTCTGAGCCATGTTGTTCATCACTTCCATAAACTGCGTCATCTGAGTTCTCATTTCCAATCTTTCGTTTGCCATTTGATTTCTGACCTCTGTAAGGTCCTGTTGTACCTGATCCATTTGTATGCCTGGAAGGTTGTTACGGGTTGGATATCGGTGCGGACGGTTGAGTGGAAATACCCGGCGTCGAGCAATAGTTCCTGAACATCACAACAGAGTTAGCAACAATAAAACAAAAACCTACAAAACAAACAAAAGGTTAGCATGCAATGCAGTATGCTTATTTGTTTTCAAGGTATCCGGCTTGGCATTCGGTTTTGACCCTTCCAGACCCTTGAAGATGCTGTTGATGTTGCTTTGGAAGTAAACTCGGATAGAACAAACTGATACATATATTATAAAAGGCAAATGGTACATAGTTTGTTTACAAATACAAGCCCTCTGAGGGGTCAAAATACATTACAAGAAAATAAAAGTACATGGAATGAAAGCAACAACAAGCAAATGGTCAAACACCAAGACCAAACTCATCCTCCCGAACTTCCTTGAGAAGTGCTTCGGTCACAGGATCAGCTGGACGCTCCGTGAGATTCCTGATAAGGAGGTTCCGGGTAGTAACAGCTGCAGTTAGCTTCTTGTGTTGACTTTGGTCCTTTGACCTCTTCACTCCAGCTTTGATCTTCAGCTCTGATATCTCCCTCTGGGCTGCTGCCAGGGCTTCCTGCTGCTCTTTTGCACTTGCTTCCAGCTGCTCTATCTTGTCTTGGACCCTCTTATCCTCCAAAGTACGAGCTTCGGTGATCCTGACCCACCTAGCTTGACTCTCTTTCAGATACAAGTCTGTCCTGGCTTTCTGGAACTGGGCTTCCTTGCAAGCATTCTTCAGAATTTGTTCTCCAGCCCTAGACTTCTTGATGTAATCCTCAGACTTCTCAATTTTAGCCAGATGCTCTACTCTCAGCTTCTCTAACCTCTCAATGTCCAACCTACCATCACTCCTCTCCCGGAGGGTCTTCTGCAAAGCCTGAGTCAACTTCTCATTTCTTTCTTTCAAACCCTCAAACTCCTCCAAACTGACAGTGGCAGGGGGTGGTGCTGAGGATGGCCCAGGCATATCCTCCATGGTAAAGGGCATTCCAGAGAATTGAGCCCTGGCATGGGACCATTCATAATATTGTGCTGATGCTACATTGTTGCACTTCCCCAGAATGGTTACTCCCTTAGTTTGAACATTTTCCCAGGCCCAGGCTGCCTTCCTAACAATAGCCAGATTAGGCTTGTTTTCACAATAAAGAGTCTCAGCCAAGTCTTGTGCCTTAGGAGTGTGGACAAGTGCATAGCCCAGTTGCCTTTTGAGCAGCAGAGGATTGTAATTAATGCTACCCTTAACTCCTATCAGGGGCACATTGGGAAAATGCCCACAACTGGTGATGATATCCCTGCCTTTTGTGCTTTGAGTGCACCATCTGATATCGGCTGAAGTCAGAGCAGTGAGTCTTCTAGCCCAGTTTCTCTGCTGATGAGGATTCAAAAATGCATTTGTCTTGGGCAAATGCTTGAGAAGCCAAGTATGGAACAAAGGAGCACAACACCTCACTAATCTTCCCCTCTGCTTTTCATTCCTCTGGTGCACCGAGTAGTAAAAATCCCCCAATAAAGTGGGCACTGGATTCCTCAGGATGAAAAGATGGATTGCATTCTTGCTAATGAATCGAGGCTCATCTGCAAATAATATGATCCCATATATGCTCAGGGCCAATAAAGCACAGACTGCTTTCCACTCTCCTAAAGAAGCTTTCAGGGTAGCTTGAGAGATCAAGAAATCCAGGTGCAGGCCAGGGATTCCAGCCTTAGTAGTCATATGCTGCCCAATCATAACTGGCTCCAGATGCAATGCCTTTGCTACCTCTTCATTACCAGGAAAGACCATCTCAGGGTTGAAAGGGACTCCACCCCTGATAGGTATACCAACCAATGATGAGTATTCTTCCAATAAAGGGCCCAGCTGAAAGTCCTGAAAAGTGAAACACCTCAGTGGGGGATCATAAAACTGAAGGCAAGTGTGAATCAGGCTCCTCTGTGAAGGGTCCAAATCCATAACCACATCAAGTATATCTCCATAGTGTTCCCTGAACAGTGGTATATGGTCTGGAGTGATAAGGGTCTGAACCCTCCTGATGTCAGCTAGCTCAGGCTGGAAGAAGTGGTAGGAGATGTTACTCTTTTTAGGTGCCATGTTGTTGAGGGTGAGTTGAGACAGGTGCTGATGATAACACTGAAAGATGGGCCACTGATTGGCTGGTGCAGGTGACTGAAGCAGATAGCTGATAGCTGAAGCAGATGCTGATGAAGATAGGTCTATAACGATGATGGGGTCAAAACCAAGCCAAATGCAATATGGATACCCTGAAAAACAAATAAACAAATGTCAAAATGATGCAATGAGGATGTATGCAAATGATATGCAAGGGTTTGCGACTGAGCGGGATCTGATCAAGTGCTCTGATATAAGTCCAGGTACATTCAAGAAATCCAGATGGAGATCTATAGGTCCAGTAACCAAGGTGGGGGGCTCAAATAAAGAGCCACATGTCCAGGGTTTAGAATCACAAGAACTGTTCCAACATGGAGTATTCTTAATCGAATCAAGTAACAGGGTATGTTGAGGCCAAGGGTACCTGCAAACCTGTAAACAGCCCAACCCCCTCACAGGTGGTGTTCTAAAACAAGGATCCTCAGACTTGGATCAGTTATGAGAAGTGTAAACACTTCTAACCCGGAGGTACATTGTTTACAATAACCATAAAAGTTCCTCCTCTAATTCACCTCAGTTTCTGAAGGTCAATACTAAAGGTCATCCAGACTTAGCAGGCTTCCCAGATAGCCCTAGCATTGCAGGAAATCTGCAACACAGAGTTCTCAAGAAGAAACCCATATCTGAACTGTGTTTCATATTCCCGCACCAGACCGAGATGGAATGGGAAAGAATATGAACCACTCTAGCCTAGGTGTCACTCAGGTCCCAGGTATAGGACCTTAACTCTCAATGGAACACCCACCCACCAAAGCAAACAAACAGATCCAGCCAGCACAGTATGACAGTATGATATATGTAAAGCTATAAAGAAAGCAGTAAAGCAACTGTACATAAAGCAAGAATAAATACAAAAATACAAACACAAATAAGCACATAACACCCCAGTAAACACAAATCAAACAAGCGCTAGGAGGAACCCACAAAAAGAACCAGAAGCCCTGGTTGCAGTATAAGGGTCCCCAGCAGAGTCGCCAAGCTGTCGCTCCCGATAAGTGGGACCAGGCCCAGATAAAGGTACAGACGCGAACGGTCGGCGAGAGGGACAATGAGAACACACAGCCGTGAACTCACTGGGAATGAATAGAGTCTCCAGCTAGGCATTTTTATCCCGGAGGAAAGGTAATGCTGCATAGACCTAGAAAGAGATGGATAAGACGGTTGCGAACCAGAGAGACTGAGAAAGGGGGTTGGTTACAACCTGGGAAGGTATTAGCACCCAGATTGTCCGTCGTACTCGACGGGATCCACGCTTGAAAGATTTGTGTTTTAAAGGGGTAGTGTCAGTGCAATCTGTGTGTAAAAGAGCCGGAAGAGGATGTACAGGTGTCAGTGTAAAAGGAGTGAAGTGTATAATGATGTGTCAGTGTAAGAGTGAAAATGAATTGCTCATGATAATGAGGCTAAGAGAAAGATGCTGGAAAGAGGGGGAATATACAGAGACTTTTGTTCGATAACTGTTAAGTTATGCCTACGTATCCTCTCGTGCAATGAGGAAGTCAGAACACCGTAGTTCGACCCAAAGAGACTGAAAGATGAATTGACTTGTGAACTGCTTGCTTGTCTATGCTCAAGTGTATGACCTGTCTGGCTCAGGTGCTAACTGTCTTGCATTAGACGGAAGAAACAAGTTCTCGTTTGTGAGTGAATGAGATGAGAAAAGAATCCCGAAGGAGACGATTATTGTTTGTTTTTTTGTATTTTCAGTCTTTTATTGCTTTTGAAAGTTTGTCATAAGTTAATGAGCTTAAGCCTAAACCAATGGATTTAGTAAACTCATCACATCATCCCTCTGATTAGGGGTAATGAGAATACCTTAAGTGTGAAGTCAGCTTCTCACACTTAATCACCTTTGGTGTAGGATTAAGATCATTAACCTACTTGTGATTATTTAGATATTTTTGTTGTTTTTGTTTAGTGTTGAGTAATGAGGTTAAGCCGTAATCAGGGATTAAACAGACTCATTACACCATCCTAATAGAAGGATAATAGATGAGAATGTTTAAGCTGAGGAAAGCTCCTCAACTTAATCCATGATTAGGGATTAAACTCATGACAAAACAAACCTTTGATTAGGTGGATTTTATTTAATGATATGATGAAGAAATGTTTTTTAGGGTTTGTAAGACAACTTGAGGGGGACTTGTCCATTAACACTAGGGTTAGTCCTTCTTAACCAATTAAGGAAGAATTAGAACCCTAATGCAAGGCCCAAGTTACAAGTGTGATGTCTTAATGATTATTAGATGGATTGATTAAGAGATTTAAACACATTAAGGGTTTAACACTTAGGATTAAAGTTATACACTCCATCCTAATAGAAGGATGCAGGCATAAGCTTAATCACAAAGCCTTAAAGCCTTTAGGGTTTAGTCCCTGATTATGAGGTGAGAAGAGAAGACTCAAAGAGAGACACAAAGGTAAAACTAAGGGGGGAGACTAATTAAAACCCTAATCATTGTCATGCTTGGTTGTTCCTAAGGTTTGTGAGGTTAACAAGATAAATCTTCAATGGAACTACCAGGAAGCAGATGAAAAGATCAGGAGAAGCAAAGTAACTTGCTTCATTCAAGAAGTCAAGTCACTTGAAGAGAGAAAGTGGGAAGAAGAAGAATGAGCAAGCTCAAACTCAAACACATACAAAAAATGCAGCAAGGATGCATAAAATATATGAAGGGAAGTTATGAGAAGTGAAGGCAAATTCACTTCTCAAAGTTGCTTACCACCTGAAAAGTTAGAAAAGAGAATGCAATGCAATGCAAAATGAGATGAAATGGTATGATGAAAAACCAAACCAGAAGCACATACATGATATTAATGATGCTATGAGATGCTACAAACCATAAACAACACATGTGGATGATCATGCAAGCTTATGAATGCAAATGAAGCAAGTTAAGACACATGAACATACATGAAAAGTTATGAGATGCATATGGCATACAACATGGCAAATGAAAGATGCAATGATCAAACAAGCTTTCAATATGTCTTATGATGTTAAATGAATCACATGAATGCATAAAGCATCATGGCAAGTCAAGGTATGAATGCAAATACAAGATGGATGCATATGGAAGCCCAAATTAGGGTTTATGATCAAAGCAACAAACACAAACCAAAATCAGAAGCAAACAACATTATAAAAAATTGAAAATGCACTCAAAGGACCCCTAATCCTATACTAACCCACTGCCCAAAGGAGAGGTCTCAACTCCTAACCTAACTCAAGATATGATTTTCCTAAGTTTTCTAGGGTTTTAGGGTTCCTTAACAAGAAAATTACCAAACAAATAGAAAATGAGAGATCAAATCATGGCCATTTAATCTCACAAACTACATGCTAAACACAATGCAATGCAAAAAGAATCAAGGTCCAACTCTTTAGGGTTAGGCAGAAATGATTTTTGGAAGTTTGGATCAAAATAATGCATAAAAATGATTTTAATTCCATGGAAAATCTTCAAAATGCATCAAGATCAAAAATAAATTTGGTTTGAGGGTTGGACAATGTTTCTAAATGTTTTTAAATGTTTCATGAATTTTTTGGTGATTTTTAAATACCTAAAAGTATTTTTAATTAATTAATTCTCATTAATTAATTAAAAAGAAACTTTTAAATATTTAAAAATACTTTTTTAATGCTAAAAATGAAAATAAAAATAATTTTGGGTTTTAAAAATTAATGAAACTCTTGACAAAAAATTTCATAATTTTTAAATGGTTTTTACTATTTTAAATAAATTGTACAAATTAAATGAGAAAAATTGAAATAAAAATAAAATAAATGGAAGTATGCTAAATGAGAGGCTGAGATTGAATCTGGAGATGAAGCCATTGACTGCGCGCCAGATCTAATGGTTGGTATTCAAACTGAGTTAAACATAATTATGAATTAATTAAATGAGATTAGGGTTTAATGAGTGCATCTGAGCCACACGTACACGCGCGAAGTCAAACAAGTCAACTGATCCAACGCACGAAATTCAAACTTCCTTAATTACAGGGATTAAAACCCTAATTATTTTCAGGTGGCCGGAGAAGACCTCCGGTCGTCTTCTCCGGTGGGAACCCCACCTGAAAATCCCTAGAATCTTCAAAACGTAACTAAAATGAAATCTAAAAACACAGAAATGATTCCCACAACCCACTGAATCAAAACCCTAAAACAAAAATCATTTATATTGCATCAAACACATGAATCGAAACAAAAGAAAAATTAGGGCAAGACTTTCAGAACACGATTACACCCTCATTTTTCCACCATTTTCAAAACCAATGATATATTCATGATCAGGGAGGCATATAGAACAACTTAGGAACTTAAAAAATCATTTCTGGAAAAAACGTTCTTGAGCTACCTGAGTTTTGAAGCTTTCAGTTTTGCAACTTTCTGGCCTCTCCTCTTTGTGCAATCTACTCCCTTTGGTCCCTTGATGAGGTCTGGATGTTTAGAGAGAGTTTGTGATGGCTGGTTTGGGAGTTTGAAGCAGTTCTGTCCAAGCTCAGGTGAGAATCGTGTTCTGGATTCTATGGCTTTCAGGCTGTTTTGAGTGTTGGTTTGTGTTCAGTGAAGCATGGTGAGATGATTGGTGGAGTTTGTTTGAGTGTTTATGGCCTGTGGAGTGAGTTTCGAATGTTCTTGCAAGTGAGAGTGAAAATGTGAATGTGTTGCTCTTGCTGGTTTCAGGCCCCTGTGTTATGTTGCTTGGCTTGCCATTTGTTTGTATAAACAAATGCAATTGGTCAGAGGATGTGACCTGTGCTTTTGTGATAGGTGTGCTAGCTTTTGCCAAAATGTCAACTTCTTGTAAGAGAGGGCATGGGCAACTTCTAGCCAAGTACAAAAGGCTTGTCTGGCGCAGCATGGTGTGAGGGAAAGGCTAGTGTGATTCAGTATCCAAGGCAGCAAGTGGATGAGGTGTGATGATGGTTTTTGCAACTTGCTCACTTTTAGTTCTCATGGAAATATCTTGCCTCACAAGCCATGAAACATGAGAAACTCTTGGTCCATTCTGACTTTTAGGTCACATGTGATGTTTGTGTAATGGCTTGACATGAATTAGAAGTCACGAATGCCTTTGGTACAAGATTTTGCAAATTTCTCATTTGGTGCACATCTTGAAATTTAGTGATTTTAGCCAACTTTGATGCACCATAACTTTTGATCCAAAATGAATTAGGTCATGTTCTTGTACTTTTTGAAAAGGGAAAAATCTAATCTACAACTTTCATGACCAAAGTTTTTCCATTTGAAGCATTTTTGGATCAAAAAGTAAGGGTTGAAAAAGTTGCATAAAATGACATTTCATTAAAAGTCAACCTTGCCCAAAAAAGTCAACTTTGCAAAAACTTGTAATTCTTGAATTTTGTGAACTTCAAACCTCTTCCATGATCAAATAAAGATCAAATACACTCAAAATGATGAAGATCACCCCTTGGTTGGGTCATTGGGGGCCTTAGATGCCCTGATTTTGCACTAACTTGTCTGAAAAGTCAACTCTTGATCAGATGACTTCCCCATGGAATTTCTTCATGAAAATTGATATGCATACTCCCTATACCATATAGAGACCAATAGAAACAATAATGACCAAAAAATTTGGAGTTATGGCCTCTGAAACAAAAATCCTAATTTTAGGTCAACTGTGCAGTCAAACCTGGCTCTGCTTCCATACCAAACCCAGTTCTTGTGATTCTTTGGCATACTTGACTTTGAGAGGATATAATATGATGCTTGAACACACATGGACCCCCTTGAAATGATTGATGACCTTTGGAGTGGCTCAAGAAGCTCTTGGATTGCTCAGATCACAAACCCTAGATGCAGATGACTTAGAACCAATGCAAAGACTCAAAATTGTGGTATGAGATGTTATGATTGTGTTTATGCATATGAAATGATCATAAGCCATGGTGTGAATGGGTGAGGGCAAATTTGGGGTGTTGACAGCTTCCCCTATTCAAACATGAGTTAGCTGTGCAGGTTGTAAGCGACGGCTTAACAGGCAAACAAGATAACTTGTGGTTGAATACCAAATACAGTCCAAAATTTGCACTCACAGAATGAAGAAGAAAAGGGATATAGATTGCAAAAGAAAATAAAGTATATTGTAAAGTGTGGGCGACGGAGGACGACCGTCGAGCAGAGGACGACTACTGGGCAAAGAGCAATGACGGGGACGGCCGACATGCTGGGAAAAGTGCGGAAAATAACGCAATGACGGGGATGGCCGACATGCTGGGGATAAAAGAATTATGATGGGGACGACCATCAAGATAAAGCTGTAAAATTCTCTGGGGATTAATGAAACATGACGGGGACGGCCATCAAGTTCATAAAGTAAAGTAACCAACGATGGGGACGACCATCGGGCTAAACTGATGAAGGACGATCATCAGGAAAAAGAAAAAGGGACCACGACGGGGACGGCCATCGGGTTAAAGAATAAATGAAATAAACAGATGATGAGGTACGGTCATCAAAGGTGAAGGACGATCACCTAGCAGGGGACGGCTGCTCTGTTGGGTTAAGATGAGGGACGGTCATCTAAGGTGGAGGACGACCACCTGGCAGGGTACGGCTGCCGAAAATATCACGACATAGGACGAATGCCGGATAAAAGGTCAACGATGGGGACGGCCATCGGACGAGCATGATGGAGGACGACCATCAAGAGGTGGAGGACGACCACCTAGCAGGGGACGACTGCTCTCAAGGTTTGTCATGACATAGGACGAATGTCAGATAACCAAAATCAACAATGGGGACGGCCATTGGATAAAATGATGAAGGACGATCATCAAAAGGTGGAGGACGACCACCTAGCAGGGGACGGCTGCTAAATATCAACGATGGGGACGGCCATCGGATGAGCATGATGGAGGACGACCATCAAGAGGTGGAGGAAGACCACCTAGCAGGGTACGGCTGCTCTCAGGGTTTATCATGACACAGGACGAGTGTCAGATAAAAGAGAAAAAAGCTTTGTTGGCGATCTACTGGGGAGTAGTAAACACGGACGAGTGTTTATATCCAAGAAACAAAAGGTATAAGTGTTTAGATGTTTGTGTATAGATTAAAGATGCGGACAAGCATCCCTAAGACTACGATACGGACGAGTATCGGGTAGAAACAAATAACCGACACGTGTTTAGAGATGATGATACGGACGGGTATCAACTGGTTAACAGAGAACACGGACGGGTGTTGAATCTGAAGGGACTCTTCTGGGGAAAAGTAGACACAAGCGAGTGTCTAAATTCAAGAAGACATGAGTGTTTGACACAGTGTATGGATTAAAGATGCGGACGAGCATCCTTAAGACTATGATACGGACGAGTATCATGTAGAAACAAACTCTCGACGCATGTTCTGAGATGATGGTACGGACGAGTACCAACGAGTTAACAAAGAACAAGGACCAGTGTTGAATCTGTGGGGATACATAAGTGGTATATACAAGATACGGACGAGTATCTGTATAAGAGTGAGTGGTGTACAGATGAGTGTTTAACTGCTGGGGAGAGTGACACGGACGAGTGTCAAAAGGAGAAGAGTGTAATATAAACAAGTATCTGATATAAAAAGTGTAGGTGACTGCGCTGGGGATATGACACGGACGGGTGTCAAAGGATTATCATATGAGTGCAAAGAGGACGTCTTTGGCTTTTTGCTGGGGTTATGATACAGATGGGTGTCAGGAAGTATCTGTAATACGAGTGTTATTGTTTGTACAGAGTGTTCAGGCGACTTTACTGGGGAGTGATGACACGGACGGGTGTCAAAGGGAGTATATATACTGGTGTTTGTGGATGTGAGGCAACTGATTTTGCTGGGGAATCTCCGCTGGGGATTTTTGGGGAGTATTCTGTATATCAGTGTTGATTCAAAACATGGCTTATGATTATGCTATATGTTTGATTTTTGCCGTAATGCTCCGTATTACGGAATGCTACGCTTTGTGGGTGAATATGATGCGAATGCTATGATTATGCAAAGATACCAAACCGGGATCCGGATCCCGCTGCTACGAAGATCTTCAGTCGATCTGCTTGAAATGAACATCCCAGTTGGGGGTGAGATCGTTGGTAAATCTGATGAGATACTATTGCTTGGGGATTCAGGTCACTGATAGACCTGTCTCAGTAATGCGGGACCCAGCTGGGGTTTGAAGAAGCTTCCGCTACTCTGTTGTGATCCTTCATGCGCTGCTCTTCTGGATAGAGGCTGGAGCTCTGTGGGGAGATGGTTCCCTGACTTTTTCATTTGGCTGAGGATGAAACGGCAACTCGGCTGGGGAGAAAACACTTTGAGTGTTAACACTGAGCGTTGATTTGTCAGCTTGTTGGGATGAAGCTTACATGCCCCAAGTTGCGTTCTGGATTCCTGCAATCCTGAAAAGATAGAGAAACGTACAAGTAATCCCGAGGTATCCTTTACTGGATTCCGTTTTAGGAGTTTAGACACTTCTGAGAGTAAGTATATTTCCTGCAAGCACGTTTTTATTTGAAGATAAACATTTGTATTCTATGCAATCAGTGTTTCTTTTAGACATCAGACATCTTTGCAAATAAATAAAAATGTACAAGACGAGACATGACTGAAAATCTGATTTTATTAATTCATATGCCCTGAATTGGCGAGATACAGTCAAAGAAACAAATCCCCTGAAATGAGGAGATCGTTACAAATTGAGAAACAAAATGTTGGCAGTGTTGATGACGCTTTAAGGAGCTTCCTCTTTTGCTATGACTCGTATGACTTTTGACGCTCTTCTCGTCTTGCTTTCTGAAGGAGGCTAAGTCTGATTGAAACTTGATCCTTTCGAAGCTTACCAAGTTGTAAGTGATACAAACGAATTCAGAGTGCAGTCGTTCGCTTATTCCCTTATTTTGCATGGATCGCCCTTTCGGGTTTTCAATCCATCGGGATACCCATTTTTGCCTGAGTTGTCCAATGCGGCTTTTCAACTCAGCGGGTGTACATTTTTGTTTATTTTCCCTTACTTTTGCCCGAGTCTTTTATTCTGTTTTTTGACTCGCCGGGATGCCCTATTTTTGCCTGGACTTACATTCTGTTTTTATGTCCAGCGGGTCTTTTATGCGAAGTATTTTTTAACTGCATCTGAATTCACAGGGGACGGGAAATCTTCACCATCCATGGTGATGAGCATCAGTGCTCCACCAGAAAAAACTTTCTTTACTACAAATGGTCCTTCATAATTCGGAGTCCACTTGCCCCTGTGGTCTGTATGAGGAGGGAGGATTCTTTTCAGCACAAGATCTCCTACTTGGTACTCTCGGTGCCTGACTTTCTGATCGAAGGCTCTCTTCATTCTTTTCTGATACAACTGCCCATGACAGATTGCAGCCAATCTTTTCTCTTCGATCAGACTCAGTTGTTCGTATCGGGCCCGAACCCATTCTGCTTCACTCAGTTTAACATCCATCAGTACCCGTAGAGAGGGTAATTCAACTTCAACAGGTAGGACTGCTTCCATACCATAGACAAGTTGATACGGTGTTTCCCCAGTGGATGTCCTGATTGACGTGCGGTACCCATGCAAGGCAAACGGTAGCATTTCATGCCAATCTTTGTAAGTGACTACCATCTTCTGCACAATCTTCTTGATATTTTTATTTGCTGCCTCAACAGCGCCGTTCATCTTTGGCCTGTAAGGAGAAGAATTGTGATGCTGAATCTTGAAGTCCCGGCACAGCTCTGCCATCATTTTGTTGTTTAGATTGGAACCATTATCAGTAATGATTCGCTCGGGAACTCCGTACCGACAGATGATATCTCTCCTCAGAAATCTGGCTACCACTTGTCTTGTAACATTTGCATAGGAAGCTGCTTCGACCCACTTAGTGAAGTAGTCAATGGCAACCAGGATGAATCTGTGGCCATTCGAAGCAGTCGGTTCAATCTTTCCAATCATGTCAATGCCCCACATAGCAAAGGGCCAGGGTGAAGACATCACATTCAAAGGATTGGGAGGCACATGCACCTTATCTGCATAGATCTGGCATTTGTGGCACCTTCTGGCATAAGCACAACAGTCGGCATCCATTGTGATCCAGTAATATCCTGATCTTAGCAATTTTTTAGCCATGGCATGCCCTCCCGCATGGGTACCAAAGGATCCTTCGTGCACTTCATGCATTAGCAGATCTGCTTCTGTCCTGTCGACGCATCTGAGGAGTACCATATCAAAGTTTCTCTTGTACAGGGAACCATCAGTGTTCAGAAAGAAACTACCAGCAAGCCTTCTCAAAGTCTTCTTATCATTGGAAGATGCCCCAGGTGGGTATGTCTGATCCTCCAAGAAACACTTAATGTCATGGAACCAAGGCTTATCATCTTTAACAACATCCGCTGCGAACACATATGCTGGTCTGTCAAGTCTGGACACTGAGATCTGAGGTACAAAGTTGGCAGCCTGAACTTTGATCATAGATGAAATGGTGGCAAGAGCATCTGCAAACTGATTCTCATCCCGAGGGATATACTCAAGCTTGACTGTTGTAAAGAAAGTCAATAACCTCCTTGTATAATCCCTGTAAGGTATCAGATGATCTTGGTGGGTGTACCATTTGCCATTGGTCTGATTGATTACCAGAGCTGAATCTCCAAATACAGTCAATGTCTTGATCCTGAGGTCAATGGCTTCCTCAAGACCCATAATGCAAGCTTCGTATTCAACTTCGTTGTTAGTGCAGTTAAAAGTGAGTTTTGCCGAAAAAGGCATGTGAACTCCTTTAGGTGTAATGAGTACTGCACCAACACCACGACCATTCATATTAACAGCCCCATCAAACATCATAGTCCATTCTTCTTTCGGGTCGGGCCCTTCAGTGTGAACAGGCTCTTCATGATCTTTTGCTTTTATGAACATGATATCTTCATCAGGGAAGTCAAATCTCATAGGCTGGTAATCATCAATAGGTTGCTCAGCAAGATATTCAGACAATACACTGCCCTTGATGGCTTTCTGAGATGTGTATTGGATGTCATACTCTGTAAGGATCATTTGCCATCTTGCAACCCGTTCGGTAAGTGCCAGCTTCTCGAATATGTACTTGACTGGATCCATCTTTGAGATCAACATGAAGGTGGAAAAACACAAGGAAGGGGGGTTGAAATTGGGTTTTCTGGAATAATTAAAATTAACTTCTAATGACACGTTTACTTTATCCTGGTTCGTTTGAACTCAAACTACATCCAGTCCACCCGCCAAGGTGATTTTGCCTCTACTGAGGTCTTAATCCACTATTCAATAAGAATACACACAAAGACCTATAATCAATGTCTTCTTGAGTCTTCTGACTAAACTTAGTCACTCAAGGAAAAAGATAATTATTACAAGAATAATAATAAAGACGTAACTAGAACGCTTCTAGATAAGCAGGTATCACTAAGTGATAGTTACAACAATAAGCACAAGATAAAATGATTAGCTTAAATATATGAGATACGTTGTAATGCGTTGCGTTGGTTACTGATTTCTTCAAATGATGTCCTTTATATAGTTCTTGATAAAGTAGCCGTTGGAGACATCTTGAACCAAATTAGGATATACTTTAATACCTTAATTTCTTTCCATAAGTAGAGATACTTGTCTTTGTATATTAAAGAACATATTCTTTAATTAAAGTCTTTTAATAAGGATACCAGCATCTTCTAAGCGGAAATCAGAGATAATAAATAATATATGCGCAGCCAATAAATGTGCCATTTAATGCTGGATTCTTCTTTGAGCGTATCTTCTATAATGTCTCTTTTTAGCTCATACGGATTACTTAAACAAGATTATCTTCTACACAAGAGTAAGTATATTCATTAGAACTTCTAATATGAAAGGCTTTGTTATCATCAAAACACTTAGAGGATCAGAACCACATTTGTTCTAACAATCTCCCCCTTTTTGATGATGACAAAACATTTTAATTTAACGAGAATAGAGTTTAATGAATTTAAGTGAACTCCCTTTGATTAGAAGAAAACTTCTTTCAGATGTTCTATGATCCTTAGCTCCCCCTGAGTTGATTACTTGACCTGTTTCTTTTCATGATAACAACTCAAATAATTTTATCAGAATATGTAAGAGGCAGATTATGGTAAACTGCTATGGATCAGAATCATTTACGTTTCTCCCCCTTTTTGTCATAATCAAAAAGATAGAGCAAGAGAAAGAAATATAAACCAAAACCAATAGATATAAAGTACTAGAAGCAAACACAAACACCAGTAGAAGTTCAAAGAGTTAATCAGAAACAGAAGTTAAAATAGCAAAAAAGTTAAAGCAGAAGATAAGAAAATCAGGTGTTCATCTTAGTGACTAAAGTCTCCAGCAAAGATTTAATGTCTGATGAAGATTCCACTTGCTTGGTGAGTAGAGTCTTCATTTCAGCAGTTGTTTCTTCTTGCTTTTCTAGACGTTCTTTCACTAGTTGATTTTCCTTCTTTAATTCTTGCAGAGTTTGTAAAACAAAATTTGTTTCCAGAGGTTCTTCATTTTGTGGAGCAGCTTGATTTTCAGGACCATCAGCAGTTTCTTCTACAGAAGATACCAAAACCATCTGAAGTGCTGAGAGTTCATCCAGCGGTTCTGATTCTTTCCAGGGCTTGTTGTCTAGTAGAAGTGGTTTAGTTTGTGCAACATTTGAGACTACTGCTTGAAGGTACTCACAGAAGTTCTGATGAGCAACATCATAGCAGATGTCCTTGAGTCTTTTGGACTCAGCATTAAACCATTTTCTGAGGTCAGCCCATAGAAAATCAGATGCAGCAGGATCAGTAAGCTCTGCACAAGCAGTCTTCAGATCTTCTAATTTTAATTTCAAAACTGTTTCGAAAGCCAGCAGTAAAGTAGAAATGTCTGATTTGGATGGTTTGGGTTTTGGGACGGGAATAGCTCTTTTGTTGGTTACAGATGAAAGTTTTTGAGTGCTTCAAAGTCAATTGTAGTTCTAAGGGGATTTTCATTTTCAGTCAAAGTTTCTTCGGGTGAATCAGGAATGTTTATGATAAAAGGTGAATTTTGGGGTGTTGAAATGTTATGGGAAATTGAGGCAGCATCTGAGTCTTGATAGTGTTCAAGATCAAGATCTAGAGCAGCTTTCAAGGCAGATTGTGTTTCATTTGTAGGGGAGCAGTCAATATCAGAAAGTGGAGTGTCATCAATTGGTATGTCAAAATCAGCAATAGTTTGGGGTTGATGGTTTTCTGTTTCTGTTTCTGGTGGATATAATGTGGATAGGATGGATGCAACAGCAGAAGTTGCAGGAACTTCAGTTTGAATGGGACTAATATTTTGAGGTGGTTCAGAATCAGGAATTTGTTCAGAGTTGATATCAGAAGATGGTTGGCTAGAAGGTAAGGTGTTAGAAGGTTGTTCAGACACTTCTACAGTTACAGCTTCTACTACAGTAATGGAATCAGGATTAGAAGCAGAAGACTTACCTGTTGTCTTAGATGATTTTTGCATCTTCTGAGAAGGGTCTTCAGCAGTCTTCCTTTTCTTTAATCTGAGAGAGGCAACATCTGGAATTTGTTGTTGGAGTTCTTTTGGGTTGAAATCAGGTACCGTACCTTGACGCTTGCAGATATCCATATAGTTGAGAACGACATCTGCTGGTGTATCAGAAGAAAAGAGAGGAAAGCCTTCCAAAGGGATCCTTCTGGTGCTTATAACTTCTCTAGATTGAAGAGTGGGTTCTTGCTGAATAGATGTGATGAACTTCATCTTCTTCAGGTTTTTAGCATTCAAGGGTTTTCCAACGTCTGTTTCCAAAAGTTCAGTTTGTTTTATTTCTGCTAGGAAGTCCACTAGCTTGTTCTGACAAAGAATATCAGAAATTAATCGTCCAAAAGGTATCCAGTCCCTTTTGGTCTTCTCACCATCCCTTGTTTCTTTCACAGCGACGCGAAGATTTTGAAAGAGTGTGTGGGCAAGATTGATTTTCTTTTGCTTGGAAATGAAGTAAATGAGGAATTGTTGATCCAGATTGATGTAGTCTGGAGAATTGGTAGGTTTCCTGTGACAGATTGTCCCAAGAATTATTTTTGCCCAAATACGCAGAGGAGTCTTTAGGTCTTTGATCTTGTTTGATGGTTTTCCAGCGGTGAAAATTTCTTTAGCAATCACAACAGCATCAGATACTCTATCCATATCACTACATTTGATACCATTGCCATCAGTTTCAAAGAGTTTGGCAATGTGATCTTCAGAGATGATAATCTGTTTACCAAGCACATAAGAGGTAACTTGTGCGTCATTTGAGTAGGAATACATCCAAAATTCTTTAACCAGTTTAGGGAAGACTGGTCCCATTAGCCTGTCAAAGTATTTTTCCCAGCCCTGAGCTTCAACCTGAGGGAGGAGGTCAAAACCATTTTCCTTCAAGCTTGCGAAATCCACGAACAACTCACACAGTACTTCCAGTTTATCAGACGGAATGGAAAGAGTCTTTGAGGGTTCAACATAGTAATCATCAGAGAAATCTTTGCGTTGAGATGATGAAGCCATTTAGTTACTAAGATGAACTGTTAGGGTTTAGGGTTTTTAGAAAAAAATGAGGAAGCACAAGAGACTGAGAAAAAATCCAGAGAGAGTAAGATGCGGGTAAAATTTGAAAAAGAGAAATACACTTGACATTTATAGAGAAAAAATTAAAGCAATTAATTAATTGAGAAATTAGTGGGAAACAATTAAGTTTGAAAACATAATGATTAACAACATTAAATGCGCTGACATGGGGTAAAGCGTAAACGATTCTGGAACAGTTACTCAAGAGATTTTCTTGCCTTTTTGGTGTCAAACCTAGCCGTATCAGATTCCAGAATCTCAACAGTTATCCTTCTGAGCGAACAGTTGCCAAGGCACGTTCTGTCACTCTGTAGAATTTGGACACGTGTTTTGATTCTGATGGAAGTCCTTAGAGCTTTGTTGACAGTTGTTTGATATGAAGATCTGCAAGTTAGTCTTTGAACAGAAGTTCTAAGAGTAAAAAGTTAGAGCATAGAACCTTCTGAGATAATCATATAGAAGATAAATATCAGAACTTTGAGAGATAAAACATATGATTAAGGCATTTTCATTCTGGACATAACTTCATGCTAAGGTTGGTTAGAATGAAATTAAATCTATCTTCAGAAAGGGGTTTTGTAAAAATATCAGCCCATTGGTGATTTGTGTCTATAAATTTTAACATTAAAATTCCCTTCTGAGTATAGTCCCTAATGAAGTGATGTTTAACTTCTATGTGTTTAGCTCTAGAATGTAAAATGGGATTTTTAGAGAGACAAATAGCAGAAGTATTGTCACAGAGGATTGGAATGTTACTCTCATAGATATTGAAATCTTCAAGCTGATTTTTCATCCAGAGCATCTGAGTACTGCATCCAGCAGCTGCAATGTATTCAGCTTCTGCAGTTGATAATGCTATGGTTGGTTGTCTTTTGCTAGACCAAGAGATTAGATTGTCTCCTAGAAATTGACAGCTTCCAGAAGTACTTTTTCTTTCTGTTCTGTCTCCAGCAAAGTCAGCGTCACAATATCCTACAAGTTTATACTTTTCTGATCTTCTGTAATACAGACCAAGATTAGTAGTACCTTTCAGATATCTAAAGATTCTCTTAACTGCAGTTAAGTGAGTTTCTCTAGGATCTGATTGGAATCTAGCACATAAACATACACTGTATAGAATGTCTGGTCTAGAAGCAGTAAGATAGAGAAGTGATCCAATCATACCTCTGTAGAGCTTCTGATCTACTTTCTTACTTACCTCTTCTTTCTCCAAGATACACGTAGGATGCATGGGAGTTTTGGATATTGAACTTTCTGATAAATCAAATTTCTTCAGAAGTTCTTTTACATATTTGCTTTGATGGATATATGTTCCTTCTGATGTTTGATTTATTTGAATTCCCAGAAAGAACTTTAATTCTCCCATCATGCTCATTTCAAATTCTGCCTGCATAGATTTAGCAAATTCCTTTCCCAAGGCACTTTTAGTAGAACCAAAAATTATATCATCTACATAAATTTGACATATCAGAAGATCATTTTTAATGTTTTTACTGAAAAGAGTTGTATCCACTTTCCCTCTGATGAATTTATTTTCCAGTAGAAAATTACTTAACCTTTCATACCAAGCTCTGGGAGCTTGTTTTAAACCATATAAAGATTTTTTGAGTTTGTAAACATGTTCTGGAAATTTTGTATTTTCAAAACCAGGGGGTTGGTGTACATACACTTCTTCATCAATATAACCATTTAAAAATGCACTTTTGACATCCATTTGATATAGAATGATATTGTGATTTACAACAAATGATATTAGAAGTCTTATTGATTCTAACCTGGCGACTGGTGCATAGGTTTCTGTATAGTCAATTCCTTCTTGTTGACTATAACCTTGTGCAACCAGTCTTGCTTTGTTTCTGACGACTTCTCCTTGCTCATTGAGTTTGTTTCTGAATACCCATTTGGTGCCAATGATGTTGAATCCTCTGGGTCTAGGAACTAGATCCCACACATCATTTCTGGTGAATTGATTAAGTTCTTCTTGCATAGCCAGAATCCAATCATTTTCTGATAGAGCTTCTTCTACAGAAGATGGTTCAATCAGAGAGACAAGTCCTAGTAGCGTCTCTTCAGAGTTTTTGAATGAGGATCTTGTTCTGATTGGTTCTTCTTTCTTTCCCAAGATTTTATCTTCTGGGTGATTAATATTGCTTCTGGAAAGCTTCTTCTGGATGGGTTCTTCAGGTGTTGATGGAGCAGTTGTATTGTTTTGAACTTTAGAAGATTGATCTTTAGAAGTTCTGTTTGTAGAGATTTCTACTTCTATATCTGCAGTAAATTCATTCTGCTTTGGTTTTTCAGAACCAAGCTTATCATCAAATCTGACATGAATTGATTCTATCACAATACGTGTTTCTGTATTGTATACTCTGTATCCCTTAGAACGTTCAGAGTATCCTAACATATAACACTTTTGTGCCTTAGAATCAAATTTATTCAGAGTATCAAGAGTGTTTAACATAAAACAAATACATCCAAAAGGATGAAAATAAGAAATGTTGGGCTTTCTGTTCTTCCACAATTCATAAGGAGTCTTTTCAAGAATAGGTCTTATAGAGATTCTATTCTGAATGTAACATGCTGTATTTACTGCTTCTGCCCAAAAATGTTTAGCCATATTAGTCTCATTGATCATGGTTCTGGCCATCTCTTGTAAAGTTCTATTTTTACGTTCTACAACCCCATTTTGTTGTGGAGTTCTAGGACAAGAAAAATCATGAGAGATGCCATTTTCATTAAAAAAAGATTCTAATTGTTTATTTTCAAATTCTCCACCATGATCACTTCTGACTTTTATGATCTTTGATTCTTTTTCATTTTGAACTTGTTTGCAGAAGTTAGAAAATACAGCAATTGACTCATCCTTGTGTCTAAGAAACTTTACCCATGTCCATCTGCTGAAGTCATCTACGATCACCAATCCATACTTCTTGCCACTGACAGAAGCAGTTTTCACTGGTCCAAATAAGTCAATGTGCAGAAGTTCTAATGGTCTAGAGGAAGATACAACATTTTTAGCTTTGAATCCAGTTTTTGAAAATTTGCCTTTCTGACATGCTTCACATAGAGCTTCTGAGTTGAACTTCAAATTTGGAAGTCCTCTGACTAGATTGAGTTTGTTAAGTTGAGATAATCTTCTCATATTAATATGTCCCAATCTTCTGTGCCAGACCCATTGCTCAGTTTCCATAGACATTAGACATTTTACATTTTGACTTTTTAATTCTGAAAGCTTTATTTTATAAATGTTGTTCTTTCTCTTTCCACTAAAGAGGATTGTTCCATCTTTCTGACTAACAGCTTTACAGAACTTTTGATTAAAGATTATGTCATAGCCATTATCACTTAATTGACTTATGGATAATAAATTATGCATTAATCCTTCTACAAGTAGAACATTAGATATAGAAGGAAGATTTCCATTACCAATAGTTCCGGAGCCAATAATTCTTCCTTTTTGATTGCCTCCAAAACCTACGTGGCCTCCATCTTTTAATTCAAGACTTTGGAACATATGCTTTCTTCCCGTCATGTGACGTGAGCATCCAGAGTCCAGGTACCATGATTGGTGTTTCAGTTTTGCTGTTAAAGACATCTGCAACATACACAATTTTATCCTTGGGTACCCATATTCTTCTGGGTCCTTGTTTGTTAGATTTTACAAACTTCTGATTTATTTTGGGTTTTAAATCAGAACTTGTAGAGCAAGATGACTCACTAGTGTATATAAGATCATGATTATGACCGTAGGTGAAATGAGAACTTAGAGGAGTATTAGTATTTATGACAATGTCATCAATATTTTTTAATTTCAGAGTTTCATTATTTTTCACATAGCCTATGCCTCTTCTTTCATTTCTGCTAACACCATAGATCATAGAAGCAATCTTACTTCTATCTAAGCTTTTAGTAAGAAATTGTTGAAAACTATAATCATATTGTTTTATGATATTATCAGAATTGATTAGATCTTCTAATTCAGATTTCTTCTGAGCTTTGAGCTTCTCAAAAGAGTTTTTACATTCAAAGAGATTTTCTTTCAGCTCAGAGTTTTCTGTTTTTAGTTTTCTAACATCTTCTAATTCAGACACTAGACTTTGTTTAACGTCTTTGTATTTGAATTGAAGCTTCTGATATTTTTCAAGAATTTCTGAAAGACTAGCTTCTAACTCAGATCTAGAGAATTTAGAAAATACCTCTTCTGAGTCTGATTCTAACTCTGATTCTGATGAGTGATCATCTTCTGGTATATTTGCCATTAATGCAATATTAGCTTGTTCATCTTCAGAATCTGACTCTGCTTCAGATGATTCAGAATCATCCCATGTTGCCATGAGACTCTTTTTCTTTTCTTTGCTGAATCTGTTTCTGGGTTTGTCTTTCTGAAGTTTTGGACATTCACTTTTATAGTGTCCTGGTTCTTTGCATTCGTAGCACACAACTTCTTTGCTTCTGGGTTTCTTGTGACTGGATGTTGATTCAGAATAATTGTTTGATCTTCTGGTATTTCTGAACTTCTTCTGACGATGCTTCCAGAGTTGTTGAACTCTTCTTGACAGGAGAGATAATTCATCTTCTTCTGATGAGCATCCAGAGCTTTCTTCTTCTTCTGCCTGTAAAGCTTTAGAAACATGTTTGTTAGATTTAAGAGCTACAGACTTACCTTTCTTCTGGGGATCATCTTCTTCTAATTCAATCTCATGACTTCTCAAGGAGCTGATCAGTTCTTCTAAGGAAATTTCATTCAGATTTTTTGATAATTTTAAAGCAGTGACCATGGGTCTCCAGGCTTTTGGTAAACTTCTGATGATTTTCTTCACATGATCTGCTGTTGAGTAGCCTTTGTCCAGAACTTTTAGTCCAGCAACCAGAATTTGGAACCTTGAAAACATTTTTTCAATGGTTTCATCTTCTTCCATCTTGAAAGCTTCATACTTCTGGATGAGAGCTAGAGCTTTGGTCTCCTTGACTTGAGAGTTGCCTTCATGTGTCATCCTTAGAGAATCAAACATGTGTTTGGCTGAATCCCTGTTTGTGATCTTCTCATATTCTGTGTACGAGATGGCACTTAGAAGTATGGTTCTAGCTTTGTGATGATTTCTGAATTCCTTCTTCTGTTGAACTGTCATATTTTTTCTTTCAATCTTCTGACCATCTTCTCCAACAGGATGAATATATCCATCTGTCACCATGTCCCAGAGGTCTCCATCTAGAGCTAGAAAGAAACTCTCTAGAACATCCTTCCAGTAGTCAAAGTTGTCACCATTGAACATTGGTGGTTTGGCATTGATCTTGTCATTCTGATAGTCATTGTTAATTCCAGTTTCTGCCATGTGTTTATCTTCTAGATCTTTTACTGACACGGTTAAGTGTAATACTCAGAACCTAGAGCTCTGATACCAATTGAAGGTGGCAAAACACAAGGAAGGGGGGTTGGAATTGGGTTTTCTGGAATAATTAAAATTAACTTCTAATGACACGTTTACTTTATCCTGGTTCGTTTGAACTCAAACTACATCCAGTCCACCCGCCAAGGTGATTTTGCCTCTACTGAGGTCTTAATCCACTATTCAATAAGAATACACACAAAGACCTATAGTCAATGTCTTCTTGAGTCTTCTGACTAAACTTAGTCACTCAAGGAAAAAGATAATTATTACAAGAATAATAATAAAGACGTAACTAGAACGCTTCTAGATAAGCAGGTATCACTAAGTGATAGTTACAACAATAAGCACAAGATAAAATGATTAGCTTAAATATATGAGATACGTTGTAATGCGTTGCGTTGGTTACTGATTTCTTCAAATGATGTCCTTTATATAGTTCTTGATAAAGTAGCCGTTGGAGACATCTTGAACCAAATTAGGATATACTTTAATACCTTAATTTCTTTCCATAAGTAGAGATACTTGTCTTTGTATATTAAAGAACATATTCTTTAATTAAAGTCTTTTAATAAGGATACCAGCATCTTCTAAGCGGAAATCAGAGATAATAAATAATATATGCGCAGCCAATAAATGTGCCATTTAATGCTGGATTCTTCTTTGAGCGTATCTTCTATAATGTCTCTTTATAGCTCATACGGATTACTTAAACAAGATTATCTTCTACACAAGAGTAAGTATATTCATTAGAACTTCTAATATGAAAGGCTTTGTTATCATCAAAACACTTAGAGGATCAGAACCACATTTGTTCTAACACAACAAAGTAGTGTGGGTCAGCATATATTGTCTCAGTCGGCGAGAAGCCCACGCTAAAGCACAACAAGTTTTCTCGAGCAGTGAATAACGTTGTTCACAGTCGGTAAACTTTTTGCTTAGGTAGTATATTGCATACTCTTTTCGACCAGACTCGTCATGCTGGCCCAACACACACCCCATTGACTCTTCTAATACTGTCAAGTACATTATTAGAGGTCTTCCTTCAAATGGAGGCATAAGTATTGGAGGTTCTTGTAAGTATTCCTTGATCTTGTCAAAAGCCTTTTGGCAGTCTTCATTCCACCTGACCGTTTGTTCTTTTCTCAACAATTTGAACAAGGGTTCGCAGGTTGCCGTAAGGTGTGATATGAACCTTGAGATGTAGTTCAATCGACCTAAGAACCCTCGAACTTCCTTCTCTGTCTTCAGTGCAGGCATCTCTTGAATAGCTTTGACTTTATCGGGGTCAACTTCAATCCCTTTCTCGCTCACAATAAAACCCAGCAGCTTACCAGATCGCACCCCGAATGTGCATTTGTTGGGGTTCAACTTCAGTTGGTACTTCCTCAGACGTTTTAACAACTTTAGCAGATTTACCAGATGGTCTTCTTCAGTGAGGGACTTGGCGATCATATCATCCACATAACATTCGATTTCCTTATGGATCATATCGTGGAATAATGTCACCATAGCCCGTTGATACGTTGCACCGGCATTCTTGAGCCCAAATGGCATTACCTTGTAGCAGAACGTGCCCCAGGGTGTGATGAAGGTTGTCTTCTCCATGTCTTCAGGTGACATTTTAATCTGATTGTATCCTGAAAATCCATCCATGAAGGAGAATACCGAGAACTGAGTCGTATTATCCACCAATACATCAATGTGAGGTAAAGGGAAGTCGTCTTTCGGGCTGGCTCTGTTTAGATCCCGGTAGTCAACACACATCCTCACTTTGCCGTCTTTCTTAGGCACAGGTACTATATTAGCAACCCACGGTGGATAGCTAGTTACGGCAAGGAACCCGGAGTCCCATTGCTTTTGTACCTCTTCTTTGATCTTCATTGCCATGTCTGGGCGAGTATGGCGCAGTTTCTGTTTAACCGGCGGGCATTCTTCTCTCAAAGGCAGCTTGTGCACAACAATGTCGGTATCCAACCCTGACATATCTTGATAAGACCACGCAAACACATCCACGTACTCTTGAAGCAGGTCAATCAGTTGTCTCTTCACTGAGTCTTGCAAACAGGCCCCGATTTTAACTTCTTTCACGTCTTCATCTGTACCAAGATTGATCGTTTCAACCTCCTCCTGGTGAGGAGTAATAACCTTTTCCTCTTGTCTTAACAATCTGGCTAGCTCTTCAGGAAGCTCATACTCTTCTTCAACCCCTTCATCAGCTTGATTGATTGGATTGTCAAAGTCATACGAAGTCATAGCCGTGCTGTTGTTGGTGCTGTCTGGAAGGCACACTCTGCAAGGGTTCAGTTTGTTCATTTTAGTGATTTGATTTTAATCTCGTTTAGAAAAGTGAAATAAAGTTGTCATTTTGAAAACACTGCCATTTATTTTTTGTACAAAAAGAAAAATGGAAAAACAGTGAGCGGAAAAGAAAAAGACTCATTTGCAAAAAGATGTCTGATATTTCATTGATTAATCTTGTTGCACAAAAAGTACAGATGGCCCGATTACAAAATGAGTCTTGTCATCTTGGGCAAGATGCAAGACTTTGATGCATGCTATAAAAATACAGGAAATAATAATTACTCTGCATGAGTAACTCTTATAATTTCCTGGGAAGACCAGTTCGAGATACTGCTCCCCGGGATCTTTGGACGGATCCAACTCTCCAGGTTGCGGTCGCTTTCATCCTCGTCTTCCAAATTGTTGACAGCATCAGGGGTGAGCATCCCCCCACTAACAAAGTTGGGCTCCTTGGCAGCCTCTGCTTGATCTTGTTGAGTTGGTTTGTAACCCAACCCAAATCTATCCTCTTTCTTCTCCACCGGTAACAGCTTGCCCCAACCTTGGGAATTTCCTTCTTCAACAACCTTCCGGGCTTGTTGGTATGATGTCATTGAGGTTCCAGGTACAGCAGATGTTTCGTTTATGTTCAAGGCCTCAAACCCTTGACTCATTGTTTCGTGGATCTCCCCATCCATCTCAATGTATTTGTAGGTAGCCAGATGGCTAACAAAAATATCCTCCTCTCCACAGATAGTAACGACTTGACCCTCCCACTCGAATTTTAACTTCTGGTGAAGGGTTGAGGTCACGGCGCCAGTGGCGTGAATCCATGGCCTACCCAATAGACAGCTGTAGGCAGGCTGTATATCCATCACGTAGAAGGTCGTTTTGAAAGTTTGTGGGCCAATCGTTATGGGCAACTCAATCTCCCCCAGAACCGATCTCTTAGAACCATCGAAAGCTCTCACCACCAGGTTGCTGGGACGTAATGCCAACCCGTCATACTCTAGCTTCACAAGGGCTTTTTTAGGTAAGACATTGAGGGATGACCCTGTGTCTACCAGCACATGGGAAAGGACTGCACCTTTACATTCAATGGTAATGTGCAAAGCCTTGTTATGGTTGCGGCCTTCCGTAGTCAAATCAGTGTTGGTGAACCCTAGTCCATGACTAGCATTAACATTTCCAACCACAGCTTCCAACTGATTGACGGTGATCTCTTCAGGCACATAAGCTGCGTGCAAGACTTTTAGTAATGCGTTCCGATGAGCCTCGGAGCACATAAGCAATGATAGGATTGAGATCTTGGAAGGCGTCTGGTGAAGCTGATCCACTATTTTGTAATCACTTTTCTTGATGATTCTCATGAACTCATCAACTTCTTGATCAAAGGGTGTTTTCAAAGTTTCTTTAACAATCTGCTCTTCCTGCACCAGGCTTTTCCCCTTTGCCTTGGCAGAAGCTTCTGCTTCGGCAGTGGGTCTTTGAATTTGTGGAGCAAAGAGACGTCCGCTTCGAGTGAAGCCTCCGCCTCCTCCCACATTGTCTATTTGTGGTGCAGGGGTTGATGATTCAAAAGTGATTTTTTGTCCTTCGCAGTATAGGTCAGAGCCGTAATGCCACGGGATGGCATTACTGCTTTCATAAGGTACTGGCCCAGGCACTGTGATAGTGACTGGACTGATTGCAGCTGCGGAAGGGACTGTGATAGTCTGTGGATCGTAGTATATCGTGACTGGTGCTCTGATGGGAGTAGCACTTAGTGAGTTGTAGGCAGAGTTATTTTCTGGATCGTAATAAATTGTAACGGTTGAGACATCTTCACTGTTTGTTGCTGAGGTTGTAGGAGACATTGTTGGAAGGATGGGTGTTGTTGTTGTAGGAGATTCAAAGTTAAGTGGTGCTGAAGTTGTAGCAGGAATGTTTGTTGATATCTGGTCAGTTGAAATGACAGATGAAACATTTGTTGATGAAGCCGAAGAGTTGTCGGGAACAATTGTTGTTGCAGTTGTAGGAGATACTGGAATTGTTGCTGATGAGATTGCTGGATTTGTTGGAATTGATGTTGTAACTTGAAGCAGGCCACTTCGGATGAGACCATCTATGCCATCCCTCAAGTTATCACACCCATTTACTGAAATGTTGCAGTAAGCACACCCTAACTCACACCCCGGGAACATTTGACATTCGAGGAGTTGAGCCTTAATCTCTACCAACGGTGTCCGAATCTGACCCACACTGGTTATTGAATAAGACGGCTTGTCTTCTTCAATAGCATTGATTCTGGGGCCACCATGGTTTGGCATAGGGTTCTTGTTAACATTGGGTGGTGGTGCGAAGTTCAGAGCTTTAGAGTCTACCAGGTCTTGTACCTTCATGCGCAGAGCTCTGCACTTTTCTGTACTGTGGCCAGGTGCATTTGAATGAAAAGCACATCTGGCATTGGAGTCATAATTCCTGGGTAGACTATTAGGATCTGGAGGTGCCAACGTCCTTAGCTCAACTAGGTTGAGTTTCAGGAGTTGTGGCAGCAATGTTGCATAGGGCATAGGGATCGGATCGATCACCCTATTGGCCTGAGAAGGTCTCTGTTGGAATGGTCTTTGCTGACTGTTGTTGTTGGTGTTGTTGTAGTTTCTCGGAGGATACTGAGTTTGTTGCTGGTACTGAGGTTGTTGCTGATAATTTTGTTGCGGAGGTTGATAAACTGGTTGCGGATGAGCTGGAGCGGGAATGGTGACTGCTGCCACGGATCTATGAACATATTGGGATCTGCCCCTGTTGGTGTGGATAGCATTGGTCTCACCAGTTCTTCTTGGGCCTGCAAAAGGCTTCCTTGCATTGCTGGATGAGCTGGCACCGTTGTCAGAAATCTTGCCCATCTTTAACAGGCTCTCAATTCTCTCTCCAGCTATGACAACATCTGCAAAGCTAGTGGAAGAGAAAGCAGCTAGCCTGTCAATGTATGTTCCTTGGAGGGTGTTCATAAACATATCTGCCATCTCCCTCTCTGACATAGGTGGCTGAACAGCAGCAGCCAATTGCCTCCATCTCTGGGCATACTCTCGGAAACTTTCTCTTGATGACTGTGACATTCCCATTAGGAGGGTCCTGTTGGGTGCCATATCTAAGTTGTACTGATACTGTCTGATAAAGGCCTCTGCCAGGTCCTTCCAACACCTGATAGTTGCTCTTGTCAGATGAGAGTACCATTCTCTTGAAGCTCCCGTCAAGCTGTCCTCAAAATAAAACATCCAGAGCTTCTCGTCCATGGTATAGGCCTTCAGCCTCCCCAGAAATGATTGTAAGTGGGTCCGGGGGCATGAAGTCCCGTTGTATTTTTCAAAACAAGGAGGCTTAAACTTATGGGGAATCCTGACCCCGTCTACCAAGCCCATGTCCATAACATCGAAACCCAAAGAGTTTTGAGACTCTAAGGATCTTAATTTCTCAGCTATCTCATCCAGCCTTCTGTCATAAGCTTCCTCCCCAGCACCCATCACTGTGAACTGATCCTCCTGGGGGTCTTCTTGCAGTACCCTGCCTGCAGTGGCAGTCCCCTGAACATTAGCAGGAATGTTGATCTCTGGATGAAAATGGGGTCCAAATACCGGGGGATTGACATGAGGTTGGACCCTCTCATTGTTGCTTGTGCCAGCAGTCCCTATATGTGGATCTTCCTGGTTCTGCCTTTCCACCATTGCTCTCAATCTTTCCTGGCTCTGAGCCATGTTGTTCATCACTTCCATAAACTGCGTCATCTGAGTTCTCATTTCCAATCTTTCGTTTGCCATTTGATTTCTGACCTCTGCAAGGTCCTGTTGTACCTGATCCATTTGTATGCCCGGAAGGTTGTTACGGGTTGGATATCGGTGCAGACGGTTGAGTGGAAATACCCGGCGTCGAGCAATAGTTCCTGAACATCACAACAGAGTTAGCAACAATAAAACAAAAACCTACAAAACAAACAAAAGGTTAGCATGCAATGCAGTATGCTTATTTGTTTTCAAGGTATCCGGCTTGGCATTCGGTTTTGACCCTTCCAGACCCTTGAAGATGCTGTTGATGTTGCTTTGGAAGTAAACTCGGATAGAACAAACTGATACATATATTATAAAAGGCAAATGGTACATAGTTTGTTTACAAATACAAGCCCTCTGAGGGGTCAAAATACATTACAAGAAAATAAAAGTACATGGAATGAAAGCAACAACAAGCAAATGGTCAAACACCAAGACCAAACTCATCCTCCCGAACTTCCTTGAGAAGTGCTTCGGTCACAGGATCAGCTGGACGCTCCGTGAGATTCCTGATAAGGAGGTTCCGGGTAGTAACAACTGCAGTTAGCTTCTTGTGTTGACTTTGGTCCTTTGACCTCTTCACTCCAGCTTTGATCTTCAGCTCTGATATCTCCCTCTGGGCTGCTGCCAGGGCTTCCTGCTGCTCTTTTGCACTTGCTTCCAGCTGCTCTATCTTGTCTTGGACCCTCTTATCCTCCAAAGTACGAGCTTCGGTGATCCTGACCCACCTAGCTTGACTCTCTTTCAGATACAAGTCTGTCCTGGCTTTCTGGAACTGGGCTTCCTTGCAAGCATTCTTCAGAATTTGTTCTCCAGCCCTAGACTTCTTGATGTAATCCTCAGACTTCTCAATTTTAGCCAGATGCTCTACTCTCAGCTTCTCTAACCTCTCAATGTCCAACCTACCATCACTCCTCTCCCGGAGGGTCTTCTGCAAAGCCTGAGTCAACTTCTACTTTCTTTCTTTCAAACCCTCAAACTCCTCCAAACTGACAGTGGCAGGGGGTGGTGCTGAGGATGGCCCAGGCATATCCTCCATGGTAAAGGGCATTCCAGAGAATTGAGCCCTGGCATGGGACCATTCATAATATTGTGCTGATGCTACATTGTTGCACTTCCCCAGAATGGTTACTCCCTTAGTTTGAACATTTTCCCAGGCCCAGGCTGCCTTCCTAACAATAGCCAGATTAGGCTTGTTTTCACAATAAAGAGTCTCAGCCAAGTCTTGTGCCTTAGGAGTGTGGACAAGTGCATAGCCCAGTTGCCTTTTGAGCAGCAGAGGATTGTAATTAATGCTACCCTTAACTCCTATCAGGGGCACATTGGGAAAATGCCCACAACTGGTGATGATATCCCTGCCCTTTGTGCTTTGAGTGCACCATCTGATATCGGCTGAAGTCAGAGCAGTGAGTCTTCTAGCCCAGTTTCTCTGCTGATGAGGATTCAAAAATGCATCTGTCTTGGGCAAATGCTTGAGAAGCCAAGTATGGAACAAAGGAGCACAACACCTCACTAATCTTCCCCTCTGCTTTTCATTCCTCTAGTGCACCGAGTAGTAAAAATCCCCCAATAAAGTGGGCACTGGATTCCTCAGGATGAAAAGATGGATTGCATTCTTGCTAATGAATCGAGGCTCATCTGCAAATAATATGATCCCATATATGCTCAGGGCCAATAAAGCACAGACTGCTTTCCACTCTCCTAAAGAAGCTTTCAGGGTAGCTTGAGAGATCAAGAAATCCAGGTGCAGGCCAGGGATTCCAGCCTTAGTAGTCATATGCTGCCCAATCAGAACTGGCTCCAGATGCAATGCCTTTGCTACCTCTTCATTACCAGGAAAGACCATCTCAGGGTTGAAAGGGACTCCACCCCTGATAGGTATACCAACCAATGATGAGTATTCTTCCAATAAAGGGCCCAGCTGAAAGTCCTGAAAAGTGAAACACCTCAGTGGGGGATCATAAAACTGAAGGCAAGTGTGAATCAGGCTCCTCTGTGAAGGGTCCAAATCCATAACCACATCAAGTATATCTCCATAGTGTTCCCTGAACAGTGGTATATGGTCTGGAGTGATCAGGGTCTGAATCCTCCTGATGTCAGCTAGCTCAGGCTGGAAGAAGTGGTAGGAGATGTTATTCTTTTTAGGTGCCATGTTGTTGAGGGTGAGTTGAGACAGGTGCTGATGATAACACTGAATGATGGGCCACTGATTGGCTGGTGCAGGTGACTGAAGCAGATAGCTGATAGCTGAAGCAGATGCTGATGAAGATAGGTCTATACCGATGATGGGGTCAAAACCAAGCCAAATGCAATATGGATACCCTGAAAAAAAAATAAACAAATGTCAAAATGATGCAATGAGGATGTATGCAAATGATATGCAAGGGTTTGCGACTGAGCGGGATCTGATCAAGTGCTCTGATATAAGTCCAGGTACATTCAAGAAATCCAGATGGAGGTCTATAGGTCCAGTAACCAAGGTGGGGGGCTCAAATAAAGAGCCACATGTCCAGGGTTTAGAATCACAAGAACTGTTCCAACATGGAGTATTCTTAATCGAATCAAGTAACAGGGTATGTTGAGGCCAAGGGTACCTGCAAACCTGTAAACAGCCCAACCCCCTCACAGGTGGTGTTCTAAAACAAGGATCCTCAGACTTGGATCAGTTATGAGAAGTGTAAACACTTCTAACCCGGAGGTACAGTGTTTACAATAACCATAAAAGTTCCTCCTCTAATTCACCTCAGTTTCTGAAGGTCAATACTAAAGGTCATCCAGACTTAGCAGGCTTCCCAGATAGCCCTAGCATTGCAGGAAATCTGCAACACAGAGTTCTCAAGAAGAAACCCATATCTGAACTGTGTTTCATATTCCCGCACCAGACCGAGATGGAATGGGAAAGAATATGAACCACTCTAGCCTAGGTGTCACTCAGGTCCCAGGTATAGGACCTTAACTCTCAATGGAACACCCACCCACCAAAGCAAACAAACAGATCCAGCCAGCACAGTATGACAGTATGATATATGTAAAGCTATAAAGAAAGCAGTAAAGCAACTGTACATAAAGCAAGAATAAATACAAAAATACAAACACAAATAAGCACATAACACCCCAGTAAACACAAATCAAACAAGAGCTAGGAGGAACCCACAAAAAGAACCAGAAGCCCTGGTTGCAGTATAAGGGTCCCCAGCAGAGTCGCCAAGCTGTCGCTCCCGATAAGTGGGACCAGGCCCAGATAAAGGTACAGACGCGAACGGTCGGCGAGAGGGACAATGAGAACACACAGCCGTGAACTCACTGGGAATGAATAGAGTCTCCAGCTAGGCATTTTTATCCCGGAGGAAAGGTAATGCTGCATAGACCTAGAAAGAGATGGATAAGACGGTTGCGAACCAGAGAGACTGAGAAAGGGGGTTGGTTACAACCTGGGAAGGTATTAGCACCCAGATTGTCCGTCGTACTCGACGGGATCCACGCTTGAAAGATTTGTGTTTTAAAGGGGTAGTGTCAGTGCAATCTGTGTGTAAAAGAGCCGGAAGAGGATGTACAGGTGTCAGTGTAAAAGGAGTGAAGTGTATAATGATGTGTCAGTGTAAGAGTGAAAATGAATTGCTCATGATAATGAGGCTAAGAGAAAGATGCTGGAAAGAGGGGGAATATACAGAGACTTTTGTTCGATAACTGTTAAGTTATGCCTACGTATCCTCTCGTGCAATGAGGAAGTCAGAACACCGTAGTTCGACCCAAAGAGACTGAAAGATGAATTGACTTGTGAACTGCTTGCTTGTCTATGCTCAAGTGTATGACCTGTCTGGCTCAGGTGCTAACTGTCTTGCATTAGACGGAAGAAACAAGTTCTCGTTTGTGAGTGAATGAGATGAGAAAAGAATCCCGAAGGAGACGATTATTGTTTGTTTTTTTGTATTTTCAGTCTTTTATTGCTTTTGAAAGTTTGTCATAAGTTAATGAGCTTAAGCCTAAACCAATGGATTTAGTAAACTCATCACATCATCCCTCTGATTAGGGGTAATGAGAATACCTTAAGTGTGAAGTCAGCTTCTCACACTTAATCACCTTTGGTGTAGGATTAAGATCATTAACCTACTTGTGATTATTTAGATATTTTTGTTGTTTTTGTTTAGTGTTGAGTAATGAGGTTAAGCCGTAATCAGGGATTAAACAGACTCATTACACCATCCTAATAGAAGGATAATAGATGAGAATGTTTAAGCTGAGGAAAGCTCCTCAACTTAATCCATGATTAGGGATTAAACTCATGACAAAACAAACCTTTGATTAGGTGGATTTTATTTAATGATATGATGAAGAAATGTTTTTTAGGGTTTGTAAGACAACTTGAGGGGGACTTGTCCATTAACACTAGGGTTAGTCCTTCTTAACCAATTAAGGAAGAATTAGAACCCTAATGCAAGGCCCAAGTTACAAGTGTGATGTCTTAATGATTATTAGATGGATTGATTAAGAGATTTAAACACATTAAGGGTTTAACACTTAGGATTAAAGTTATATACTCCATCCTAATAGAAGGATGCAGGCATAAGCTTAATCACAAAGCCTTAAAGCCTTTAGGGTTTAGTCCCTGATTATGAGGTGAGAAGAGAAGACTCAAAGAGAGACACAAAGGTAAAACTAAGGGGGGAGACTAATCAAAACCCTAATCATTGTCATGCTTGGTTGTTCCTAAGGTTTGTGAGGTTAACAAGATAAATCTTCAATGGAACTACCAGGAAGCAGATGAAAAGATCAGGAGAAGCAAAGTAACTTGCTTCATTCAAGAAGTCAAGTCACTTGAAGAGAGAAAGTGGGAAGAAGAAGAATGAGCAAGCTCAAACTCAAACACATACAAAAAATGCAGCAAGGATGCATAAAAGAGATGAAGGGAAGTTATGAGAAGTGAAGGCAAATTCACTTCTCAAAGTTGCTTACCACCTGAAAAGTTAGAAAAGAGAATGCAATGCAATGCAAAATGAGATGAAATGGTATGATGAAAAACCAAACCAGAAGCACATACATGATATTAATGATGCTATGAGATGCTACAAACCAGAAACAACACATGTGGATGATCATGCAAGCTTATGAATGCAAATGAAGCAAGTTAAGACACATGAACATACATGAAAAGTTATGAGATGCATATGGCATACAACATGGCAAATGAAAGATGCAATGATCAAAAAAGCTTTAAATATGTCTTATGATGTTAAATGAATCACATGAATGCATAAAGCATCATGGCAAGTCAAGGTATGAATGCAAATACAAGATGGATGCATATGGAAGCCCAAATTAGGGTTTATGATCAAAGCAACAAACACAAACCAAAATCAGAAGCAAACAACATTATAAAAAATTGAAAATGCACTCAAAGGACCCCTAATCCTATACTAACCCACTGCCCAAAGGAGAGGTCTCAACTCCTAACCTAACTCAAGATATGATTTTCCTAAGTTTTCTAGGGTTTTAGGGTTCCTTAACAAGAAAATTACCAAACAAATAGAAAATGAGAGATCAAATCATGGCCATTTAATCTCACAAACTACATGCTAAACACAATGCAATGCAAAAAGAATCAAGGTCCAACTCTTTAGGGTTAGGTAGAAATGATTTTTGGAAGTTTGGATCAAAATAATGCATAAAAATGATTTTAATTCCATGGAAAATCTTCAAAATACATAAAGATCAAAAATAAATTTGGTTTGAGGGTTGGACAATGTTTCTAAATGTTTTTAAATGTTTCATGAATTTTTTGGTGATTTTTAAATACCTAAAAGTATTTTTAATTAATTAATTCTCATTAATTAATTAAAAAGAAACTTTTAAATATTTAAAAATACTTTTTTAATGCTAAAAATGAAAATAAAAATATTTTTGGGTTTTAAAAATTAATGAAACTCTTGACAAAAAATTTCATAATTTTTAAATGGTTTTTACTATTTTAAATAAATTGTACAAATTAAATGAGAAAAATTGAAATAAAAATAAAATAAATGGAAGTATGCTAAATGAGAGGCTGAGATTGAATCTGGAGATGAAGCCATTGACTGCGCGCCAGATCTAATGGTTGGTATTCAAACTGAGTTAAACATAATTATGAATTAATTAAATGAGATTAGGGTTTAATGAGTGCATCTGGGCCACACGTACACGCGCGAAGTCAAACAAGTCAACTGATCCAACGCACGAAATTCAAACTTCCTTAATTACAGGGATTAAAACCCTAATTATTTTCAGGTGGCCGGAGAAGACCTCCGGTCGTCTTCTCCGGTGGGAACCCCACCTGAAAATCCCTAGAATCTTCAAAACGTAACTAAAATGAAATCTAAAAACACAGAAATGATTCCCACAACCCACTGAATCAAAACCCTAAAACAAACATCATTTATATTGCATCAAACACATGAATCGAAACAAAAGAAAAATTAGGGCAAGAATTTCAGAACACGATTACACCCTCATTTTTCCACCATTTTCAAAACCAATGATATATTCATGATCAGGGAGGAATATAGAACAGCTTAGGAACTTAAAAAATCATTTCTGGAAAAAAAGTTCTTGAGCTACCTGAGTTTTGAAGCTTTCAGTTTTGCAACTTTCTGGCCTCTCCTCTTTGTGCAATCTACTCCCTTTGGTCCCTTGATGAGGTCTGGATGTTTAGAGAGAGTTTGTGATGGCTGGTTTGGGAGTTTGAAGCAGTTCTGTCCAAGCTCAGGTGAGAATCGTGTTCTGGATTCTATGGCTTTCAGGCTGTTTTGAGTGTTGGTTTGTGTTCAGTGAAGCATGGTGAGATGATTGGTGGAGTTTGTTTGAGTGTTTATGGCCTGTGGAGTGAGTTTCGAATGTTCTTGCAAGTGAGAGTGGAAATGTGAATGTGTTGCTCTTGCTGGTTTCAGGCCCCTGTGTTATGTTGCTTGGCTTGCCATTTGTTTGTATAAACAAATGCAATTGGTCAAAGGATGTGACCTGTGCTTTTGTGATAGGTGTGCTAGCTTTTGCCAAAATGTCAACTTCTTGTAAGAGAGGGCATGGGCAACTTCTAGCCAAGTACAAAAGGCTTGTCTGGCGCAGCATGGTGTGAGGGAAAGGCTAGTGTGATTCAGTATCCAAGGCAGCAAGTGGATGAGGTGTGATGATGGTTTTTGCAACTTGCTCACTTTTAATTCTCATGGAAATATCTTGCCTCACAAGCCATGAAACATGAGAAACTCTTGGTCCATTATGACTTTTAGGTCACATGTGATGTTTGTGTAATGGCTTGACATGAATTAGAAGTCACTAATGCCTTTGGTACAAGATTTTGCAAATTTCTCATTTGGTGCACATCTTGAAATTTAGTGATTTTAGCCAACTTTGATGCACCATAACTTTTGATCCAAAATGAATTAGGTCATGTTCTTGTACTTTTTGAAAAGGGAAAAATCTAATCTACAAATTTCATGACCAAAGTTTTTCCATTTGAAGCATTTTTGGATCAAAAAGTAAGGGTTGAAAAAGTTGCATAAAATGACATTTCATTAAAAGTCAACCTTGCCCAAAAAAGTCAACTTTGCAAAAACTTGTAATTCTTGAATTTTGTGAACTTCAAACCTCTTCCATGATCAAATAAAGATCAAATACACTCAAAATGATGAAGATCACCCCTTGGTTGGGTCATTGGGGGTCTCAGATGCCCTGATTTTGCACTGACTTGTCTGAAAAGTCAACTCTTGATCAGATGACTTCCCCATGGAATTTCTTCATGAAAATTGATATGCATACTCCCTATAACATATAGAGACCAATAGAAACAAGAATGACCAAAAAATTTGGAGTTATGGCCTCTGAAACCAAAACCCTAATTTTAGGTCAACTGTGCAGTCAAACCTGGCTCTACTTCCATACCAAACCCAGTTCTTGTGATTCTTTGGAATACTTGACTTTGAGAGGATATAATATGATGCTTGAACACACATGGACCCCCTTGAAATGATTGATGACCTTTGGAGTGGCTCAAGAAGCTCTTGGATTGCTCAGATCACAAACCCTAGATGCAGATGACTTAGAACCAATGCAAAGACTCAAAATTGTGGTATGAGATGTTATGATTGTGTTTATGCATATGAAATGATCATAATCCATGGTGTGAATGGGTGAGGGCAAATTTGGGGTGTTTACAGCATCTCATATTGCATTTTTGCTTCAATACATTGTTTCTAGGTCATCTGCATCTAGGGTTTGTGACCTGAGCCATCCCTGAGCTATTTGAGCCACTCCAAAGGTTATCAATCACTTCAAAGGGGTCCATGTATGTTCAAACATCATATTGTATCCCCACAAAGTCAAGAATGTCAAAGAATCACAAGAACTGAGAATGGCATGGAAGCAGAGCCAGGTTTAACTGCACATATGACCTAGAATTAGGGTTTTGGTTTCAAAGGCCATAACTCCAATTTTTTTGGTCATTATTGTTTCTATTGGTCTCTATATGGTATAGGGATCATGCATATCAATTTTCATGAAGAAATTCCATAGGGAAGGCATCTAATCAAGAGTTGACTTCTTGAGCAAGTCAGTGTAAAATCAGGGCATCTGAGGCCCCCAATGACCCAACCAAAGGGTGTTCTTCATCATTTTGAATGTGTATGATCTTTATTTGATCATAGAAGATGTTAGAAGTTCACAAAATTGAATAATTTCAAGCCATTTGCAAAGTTGCCTTTTTGGGAAAATGACTTGTAATGGAAACTTGCCATTTTGGGAAACTTTTTCAAACCTTGCTTTTTGATTCAAAAATGCTTCAAATGAGAAAACTTTGGTCATGGAAGTTGTAGAGTGGATCATTCCCTTTTCAAAAAGTACAAGAACTCATTCTAATTCATTTTGGATCAAAAGTTATGGCTTGTCAAAGTTGGACAAAATCACATAATTTCAAGTTATGTACCAAAGAGGCAAAGTTGCAAAACCCCTTGCCAAGGTAAAATGAGACCTCAAAGTGACTTCTAATCTTTATACAAACATAAGCCAATGCCTAAAATTCATAATGCACCAAAAGTTTGCCCATTTTCATGACTTATGGATCAAGAAACTTCAAAAGGGCCAAAGTTGGACAAAGTTGCAAAACATCATACAAACCCTAATCCACTTGCTAATTGGCTTCAAGACTGATCCCATGGCTCTCCTCATTCCTTACTGCGCAGAACACCCCTATTGTCATTGGCCTGCCATTGACCCATACCTCTCTTACACAAAACTTGACTTTTTGCAAAAAGACCCATACCAATCAAGCTAGGCCACACCAACTCCTCTGACCTATCCAAGAGTGATAAGTGGACCAAAAGAGACTGAACACAACACACAACTCATCCTGATCTCTCCCACAAGCCAGCATTCTCAAAAACCTCCCCTTATGCATTTTGCTTTGAATCACACAACACAGCCTTCAAACATCAAAACAAACTTCACCAAATCACTCACCATGATCCTCTGATCATTTCCCAACCATTGTTTTGGCCTGAAACCTCCCACATCAAAAATACGATTTCCACACTCCCTTGACCTGAGCTTCTGCCAACTCTCTCTGGAGGCCATATAAACTCTAGCTAAGTGTCAAAAGCTTCAAAGGAGGATCATTGGAGCTTGTTTGAACCAAAGAAGCAGCCAGAAAGTCCCTGTTTCGAAAGCTCAAGCTCAGGTAGCCATGGCATTTATTTTTCCATAACTTCCATTTTTAGTTTCTAAATGCTTCCTTATGCTTCACTGATTATCATGATGTGATTTGTTTTGAAAATAAGTGAAAAATGGCCATGTATGTTGGTTCTGAAACTTTGCCCGTGAAATGAGTTTTGTTTTGATTCATTTGATTCAATGAAAATAAATGATTTTTGGGATGGGGTTTAGGTTTAATGATGTTTGAGGAGTGATTCTGGAGATTTTGGTGAAGATTTGAGGCGTAGGGAGTGAGATAGCATGAAATGCTTGCCGGAGAAGATGACCGGAACACTGTTCCGGTCATCTGAAAGTCATTAGGGCTTCTGATTAGGGTTTAATCATAATTAGGCAAGTTTGAATGTGAGCCGTTCGTTTGCGCGGCAGGTCAATTCCCGCCCCTGTGAATTTGAATCTCAGCCATCAGATTGGTTGATTTTCTCTTTTTTCTATTTAAATTCATTTTATTTTCATTTGTTTTGCATTTATTTGTACGAATTTTTAAAAATAGCTAAAATCATTTAAAAATTATGAAATTTTTTGTCAAGGGTTTCATTAATTTTTTTAAAATCCAAAAATATTTTTATTTTTATTTTTTGCATTAAAAATTATTTTTAAATCATTTAAATGTTTATTTTTAATTAGTTAATGAAAATTAATTAATTAAAAATACATTTAGGTATTTAAAAATCATAAAAAAAATTCACATAGCATTTAAAAACATTTAGAAACATTGTCCAACTCTCAAACCAAATTTCTTTTTTGTTCTTGATGCCTTTTGATCATTTTCATTGGATTTAATTTCATTTCAAGGCAATATTTTGTTCCAAACTTCAAAAATTTCATTCTGCCTAACCATTGAGAGTTGGATGATGATTCTTCTTGCATTGAACTCCTCATAGCATTTAGTTTATAGGATAAAATTGGTTTGATTTGATCTTGCATTTTCAATTTGTTTAGGATTTTTCTTGATGAGGTACCTTAAAACCCTAGCAATCTTAGGAAATTCATAACTTTCATTAGGTTAAGAGTTGGATCCTCTCCTTTGGGTAGTGAGTTTGTATAGGTTTAGGGTATCTTTGATTGCATTTTCAAATTTTTATCATGTCATTTGCTTCTGGTTTTGAATTTTTGCTTTGCATGATGCATGAAACCCTAATTTGTGCCTTCCTTTGCATCCATCTCCCATTTGCCTGCATACCATGAATTGCCATGACATTTTGTGCATCAACATGATCCATAATACATCTTAGGACATATTAGAATCATGTTTGATCATTGCATCTTTCATTTTCCATGTTATATGTCCTTTGCATTCCATAACTTTTCATGTACATTCATGGTTCAATGCATGCTCCATCTACATCCATTGCCTTGTGTGATCATTCTCATGCCTTGCCTCATGTTTGCATCATCTCTTGGCATCATTAACATCATGTGAATGCCTCTGACTTTGGTTTGCATCATGACATTGCCTCTCATTTGCATTACATTTCATTTCTTTCACTAACCTTTCAGGTGGTAAGTTACTTTGAGAAGTGAATTTGCCTTCACTTCTCACATTCTCTTTTCATCTCTTTCATACTTCCTTTGCTGCATTTTGTATGTGTATTAGAGTGAGCTTGCTCATTCATGTTCATCTTACCTTCTTTCTTCAAGCAACTTGTCTTCTTAAGTGAAGCAAGTTGTTTTGCTTCTCTTTGCTTCTTGCTCCTTTCATCTGCTTCCTTCCTGGTGGTTTCTCTGAAGATCTTCTTGCAAACCTCATTAACCCTAGGATCTCCAAGCATGATAAAAATTAGGGTTTGATTAGTCTCCCCATTTAGTTTTACCTTTGAGTCATCCTTGAGTCTTCTCTTCTCATCTCTTAATCAGGGACTAAACCCTAAAGGCTTTAAGGCTTTGTGATTAAGCTTATGCATGCATCCTTCTATTAGGATGGAGTGTATAACTTTGATCCTAAGTGTTAAACCCTTAATGTGTTTAAATCCTTTAATCAATTCACCTAATAATCATCAAGACATCAAGCTTGTAACTTGGGCCTTGCATTAGGGTTCTAATTCTTCCTTAACTGGTTAAGAAGGACTAACCCTAGTGTTAATGGACAAGTCCCCCTCAAGTTGTCTTACAAACCTTAAAAATCACTTCTTCACCTTATCATTAATCAAAATCCATTTAACAAAGGCTTTGTTTTGTCATGAGGTTAATCCCTAATCATAGATTAAGTTGAGGAATCTTTCTCAGCTTAAATGCTCTCATCTATTATCCTTCTATTAGGATGGTGTAATGAGTCCATTAAATCCTTGATTATGGCTTAAACTCATTACTTAACACTAAACAAAAACTCCAAAAAACATCTAAATAATCACAAGTAGGTTAATGATTTTAATCCTACATCAGGGTGATTAAGTGTGAGATGCTGACTTCACACTTAAGGTATTCTCATTACCCCTAATCAGAGGGAAGATGTGATGAGTTTATTAACCCATTGGTTTAGGCTTAAGCTCATTAACTTATGACAAACTTCAAAAAGCAATAAAAGATTGAAAACACAAAAACAAACAATAACGTCTCCTTCGGGATTCTTTTCTCATCACCTTCACTCACAAACGAGAACTCGCTTCTTCCGTCTGATGCAAGACAGTTAGCACCTGGGCCAGACAGGTCATACACTTGAGCATAGACAAGCAAGCAGTTCACAAGTCAATTCATCTTTCAGTCTCTTTGGGTCGAACTACGGTGTTCTGACTTCCTCATTGCACGAGAGGATACGTAGGCATAACTTAACAGTTATCGAACAAAAGTCTCTGTATATTCCCTCTCCTTCCAGCATTATTCTTTTAGCCTCATATCTTTGAGCTCCTTATTCTTGTTCTTACACTGACACTTCTCTAATACACCTCACACTCCTTCTACACTGACACTTGCATTCTTTCCGGCTTTTGATAACACAAATTGCACTGACACTACCCCCTTAAAACACAAATCTTTTAAGCGTGGATCCCGTCGAGTACGGCGGACAATCTGGGTGCTAATACCTTCCCAGGTTGTAACCAACCCCCTTTCTCAGTCTCTCTGGTCCACAACCGTCTTATCCATGTCTTTCCAGGTTTATGCAGCATTACCTTTCCTCCGGGATAAAAATGCCTAGCTGGCGACTCTTGTCTTCTGAGTTCACCCTTGTGTGTTCTCTCTCCTTTCGCCGACCGTTTGCGTCTGTACCCCTTCTGACCTGAGGTGTCATTTGGTGGGAGCGACACATATATGTGCATAACACTTTGTGATCATCGTTTGCATAATTCAGCATCCTTTATAACATATTAATGAAGGTGTATACCTCTGGTTTTTGCATTGCATCATGAAGTCATTCACATCTTGATCCATTTTTATGCATATTGAAAATTGCATAATCTAAAAAGAATCACATAAACCATTAACTTGCATCACATAAGTGCATGATTGATGTTGCATTCTTCTTAATAATCCATTGCATTTTATTGCATAATCTTGCATTTTTTTCATTGATTGATTGCAATAAAATTCATTGTTTTGTGCATTTAAAAATTAATCCAAATCTACCTTGTTTTCATAGCTTCATTTTGAAATAGGTGTTGTAAAAATATGTTGCATTCATGTTGTTCTGACTTTTTACACCTGTGTTGCATGCTGTTTGTTAGCTGTAATAGGTTGTTTGCATTTTGCCTTGCATTTTGTAGTTGTTTGTGCTTTAGGAGTTGTAGTAGTTGCTGGATTTTCGCTTTGCATAGTTTTTAGGTCCCTTAGACTTAGGATTGAGTCTATATTAGGTCCTAGATGAATTAGGTTTTCTTGGTACTTGTTTACCTCATTCCTTTTATCATGTTTTATCCTACTAACCTTTGTTTTGTAGGGTGGTGAAGGTAAGTTCACACAACTTCTTCTAATTTTAAAATTCTTTATGCTTTCAAAGTGTATTTGCTTTAGCATTTTGCATTTAGTTTGTATAACTTCATGCTAATCCCCTTTAGGAACAACTTAGCTTCCTTAGGAAGTAAGTTGATTTCTAAGTCCTGTTTCTTTCCTTTTCCTCATTAGGATTAGAAAATCTCACTAACCTAGGTTCATCCATGCATGAAAACACTGAGATTTTTAGTCTACCTTTAGACTTTTACCTTTGGTTCGCTTTGCTTTCTTTCTCATCTCAAAGAAAAGTAAAAAAACACCTAATAAAGGTTGATCTTCTCGTACGCCATGAGACTTTTCCGTGGGTTACTTATACACGTCTCATTTCGGGGCGAGGTGTAAGGCATCTACCACGATGAACAAGTCTTAGTATGAGAAGGTTCATAAACAACAATCTCAAATAACACTTCTTTAAAAGACAGTAAACAACCAACACTCGTCTTTTCCTTTGGAAATTATTTTCTCACCTCATTCACTCTAAACGCGAACTTGCAATGACTTGTCTCATTTGCAAGATGGTAATACACTCGTACCATACGAGCCTGCAACACCTGAGCATATACATAAGCAGTTCCAGCTCATAAAAAACACAAATAAATAGTTTTCGCCTTAGTTAGGCGAACTACGTCGACTATGATCCTCATATTCCCGATGAGGTACGTAGGCAGCGGGGTAGGGCCCGTTCGAGCACAATCTTTATTTTTCCTACATTTTCCCTTTTCGTTCTTTCTTTTCCAGTTCCCTTTCTCATTCCAGTTCCAGTTAGCAGTTCTTTTATTCAGCAAGCGTGGATCCCGTCGGGTACGGTTGACGGTTTGGGGTGCTAATACCTTCCCAGGTCGTAACCGACTCCTGAACCCAGATCTTTGGTTCGCAGGACCTTATCCTTTCCTTCTCTCTTCGGTTTGTGCAGCATTACCTTTCCCATTCTTTCGTGATAAAAATGCCTGGCTGGCGACTCTACCTTTTCCACGCCACTTTCGCATTTGTACTAGGATGAAAATCCCGGGAGCGACATAGTGCTTACTTTTTCCCGTGCTACTCGAGCATCTCTTTGTGTTTGGTATAATAGTATAGATCTATAAAATAAAAATGTAAATTTAGAATAATCTCACATAAATAATTAAATATACAAATACACACGAATATTTTGAACAATCTCACTTACGTATCAACCACTTCCTTCATACTCGGATTTGTTGACCAATAATGCTCCAATGAATTCATATAATAGACTACTTCTTTTGTAGGATAAATAGCAACCAACAACCATTTCCCACTATAAAATATTAAAAAACGTTTAGATGGATAATTTCTATGCAATAAATAGAAAGATTAGAATGAAAATCTTACTTGTGTCTAGTATTATACGGTAAAAAAGAAGTTTATGTATTGGCCTCCATAAATCTCTCAATTAAGTGGTCTCTTATTGAAACTGAATTCAAACCAATTGTCGTTGCATTGACATGGGTGGAAGCAAAGAAACCAAATCTGCTTGACAATTGCGTCATGTGCATGATTTTGTCATATAAGAACCTTAAATAAAAACATATATAATAAACATTAGACTATCTTCATTGAAATGTGTAAATAAATTGTCCAGCTAAATAAATAATAGATTAATCGGAGTACCAGATGTATGCATGCATAACAACGATGCCTAATTCAAGATGCATGAAAATCTGCTCCATGTCCTCAATTCCGATTATCTCGGAATGAGGAAAACCAAAAACACCATCGTCCATGTCTATTTGACGAATACAACATTGCATCACATATGATGTTGACACAAGTGTCTCAAGACACAGTCGAAAGTGATTTGCAAGAGCTCTTTTTGCCTGCATGGTCCTTGCAGGAACCTTTTTCTTGTTGATGACCTATTGTGAAGCTTGAGCAGGAACCTAACAATCATATAAGTTAGGTAAAGTAGAAAATCATGAAACTTCTGAATTCGGATCATAGAATAACACTTTAAATGTACCTCTCTTTGTGATGTAACAAACTCTTTTTCCGACAAAATCCCTTTATCCTTAGATGCGGGTTTTGTAGAAGTCTAACATTACCATGTAAACAAATGTACGTAATGGTTCATAATGATTTTTATAATGGGTTAGAATTGACATTTGAATACTAAGAGATTCATAATTATTTTAAACTTACCTCATCATCTATGAAAATGAGGTCTGAAACCAAGTCAGGTATAGGTAGTATCGCATCCCTTTCTATAGCAATATCAACTGACACTTTCAGATATTCATGAGGGAGCAGATTATGGTGAAGTAACTCTCCCACTATGTTATGCACGTTTCCCTTACCAACCACACGATAAGTCGGTAACGACAAATACAACCGACAAGATGAAATGCCCTGAAGCAATAGTGAATGCATAATTGTTAATGAGTATAATGGTCAATTAAAATAAATGTGTTAATTTAATTAAAATAAAAAAGTTCTAATTACCTCAGAAATTTTATTTTCACAATAGATACTAGCTTTGTCACTAGTATCATTCAACCCGGAACCGCGCTTTTCCGCCTCATATCTCTCTTTATCCTCTTGCAATTCACGGACTTGCGTTTTTAGTTCCTCCAATGATTGCATCACTTCTTGATTGCTAGGATTTTTTCTCTTTGGTTGCTTATACAAGGAAGATGGAGTCACACCAAATCCTTTACCCCTCAGCCGACCGGAATACTCAGGAACATTTAGTACTCGAAAAAGAACGCTCCTGCAATCCTCCTCACCGGTGGTTAAGGATTTAGATAGAGTCTCTTGAATTTTTAACAAATAGAAAATTATTTGTGGGGATTAAAAATTAATTATATTTTAAAGACATAATTTTATACTTAGACATTCCTCATAAAAACGCTGACCATCTTCACTAGCAACTCCACTCTTGCCCACACGAGCAGCCTTCCACAAAACATGTTCCGGAAGAGATTTTTCTTCACTTTTCTCCTCTTCTAAGTACACATTAAGACAAATAATAAGATCGTCAATTATAACATAATGAGACAATTAATAAGATCATATCATTTATATATAGTTACCATTTGTTGTTGTAAGCGTGCATATCCCAAACACCCTTTTTCTGTATGGATATGCGGGTTTTGATACTCTTTGGTGATTAATGGCACTCAAATCCTTGATAAACAAGTTTAAGTATCAGAACAAACTAATGCAACAAGTATATAATACAATTAATAGACATGAAAAGATAACATTACATTGAATTTTCTGATTTTCCGTTTGGCTACCAAAGCGCCCCATTCTTCTGGTTCTGTTTGGCTACAAAAGCGCCTCATTCTTTCGGTGAAAATAATATTATTATTTTAATATATTTTTATATTATTTTTCAATTAATTATTTAAACACACAAAATAAATCACTTTTGAATAATTTTTTGCACATAATTCATTCATACATTAAAAATATTATTTTCACAAAAATAACAAAAAAAATATTATTACTTGATTAATTTGAAATTTTTAAAAAAATTTTAAATAATAATAATAATAATATTTGATTAATTTCTGTAAAATATATGATTAATTTATTTAAAATATTTGATTAATTTGTTTAAAATATTTGATTAATTTGTTTAAAATATTTTAAAGAATTTTAAATAATAATAATATTTGATTAATTTTAAATATTTTAAAGAAGATAGTTGATTAATTTATTAAGAATATTTAAAATTAATCAAATGATAATTTTTTTTAAAGAAAATATTTGATTAATTTCTTTAAAATATTTGATTAATTTATTTGATTAATGACTTTAAAATATTTAAAAGAATTTTAAATAATAATAATATTTGATTTAAATATTTTAAATAATTTTAAATAATACTAATAATATTTGATTAATTTCTTTAAAATATAATAAATAATTTTAAAGAATATTATTATTTTTAATATTTATTATTATTTAATATTTAATCAAAGAATATTTTAAATATTTTAATGGAATTAATCAAATATTGTTACTATTTAAAATTCTTTAATATATTTAAAACAATCAAATAAAAATATTTTTTTATTATTTTTGTGAACTAATATTTTGAATATATGAATGAGTTATGTGCAAAAAATTATTCAAAAATGGTTTTTTTAGTGTTTAAATAATTAATTGAAAAATAATATAAAAATATATTAAAAATAATAATATTCTTTTAGAGAACCTCAAGGGCGTGGGTTCGACCCCCCCCCCCTTGCCATTTTTGTGATTCTGAAAGTTTTATATATTTTAATTAATAATTGACCTTATAGAGCACTTTTTAAAAAGCGCATTCTTAAGGCTACCTATAAGAGCGCTTTTAGAAAGTGCTTTCTAAGGTGGGGCCTTTAGCAGCGTTTCTAGAAAGAACATTCAAAGATTGGACCAACTTAAGGCCTTTAGCAACGCTTTTTAAAAGCGCTTTCTAAGGTTACCCTTTAAAAGCGCTTTTTTTAGCGATTTTTTTTAGAAACCTATAAGAGCGTTTTTGCATAATAGCGTTGTCTTTGTTGCGATGTCAAAACTCAATATTGGCATAGTGGATTGATTATGATTTTAAGTTTTTGCTTCTAATGTTAGTGATTAATCGAAGGATCTAAAAACATTATTGTTTCTACATCAGCTAAAGTAATCTAACATTTTTATTATGATACTTCTAGCCTCTCCTTTGGTGGTGATTTTGTGTATTCGCTATGGCGGTGATTTTCGGTTTAAAAATGTAGTTTCATACTTCTTGCCTCTCCTTTGGCTAAGTTAAACTTTAACTTTTCCTAATATTAGAATTTATATCCTCTTCTAGGCATTAAGAATTTTCTTTTCTCGTTTGTCTCTTTCTGCACTGCTTTTGCGCACCAGCCTCTCTCTTTCACAATCTCTCTCGCGGTTGATTTATAGCGGTCTTCGCTTTCCTTGCTTTGGCGGTATCATCCACAAGACTCTCTCTATGAGTCACAATTTTTTCTTTTCCTCAATCTCCTTCGCGTCCCTCTTCTCATTTCGCAATTGTTTTGTCGCTCATCTATCATACGATGGTGGTGAACTAAGGGTTGGGTTTTGTGATTAAGAGGAAATATGGTGATGGCTCTGTGATTGTGAAGGTTGGATGAAAAGATGAAGGGTGTATGGGTGTAGTACTTGTTCAATGAAATAAGGAGAGAATTGTTACATTTCTGTGATGACTTGTGTGGTTTATTGCCATGTTGTGAAGAGGAAATCTATAATGATAAGGTGTGAGGTGAGTGTTAGAAGGAGGTTAAGTGTGTGTTTTTTAGATGCAGAGTGTTGTTTGTGTGTGTTTGTGTGATATGGAGGAAAATTAAATATTTGAAAGGGGATTTTCTAAGGTTTTATGTCCTTCCTCATTGAAATTTTTTTCTCCTTTTTAAGGTGAAAATATTTGGGAAGTGCTATCAACAGTGGTGAAAAAATTTGGGAAGTGAAAAACTTCTCAGGCCGAGTCCATGAACTTCTCTAGTGTTAAAGATAAAAACTCGATTATGGCAAATACACCCTACTTTGGGGTGATTGAAGAGATTTGGAAAGTTGATTATGTTGTGTTTAAAGTTCCTGTATTTAAATGCAAATGGATTGATATCAACATTGTGTAAGAATCAATGAATTTTGAGTTACATTGGTTGATCTTAGCAAGTTAGCTTATGCGGACGAACCTTTCATCATGGAGTCTCAAGTAAAACAAGTGTTTTATTTCACAGATCCTTCTGATAAAAGGTGGTCAATGGTTATACAAGGAAAGGTGCATGATAGTGATGAAAATCAATATGCGAACCTTGATGTTTTTAAAAATCCTCCTTTCTCAACAAATGTGCCTACCTACATTGAAGTAAACAAAGAGGATGATGTGCACGCTATTCGCATAGATCATGAAGAAGGGATATGGGAGGACTAGTAAGGTTTTTTTTTTATAATTTATTTTGTGCTTAATTTGATGTCTAATTGTTTATATTTTGTACTTAATTTTCTTTCTAATTATTTTTATTTTGTGTAAATAGATACATGGTTGATTCAACCGACAACCATTCTTCATCTAGTGGCCCTAAAAAAAGAAGAGTTAGAGGTCACACTTTGATGGCAAAAATTGACAAAGTTCATGAAACGGGTGAAAATATAAAGGTAGAGTTTGATTCAAGAACTCATGAATGTACTAGTGTTGGTAAAGTTGCTTCAAATTTTAGGAGTTACATAGTGTCTCTTGCTCAACAAAGATGTAGTATTTTGAAAAATGAGTGGAAAAACATAGATAAAGACATAAAAGAGGCTATTTGAACTGATGTTCGGGTTTTTTTAACTGCTACAGTTTATTATATTTTATAATCATATACTAACAACATATGTTATATATTATATGTGTAGGCTCATTTCACTATTCCAGAACCTCGTGATCCAAAAAAAGATTCGTTGAAGAAAGAATGGATTAAATATAAGGGAGAGCGATGGAGACATTTTAAGACACAACCCACAAGCGAATATATTAGAAATCCCAAAGAAGGTCTCGCTCTTGCATATATCATATATAATTATATTAAAGAAGAAGTATGGAAAGAATTTATGAAGTCTCGAGATACCTCTGAATTTAAGGTTAGTAGGAGTTATAATATTTTTATAAATTTTTATTATGTTTAGTGCGATTAATAACATTTTTATTTTGTTTAGTGTGATTAATAACTTTTTGAGTTTATAATAGGAAAAAAGTCAAAAGGATGTAGAAAATGTGGCTAAGAATGTATACCCCTATGTATTATCTTGTGGAGGGTATCACTTGCTTGAAGAGAAAATGATAAATGAAAAGAGATCATTGAAAGATGATTCTACATTAGATGATATTGGTAGCCCATTTCCACCGTCACACCATGAGTTTTGGAAGAGAGCACATCATAAGAAAGGGGGAGAATACACATCACAGGCTACACAAGTTGTTGTAGAGAAAGTTGTAAGTAAAATTAAGAAAATTACTCAAGTATCATTATAGTTGTGATTGATAAAAACTATTGTCAAAGTTATGGTTATTGCATTTTGTAGGAATCTATAGTTGAAGAAGCTGAAAAGGGTGCATTTGTTCCGGATGGACGTCACGATATCTTAACAGCAACCATTGGAACATCTGAGCATGGCGGTCGTGTTCGTGGTGTTGGAAAACACCATAAACAAAGCACTTTCTTTGGAAGATCGTCTTTACGTCAAAGACAAGATATAGATGTAACATAACAATTTGCATAGTTGTCATCTGAATTGGAGGCAAAAATTAGAGCTGATTTTGTGCAACAGTTGGTTGAAGAGCTTAAGGCGATGCAACAATATTTAATGAAGACACTTAGGTCTATGGGTATCTCCCAAAGCACCGAAAACTATTAAATGCATTGAACAAAGGGAAGTTGTGGATGGAAGCGAAAAAGGATGTTGTTCAGTTGTAAAAGTAAGCACAAAGGAAAGGGAAAATTGTGTTGACATATTAGTAAAAATGGTTCTGAAAATGGGTGACACACACTTGGAATTAGAATTAAGTCATTGTGTGAGTGTCGTTAATTTTATATTTCAGCTTGTATCAGAAAGTTGTTGATGGGTTGTCATTGGCTTGACGTGTCTACTCTGCAAGTATGGTGCATGTAAGTACATTTTCTTTTTTATTAATGTCAATATCTATTAATATGTTATACCTCTCATCACTTTTATTCTAATGTTTATTTTAAAATTATTCAGGAATATTCATCGTATATGTATTGATACATCACAATCAGATGTATATGGAATTATGGACCCTGTTGAGGGTTCGTATGTTGATAATGTGCCAAAAACTAAAGGAAAAGTTACGTGATGACAAAGCGAAAGTGTGTCACTTGCTACCATTTATTCATGGGTAAGTTTGTATGAAATTGTGTTTTCTATTTTTTAACTTTGGTTACATGGATATTTCAATTTTGGTAACATGAAATTGTGACTTTTATGCTTCCACACACATGTACAGATGTCATTGGTAATTAATAGTCATTTGTCCAAAAGACAATACAATGGTCGTCTTTTGTTCATTTCATCGGGAACTTAGTCATACCATGACGAAACTAGTTACACAGTAAGTTTACCTTTTATGTTCACAACATCATATATATACATAATTTGTTACAAAAGTGGTTTAGGGGTTCAACAAGTGACACGTGGCATTAGAAAAAAGGCTACATGGCTTCGACCCAATGTAATTGTGGTGTAAATTATAATTATATAATTAATTTTATCATATAAGTATTCACTAATTATGTCATTCATTTGTAGACAAGGAAACAAAATAACTCTGATGATTGTGGGTACTATTTGATGAAAAATATGTTGAATATTGTCTCTGCACCGATAACCGAGAATTGGATAAAGCTAATAAAAACAATTTTACTTTGTTATTTACTTTGAATTTTTCAACTTAATGTGAATTTTCAAAGAATAACTCTATATTGTTATTTACGTGTTGTAGGTATTTGATGACCTAAAAGAATTAACGGAAGATGATTTGTATGATTTGCGACTCCATTGGGCAACATGTTTATTTGAGTTATATAAAGTTTAAGCTTCATCTTCTTCTGGATTGCATGTTGGTAATTCAAGTGTGGAAAGGAATTATAAATGGTTGGATATTTTTGTATCGTTTGTTGTTATAGTAGTCCATCGTGTAAACCTCCTTATAATTTAGTACATTTGCGTGTATCCTATATATTAGTACTTTTGTAAATCAATTGTTCATTTTGAAGAATATATATGTGCATCTTAGATATTTGGTGCAATGAAATTAGATTGGTTATAAAAATATGAAAATAGCGACCTAAATGTGGTCTATGTGATGTTGGAAAACTATGGAAAATAGCGACCTAAATATGGTCTGTGTGATGTTGGAAAAATATGAAAATTTAGGTACCAAGAAAATTACATGGAATCCACCTCGATCGAATAAAAAATAGTAAAAAAAATTAGAATTATAATAGTACTTTTTACATCGATTATTAGCAAAACCAATGTAAAAAAAACATTTCACAACGGGCACCCATCAAAACCGATGTAAAAACCTTCCCCCCGATGTGTTTGAAAATGATTTGCAATAAATTTTACATCGAGTGATAGTGAAAACTGATGTGAAACCTGATTTAAAAAATTACTTTTTGCATCGGGTGATAGTGAAAACCGATGTAAAAACCTCCTGACGTGTTTTGAAAATGATTTCTAAATTGACATTTTATATCGGGTGCATGTTACAACTGATGCAAAACACCACCCTTTTACATATGATGCCATTTATGTATACAAATAAAATTATATTTATTTTTCACATCAGACTTAAAAAGTTAACCGATGTGGTAGGTGTATTTTTTACATCGGGTCATAACCCGATGTAAAATGTCTTTGATTTACTATATCGCCTGACTTTACATCGGATCCAGACCCGATGTAAAAATTCATTTTCTCCCAATGTAAAAATTCATTTATGTACTAGTATCTGAAGCATTTACAGATTCGTTTTCTCTATAGTTTTTTTAAAAAATCTGTTTCAATAGCTTGTTTCATTATCTTTGAACTTTCTTTTTTTCTTTTACTTGTATGTATATGGATGTTTCTTTGATGCAAACTTGTGTCAAAGATCCAGAATGACATACATTCAAAATATATAGGGTTAATAGTCATTTACCCCTACAAAATAGGCAAGTTTTGATTTACCCCCCTTTAAAAAAATAATTTTGGATTACCCCCCTGAATTTTTTGGGTACCCCCCTAAACGTGTAAAAACCAAGGGGTAACTCAAAAATATATATTTTACAGGGGGTAATTTTTCCACCTAGGGAGAAAAAGACTTAAAATTTTAAAATTATAGGGGGGTAATCCAAAATTATTTTTTAAGAGGGTAAATCAAAATATGCCTATATTTCAGGGGGTTAAATGACTATTAACCCTAATATATATGTTCATAGGTCTAAATTTATCTTCATCCTTATTGTTGACACACCACTATGTGACATATTTGAAAAATTTCTAAAGAATGACTTGATATGTTTATTGTATCATGTTTATTGTTTTTTTTTGTTGATGAATATTTTTTATGAATGTTTTTGATGATGAGTTTATTATATTTTATGTGATTTGAGTGTTTTTCCAATACCTTACCAAATATATAACTTCCCAAACTGTATTATAGGATTATGATATGATATATAAAATTGTATTAGAAAATAAGTACACGTTCAATTCTTGACAAGTATTCTTCATGTACTATTAACTTCATCTTGTTCTTTAACTATTAGAACATGATTTAATGATTGTAGATCTTCAATCACCCATGTCTCCACATCTAAATTTATTTATAAACTAAAATATATTTTTAAAAAATTATTAGAGGTGAAGGCAGGGGTTGTTAAAGATCTAGGTTCATTAAACCAAGTTCTAATGGTCAAATAACAAAATACAAATAAGGAATTGAAGAACACTTACCAAGAATTATATGTGTACTTATTCTTCTAATATAACTTAATTTTTCGTATTATTATGTTCTAGTGCAGATTGGAATGTTATTTGTTTAGTAGACATTGGTGAAATAAGCATTCCACATAATTTATAATAAACTCAAAGCTATATACGACAATAGTTGTCTAACACAACCGTTGTTAAATATGTTACATATTATATAACACAACAGTTGTTTAAAGTAATCATTGTGGTAGGTGATGCACTACTAGGATATAACCACAGTCTCACACTACTACAAAACACGTTAACAACGACACCATGGCCACCACGGATCATGCCTACACCGTTGTGAAATATCTAAACTAAGGCGCTATTCTATTTTTTTTATTTACTATTTGTATATAACAACGGTTGTTTATTTTAACCGTTGTGACATGTTTTGTTTTTTATTTATTTTTAATTTTAAATTAAACTCTGGTGCTTCTTAATAAAATTTAATTACAAAAGTAATATATCATGATGATCGTGGTATATTCATTGTTGTGATATGTATCAAACTTCGATTCCCATCAACTACATACTTTTTCCATTTTAAACATATATTTTCGAATCTATAGTATCACACTGATGTATAAATAGATTTGATTCCCAGCAACTACATTTTTTTAAATTTACTTTCCATTTTAAACATGTATTTTATTTCATTTTTTAGCATTTTTATGTTAATGAGAAGAATTTGATCAAATTGAAAAGATGAAAGAGACAAGAGTATATATAATAGATAAGTTCATTGATATATTTTAAAAAGGGGAGTATATATATTTTTCAAGGATTATAACCCATAGCTATAGAGGCATCTTCATAGACTAGGGACTATCCTTACTCCCTTCATTAGAGTTATAATAATATGTCCTCCTTCCTTCTTTTTCTTTTTCTTTGGCTTCTTCGTCTGTTCTTCTTCTTCTTCTCCCTCGCCCTTAATTCATCCGGCCTAGCGATGGAAGCTTGTTGGACCTCCTGATTTGGTTGTTGATGTTACTCATATGAAATGATCTCTATGATGTTTTTGTTGGCATTCTTAACATTTGTAGAACTCATTGTTATCGGATATTATAAAGAAATGTAAAACTGTGTATTTATAGGTGAGGATGAAGATGAAAAATCTGATACTTTAATGCTCGCAATGATGATAACATGTAATGTTTGATATTCCCTAATGATAATTTTTAAATCACTAATTGGGATGAGGGTTTTCCCTCTTCCGGGAAGAGAAAAAGTTGTAGTATTACAACGGTTGCGTTTTATAACCATAATTAAATAATTATATAAAACGGAAAAAAAATGTTGTAGTAATGATTCGAACCTTGTACCAATTAGAGGGGTAACACTATGGTTAATATGTATAACTGTTGTGATATAATTATAATAAAATATACCTATCAGGTTAAATTAGTTAACCATTGTGAAATATTTACCATATAAACGAATTAAGTTTCCCTTATTTACTTGTAGCGCCGTTTCCTTCATAATGAAACCCTAGAACCCATTTTTCTCTACATTTTTGGCAGCAAGGCTTCATCTTTTTTTGGAGACGGAAAAATGGAATACAAGAAGTATGAACATTTTTATTTAGGATTCTTCATCCCCGTATTCCTTCTTGTAGTGTCTAAAACTAAATGAACATGGTGAGTATCCCCGTATTCCTTAACAATGAAACCCAAACACCCATTTTTTCTCTACATTTTTCAAAACATATACGTCATATGGTTTTAGAATCTGCAAAAAGAAATATAAGAATTCTGAAGAACCTTTTGATTTAAGCTTCATCCTCCTTTTATTTCTTTTTGTAGAGTCTAAGACTATATGAACATGGTGATGACGCTATGGAAAATAAGGTATTCTTCTTCTTCAATTTTCTTGTTAGATAGTCCCCATTATCTTGTTTGATTCATGTAGGTTATCTTGTCTGTGTTGATTTCTCTCCTTTTTTCAGATTCATATTCAATGGACACTACTTTAGTTATGTGTTAATAAGGTATGCTAACAATGTATCTTGTTTTTTTAAGTCCCACCTAGGGTTTTGTTTCAACTTTTGATGGTTTTGTTTTGAATACTGACTAATTTTCCTTTATTTGAAATAGCTGAAGTTGTATAGTAAATATGATACATGGTGATGATGATGGTAGTAGAAAGCGTATAATATGATTTTATAAGGTACATATATATGTATATTTTTTATTTCACTATCCTTTTGATATTTTATTTGAAATTTAGTTTATTATATACTATGTATATTGTTTGTTTCACTATACTTTTATTGAAAATGCAATCATTTAATTTGACATAGAACCCTAAAATCTGAAAATTAAGATGTATTTGAAAACCAACCTAAATCAATCAATTTTTTCCCGAATTGCTTCCATCTAATTTCCGCGCATTTTATGTTCCCTTAACTTATAATATATGGTTGAATGGTCTGATTGCTTCAATTCATCTATATCTACATTCCTACTTTACCTCATCCTCATCACTTATCACGATAGGTATCATAACAATCTCCATGATAAGCAGCAATGACGAGGTACTATAATGAAAGACATAGATGTATTGAAGCAAACAGATCATTGATACATTTTTGTGTTAAATAATATAAAATGTGTTGAATGAGATTGATGCAATTTGAAAAATAGTGGTCTATTTATGTTGGTTTTCAAGAACAGTTTAGTTTTCAGATTATATAGTTCTTTATTAATTTGAATGGTTGTAGTTCTTTAATTAGTGTATGGTTAAAAAAACAATATATATTTGTTTATTATAAACTAAAGGTACATTTCATGACGGTTGAAACTCATAACCATTGTAATATTCTATATATATAACAACGGTTGATAAACATAACTGTTGTAATAAAATATGCGCTTTCCAGATTACGACAACACTCTACATAACAACACCCCCGCATGCGTCATTATATGTCATTCCCAACTGTTGTTAAATGAGTTTTTATTTGTAGTGTCGCCTCCGTAGTGGAAAATATCATTCATACAATCAATCCTTATGTCACAAAAGTTGAACTAGTGTGATGGTATCCCTTTTCAAACTATTATGAAATGCATTTTACGTACTAGTGAAAGAAGATAATTTAAAAAGTGCACCACTTTGCATTTTAGTTTTCATTCCACGAATGGGTAAGGTGTAAAAGTCACGAATTTGATCATCAAGGAGATCTTTTTGGAATTTTTAAACGGAAAAATCATTGTTCTCCTCAATTTTGACATTTAACCGACAAGTAAAAACGATTGAGTTTATTATATCTAATGTGAATCATTTATATCAATAAGCATGAACTAAACTTATAACTTCTCAAATTGGCTTACAAAATAATAATATGAATAATTATGTTATTTTTGAAGAACAACTTACAATAGTCAATGATTTTTAAGCATCATGTAAATCATCATTCATCTCGCGTTATTTAATGGTTAGAAACTCTTCAATGTTTCAAGTTCTTTATTCAACATATCCTTTTCTACTAATTCATTATTGAAAGAATAAAATTTGATGCTTTTTAAAATGAATAATTTTGGAAGAAAGTTGAAGAAAATTAGAAGTATTTGAAAGATATTAACCATTAAAGAATATGAGAGGAATGATGACTTACAAAATGTTAGAAAAAGATTAATTAGTTTAAGATGTGTTTCAAATACAACATAATTTTGTTAGATTAACTATTTAATTAATCAAATATGGATTGACATAATTAATTATTAATTAATTAAATTATGGTCTATTGTTATTGAACATTAATAGATGCATTGTTTGATCGAGTTGTGTGCTAGAATGGACCATGATGGGTTGGACCATTCAGTTAAGCTCAATGAGAGGTCTATGTCCTCAGCTGTTTACCTATTTAAGTATCTCCTCGATAGAAAATTAACATACTCTAAAAACCTAGATGGCAATGAGGGCAGTAATCCTCTCATATTCACCTTCCAAACCAACAATCTATTTAATCCGATAAGGTATATAGTTCTAATTGTTCTTGATTATTATTCTTGATATTATAATATGTTATAATTTGTATTTATTATATTAATTTAAATCATTAAAAAATTTCATATTATTAATTCCAAAATCAATTTAATAGGTTATATGTTCAAAGAGATGTTAGTGAAACAAACAATCGTCATAAGATATAATAAATTCAATTGTATTTTCTGTCACTATAATGTCCTCTTGACATGTTTGACAGAACAAGATGAGAGTTTTACAAACAATAACAAAAACATAATATCATTATCAATCTCAAACTCAAACTCAATAATAACAACTAAACTACAACATATAGCTTTTCATAACTTTGGGAAGTAGAACAATTAAACAACAATTCAAAAATATATTTTATATTAAATAATAAATTAAAAGAGAAATCTTATATAAAAAGCTTCAAAAACATCAACAATCACCCTATACCATCAATCTCGATTTAAACAACAAAACCAAGATTAAACCTCTAAGATTTTGAGTCTCAACAACAACAATAACAACTATAACATCTTGTAACTTTAATGACTCGATGTTTAATTAAATAATTCAATATAACTCAACAAATAGAGTGTCACTCATGCTTCACCATAACATAAATAATCATAAATAAAAATTTCATAAATAAGCAGCGGAAAACCAATAATTTTAACATATAAATCTCAACAAAAATGAATGAGAAAGTGGTTAAATAATTCTTAATAGAAATAAGACATGCAACAATAGAAAACATAAAGCAGCTTGTTCCCTAGTGTTACATATAAGAGAGACTCCACTAAGACCCGAACGATAAATAACTAAAAAGGTACAATATCATCCTTTAGCATCAAGCATCTACTCTTGCACTTGATTGTTTATAACCCAGATGAGCACAAGCGCAACAACAAATAGAAATGGGTGAGAATACCCTTAAATAATTAACGGTGAAAACCATAACACGTGTAGTATCACATAAACACATTCACTGACAAATAATCATCACACAATAACCCATGTATTCATGATTGACCCACATCAACAAACAATTACATGTTCATTTATATTATAAAGCAATCATAAAGATAACTCATTAAAAAATGCAGGTATTTATGCAAATGTATCATACACTATCGACTCTAAATGAAAATGAGGTACCAACTCTTTGGACATCAGAGGTATGTTACTGATATTCTCCCACAATCGCTATTGATCACGCCTTTGGAAAAAAGTAAACCAAATTGTTATTTATTCATCACCATAGAAATAGAAACTCTTCATTGATTCCCATTTAGAGAATGCAACTAATTGCTCCTGATTCCACCATTGAACTAGAGCACACAACAATCTTTATTGATTAATCACCATCGGACCAGTAATGCTTCAATGTTCTTATCAAACAAGAATCAAATAATTACTCCTAATCCCATCACTGGCCTAGAGCACACCACCAAACTAGTGTTCACACACAAATGATGCATGACAAATCCACAATCACGCCAAATAATTCCACTAACACGACACATCATATTCATGCTTACATTATGACTCACCATTACATCATTTACACAAGCATGACAACAACATAAATATTCACAAAACATATTAATATTTATGAACAATAATAATTCACTAATCATAATTACACAATTAACTATAACATTTCACACAATTATACATGAAGTTCTTAATAATCATTCATGCATAGGCATTCGCATCAACATCAACATCACTCGTCATAAGGTATTCATCAATTCAATTAATCACAACAATTAAAAGTTCTTTCATCATCATTAACTGTCGCATAATAATACACCTTAAGAAAAACAAATTATTCACGCTCATAAATGCACATTTAAACTCTTAAGGCATCATCATGAGATATTTCTCCGTGTTAGCTTTCCAACACTTCCACTGCCTATCAAACGGATTCACGAAAATCAAGTTATGATAAAAATTGTATTTGAAATCAAATTAGTCTGGTCATGAGAGATGGGTGGATTGTCACAAAGGTGACGACCGTCAGATCGCTAAACACAATGATGAGCAACTTGTTACAAGGGTGATAGTCGTCATTGCTGCACAATGAAGAACCACTTCAAAATGAAGAATTCCGATTTTTTTCACCATTTGTGGCTTCCGAACCTCTATTTTTTATTTCATATAAAGGAAAACACTTAGAATTTGACACACAGTGATTATATCATATTGAATATGTTAATTTCACACTATTTAACACCTTAATTCATGAATTACTAACATATTTAAAAAAATTGTTCTTGGAATAAAAACTCATCACTTTTAACAATAATAATCATACTCGTGACAAATTATCATGAACAATTAGCAAAATCAGAGTACACGAAATTCATATTGATATCATCAATCATAATCGATTCATCATCAATTCATATCGATAACTAACAATTATCAACAATAGTAAGAAAGAAGGAACGAAAAACATGGAAGAGGGTAAGTGTCCCTCGCCACCCTTGATGAATTTGACACCCATTACTAGAGTACATCTCCCCTACTTTAGATTTTACAGAAAATCAAGCAACCTTCTAGGCTATGGAATCTCCTTCTCCATCAAACCCTCGATTTCCTATTTTCTCCAAAAGATCTTTCTAAAAAATTTCACTCACTCTATAACTTAGTCATCACTAATCTCTATCCATTTATATTACCTTAATTTTACTCTTTTAGTTATTACTTTATGGCTCAATTTAATCTTATTATCTCACCACATTACCACATATTTTCACTATTTCTAATTTCCATCCAAACTCTTCAACTACCTATTTTTCTTTAATATTTAAATTATTTAAAAGAACTAACATTCAAATTAATTCTCTATACTCTCCAATAAATCCCCAAACCACTAAACACACCAAATACATAAATAATCAAATAGAATTAATTTTAACTTAATTAAAAATAAATATATACTAAAATTAGGATGTTACAAGTCTCCCCCACTTAAAGAATTCTCGCCCTCGAAAATTACCTGAACAAAAAAGCTTTAAATAAGACTGCCTTATACGAATCTCGAGCTTCCATGTCACACTCCCACCAGTAGGTCCTCCTCATACTACCTTAACCGAAGCAATCTCCTTGCCTCTCATGTGCTTCACTTCGTGATCCTAAAGGTGATGCCTCAACAATCAAGTTCTCTCTAACTTGCACATCTTCCAAGAAGATCATATAAGATGGATACAAAATATACCTCTGAAGTTACGACACATGAAAAATTTCATGAATACTTGAAAGAGATGGTGGTAATGTTGTTGGGGAATATGGGAGAGTAGGGAACACAAACGAGACTAGTACTCTAGAACAACAAGAGAGAGATGTCGCATCTCAACCCAAAACCTTAAGATGTTAGGTAAATGAGTTGTATGTCATATAAATATAATATTCCACACATTCATATGCAATGTGGAACTTTAACCACTCACACTTGCACCCAACATTCTCCCCCATAAATGTGAGTCCCCTACATCCTATAACAAGATCAAACATCGGATCCAACTCCCACTCCCCCACAAAGTTAAACCATGACTCTAATACCACTGTTGGAGAGTTTAGGAGATTTAGGAGCATTAATAAGGCTAATACATCTGCACCATAAGAGAGGGAGACACCACATCTCCACCTAAAATATTAAGGTGTTAGGTAAATGGATCCTCCCTCTCTTATAAATCCAACATTTGATCCATTCTTAGGCAATGTGAGAGTTTAACCACTCATAATTGCATCGAATTATAGTCCTCTCTTATGTTCCTATAGCCTTAGTCGTGGTTTTTTCTCCAGTTTTGGAGTTTCCATGTTAGTCTTTTGTGTTCCACGTTTTCTCTATGTTTTGTTTTTCATAAGAAATGCAACCATGTTGGCCACCTCTCATACTCTATAGATGATCTGTGATATATATATATATATATATATATATATATATGTGTGTGTGTGTGTGTGTGTGTGTGTGTGTGTGTGTGTGTGTGTGTGTGTGTGTGTGTGTTTCAGCTTATTTGAGGTTGCCATTAATTTTGGTAAAACAAGTGAACAACAACATGTTGGACAAGATGTCCTAACATGTAGAAGAACATGAAGAACAAGATGTTTGATAAGATGTCCTAACAGAGTTGACATTCTGTGATCAGGTGTGAGATGTCCTAAGAGATGTCCCAACACTTGATAGGACACTTGACAAATTTAACCAAAACTTAAATAGCAAGAAAAGTAAACAACACAGAAGTTTGTTAACCCAGTTCAGTGTATAACCACACCTACATCTGGAGGCTACCAAGCCAGGAGGAAATCCACTATAAGTAATATTAATTCTAGACTTAAACCACCCTGTTTAATCTATCACTTAATAACTACCCAATGCAATTTCTACCTAATACACACCTTAGATAAGAGTACCCTACTCACTCCCCCTCAATCACACAGTGATCAAGTTTACAAGTTTAATGAAATTGAAGACATTCTTCAAACAATACAGCTTGATCTTACTTCACAGTTTCAATCAAGTCACAAATACACTTTTGCTAAAAAGCTCATAAAGTGGTACAATTAAACAACCTGCTATTAAAACACTAGACACCCTATTTGGTCTTCTGAAATTCGTCCTCAATTCTGTGAGTTTCTGTTGCTTAAATAGGTATCTGTAATTTGGGCTTTCTGCAGAATTATCCAGCCCTAATGCGCATGCAGCTTCCACCTTGAATTAGGGTTTGTTACCTCCTAGATTCTAGGTGCTTTAGGTCTTCTGTTTTAATCTGAATCTTCAATATAAAACTCCCTACAGATGCGCCTTGTTCTGTTTGTATCCATCATTAATTAATTCCAGATAACTCTCCTTAAATATCTCTGATCAGTTAATCATTAATTAATTCTGGAAGCAGGTCTGAGATGTCTCAACATCTGTTGGGACATCCTGAAAAACTGAACTTAAGTTATTTACACAATGTCCCAACATCTGGTGAGACATCCTGAAATAAGTTCATATACTCTGTTTGACAATGTCCCAACATTTGATAGGACATTCTGAACTGAATTCAACATTTCTTGTTGGTCAAAAATTCTGCCAATTCTTAAACATCTACAAACTCCCCCTTTGGCTAATTTTTGGCTAACATCTTTTCTGGTTTTCAGAGTGCAGCAGAAGTTCTTTTTATCAGAGTGTAGCATTACTTTTCTGTTGATTCAAATTTGAGATTACTCCCCCTCAAACATATATGTATCCAGTCTTGTTGCAACAGAAATATTTATCAAAACACATTGATTCAGTTCAGACACAAACAAACAGATTTTTCATTCATGATTAAACAGCAATACATTTTGTTGTTGTTGTTCTCCCCCTTGTTAGACACAAATTATGGGGCCAAAGACACTAATCCAGAAATACAATGATGTCATTACAATTTCCTCACCTACAATGATCACTCAGATTCATCACTCTCAGTTTCTTCAGCAGCTTCAGTTTCTTCATCAGATGCAGCTTGCTGATCTCCTTCACTCTCCAACCTTTGAATGATTTCCTCAAGCTTCTGCTTTCTAGCTTCAAGCTCTTTGCAAGTGTTCTTGAGTTCAGCAATTAATGCCTTCTTGGAGATTGGAGTCTTAGCAGTTGAAGGACCTGCAGATGTCCCAGAAGGTGCTTCAACATCTGCTGCATGATGACTGAGGAACAGTTTGTAGTGAAATGCCAGGGGGCTTTCTCTCTTGCAGACTGTGTCCTTCTCAGTGAGAATTCCAGGGTATTGACTTAGAACTATACCACATAGCAAAAAGGGAAAAGCTATTGGCAGCTTTGTTGCAGAAGAGCTGGCATGCTTCAAGGTTTGATCAAAAATGTAAGCACCATAATCCAGCTTAGTCTGAGTTCCCACAGCATAGATAAACCTGGCCAGACCAGTAGAGATTGAAGATGTGTGATTGGTAGGCACCCAGTTAGCTGTACCAATCCTGTTCAGCATGGCATGTTTTCTTGTTAACATGCTCACTGAGAGCTTTCCTTTAACAGGCCATGCCTTGACCTGGTTTGCAGTAATCACCTTGCAGACTTGATTATCTGTCTTACCTATCTCATTTGGTCCATCTGTTTCTCTTCCTAGGTATTGGTTGATGATTTGAGGAGAGAACTCTACACACCTACCTCTAACAAAGACTTTTCTAAATTCAGGGGACTTACCATTGGCACAATCCTCCTGAAGATTAACAATGAATTCTTTGACAAGAAGTTCATAGCAGGGAGAGAGATCTGAGACTGTTTTGAAGAGGCCTGCAGCAGAGATGAGATCAATCAGTTCTGTGCATTCAAGAGCATTGCTGCTCAGTTCTCTTTCAAGGGCAACCCTTCTTTGGTACACAAACTTCCATCTGTTAACACTAGAGACATGATGGAAAGATATGTTATCCAAGGGAGCTTCTGGAACAGCAGTTGAAGCCCTAGATGGTGCTGGTTTCTTCTTGGGAGGAGATGTTGGGACATCTGATTCAACATCTGAATCTGATGGTGTGACAGCTTTTCTCTTCTGGGTTTGGACTTTACTCCATGGTTTTGTTGGACCAAAGGTAGCTTTAGCCTTGCCTTTCTTTGGGGTAGCCTTCTTCTTCTCAGGAATTTCAGGTTCAGCTTGCATCTTTCCTTTCCTGGACCTGAGCCTTTTGGCTATGCTGGGTTTAACAAAGGCTATGATCTCTGTATCAGAGTCCTGCTCCAGGTTCACCACTGGAGGAGATTGAGCAGTCTCCTCATCAGCTGGTTGATCAGCAGAGATGTGATCTTCAGTTGAGGCTTTGGTCTGATCCTCAGAGTCTTCTTCATCTCTTTCATTTGAGGCCTTTTTCTGGTCCTCAGTTTGTTCAGTATCAGCATCAAATGAGCAGGAGTGTCCTCTGCAGCTTGAGCTTGTTCTTCTTGAGGGACAGGCATGGTATTTAGGGGAATAGATTTCCCACTAACCACCCTCTGTTCAAACAGAATCTGGCTGACTATCTCCCTGATGGAATCATCCACATAGTCAGAAGATTTTGGAGGCATGTTTGCTGGAGAAGGAATGCCTCCTTTGGATTTGCTACAGACTTGATCTTTAGCCCTTTTTGGAGTTCTTGGCTTTTTAGCATGAGAAGCGCTTCCCCTGAGTTCGTCCAATGGGGTTGATTTCATTGGTACCACAGAGATAGGAGTTGCATGAACTACGTCTTCTTTGTTGAGAACTTCTTCAGGAGTGCTAGGGTTTTGAGACATTGTCAAGGAAGATGTATGAAGAGTTTTAGGGTTTATGATTTCTGAATAATAGCTTGATACTATGATTCGCTTTTGATGGTGTAATGAGAAAATTGATAGCTGATTATAAGCTGTTACTAAATAAGTAGCCGTTATAATGAAAATGATTAGGAATGGAATACCCAAGGTTCTTGTCCAGACTATTGTTGCCATCTGGAACTTATGCCATGCAATGTCATATGACATGTTGGCACATCTCATTAACTGCTAAATATCACATAAACAGATTCCCAGTTTGCCCCTTAAGTTCTCAAATTGTGTAGCATCCAATGCTTTTGTAAAGATATCAGCCAACTGCAGATTTGTAGCTACATGTTCCAATGAAATCACCTTTTCTTCTACAAGATCTCTGATGAAATGATGCCTGATATCAATATGCTTGGTCCTGCTATGTTGGATAGGATTCTTTGATATGTTGATTGCACTTAAGTTGTCACAGTACAATGTCATGACATCCTGTGGGACATTGTACTCAGTGAGCATTTGCTTCATCCAAACCAACTGAGAACAACTGCTTCCAGCTGCTATATATTCAGCTTCAGCTGTAGATAAGGATACACAATTTTGTTTCTTACTGAACCAAGAAATCAAATTGTTTCCTAGAAAGAAGCATCCTCCTGAAGTGCTTTTTCTGTCATCAGCACTTCCAGCCCAATCAGCATCACAGAAGCCAGTGAGAATTGGTTTGCATCCATGAAAGTACATTATGCCATAGTCACAAGTACCATTAACATATTTAAGAATTCTCTTGACTTGATTGAGATGACTGACTTTTGGATCAGCTTGATATCTTGCACAAACTCCTACTGCAAATGCTATGTCTGGTCTGCTAGCAGTCAAGTATAGCAAGCTTCCAATCATGCTTCTGTATAAGCTTTGATCTACATTCTCACCCTTTTCATCTTTAGTCAGCTTTAAATGTGTGGGGGCAGGAGTTCTCTTGTGAGTAGCATTTTCCATTCCAAATTTCTTGACTATGTTCTTGGAATACTTGCTTTGTGAAATGAACATTGAGTCTTCCATTTGCTTTATTTGCAGACCAAGAAAGTAGGTTAACTCTCCTACTAGGCTCATTTCAAATTCAGATTCCATCTGCTTGACAAAATGTTTGACCATCCTGTCAGACATCCCACCAAAGACAATGTCATCAACATATATTTGAGCAATCATGACATTTCCTTCTTCATCTTTAACAAACAGGGTTTTGTCAATCCCACCTTTTCTGTATCCTTGCTTGACAAGAAATGTGGTCAGTCTTTCATACCATGCCCTTGGAGCTTGCTTCAAACCATAAAGTGCTTTCTTTAGTTTGTATACATGATTTGGACATCTTGGATCAACAAATCCTTTAGGCTGTTCTACATATACCTCTTCATTAAGATAGCCATTTAAAAAGGCACTTTTCACATCCATTTGAAATAGCTTGAACTTTAAGATACAAGCAATTCCCAAAAGTAGTCTTATTTATTCAAGCCTTGCTAATGGTGCAAAGGTTTCATCAAAGTCTACTCCTTCAATTTGAGTGTATCCTTGAGCTACAAGTCTAGCTTTGTTCTTTGTAACAACTCCTTGTTCATTTGACTTGTTCTTATACACCCATTTTGTTCCAATCACATTTATGTCATCAGGTCTAGGAACAAGATTCCACACTTCATTCCTTGTGAATTGACCTAATTCCTCTTGCATAGCACAAATCCAGTATTCATCAGTAAGAGCTTCCTTGATGTTTTTAGGTTCTATTTTGGAAACAAAACAAGAACCTGAAATCACTTCTCTTGATCTAGTGCTCACACCTCTGTTGGGATCACCAATTATCAAATCTTTGGGATGATCCTTCTTTATTCTGATGGAGGAAGGTTTGCTGGATTCTTCTGTCCTTGTATCAGTTTGAGTGAAGTTATAATGATCATTCTTTTCTTCAGCTTCAATCTTGATATCAGCAGATGTTCCAACATCTTCTGGGACATCTGTAGGAGCATCATCAATTATTACATTTATGGACTCCATGATAACCTTGGTTCTAGAATTAAATACTCTATATGCTCTGCTGTTTATAGAGTATCCAAGGAAAATCCCTTCATCACTTTTAGGATCCATTTTTCTCCTTTGCTCCCTATCTGCCAGAATATAACAGTTACTTCCAAACACATGAAAGTACTTCACTGTGGGTTTTCTGCCCTTCCAGACTTCATATATTGTGGACAAAGTTCCTTTCCTTAAGGTAACTCTGTTATGGATGTAACAGGCAGTGTTCATAGCTTCAGCCCAGAAGTACAAAGGTAACTTTTTAGCATGGATCATAGCTCTTGCTGATTCTTGAATAGTTCTATTCTTCCTCTCAACAATCCCATTCTGTTGAGGAGTGATAGGTGAAGAATATTCATGATTGATTCCTTCTGAAGAGCAGAAATCTAAGAACTTTTGGTTCTCAAATTCTTTTCCATGATCACTTCTAATTCTGATCACACAGCTGGATTTTTCCCTTTGTAATCTTTGACATAATTCTTTGAATACATCAAATACATCAGACTTTTCTTTGATGAAATTTATCCATGTATATCTTGAAAAATCATCAACCACCACATAGGCATACCTCTTACCACCAAGGCTTTCAACCTGCATAGGTCCCATAAGATCCATATGCAAAAGTTCCAAAACTTTAGAAGTTGTTAGATGTTGGAGCTTTGGATGGGACATCTTGGTTTGTTTGCCTATTTGACATTCACCACATATTTTTCCATCATCAATCTTCATTTTAGGAATACCTCTTACAGCATCCATAGATATGATCTTCTTTATGCCTCTGAAATGAAGATGACCTAGTCTTTGGTGCCACAGTTTCACTTCTTCTTCTTTAGCTAGAGAGCAGGTTGAAGTGAGACTGAAGTCTTGTGGTTCCCACATGTAACAGTTGTCTTTAGATCTGGCTCCTTTCATGACAACCTCTTGTTCATTGTTAGTCACTATGCATTCAGTTTTGGTAAAGTTTACACTGTACCCTTGATCACATAACTGACTTATACTGATCAGGTTAGCAGTTAAACCTTTAACAAGCAGCACATCATCTAGTCTTGGAACATCTTGACAGTCCAAGGTTCCAACTCCTTTGATTTCTCCTTTAGCTCCATCTCCAAAGGTTACATACTTGGATGAATGTGACTTTAGGTTTACTAGCAGGTTCTTCAATCCAGTCATGTGTCTTGAACATCCACTGTCAAAGTACCAGTCTTCTTTAGCTGATACTCTTAGTGATGTATGTGCTATATATGCAACATTTTTCTTTGCCCATTTGAGTTTAGATTTCTTTTGATGCCTCTGCCCTGTGTGTTGTTCATTATTTGATCTCCAAGATTGATTGTTGATCTTGTTCTTGGGTATGTGACTTTGATCAGTCTGAATGCTAGCTTTTGGTCTCCATACCTTCTTGATGACCTCTGTCTTTTGATTAGGAGATTGCTGATTTCTTTGATGTCTCTGTAGCACTTTCTTGGTACCTTCTATTTTCTGCTTAGAAGGTTGCTGATACATCTGATTTGGATATCCATGTAGCTTATAACAATGAGGTTTGATATGCCCAAATCTTCCACAGTGATGGCATCTCCATCTTTGATACTTCTTCTTCATTTTGTTCTTTCCAGAATGTTGAGACATCTGTTGGAACATTATGTTTGACTTTGTGTTCTGATGTTGAAGCATCTGTTGGGATATCTTGTTTGACTGTGTAGATTTTGAAGTAGTTTTACTAGAGCTGGCTTCATCTCTGTTATATCCCAGTCCACTTTTGTCCCCTGAATGCTTATTGTTGCTGAGAATAACATCCAGTGTATTTGAGCTGCTGTTCAACATTCTAACAGATTTGGACATATGTTCCAACTTGGAGTTGAGAAGAGTTACTTCACTTTTCAAGGTGTCAATGATCTCTTGATCACTTGCTTTTTCATCTTCTAATGCCTCATTCTGCTTCTTTAGCTTTATGACCTCACTGCATATTTCAGTGCTTCTTTTGTATAGATCTTTGAATGCTTGCTCAAGATCTTCATAAGTAAGCTCTTCATCACTGGATTCACTTTCAGACTCACATAGTCCAGCTAAAGCAGTGATATGCTTAGCTGATTCTTCTTCTGAATCACCTCCTGAGTCTTCATCAGACCAGGTTACAGATAGTCCTTTCTTTTGCCTTTTTAAGTAGGTAGGACATTCATTCTTGATGTGTCCATATCCTTCACATCCATGGCATTTGATTCCTTTTTCTTGACTGGTCTTTTCAGTAAAATTTGACCTTCTGTTAGCATCATAAGTTCTCTTGTTCTCAGAAGAGTTTGTGTATCTTCCACTGGGATTGGATTTGCCTTCCATTCCTCTGAGAATATTTTTGAATTATCTTCCAAGCATAGCAAGGTTTTCTGATAAGCTTTTATCATTTTCTGATTCATCATCTTCTTCTTCTATTGTGTCATTCATTCATTTTAACATCTGGGATTGATACCAAGGCTATGCTTTTGTTCTTTTTAACATTTGTGTCATTCATTCCCATCTCAAAAGTTTGAAGGGAACCAATGAGTTCTTCAACTTTCATAGAGCATATGTCTTGAGCTTCTTCTATTGCTGTGACTTTCATGTCAAATCTTTTTGGCAAAGATCTGAGGATTTTTCTTACAAGCTTTTCATCAGTCATCTTTTCTCCCAAAGCTCCAGAAGTATTAGCTACTTCTAAAATGTTCATGTAGAATTCATGAACTGTCTCATCTTCCTTCATTCTCAAGTTTTCAAACTTGGTGGTGAGAAGATGAAGTCTTGACATCTTTACCTTTGATGTTCCTTCATGAGTTGTTTTGAGAGTATCCCACACATCTTTGGCCAGCTCACAATGATGCACAAGTCTGAAAATGTTCCTATCAATGCCATTGAATAAAGCATTTAAGGCTTTTGAGTTGCCTAGTGCTGAATCTTCTTCCTCCTTACTCCATTCTTCTTCAGGTTTCAGCACTTTAGATCCATCTTTGGTGTCTTGGACAGGATGATCCCATCCAACATTGACTGCTCTCCATGCCCTGTTGTCAAGTGATCTTAAGAATGCAATCATTCTTGGCTTCCAGTAGTCATAATTAGATCCATCCAGTATAGGTGGTCTATTTACTGACCCTATATCTCTGTCCATGTTACAGAATTTGTATTCCCTAGATCTAACCCAGTATAAACAGGCAGGGTGCCTGCTCTGATGCCAATTGAAATTCTGTGATCAGGTGTGAGATGTCCTAAGAGATGTCCCAACACTTGATAGGACACTTGACAAATTTAACCAAAACTTAAATAGAAAGAAAAGTAAACAACACAGAAGTTTGTTAACCCAGTTCAGTGTATAACCACACCTACATCTGGAGGCTACCAAGCCAGGAGGAAATCCACTATAAGTAATATTAATTCTAGACTTAAACCACCCTGTTTAATCTATCACTTAATAACTACCCAATGCAATTTCTACCTAAGACACACCTTAGATAAGAGTACCCTACTCACTCCCCCTCAATCACACAGTGATCAAGTTTACAAGTTTAATGAAATTGAAGACATTCTTCAAACAATACAGCTTGATCTTACTTCACAGTTTCAATCAAGTCACAAATACACTTTTGCTAAAAAGCTCATAAAGTGGTACAATTAAACAACCTGCTATTAAAACACTAGACACCCTATTTGGTCTTCTGAAATTCGTCCTCAATTCTGTGAGTTTCTATTGCTTAAATAGGTATCTGTAATTTGGGCTTTCTGCAGAATTATCCAGCCCTAATGCGCATGCAGCTTCCACCTTGAATTAGGGTTTGTTACCTCCTAGATTCTAGGTGCTTTAGGTCTTCTGTTTTAATCTGAATCTTCAATATAAAACTCCCTACAGATGCGCCTTGTTCTGTTTGTATCCATCATTAATTAATTCCAGATAACTCTCCTTAAATATCTCTGATCAGTTAATCATTAATTAATTCTGGAAGCAGGTCTGAGATGTCTCAACATCTGTTGGGACATCCTGAAAAACTGAACTTAAGTTATTTACACAATGTCCCAACATCTGGTGAGACATCCTGAAATAAGTTCATATACTCTGTTTGACAATGTCCCAACATTTGATAGGACATTCTGAACTGAATTCAACATTTCTTGTTGGTCAAAAATTCTGCCAATTCTTAAACATCTACAAGAGTTATTCACTTTATTTTCCTATTACCATTTTTGGAAACAATTATTTTCTGTACAAATCATAAATTATTCTTTGAATATTATGAGATCCTAGTTGGTGTCCAAGAACGAATATTTTCACAGATTTAGTTTGAAATTGAATATTTGAAGTTTGATAATCATGGAGACATTTTAGGAAACTAAAGATTTAAGTTCTATTTTCTTGGAAAATATTTTATACTTTATGTGTAACCAGATTTGTTACGGTTTGAAGCCCAAAATCCAATCTGATAAATATTTATAAATAGGATGGATTATCCCTAGTTTTGAATAAGAATAAATAATGATAATAGTGAGTATTAGGGTTTGTGTTTTGTGATCCTCTCTTGTATCTTTTTGATGCTAAGAGCTTGACTGTTTTATTGAGTTGTAAAGTGTTAATCAGTCTTAAGCTCTTAAGCATAAAGTGAGTATGATCACGTGGTGATTGTAATATAATTGAGAAGGATCTCATAACTAGGAAAGTCTTAGGTAGAAATTAAGCACATGTAGTGATTTAGTGACAAGTTGTAAACCAGATATTGTTTAGCTTTGAGTTAATACTATCTAGAGAATTTCATTCCTACTTGGTAGCCCCCAGATGTAGGTTTTGATGTATGCCGAACTGGATTAAAACTTGAATGTGTGTTCTTTACTTTCTGCAACTCTATTTGTGTGTGTTCATCTTGTTTTTAAAGGAGATTTTTATGACGATAATTCCGCTGCGACTTTTTTGTTATAAAAGAGGTGTTGATAAAAAATAAGTTGTTATTTCTATATCTTGTAACCCATCTTACGGAGCAGGAAAATAATTATGATGTTTATATGAAGATGTGACACCATTGAGTTGTGATTTTATTTGATTTAATTTCCATATGTTATGTGAAATTCTTGTTGGGTTAGAAGGGTGTTACAAGCTACACCATAATTTCAATTGGCATCAAGAGCTTGCACCCTATTCTGTTTTTGTGTGAGATTCAGGGACGATACTTTCGGGTACAATGGAAAATGATGGAGAAGTGGTGAACATACCCCATGTTCTTGATGGAAAAAATTATGACTATTAGAAGTCTCGTATGGTTGCCTTTCTCAAATCCATTAATGGTAAGGCCTTGAAATCTATGGTAAAGGGATGTGATCCACAAATGGTTAAAGACAAGGATGGTAAAGCCACTAATGTGGTGAAACCTAAAGAAGTCTGGGATGATAAAGATGGCAAGTAGGCTCATGGGAATTCCAAAGAATTGAATGTCCGATTCAATGGAGTGTACAAAAAAATTTTCAGATTAATCAATAGTTGTATTGTTGCAAAAGAGCCGTGGGAGATTATGAATAATTCTCATGAAGAGACGTCTAGCATGAAGATGTCAAGATTTCAACTTCTTATAACCAAGTTTGATAACTTGAAGATGAAGGATGATGAGAGCATTCATGATTACCATATAACTATTGTTGATATAACCAATGCCTCAATTGCTTTGGGGAAAAGATGTCAGAAGATAAATTGGTCATAAAGATTTTAAAGTTGCTTCCAAAGAGATTTGACATGAAGGTTACTTCCATTGAAGAAGTTCAAGACATTAACACCATGAAGGTTGATGAGCTTATTGGATCTCTTCAGACTTTTGATGTAGGGATTAGAGGTGACAAGCCTGAAAAAAAAGAAAGACATAACATTTATGTCTAATGAAGATGGAGAACAATTGGAGACAAGCGAGGGTATGTCTAAAGTTTTTGGGTTACTTAGAAAACAATCCAACCAAGTAATGAAGACTTGGAATTCAAGATCAGATGTCAAGAAAAAAACTTATGACATCAACAAAAGGCATAATTCTAGGAGAAGAATCAAAACTGAAGATAATCAAGGGTAATGAATAAAATTCTTTGAATGTGAAGGATTTGGACACATAAGATATGAATGCCCTACTTACCTTAAGAAGGAGAAGAAAGTGCTAGCTAAATATTGGTCAGAATATCACTATGGGAGTGAAGGAGAATCTTCCAAATAGGTTTCTTCATTTACTGGAGTTTATAATACTGATGAAGAATCTGATATCGAGGAGCTTACCTTTGATGAACTTGTAAATTCATACAAAGAATTATGGATCGTGAGTGCAGAAGTTGTTCAAATAGGAACTAATCAACATAAAATCATTAATAAACTTCATGTTAAAAGAATAAAGCATATGATTGTTATCTCTGATTGAAGAGGAATTTATTATGCTCATCTAAAAATTTGAGTTAATGACTAAACCTTTTAGATTGTTTAACAATGGTTCTGATGTGTTGGATGAGATTATTCAAATTGGGAAGAATGTTGGAGATATTATAGGTCTTGGTTATGTTAATCAAGATGTAGAGAAGAGAGAAAAAGAGTCTACAATGAATTCTGCTCAACCCAAAAGAGGGCAAAATCACAAGATGTCGAAGCAAATTTCTCAACATCAGAATAGACATCATAAAAGAAATCGGAGGAATTACTCAAAAGTCAGTAATCAAGGCTGGAAATGTCATCACTGTGGTAAGTTGGGTCACTTAAAACCTTACTACTACAAATCATATGGTTATCCTAAACCTTCTACACAACCCATTGTCGCTCCCGGGATTTTCATCCTAGTACAAACACAAAAGTGGCGCGGAAAAGGTAGAGTCGCCAGCCATGCATTTTTATCCCGAATGAATGGGAAAGGTAATGATGCACAAACCTAAGGAAGAAGGAAAGGACGAGGTCATACGAACCAAAGATCTGGGTTCGGGAGTCAGTTACGACTTGGGAAGGTATTAGCACCCCAAACCGTCTGCCGCACCCAACGAGATCCACGCTTGTTTGTCTGTTTCAAAGGGTAAGAAATAAAATGTTGCTGATGGAACTACTAACTGGAATGGAAGTCAGAAAGGGAATTGGGAAAGAGATCGAAAAGGGAAAATGTAGGGAAAATAAAGAATGTGCTCGAACGTGCCCTACCTCGCTGCCTGTAACACCCACTTTTCCCATTTTCAAAACTATAACATAAATCTTAATAAAAATCAGAGTTTTTATCAAAACTGGAATGCTACCATTTTCAACAAAAATTAAGTTCACATATGTCTTTATTAAAACAGCGGAAAAATATATCTTTTCATTCATCATAGGACAATTCGCCAAATATTCACAATGTTCATCAAATCTCTTGATTTACAAGTTTCAACAAAATGTGATACACAACTATTACTAACAAGAATAAATAAAAACAAAAAAGATCCCCAACTCTCGTGTTACGTATCAGACCGACTCCTAAGACTCAACCAAGCAACTTGTACTCCGAGCGTACTCAAGTACTTGAATTATTTGTACTTCCGAAGAAGCACATACGCAACCAAAGAACAAAGGGGTGAGAAAACAATTCAATATTTTAATGGTGCATATAACATCTTAAAGAGTAATCTCACCGCTATTCATCAACACGCATCACACATCCTTCAATCAATCAAATGTCTCACATAATTCATCAACACATATTACATATCATATTTCTCATATTATTCATTTAATAAAATGCAAAGTGACACCATGACACAATGAAAATGCGGTATCGACTTCAACAAATGCCCATCAATTCATACCGGATGTGTCGCTTACGCTCCTACTACGTCACGATCATCCCCCACCTCTTGATTTGCAATGAATCCAAATAATCAATTATGCTCCATCCGAGACATGATTATTCCACTAACATGTATGCGTATGCAAAACTCGATTACACATACATCAACATACATAAGCATGAATAATACCAAGATAAGGGTCATTACACATAATTAACACAATCATCATTATATTCTTTTTAACCAAATTATTCCTAAGTACTATCTTCAAACTAAAGGAACGAACATTTTCCTAGCTACAACATATTCAGTCCTAGACACTATTAAAGAATTAAATGAGTATTCAGTAATTTTCAAAATAAAATAATAAAAATATAATTTCTCACGCTCCAAGTCTCTTTGAGCGAGCTCTATGCTTGCTGAGAGAACAGCTCTCGGGATTCCCACTTTCCCTCGCTCGCTGAGCGAGCACTGCGATTTATCCAATCGCTCTCTGCGCTAAACTCCACCCTGCTATGGATTCTCACACCAGTCCGAATTCAGTTTACCCTATTTCATTCTTAGTACTTAAAATAATCCAATTTTTATTCTTATTTTACTTTTTTATACCCCTAACATCACATAACTTCTTAAATTAACAATTACTAATCAATTGGGTAAAATTATAGGTTTTCTTCATCTCCTCTAATGGCTTCATCAATCATAACATTCATGGATAAATTTTCATATCTCACCCACATCATACAATTAAACATCAAGCTTCACACAAACATAATCAATCATCATAACATTCATATTATATCATAAATTTATCAAAATCAAACAATTTTCATATTATTCCTAAGAGAGTAATGAACTCCCAATTACCCTCCTATGTTAGATCACCAATATAAAACCCTTTCTCCCCTCTTACCTCAATTCAATTGATCCTTGGAAAAAATCTAGATCTTGAAATTCTACGATTCTTGATCTCCCTTCTCTTCTCCCTTTTCTCCAGAGCAAATTGTTTCTGCGTCAAAAGCACGATCTGATGGAATAAGACTCGTTCCCCTCTTTTCATATCATAACCAAATTACAACCTTGCCCCTTAGACCTCCAAATTATTATTTTATTTATTTTTTTAATAACAATATTCTAACAAACCACCTCATTATCATATTATTATTATTTAAATAAACAATTCTTCGCTTATAATTTCAAAAATACCACCCATATTCATAATAATTATTTTATTAAATAAATTATGAAATCGGGGTGTTACAACTCTCTCCTACTTATTTTATTTTCGTCCTTCGAAAATAGTACTCAGTGGAACTACTCAGATATACTCTCGCACCCAGCTAATCACTCCCTTTCCATAACCGGAAACTCTACAATTAACCCAAAACAACAATATTAGCGCCAAGACCACTCCCATAACAACAACTCACCACCATCATCAATTTACAACACTTAGGTATAAACTTGACATAGAACACAACCAAAATCGCTACCATCACCATAGGTAACACTTCCCTAATCCCCATCATAGGAATTAGTTACACGCACTCGGACCCTCACCATAGGTAACGAGGCGAAAAAAGAACAAAAACCAAAATTTCACGATATACATCGTCTAACTTCCACAACACTGATAACGGACTAACCTTGCAGTTTTCTCCACCGAAACGACATAATCCCTCAATGAAGCTCATACATTACATATATTAATATCTCCGCATATCCTGCCATCCTCAATATGTAGATAACCTCTCACTATTACCCGTATATTTTTGGAACATCCAATAGTCTCAATATTTCAACAAATCATATTGCTCAATATTTCTAACCATTTATGTATAAATAATTACACCACTCACTCTTCCGCTGCGCACTCTGATTACCCGCAACTATCTATTCCATTAAATTCACATCTAACTTTAACTCTTTCTAACCTTCACCACAATTATATAATTCACTTAACATACCTCAATATCCGAACGCAAGTCTCTTGACTGCTAATTCAATTCCAACTTTTTAACTATCAATGCAAACATAGGAAAAATTCCCGACTCCCTACCTCAACATTCCGACCATCTTAGCTGTCACATACTCCACTCTTCCCGATCAAATTGGAATTGCATGCTCATGTGATTACCAAACACTTTAATCTCCAATCGTAGCAATAATATTATCGGATACTCAACCCAATTTCACTCTCATCCACTTCCAATCTATGGTTAAGATAAATACTTCCATAATTTCCCTCCCATAACATAATACCAACTACAACTCTACGATCAGGTACTAATAACCAATCAACTTATCACAACAATTATCCAACATTCTATTTACAGCTTGTTAAAATAAAACAAAATCAGACTGTAACCGCAACTAACTCTTACTCCGGCTCTCCAGCACTCTACCTCAAAACAACCTTTCTCAAGAAACAACTTATCTTTCACAAGTTATCTGAACAAAAAAATACGAACTTGGAAAACTTTTTATAACCTGCAATAACAACTAACTAAATCCAGTTACATTCTAATCTCTTATAACTTACTCGTTTCCATCACTATAGATCCACATCTGCTTCAGACAACTTATAACCATACCTTCCCTTTAACAAGACAATCAAACTCATTTACACATGGTCATAAATATCATCCTTTATAACTTAGTATATAATCGTACCTTTTCCATTTATCCTATTTCAATTTCCCATGTTCTACAAATCCTTTTTCTACTTTCATCATAGATCATGACATCTTCCAAAAGTTATCATCTCATTTATCCAAGTAAATATGGGAGGCACAATTCACACTCCATAGTCACTTTAATACATACTAGTCACTACTTTCTTCTACACAACATCCATGATCATTTTGTAGTTTCACATTACTTCTACTCTCCCATTGGATACTCCTTCCAACGTCTCAAATTCCATATTAACTAGACCTTTAATTCATAAATTCCAGAAAAATACACATTGCACACTCACTATTTTACTTTTGTCTTATTAATCTAACACATACAACGATACTTATATTTCTCTCGTTTCTTCCCATAATAATCACAATAGTTAACTCTTAATCAATCTTGTAGCTTACGGTTCACCTTCTCAAAAGCATCTATGAAACTATCCATACTCTATATCAACATGCACCACAATACTAAGGCAATGGCCCAACATTACTACATTGTGAAGACACATGGTTATAATTAATTTCTATAAAAATTACACCTTCATACTTTCAAAAAATCATCCACCTCTTATCATACTATGCCAAAACATAACTCATAACTCAAATCCTAAATCCCCATTCCACATCCCTAAACGCAGTAAATTCATCCAACATGACCTGTCAACATATGGTTCTGATCATCACATTCCCTTTATGATATGCTTACAAATTCCCAACTAACTCAAGGTTCTGATAGGCACGATAATCCAACTCTCAACAATAATAACAATACAAATGAATTCCATCTTACCCTTGATCCTTTATCAATCGAGTCCAATCCATTCCCATCACAATTGTGAATTCTCTTAATATTCGCTGATCAACACGCAACTTCATACCCTCATCTTTCTATATTAATAACACCGAAGGTTTCCCAGAAGACGTCTTTGCTTCTATCTTTACTTATAACAATACTTCTAATATATTCTTCAAAACACACTTATAATTCGTACTCTACAGACGTTCTATCGCCATAACCTTACTCCCAATCAATACCATATATTCAACCAAGTCAGACATCAGAGTCCCCTCTCAAAAGCTCCTCTACATACCCAGCAGATACAACGTTCAACTTCTTACAATCTTCCATCTCAAATTCACTTCCTACTCATTAAGGAGTGACCATCAGTAAGATCCAATCACATACTCAATCTTTAAATCCATCTCTTTTCCAAATAATGGAATCTACGTCTATTCCTTTGAATCTCTAATAACTTTGGCTTAACTCCAAACAATCTACTGAACATACTACCTCGGCTGAAAAATATGCCTTATGCATCCAACACGATTCCGTCTACTATTAATAAGGGATTGAGGGTGATCAATTCCTTAATTTGTCAAAATATAGCAGAAAATCATGATGGTCATAAACCATATTTCTTAACTCTGATAGCATTCCTCGCATCTTGTGAACTAAGCTGCTTCACTAGTGAATCCACGGTTAACACAGACTTTAGAAACTCCTGCACCACTGCAATTCCAACTCACTACAAGCCCACACTCTAGAGAATCAATAGCTTCTTCCCCATTTATATTCAACTAACACCTACAAACAAACAGCTAGCAAACAAGCAAGTACCGGTAGTGTTCCACACACATATCGCATACACAGGGACAAACGACACGCGACAACCTCGACGGACGGACCGTCCTGCTCTGATACCAATTGTAACACCCAATTTTCCCATTTTCAAAAATATAACATAAATCTTAATAAAAATCAGTTTTTTCATCAAAAGTGGAATGCTACCCTTTTCAACAAAAATTAAGTTCACATATGTCTTTATTAAAATAGCAGAAAATATATTTTTCCATTCATCAAACGACAATTCGCCAAATATTCACAACGTTCATCAAATTTATTGATTTACAAGTTTCAACAGAATGTGATATGTAACTATTACTAACAAGAATAAATAAAAACAACAAAGATCCCCAACTCCTATGTTACGTATCAGAGCGACTCCTAAGACTCAACCAAGCAACTTGTACTCTGAGCATACTCAAGTACCTGAATCATCTGTACTTCCGAAGAAGCACATACACAACCAAACAACAAAGGGGCGAGAAAATAATTCAATATTTTAACGGTGCATATAACATCTTAAAGAGTAATCTCACCGCCATTCATCAACACACATCACACATACTTCAATCAATCAAATGTCTCACACAATTCATCAACACATATCACATATCATATTTCTCATATTATTCATTCAATAAAATGCAAAGTGACTCCATGACCCAATGCAAATGTGGTACCGACTTCAGCAAATTTCCATCGATTCAGACCGGATGTGTTGCTTACGCTCCTACTGAGTCACGATCATCCCTCACATCTTGATTCACAATGAATCCGAATAATCAATTACACTCCATCCGAGACATGATTATTCCACTAACATGTATGTGTATGCAAGACTCGATTACACATATATCAACATACATAAGCATGAATAAACTCATTCACAACATGATCCTCTAATCTTCACCAATTATCAACCACACAGTCAACATAATTCATAATTCCCAGATAAGGGTCATTACACATAATTAACACAATCATCATTAGATTCTTTTTAACCAAATTATTCCTAAGTACTATCTTCAAACTAAAGGAACGAACATTTTCCCAGCTACACCATATTCAGTCATAGACACTATTAAAGAATTAAATGAGTATTCAGTAAATTTCAGAATAAAATAATAAAAAAATAATTTCTCACTCTCCAGGTCTCGCTGAGCAAGCTATATGCTCGCTGAGCGAACAACTCTCGGGATTCCCACTTTCCCTCGCTCACTGAGCGAGCACTGCAATTTGTCCAATCGCTCTATGCGCTAAACTCCACCCTGCTATGGATTCTCACACCAGTCCAAATTCATTTTATCCTATTTCATTCTTAGAACTTAAATAACCCAATTTTTATTCTTATTACTCTTTTATACCCCTAACATCACATAACTTCTTAAATTAACAATTACTAATCAATTGGGTAAAATTATAGGTTCTCTTCATCTCCTCTAATGGCTTCATCAATCATAACATTCATGGACAAATTTTCATATCTCACCCACATCATACAATTCAACATCAAGCTTCACACAAACACAATCAATCATCATAACATTCATATTATATCACAAATTTATCAAAATCAAACAATTTTCCTATAATTCCTAAGAGAGTAAGGAACTCCCGATTGCCCTCCTATGTTAGATCACCAATATAAAACACTTTCTCCCCCTTACCTCAATTCAATTGATCCTTGGAAAAAATCTTGATCTTGAAATTCTACGATTCTTGATCTCCCTTCTCTTCTCCCATTTTTTCAGAGCAAACTGTTTATGTGTCAAAAGCACGATCTGAGGGAATAAGACTCATTCCCCTCTTTTCATATCATAACTAAATTACAACAGTGCCCCTTAGACCTCCAACTTATTATTTTATTTATTTTTTAATAACAATATTCTAACAAACCACCTCATTATCATATTATTATTATTTAAATAAACAATTCTTCGCTTATAATTTCAAAAATACCATCCATATTCATAATAATTATTTTATTAAATAAATTATGAAATCGGGGTATTACACTTCCTATGTACCTCATCGGGAAAATGGGGATCAAAGTCGACGTAGTTCGCCTAACTAAGGCGAGAACTATTTATTTGTGTTTTTTATGGCTGAAACTGCTTATGTATATGCTCAGGTGTTGCAGGCTCGCCTTGAACGAGTGTGTTTACCGTCTTGCAAATGTGACAAGTCATTGCAAGTTCGCGTTTAGAGTTAATGAGATGAGAAAATAATTCTAGCAGGAAAAGACTTTTTTATTTGCTTTATCTTTTAAAGAAGTGTTTTGATTTTGGTGTTTATTGTACGTACAACACTAAAGACTATGATACATGAGCAAATACTTTCCAAGATTGCCCCTAATGGAACGTTTGTAAAGCACTCTAGAAGAGTGGAGGAGACCTCCACTAATCATTTCCCATATACCTTAAGGCTCGTGGCGTATTGTACACAGTTTCCTTATTAAATGTTTTTTTATTTTTCTTTAAAGGTGAGAGGTGAGACTCAAGTTGCAAAAGGAAAACTCTAAGGAAGCTAGACTTACTCTAATTAATAGTTTTCAAATGGGAACCCTATGGTTAGTTAAACTGGAAAGGTTAAGGCTACCTAATCGGATACTAAACCTGAAAATGTGAGTATACAAAAAGTAATGATGAATATGGTCCTCCTATGTCATGGTTGGTAATATCATATAATAAGTCGTTATAGGAAATGGAATGATGGATCGGGTGGGTCAATTGTGCGGTGCTGAGACTCACGACTTATGGTTCGTAACATACAAGGTTTGTGCTTTGGTTTATTGGAGTGGATCGAAGGTGTAATCGTGGAAACCCTAAAATCATATGAAACTTGTTCATTTTTTTTTTAATTATTCAACGTTGGATCGAATATTCCTTTTCTTCATTTTTTGAACTTTGGTTTTGTAACACTTCATTTTATCTTTTCTACCCTAATTATAAGCATCATACACTCATAAATGTATACTAACTATTACATCATGAAAGCATAAAAACCAAAACAAAAAAAAACAATCAAAGCATAATGGAAAAATAATCTGAATCCATAAGCATAGTTCTCGAATAATATCTCGCACATCAAAAATATTGTTAGTAAGTGAAATTAACATGAGCATGCAAAAATATGAACAAATGAATTAATGTGTGAAATTGCAAAAATATTCAAAAGCATATAAAGCATAAAATCGAAATTAAATGCGAAAACGTCAAAAAAGAATTAAAAAAATACAATCTATTTTTTATTATGCTAAAAATGTTATTTTTATATTTCTGGAATTTTATCATTGGAGAAACTATTTTTTTAATTTATTTTTAAAAGAAATAAAAGGAAATTAAATAAAAGAGACAGGGAGTGTCAGAATAGTAAATTTCTAGTTAAAAGTGAATTGGGCCTGAAAATGGGGAGTGCCAATAGAGATTTCATTAGGCCCACCCACACAGGTCTAGGGGGTACATAACATAGGTCTTAGTCAATTTTGTTGACTAATTCTTATCCGTTTGATCTATCAGTTAGTGATGATGATGTGATAGCGAGCTGAAAATGCAGGGTGTATGGTAGTTGTGATAGGGATGCTATGCGTGGAAACCCGGTTCATTGGACCTACCAAACGGTGACTCTTGTCACCACCGGAATGGACCAGAGGGAGGAATCTCATCCCTAACATTTGAATGGATGGTGGAGGTTGTTGCTTTAATGAGTCTTTAATGGTACAATATAGATTATTTTATGAACTTTATGATTTTTCTAATTAAACATGATTAATTCATAATCAACAAACAATTTAATCCATATTATGTTTATAAAAACGAAAGAAGAAAAACCAATATGTTTCTCATGAAGCACGCCTCCCTCCTCTCTTACCTTTACATTCTTCGCCAACCAAACCCTAACGACGCCACCGCATCTCCCTTCTCTGGCAGAACTCATGATCAAATCACCTCACCATATCCTTCTAAAGCTACCGAATTCAAAAATGAGTTCACATTTTGCCTACTCTCATCAAAATACCGAAAATCTGAAACACTAAAAATGCCTAAATCGACTCACACCTCACCAAAACCATCAATCAGTATGGGAATTCTCTATAAGGAAACATGGAGAGCAAAAACAGTGGTTAAGAGCGCGTGGAAGAAAGGGATTCGTACCTAGTCGGAGCGATCACGATCTCGATCTCCGGTGACGGTAAGCCTCCGCTCCTTCTTCACTATTTCATGTATTGAATGTCGATTTCCTGAACTTGTGTTGTCATTAAAGTGTTATCGTTGGTTTCTTGATTCTTTCAGACTTGTGAAGGTGACTTGGGCCCATTTTATGGTTATGTTGGACTTGATTGATAGTGGGATCTTCTTCGAAGATTGCCCTTGGTTATCCACCATATAATCCCTTTGTTGATGTCGAACAGGTTGCGGTAGACTAAAGAAATTTGTAAGGCGTGTCATTTATGCTGCCATCTGCTGATTGGTTTATATAGTGTTTTGGATTAAAGGGGTGAAAGTTTTCCCCATGGTCTGGGCCAAAGTTTGGACCATTTAATGGTTTCTTTCGCGCATTTGTTTCCTAATAACCGTTGTCGAATTCTTAGTTAGATTAGGAATTTGGGTTGAATAATTATCCCTAGAGGTTGACCATTTCGACCAATGTTGCTCCTAGAGTTATACCCTTGTGACGGTGACATTACATTCATTACTGGTTCTGAAAACATCGAAGGAGCGTTATGTAAACTTGCCATTATCGAAGTTGGCTTTCCACGGGGTTGTTCTAGACGAGTAAGAGACATAGAAAATCCTAGTGGCAAGAAAGTCCGGTAAGTAGAAATTCCTATTGGAGGAGTAGACTCTGGGGGTCCCCTAGGCCCAATATATGTCAAGATGGGCTCAGTATGGGCAATTGACTGGGTAGGCATCGAACTTGCCATTGATGGCATTGGTTCGAATATGGTTTTTAGTGTAATACCTCAAAATTTTTCCTCTCATTTTCTCAACATTTTGCATAGCATTTTGCATACATAAATTCATAAAATAACCAACAACATTGCATCATGTGTAGCATAGCTGAGGCACAAGCATGTGATCTTTGATAGGAACAATTGAAGGCTATACAAAGGCAACCAAAGGGCCACAAAGCTTCCCAACCTTTTGCAAATGTTTCACAACATCCCACAAGTCTTCATTGGAAGCCACAAGCCATGGAAAGATTTGAATTGATCAGAGGGGGCAAGTAGTGCAACATCTCCTGATGAAAGGGGTCATATTAGGGTTTCACTTCTACTGGTCTTCTCCATGAAATTTTGATTCAAAGTGGATTCAATTGTCTTATATATGATGTCAAGTGCCTAGGGTTCAAATTTCATCCATAAAAACATTTTGGAAGAGGTTCAATTGGCCAGATGACTGAAAATCAGGGATTTGGGGAAAAGTCAACCATGCTGAAGAAAAAGTCAACTCCTGACTTTTTGAGATCAAAATCATGAAATTAGGGTTACAAGGATCCTATGGTTAAAATTTGGTCAAGAAATGATGGAGGAATCAAGAGAAATCAAGAAAACCAAAACTTACCATTTTTGGAAAATTAGGGTTTCCAAAAATGGCAAGTTTTGGCCATTTTTGCTGCATCTTCAAGAGAGGCCTTCTCCCAAAATATGAGGGCTATCAAAATTCTACCTTAGCCAATTAAATAGGGCATCTTGAGCTTCAAATCCATAGGTGGAACTCACTCATAGCATTAAAATTGAGAGAGAGATATGATCTTGCAAAGTTTGAGCAAAGTAGGGCAAAATGCAAGTCATAGGCGAGGCAACTTGCAGGCCAGCGCGCGCCCTTCCTGGCAATTCATCAAACAGGTGGTTTTCAAGATCTCAAGCCTTTCTTCTCCATCTAAAAGACTTCAAATGATTTTTTTGTGAACTACAAAGTTGTTCCTTGATATGATCCCTAAAATGTTGATGTTCAAAGTTTTTTTCATTTGAGCAAGTCTTCTTGAACTTATTGAGGGTCAAAGTGGGTAAGTCACAACTGGTCAGCCATAGGCCTTTTGCTTCAAGGCATGCCAATTTCATCTGGCCAAGTGTGCAGCCTTGCAGTGTATTTTTCAATGGCCATTTTGAGATGATTAGAGGTCACATTCCATTATGGTACAAACATCAAACTTGCTCTACACATGATCAACTTCAAGTTGAGCACAAACTTTCCCTGAATTGATTGCTTGAGCTAGAAGAAGTCTTCCATTGAATATCATCATAGCAAACTGTCTTACTTGGGTGACAAGGAATTGCATCTAAGTTCAATTCAGTCATTCTTATTGTAATGTTATGATCAAAATGCATTGCTCTAAAATGGATATGATCTCATGGCTGCTTCTCCACACCATTGCCATACACCTCACACCAGTCAAGCCAAGAGCATTGATCAAACATGACTGCATCACTCAATATCAATCACATTGCATTCCACCATGAGGATCATGATCACATGTGCATTGGATTTGAGTGAAGCTGGTCAATGAGATCATTGCACAATTGAGTTGCTATCAAGTGTGTGCAAGATCACATGGATTATTATGCACCTCATGAGTAAGTAAGCAAACGGGATTGACTTCAAACTGCAGTCATTGATTAGCTGAGTAGTTGTGCTTTTCAGTCCCATCATAACTTCCATAAACATCACCACACTAAATTGAACTCGAGCATAGAAGTTTCTAGAGGATTCAAGTGCATAACAAACTTGACTCACCCTCTAACAAACTCAACTCAGTTAACCACATCTATAACCATGGTTCTAACTGCTAATCTGAGGTCAAGAGTTCGATAAAAGAAAAACCTCATTGCACATTCAAGGGTGGCTTCATTTTTGGATCAAAATCACACTCTTCATCCACCAAATTCTCTAAACTTTGGCTTCTACATTTGGCTTCGAGGAGAATTCACCTTTAATCATCTTGATCCATTCTTCTTCAATTCACCATCTCCATCACCTAAAGCACAATCTCCATGGATTGCATAGCCTGAAATTCCAAGGATCAAGCACTGCACATTTTGAAGCTTCATGGCATTTTGGATCAAAACTCCTCAAATTGCATCATTCTAGTTTCATTCATCCTCAATCCCTCATCAATGTCATATTAAGCTCAAGATCTACGACTTTTTCAACTTGAAGCATCAAGGATTAACCACTACACAATCTTGATCTTCATTGTAATTTCATCAACAACTCAAGATCCATAGCTCCCAGAGTGTTTATTTCACTCTCATTGTTCTAGATCAAGATCAAGCAGTCTAAGGATTCTCCTCTCTGGTCTTCTAGCAACACTTTGAGCTCTCTACAATTCAGGTATGTCTTGAAATTTCACTCGCTCGAATTGTGTGTTTTTCATTGGTTTCATGTTGATTGAAGCTTGATAGAAGCTATTGGATACCTGGCTAGTTGAAAGACATCATAGATGTGTAGATGCAGTTTCATAGGTCAAAATGTTTGCCCTCGATTCGTGAGATATAGGAACCCTAAATGGATTGTGAGGCCATATTTGTGATCAGTGAAGAGAGGTGATTTGAACTGTTGTATTAGATTTTATTTTGGTGATGATTTTTGTTTTCCCTACCTGAGAAATGACTAGAGAAGATGATCGGAATTCATCTCCGGTCATCGGAATAGTGCCCTAGCATTGTTTGTAACTTTAAGTCACAGCCTTCAGATCAAACTCATCCAAGTGTCCAGATAGCACCAGCACATTAATGACCTTGTGCTTCTAACGTGCTTCATTTTGTGTGTAAATGTTCAGACTCATATCCACACCCCCACGTGTGTGTGACTCAGCCCAAACATGTTGTTTTTGTTGGTTTCTGAACCCCCCAGGCCCAATGTATTTTTGTTTCTTTTATTTTCTTTTTATATTTTATTCCATTTTCGCTTCACATTTTTCTCTGATTTTCCATATTTTTAGATTTTATTTTTGTCTATTTTTGGAGCCCGAATTAATTTTCCATTTAATTGTTTCATAATTTCTTCATTTTTTTGACCAATTGATTTGTCCATTTTTGTTCTCCTAAACCAAAAATGATAAATGTCCCATTATTTTTGCATTCTCTTAATAACTCATCATGCTTTTCCAAAATATTTTTCTCTAGATTTTTTGATCATGTTAAGTCACCTTTTGAACCCATTCTTTCACATAGGTCTTCATGAACTCTAATCCCATTCTAGTACTCATTTGACCATTCAAAAATAGGCTTTTTAGTAAGATATTTTGTACATAAGTTATTCTCTGGATTGTGATCCTCAAGGTTAATTTTCATAATTTTTCTAAGTCATTTGATGTTTTTTCCAAGTTGCTTGGGTCTTAAGCCATTTTTGGTCTTTTCTTTTGCTTCCTTTTGATCCAATTTAATAAGGCATTTATGTCATTGCTCTAAAGTATAGATTTTGAGTTTTATGTGTTATATTAGATGTCATCAAGTGTTAGATGTCATCTTTGGGTCTTTACATTTGATTTTTAGGCTTGCCTTGAGTCCTAAGTCACACTTGTCCTATTTTTAACCTAATTTCCTTCCTCTTTCCATTTTAGCCACTTCAAAATCATCTTGCACTTGATTTAGATTCATTTTATCTTTTTTTAGTCTTATAAAGGTTTTTTGGTTACTCATACTTGTTCATCTCATTTTAGGATCACTTTGCTTCCTTTTGAATTCCATTTTCCTTCTAAAGGACTTTAGAAACCCTAATGTGCATACTTATCCTTAAGAAGCTTCTTAACCCTCAATTTGTGAACATTTTCCAAAGCTAATTCCCATATTATTTTGTTGTCAAGTCCCTGGATTTTGTATAGGGAAGTCAAATCATTTTGGTCTTTTCTTGAATTTTTTCTAAGTCCTTTTGTCCCATCTTTAGAACCATGCTTCTATATGCTTTCTCCCACCTCTCAATTTCACATTTGCATGTCTTTAAATTGAATCTCTTCTTTCCACTTTGGTCCATTCATCCTTTTAACTTCCATATAGTGTCAAGTTTTGGATTTACCATTCACCCTTGAGTTTAGGAGGCTTTGGTTTAGTAAACACTTAGGTTATCTTTCTAATCTCATCTGTAGGGTTTAGTAGTATTTTAGGGTATAGTTGGACATTAATTCAATTAATCCCTTTAGTTTCTTTTGGATTGATTTAGCTACTGAATTTTCAAGTTTGTTATCTCATAAGGTGCTTTAGACTTAGGTCTTAGCCTTAGGAGTTCACTAACACCCTTCCTTAGCTAGTGTGGTTTGTTTGTGAAGTTTGACATATCTTAATTGTTCATTTTTCTTCATCATGCTAATATTTATTTTATAGGGGGGAGATATGGTAATCACTTCATTCCTATCTTTTATGCATTTAATTGGTTTTCGCCTTAGCACCTTGGTGCTTTGTTCATAGGTTTCCCTTTTGTTCATTAGATTCAACTTAACTTCCTTAGGAAGTAAGTTGAATTCTAACTTACTTTTTCTTCTCCTTAGCCTTAGAATACCTCATTAACCATAGTGTCGCTCCCCCGAAAAGACACCAGGTCAGAGAGGGTGCATACGCGAACGGTCGACGAAAAGAGAAATGAAGTGAAGATGAATCGAGTCGCCAGCTAGGCATTTTTATCCCGAAGGAAAGGTAATGTTGCATAAACCTAGAAAAAGATGGATAAGACGGTTGCGAACAAGAGAAACTGAGAAAGGGGGTTGGTTACAACCTGGGAAGGTATTAGCACCCATATTGTCCGTCGTACTCGACGGGATCCACGCTTACAAGATTGTGTTTAAAGGGGTAGGTGTATATGTTATCTGTGTGCAAAAGCTTGAAAAGAATATACAAGTGTCAGTGCAAAAGGGTGAATGCTCAGGAACTGAGGCTTAAAAGATGCTGAAAGAGGGGGAAGACACAGAGACCTTTGTTCGATAACTGTTAAGTTATGCCTATGTATCCTCTCCTGCAATGAGGAAGTCAGAACACCGTAGTTCGACTCAAAGAGACTGAAAATAAATTGACTATGAACTGCTTGCTTGTTTATGCTCAAGTGTATGACTCGTCTGGCTCGAGTGCTAACTATCTTGCATTAGACGGAAGAAGCGAGTTCTCATTTTCAGAGTGAGTGTGATGAGAAAAGAATCCCGAATAAGACGATTATTATTTTTTTTTGTGTTTTCAGTTTTTTATTGCTTTTGGTGTTTTGCATAAGTTAATGAGCTTAAGCCTAAATCAAGGGCTTGTAAACTCATCATATCCTCCATGATTAGGGATAATGAGCCTACTTAAGTATGAGATAAGCATCTCAACTTAATTACCATGATGATGTGGGATTAATATCATTAACCTACTTGTGATTAATTAGATGTTTTTGGGTTTTGTTTAGTGTTAAGTAATGAGTTTAATCTCTAATCACAGATTAGTAAACTCATTACACCATCCTAATAGAAGGATAATAGATGAGAACACTTAAGCTGAGGAAGATACCTCAACTTAATCCATGGTTAGGGATTAAATTCATTATATAACAAACCTTTATTAAGTGGATTTTAAATTAAAGGTTGAGATTAAGAAGTGAATTTTATGGTTTGTAAGACAACTTGAGGGGGACTTGTCCATTAAACACTAGGGTTAGTCCTTCTTAACCATAAGGAAGAATTAGAACCCTAATGTAAGGCCCAAGTTACAAGATAAAGTCTTAGTTATTATTAGATGATTTGATTAAGAGTTTTAAACAAATTAAAGGTTTAACACTTAGGATTAAAGTTATGCACTCCATCCTAAGAGAAGGATGCAGGCATAACCCTAATTCCAAAGTATTAAAACTTTAAGAGTTTAGTCTCTGATTATTGAGATGAGAAGAGAAACTCAAGAAGACTCAAATGTAAAAAGCTAAGGGGGACTAATTACAACCCTAATCATTATCATGCTTGGATATCCTATGGTTTGTGAGGCTTAGAGAAAGATCTTCAAGGAAGCCACCAATGGAATAAGCAAATGAAAGGAGGAGGAAGCAGAAGAATAAGTTACTTACTTCCTAAGAAGGTAAGTATCTTAAAGGAAGAAAGTGAGAGATAAGGAACACAAGTGAATCAAATTCTCTTCAAAGACAAGTGAGACACATATGAAAGAGATAAGAAGAAGTGAGAGGTGAAGGCAAATCCACCTCCCAAATAACATACCAAAAGTACCTGAAAGTGTTAGCATGAATGCATAAAGTATAAAGCATAAAGAAATGAAGTGAAATAAGGTGCAATGATCAAAGTCAGAAGTGTTTATGCAATGTAAATTTCATGTAAGATGATGCAAAGGCATACAAAATGCATATGTGTGATCATATAAAGATGAGATGCAAAGGAAGCATGCTTTGAAGTTTGAAAGCACATGAAAGTTTATGAACTGAAATAAATGTTAATCATGGCAAATGAATGAAGAAATGATCAATCAATTTTCTAACATGTCCTAAGATGTCTAAGGTAACATATGAATGCATGAAATGTCATGGCAAGTTCTCTATTGATGCATATGCAAGTTGAATGCAAATGAACATGAGAAATTAGGGTTACATGGACATGTGAGATGGAAATGGATAAAACAGAAGCAAATGACATGATAAAAATTTGAAATTAACCTCAAACAAACCCTAATCCCATATTAGGTCACACCCCAAAGGAGAAGGTCAGAAGCTAACCAATCAAAAGTTATGATTTTCCTAAGTTTTCTATGGTTTTTGGGTGGTTCAAAGGGGAAAATGCAAATCAAATTGAAAATGCAAGATAAATTCATGAGGAAAAAGACCTATAAACTACATGCAATATGTAACACAATGCAAAAAGAATCAACTTCAAGCTCTTCTTTGTTAGGATGAAATGATTTTTTAAATTTAGGGTTCAAAAATATGATTTGTATGACTCTGAATTCAAAGAAAATTGGCAAACTATGATCAAACCTAAAAAGAAATTAGTGTGAGAGTTTGAAAATGTTTCTAAATGCATTGGGATGATTCATGATTTTTTTGGTGATTTTTAGAAACCTAAATGTATTTTTAATTAATTAAAATACTTTAATTAATTAAAAATAACATTTAAATATTTTAAAAATGCTTTTTTAATGCAAAAAAATAAAATGAAAATCATTTTTGGATGAAGAAAAATATTTAAAGTCAGAATGCAAAAGAAAATATTTTTTGGATGCTTTTTGATATTTTAAATAAATTGTGCAAAAGAAATGAATTAAAAAGAAAATAAAATGAATAAAAATGGAAGTCAACTGATCTGAGGGGTGAGATTCAAAGGGGGGGAGACTGCACGCGCTTTAGGGGGGCCTGGATTGCATCTGGGTTAATTAACTGATTAACTTAATTAATTAAAAATTAAACTTAAGTGAAATGATCTGAACCGTTCACACACGCGCGAAATCAAATCCAATGGTCCACATTCAAACTGACCCCTAAACCCTAATTAAGAACCCTAATTATTTTCAGGTGACCGGAGCTAGCTCCGGTCATCTTCTCCGGCAGGTCATTCACCCTAACTTCTTCCCTAGGCTAAATCAAACTCTCTAAAGCTCCAGAAATGATTCCCTAACAACCCTAAGTAAGAATCCAGCATCAAACAACATTTATCACTCAAGAAAATCATGATTCGAAGCAAAACGGAAAAATATTCAAAACTTTCAGAAGTTCAATACATGCTTGATTCTTAACCATTTTCAAAATTAAACATATCAGGATGATCAGTGCATCATGTAGAAGCATTTAAGAACTTAAAATAAGAGTTCTGGAAAAATTGTTCTTCGTGGTTACCTGAGATGAAGCTTTCGATTCCTAAGCTTTCTGGCCTCTTCCTTGGTTCAAACCAACCCCAATGAGCTCCCTGATGATGATGAGGAGCTAAGAACAAGCTTGTATGGCCTGGTTTATGAGTTTCAGTTACTCTGCACCAAGAATCGTGTTTTGGTTTGGCTGTGTTTTAGGGCTTTTAATTGGGTGGTTTATGTTCTATGAGTGATTTGAAGATGATTGGTGATGTTTGGTTTGAAGTTTGATGGCTGGTTTTTGAGATTTGAAGAGAGGAACGTTTTGATGGATTTTGTGAATTCTGAGTTGTGGGATGATTCAGGCTATTGTGTGTTATGAAATATGATCCATGATGTTTGTTTAAGCCAATGGGATTGATCAGAAAGTTGTTGTGGCACAGGTTGATTGGTATGGTGTGTTTTGCAAAAAAGTCAATTTTTGTGTACTTGAGGTATGGGCCATGGTAGGTCTAGATTTTTAGGGTGTCTGGCTCAGCATGATTCATGAAGAGCCATAGAATCAGTTTGATGCAGCTAGCACAAGTGGAAGGAAGGATCCAAGGCATTTTGCAAATTTTGGAAGTTTTGGCCCTTTTGAGATTTCTTGAAGATTAGGTCATGGAAACCCTAGGTTCAATGCACAATTCTTATTATTTGAATTTCTTTTGACATATTGTGAAGTGTTTGTGTACATTATAAGTCATTAGAATGCTTGAACATGCCAAAATGCAAAATCCCTCTTTGACATGAAACTTGAAATTATAGGATTTTTGCCAACTTTGAAAGGCCATATCTTGAGTCGTATGATGAATCAAGACATGTTCTTGTACTTTTTGAAAAAGGAAAGACCTAATCTACAACTTTCATGACCAAGAATTTTTCATTTGAAGCATTTTTGGTCATGAAAGAGGAGGTTGAAAAACTTTCCCAAAATGGAAAGTTTGCATTTCAAGTCATTTCCAAAAATGGAAAGTTTGTAATTGGCTCAAAATTCTTCAATCTTGTGAACTTCCAACCACTTATAAGATCAAATAAGATCATTGAACTTCAATTTGATGAAAATACCCCTTTGGTTCCATTGTTGGGGGCCTCAGATGCCCTGATTTTGACTTAACTTGCTCAGGAAGTTACCCAGTGAACAAATGACTTCCACAATGAGTTTCTTCATAAAACTTGGTACACATGATACTTATGACATATTAAGACCATTAGAAACAAGAATGACCAAAAAATTGGAGTTAAGGCCTCTGAAACCAAAACCCTAATTTTGGTCATCTGTGTGGTGAAAACCCTAGCTCTGCTTCCATGCTTTTGTCAGTTCTTGTGATCCCTTGACTTTCATAAACTATGAAGAGCATAATATGATGATAGAACACACATGGACCCCTTTGGAAAGCTTTGAGGCCTTTGGGATGGCTCAGATGGATTCTTGGATTGCTCAGATCACAAACCCTAGATGCAGATGAAATTGAACTATGCAGTGAAGCAAAAATGCAATATGAGATGTAATGCTTATGTTAAAACAAAAAATGAAAGATAACAAGCCATGGTGTGATATGAGTGGGGGGAAATTTGGGGTGTTTACAGCTGCCCCTATTTAAACATGAGTTAGTTGTGCAGGGTGTAAGCACATAGCTTAACAGACAAACAAGATAACTTGTGGTTGAATACCAAAGACAGTCCAAAATTTGCACTCGCTGGGGAGAAGACGAAAAGGGATATAAATTGTAAAAGGTAGTATAGCATGTTTATCAAATGAAGGCGATGGAGGACGACCATCGAGCAGAGGACGACTGCTAGGGATAGAGAAATAACGGGGACAACCGACAAGCTGGGGAAATAAGGATACCATGATGGAGACGACCATCGGGTAAGGAAATAAGATTCTCTGGTGGGGTTGAAGTAAAGAGAAAAGCAATGACGGGGACGACCATCAGGCTCGGAAAGTGAAATAAACAACGACGGGGACGACCATCAGTTTAAAGAATAAATGAAATAATGATGAGGAACGATCATCAAAGGTGAAGGACGATCACCTAGCAGGGGACGGCTGCTCTTTATCACGACATAGGACGAATGTCGGATAGAAAAGGTCGACGATGGGAACGGCCATCGGATAAGCATGATGAAGGACGATCATCAAGAGGTGAAGGGCGATCACCTAGCAGGGTACGGCTACTCTCGGGGATTATCACGACATAGGATGAATGCCAGATAAAAAAAAGATCAAAGATGGGGACGGCCATCAGATAAATGATGAGGGACGGTCATCAAAGGGTGAAGGACGATCATCTATCAGGGGACGGCTGCTCTTTATCACGGCATAGGACGAATTTCGGATAGAAAGTTCCAATAATGGGGATTCCACTGGGGAAAGGATGAGGGACGGTCATCCAAAGGTGAAGGATGATCACCCGACAGGGTACGGCTGCCGATATCACGAGGGAACGGTAAACACGAACGAGTGTTCACGCTTAAGAATAAAAAGGTATAAGTGTTTGACGATGTGTATAGATCAAAGATGCGGACGAGCATCCTTAGGACAATGATACGGACGAGTATCGGTAGAAGAAAACGCTGACGCGTGTTCAAAGATGATGATACAGACGAGTACCAACTGGTTAACAAAGAACACGGACGAGTGTCGAATCTGTTGAGGAGTGATATAAACAAGATACAGACGAGTATCAAAGACTTATGCATAAGTGTGTACAAGTATTGATCTGCTGGTGGAGTATAAGCAAGATACTGACGAGTACTCGACTTGCTGGGGAATGCATGACACGGACGAGTGTCAAATAAGTACTATATATAAACAGGCATCTGTTTTGGGAGTGCAAAGGAGATGCTTTGGCTTTCTGTGGGGATAGGATGACACGGACGGATGTCGAAAAGAACATATTATGAACAAGTATTTGTTTTTGAGAGTGCAAAGGTGACGCTTTGGCTTTTATGTGCAGGGGATACACTTTGTATATTGTTGATGAAATATTGATGGTAACTACAGGTGACTGGCTCGAACCTGGCTTGTGATCATGCAAATGTTTGATTTTTTCCGTAATGCTCCATATTAGACGGAATGATATGCTTATTTGGTGAATATGATGCAAATGCTATGATTATGCGAAAGAGAAACCGATCCGGGATTCGGATCCCGCTGGGATAAAGATCTCTGGCTGATCTGCTCGGAGGGATGTCCCGGATGGGGAAGAGATCATTGGTAGACCTATCTGCAACGAGAACTCAACTAGGGAGAAGGAAGCTTCAGCAACTCCGCTGGGAAAGTATGCATGCATTGTTCTCCTGGGGAGAGAATGGAGACTCTGTGGGGAGACAATTCCCATTAACTTTGATAAGGATGAGAGAGATATAGCATTCTGGGGGGGAATGGGAGATTCCTTGCTCATCTTGCTGTGAAGTAAATGTCAGGTACTGTTTGGGGAGGTGATAACTTCTAGGAAGCGGCATGTTGGGGATGCAATGCTCGGCATGCCCCATGATGTGTATCGAATACCTGCATCCTGTTAAGACAAAAGAAGCACACAAGTATCCTGAGGTATCCCTAACTGGATTCCGTCATATGAGTTAGATCTTCCTGAAAGTAAACATATTTCCTGCAAGCATTTATTAAAAATGGCCCATTTGTTTTATGCAAGTGTTGTATTATGAATATTGGACATTTTGCAAACGAAACAAAAATATACAAAACGAGATGTGACTGAAAATTCTGATTTTATTAATCTGGGTGCCCTGAATTGGCAAATACAGTTAAGGAAACAAGTCCCTTGAAATGAGGGGGTTGCTATAAATTGAAAAAATAAAAGTGTTGGCAATGTTGATGATGACGTTCCAGTGAACTTCCTTTACTATGACCTGTATGACCTTGACGTTCTTCTCATCTTGTTTTCTGAAGAAGGTTGATTATGACTGATGCTTTATCCTTTCGAAGCTTGCCGTGTTGTGCGGAATACAAACGAATTCAAAATGCAGTTGTTCGCTTATTCCCGGGATACCCATTTTTTCCTGAGCTGTCCAATGTGGCTTTTCAACTCAGCGGGTGTACATTTTTTTATTTTTCCCTTATTTTTGCCCGAGTCTTTTATTTTGTTTTTGACTCGCCGGGATGCCCTACTTTTTCCTGGACGTACATTTTGTTTTTATGTCCAGCGGGTCATTTTATGTGAAGTATTTTTTAACTGCATCTGAATTCACATGGGATAGGAAATCTTCACCATCCATAGCAGTGAGCATCAGTGCTCCGCCGGAGAAAACTTTCTTTACTATGAATGGACCATTGTAGTTTGGCATCCCTTTGCCCCTATGGTCTGTATGAGGAGGAATAAGTCTTTTTAGCACAAGATCTCCCACTTGGTATTCCTGAAGCCTGACTTTCTGATCGAAGGCTTTCTTCATCCGCTTTTGATATAACTGCCTATGACAGATGGCAGCTAGTCTCTTCTCTTCGATCAAATTCAGTTGATTGTACCGAGACCGAATCCATTCGACTTCATTCAACTTCACATCCATCATTACCCGTAAGGAGGGTAGCTCAACTTCAACAGGCTGGACTGCCTCCATACAAGCTGATAAGGTGTTGCCCCAGTAGACGTTCTGATTGAGGTTCGATACCCATGCAAGGCAAATGGTAGTATTTCATGCCAGTCTTTATAAGTAACCACCATCTTTTGCACAATCTTCTTGATGTTTTTGTTAGCTGCCTCAACAGCGCCATTCTTCTTTGGCATGTAAGGAGAAGAGTTGTGATGTTGGATTTTGAAGTCCCGGCACAATTCTGCCATCATTTTGTTATTCGAATTGGAACCATTATCAGTAATGATTTGCTCGGGAACTCCATATCGACAGATGATGTCTCTTTTCAGGAATCTAGCTACCACTTGTCTGGTGACGTTTGCATATGAAGTTACTCAACCCATTTGGTGAAGTAATCAATGGCTACCAGGATGAATCTGTGGCCATTTGAATCAGTTGGTTCGATCTTTCCAATCATTTCAATGCCCCACATGGCAAAGGGCCAAGGTGAAGACATCACGTTCAAAGGATTCGGAGGCACATGCACTTTGTCTGCATAGATCTGGCACTTGTGACATTTTTTGGCATAGGCACAACAGTTTGCATCCATTGTGATCCAGTAGTAACCTAATCTTAATAATTTCTTAGCCATTGCATGTCCTCCATCATTGGTACCGAAAGATCCTTCATGTACCTCGTGCATCAGCAGGTCTGCTTCTTTCTTGTCAACACATCTAAGCAGAACCATGTCAAAGTTTAACTTGTATAATGAACCATCAACATTAAGGAAGAAACTACCGGCCAGCCTTCTAGATGTCTTATTATCATTGGATGATGCCCCAGATGGGTATGGTTGATCCTCTAAGAAGCTTTTGATGTCACGGAACCAAGGCTTGTCATCTTTAGTAGTGTCCACAGAGAATACGTATGTCGGTCGGTCCAGTCGGGATACCAGAATTCGAGGCACATAATTGGTAGTTTGGACTTTGATCATGGAGTAAATGGTTGCTAAAGCGTCTGCAAACTGATTCACATCTCGAGGGTTGTATTCAAGTTTAACTGTTGTGAAGAAAGTCAATAATCTCCTCGTATAGTCACGGTATGGAATCAGATGCTCCTGGTGAGTGTACCATTTGCCGTTGGTCTGATTGATTACCAAAGCTGAATCTTCGAATACATTCAATGTTTTGATCCTGATGTAAATGGCTTCCTCAAGTCCCATGATACATGCTTCATATTTTTCTTCGTTGTTAGTGCAGGAAAAGGTGAGTTTTGCCGAGAAAGGCATATGAACTCCTTTAGGTGTAACGAGCACTACACCGACTCCACGAACATTCATATTGACAGCCCCGTCAAACATCATAGTCCATTCTTCTTCTGGGTCAGGCCCTTCAGTGTGAATTGGCTCTTCACAATCTTTTGCTTTTAAATAAATGATGTCTTCATCATGGAAGTCAAATCTCATGGGTTGGTAATCATCAATGGGTTGCTCATCCAGATAGTCAGACAGTACACTGCCCTTGATGGCCTTTTGAGATGTGTACTGAATGCCATACTCTGTCAGAATCATTTGCCATCTTGCAACCCTTCCGATAAGTGTTGGCTTCTCAAATATGTACTTGACGGGATCCATTTTTGAGATCAACAATGTAGTGTGAGTCAACATATACTGTCTTAGTCGGCGAGCAACCCACGCTAAAGCACAACAAGTTATCTCGATCAGTGAATAACTTTGTTCACAGTCGATAAACGTTTTTCTTAGTGTCGCTCCCGATAAATGGGACTGGCCCAAATAAAGGTACAGACGCGAACGGTCGGCGAGAGGGACAATGAGAACACACAGCCGTGAACTCACTGGAGATGAAAAGAGTCGCCAGCTAGGCATTTTTATCCCGGAGGAAAGGCAATGCTGCATAGACCTAGAAAGAGATGGATAAGACGGTCGCGAACCAGAGAGACTGAGAAAGGGGGTTGGTTACAACCTGGGAAGGTATTAGCACCCAGATTGTCCGTCGTACTCGACGGGATCCACGCTTAAAAGATTTGTGTTTTAAAGGGGTAGTGTCAGTGCAATTTGTGTGTAAAGAGCTAGAAAGCAAAATGTACAGGTGTCAGTGTAAAGGAAGTGTAAAGTGTATAAATGAGAAGTGTCAGTGTAGGGACAGGAGTGAAATGCTCATGACTATGAGTCTTAAAAGAATGAAGCTGGAAGGAGGGGGAATATACAGAGACTTTTGTTCGATAACCGTTAAGTTATGCCTACGTATCCTCTCGTGCAATGAGGAAGTCAGAACACCGTAGTTCGACCCAAAGAGACTGAAAGATGAATTGACTTGTGAACTGCTTACTTGTCTATGCTCAAGTGTGATGTCTTGATGATTATTAAGTGGATTGATTAAGAGATTTAAACACATTAAGGGTTTAACACTTAGGATTAAAGTTATACACTCCATCCTAATAGAAGGATGCAGGCATAAGCTTAATCACAAAGCCTTAAAGCCTTTAGGGTTTAATCCCTGATTATGAGGTGAGAAGAGAAGACTCAAAGAGACACAAAGGTAAAACTAAGTGGGGAGACTAATCAAAATCCTAATCATTGTCATGCTTGGTTGTTCCTAAGGTTTGTGAGGTTAACAAGAGGAATCTTCAAAGGAACCACCAGGAAGCAGAAGAAAGGATCAGGAGAAGCAAAGTAACTTGCTTCATTCAAGAAGTCAAGTCACTTGAAGAAAGAAAGTGGGAAGAAGAAGAATGAGCAAGCTCAAACTCAAACACATGCAAAAATGCAGCAAGGATGCATAAAAGAGATGAAGAGAAGTTATGAGAAGTGAAGGCAAATTCACTTCTCAAAGTCACTTACCACCTGAAAAGTTAATGAGAAAGATGCAATGCAATGTCAAATGGGATGAAGTGGCAAGATGCAAACTAAAACCAGAAGCATATATGAGATGATAATGATGTTATGAAATGATGCAAAAATGAATCAAGACATGGGGATGATTATACAAGCTTATGAATGCAAATGGAGCAAGTTAAGACACATGAACATACATGAAAAGTTATGAGATGCATATGGCATACAACATGGCAAATGAGAGATGCAATGATCAAACATGCTTTCAATATGTCTTATGATGTTAAATGAATCACATGGATGCATAAAATATCATGGCAAGTCAAGGCATGAATGCAAATGCAAGATGGATGCATATGAAAGCCCAAATTAGAGTTTATGAACAATACAACAAACAAAAACCAAAATCAGAAGCAAACAACATTACAAAAAATTGAAAATGCACTCAAAGGATCCCTAAACCTATACTAACTCACTGCCCAAAGGAGAGGTCTCAACTCTTAACCTAATTCAAGATATGATTTTTCTAATTTTTCTAGGGTTTTAGGGTTCCTTAACAAGAAAAATACCAAACAAATTGAAAATGAAAGATCAAATCATGGCCATTTACTCTCACAAACTACATGCTAATCACAATGCAATGCAAAAAGAATCAAGGTCCAACTCTTTAGGGTTAGGCAGAAATGATTTTTGGAAGTTTGGATCAAAATAATGCATAAAAAAGATTTTAATTCCATGGAAAATTCTCAAAATGCATTAAGATCAAAAAATAAATTTGGTTTGAGGGTTGGACAATGTTTCTAAATGTTTTTAAATGTTTCATGAATTTTTTGGTGATTTTTAAATACCTAAAAGTATTTTTAATTAATTAATTCTCATTAATTAATTAAAAAGAAACTTTTAAATATTTAAAAATACTTTTTTAATGCTAAAAATGAAAATAAAAATATTTTTGTGTTTTAAAAATTAATGAAACTCTTGGTGAAAATTTTCATAATTTTTAAATGTATTTTGCTATTTTTAATAAATATGAGAAATAAAATATAAAGAAAATGAAATAAAAATACAAAGTATGCAGTGTGAATGGCTTAGATTGAAAGTTGGGAGATCCAGAGGCTGTGCGTGCAAGTCAACAAGACTGGGGGTAATCACAATCCAAGGTCCAGGTTCAAAGTCCTTAAACGCGCGTGATCTGATGGCTGAGGTTTGATGTTAGTTTAATTAATTAAGATTTATTTAATTAAACAAGATTAGGGCATAATGACTCATCTGGGCCGTTCACAAGCGCGCGGGAAGCAGCATCTAAGGGATGAGATTCAAAGCTGGCTAATTAATCAGGCTTAGCCCTAATCACTCTCAGGCGACCGGAGATGAGCTCCGGTCGTCTTCTCCGGCAATGTCAAAACCCTAGATCATGATTCAGGCCACCATACTTCAAATTAAACGCAGCAAAATGCTCCTCTACCCAAACCCCATTCAAATCACCCCTCACACTAAATTTATCTTGCACAAATGAAAAGAATCGAAGCCAAGAAGGTTCACGGGCAAAGTTTCAGAGCCCTGGTAAATCCTCATTTCTCACTCATTTTTGATTCTAAACACACCCTCATGATCAGCAAGACATACACAACCAAATTATAACTTAAAAAGCAAGCTCTGAGAGAAAAAGTTCATGGCCATACCTGAGATGGAAGCCTCTGTTTCTGGGCTTTCTGAGCTATTCTTTGATGCAGACTCACTCCAAAGGTTCCCCTGGTACTAATGGCAAGCTTGGATGGAGCTTAAACAAGCTATTTTGAGAGATTCAAATCTGATATATCAGAAAATGAGGTCTGTGTGTATGGTGTTTTAAGCTCTAACAATGGTTGATTCTGGTTCCTTTTAGTGTGTTTGATTGGTTGATGAAGAGAAAGTGAGTGTTTGATGGCTGGAAAATGAGATTCGAAGAGAGAAGAGTTTTTGCAGGTTTTTGTGGGGAGTGAGTTTTGGCTTGCTTCAAGGGCCAATGTTGTGCTATATCATTCCCACAATGTGTGAATAGGCTGAGGGCAGGTCAGTAGGGGTGGCTGTTTACTATTCCATGAGTATGGGAGTTTTGGCCAAAAAGTCAATGTGATTGGTACTTGCAGCATGGGCTATGGCAGCAGCAGTTTGAGGTCATGTCTGGCTTCAGCTTGGGTTAGGGACAGCCCTTGGATTGCTTGAGAGTGACTGCAACATATGGATCATGAGCTATGCTAGCTTTTGCAACTTGCCCACTTGTGCTTTCTTGAGATTTTATGCTATGTACATGAAGCATTCCTTGCTGAATTTTGTTACATGATGTCTCAATTGGTCATGGCAATGTATAGAAATCAGTTGGTAATCACATGACCCTTTGGAAAATGACTTTGCCAAAAATCCATCTTTTGCACTTGTAATGAAAAATGACTTAAAGATTCTTGAAAACCAAAGCAAGCAATGCAAAATCCCTTGGGCCAATTCTGTTTTTTAGGTCATGTATGATCATGTGATGAAGTTTTGAAGCCATTTTGAAGTCACTAGAATGCTTGATACATGAATTTGCAATTTTCCATTTGGTGCATAACTTGAAATTTAGTGATTTTTGCCAACTTTGATGAACCATAACTTTTGATCCAAAATGAATTAGGTCATGTTCTTGTACTTTTTGAAAAGGTAAAGATCTAATCTACAACTTTCATGACCAAAGTTTTTTCATTTGAAGCATTTTTGGATCAAAAGGTAAGGGTTGAAAAAGTTGCATAAAATGACATTTCATTAAAAGTCAACCATGCCCAAAAAGGTCAACTTTGCAAAAACTTCAAATTCTTGAATTTTGTGAACTTCTAACCTCTTCCATGATCAAATAAAGATCATATGCACTCAAAATGATGAAGATCACCCCTTGGTTGGGTCATTGGGGGCCTCAGATGCCCTGATTTTGCACTGACTTGTCCAGAAAGTCAACTCTTGATCAAATGACTTCCCCATGGAATTTCTTCATGAAAATTGATATGCACACTCCCTATACCATATAGAGACCAATAGAAACAATAATGACCAAATTTGAAGTTATGGCCTCTGAAACCAAAACCCTAATTTTAGGTGATCTGTGCAGTCAAGCCTGGCTCTGCTTCCATACCAATCCCAGTTCTTGTGATTCTTTGGAATTCTTGGATTTGAGAGGATATAATATGATGCTTGAACACATATAGACCCCTTTGAAGTGATTGATGACTTTTGGAGTGGCTCAAGAAGCTCTTGGATTGCTTAGATCACAAACCCTAGATGCAGATGACTTAGATCCTATGCAGTGAATCAAAAATGTGATATGAGATGGTATGATTGAGTTTATGCATATGAAATGATCACAAGCCATGTTGTGAATGGGTGAGGGCAAATTTGGGGTGTTTACAGCTGCCCCTATTCAAACATGAGTTAGCTGTGCAGGGTGTAAGCGACGGCTTGACAGGCAAACAAGATAACTTGTGGTTGAATACCAAAGACAGTCCAAAATTTGCACTCACAGAATGAAGAAGAAAAGGGATATAGATTGTAAAAGAAAATAAAGTATATTGTAAAGTGTGGGCGACGGAGGACGACCGTCGAGCAGAGGACGACTGCTGGGTAAAGAGCAATGACGGGGACGGCCGACATGCTGGGAAAAGTGTGGAAAATAAAGCAATGACGGGGACGGCCGACATGCTGGGGATAAAAGAATTATGATGGGGACGGCCACCAAGATAAAGCTGTGAGATTCTCTGGGGCTTAATGAAACATGACGGGGACGGCCATCAAGTTCATAAAGTAAAGTAACCAACGATGGGGACGGCCATCGGGTTAAAAAGAAAAGGGACCACGATGGGGACGGCCATCGGGTTAAAGAACAAATGAAATAAACAGATGATGAGGTACGGTCATCAAAGGTGAAGGACGATCACCTAGCAGGGGACGGCTGCTCTGTTGGGGGCAAGATGAGGGATGGTCATCTAAGGTGGAGGACGACCACCTGGCAGGGTACGGCTGTCGAAAGTATCGCGACATAGGACGAATGCCGGATAAAAGGTCAACGATGGGGACGGCCATCGGATGAGCATGATGGAGGACGACCATCAAGAGGTGGAGGACGACCACCTAGCAGGGGACGGCTGCTCTCAAGGTTTGTCATGACATAGGACGAATGTCAGATAACCAAAATCAACAATGGGGACGGCCATTGGATAAAATGATGAAGGACGATCATCTAAAGGTGGAGGACGACCACCTAGCAGGGGACGGCTGCTAAATATCAACGATGGGGACGGCCATCGGATGAGCATGATGGAGGACGACCATCAAGAGTTGGAGGACGACCACCTAGCAGGGTACGGCTGCTCTCAGGGTTTATCATGACACAGGACGAGTGTCAGATAAAAGAGAAAAATGCTTTGTTAGCGATCTACTGGGGAGTAGTAAACACGGACGAGTGTTTACATCCGAGAAACAAAAGGTATAAGTGTTTAGATATCTGTGTATAGATTAAAGATGCGGACGAGCATCCCTAAGACTACGATACGGACGAGTATCGGGTAGAAACAAATAACTGACACGTGTTTAGAGATGATGATACGGACGAGTATCAACTGGTTAACAAGGAACACAGACGAGTGCTGAATCTGAAGGGACTCTTCTGGGGAACGGTAGACACAGACGAATTCCTATATTTAAAAAGACATGAGTGTTTGACACAGTATATGGATTAAAGATGCGGACGAGCATCCTTAAGACTATGATACGGACGAGTATCATGTAGAAACAAACTCTCGACGCATGTTCTGAGATGATGGTACGGACGAGTACCAACGAGTTAACAAAGAACAAGGACTAGTGTTGAATCTGTGGGGATATACAAGTGGTATATACAAGATACGGACGAGTATCTGTATAAGAGTGAGTGGTGTACAGATGAGTGTTTAACTGTTGGGGAGAGTGACACGGACGAGTGTCAAAAGGAGAAGAGTGTAATATAAACAAGTATCTGATATACAACGTGTAGGCGACTGCGCTGGGGATATGACACGGACGGGTGTTAAAGGATTGTCATATGTAAGTGTATGTGAGTGCAAAGAGGACGTCTTTGGCTTTCTGCCGGGGATATGACACAGATGGGTGTCGAAAGAGTATATATACTGGTGTTTGTGAATGTGAGGCAACTGCTTTTGCTGGGGAATCTCCGCTGGGGATTTTGGGAAAGTATTCTGTATATTGATGGATTGTCATTATTCACAAGTGTTGATTCAAAACATGGCTTATGAATATGCTATATGTTTGATTTTTGTCGTAATGCTCCGTATTAAACGGAATGCTACGCTTTATGGGTGAATATGATGCGAATGCTATGATTATGCGAGGATACCAAACCGGGATCCGGGTCCCGTTGCTGCGAAGATCTCCGGTCGAGCTTGTTTGAGATGGACATCCCAGCTGGGGTTTGAGATCATTGGTAGATCTGATGAGAAGCATTTGTTTGGGGATATAGATTACTGATGGATATATCCTTGCAGATAGGGACCCAGCTGGGGTTTGTAGAAGCTTTCTTTACTCTGTTGTGATTCTTCATGCGCTGCTCTTTTGGATAGAGGCTGGAGCTCTGCGGGGAGATGGTTCCTTGATTTTTGTACTCGGCTGAGGAAGGAATGGCAACTCGGCTGGGGAGAAAACACTTTGAGCGTTAAGACTGAGCGAGCATTGATCCGTCAGCTTGCTGGGATGAAGCTTACATGCCCCAGGTTGCGTTCTGGATACCTGCAATCCTGAAAAGATAAAGAAACGCATAAGTAATCCCGAGGTATCCTTTACTGGATTCCGTTTTAGGAGTTTAGACACTTCTGAGAGTAAGTATATTTCCTGCGAGCACGCGGCTTTTATTATATTTTTTGAAGATAAGCATCCGTATTCATGCAATCAGTTTTTTTTTTTTTTTTAAGACATCAGACATTTTTTGCAAATAAATAAAAATGTACAAGACGAGACATGACTGAAAATATGATTTTATTAATTCATATTCCCTGAATTGGCGAGATACAGTCGAAGAAACATATCCCCTGGAATGAGGAGATTGTTACAAATTGAGAAACAAAATGCTGGCAATGTTGACGACGCTTTAAGGAGCTTCCTCTTTACTATGACTCATATGACTTTTGACGTTCTTCTCATCTTGCTTTCTGAAGAATGTTGATTCTGATTGAAGCTTGATCCTTTCGAAGCTTACCAAGTTGTAAACGATACAGACGAATTCAGAATGCAGTTGTTCGCTTATTCCCTTATTTTGCATGAATCGCCCTTTCGGGTTTTCAATCCATCGGGATACCCATTTTTGCCTGAGCTGTCCAATGCGGCTTTTCAACTCAACGGGTGTACATTTTTTGCTTATTTTCCCTTATTTTTGCCCGAGCCTTTTATTCTGTTTTTGGCTCGCCGGGAAGCCCTATTTTACCTGGACTCACATTCTGTTTTTATGTCCAGCGGGTCATTTTTTTATGCGAAGTATTTTTTAACTGCATCTGAATTCACAGGGGACGGGAAATCTTCACCATCCATGGTGCTGAGCATCAGTGCTCCGCCAGAGAAAACTTTCTTTACTACGAATGGTCCTTCATAATTTGGAGTCCATTTGCCCCTGTGGTCTGTATGAGGAGGGAGGATTCTTTTCAGCACAAGATCTCCTACTTGGTACTCTCGGTGCCTGACTTTCTGATCGAAAGCTTTCTTCATTCTCTTCTGATATAACTGCCCATGACAGATTGCAGCCAATCTTTTCTCTTTGATCAGACTCAGTTGTTCGTATCGGACCCGAACCCATTCTGCTTCCCTCAGTTTAACATCCATTAGTACCCGTAGAGAGGGTAATTCAACTTCAACCGGTAGGACTGCTTCCATACCATACACAAGCTGATACGGTGTTGCCCCAGTGGATGTTCTGATTGACGTGCGGTACCCATACAAGGCAAACGGTAGCATCTCATGCCAGTCCTTGTAGGTGACTACCATCTTCTGCACAATCTTCTTGATATTCTTATTTGCTGCCTCAACAGCGCCGTTCATCTTTGGCCTGTAAGGAGAAGAATTGTGATGCTGAATCTTGAAGTCCCGGCACAGCTCTGCCATCATTTTGTTGTTTAGATTGGAACCATTATCAGTAATGATTCGCTCGGGCACTCCATACCGACAGATGATATCTCTCTTTAGAAATCTGGCTACCACTTGTCTCGTAACATTTGCATATGATGCTGCTTCAACCCACTTGGTGAAATAATCAATGGCGACCAAGATGAATCTGTGGCCATTTGAAGCAGTTGGCTCAATCTTGCCAATCATGTCAATGCCCCACATAGCAAAGGGCCAGGGTGAAGACATCACATTCAGAGGATTGGGAGGCACATGCACCTTATCCGCGTAGATCTGGCATTTATGGCATTTTCTGGCGTAGGCACAACAGTCGGCATCCATTGTGATCCAGTAATAGCCTGATCTCAGCAACTTCTTGGCCATTGCATGTCCTCCAGCATGGGTTCTAAAGGATCCTTCGTGCACTTCATGCATTAACAAGTCTGCCTCTGTCTTGTCGACGCATCTGAGGAGTACCATATCAAAGTTTCTCTTATACAGGGAACCATCAGTGTTCAGAAAGAAACTACCAGCAAGCCTTCTCAATGTCTTCTTATCATTGGAAGATGCCCCAGGTGGGTATGTTTGATCCTCCAAGAAGCACTTAATGTCATGGAACCAAGGCTTATCATCTTTAACAACATCTGCTGCGAACACATATGCTGGTCTGTCAAGTCTGGACACTGGGATCTGAGGTACAAAGTTGGCAGCTTGAACTTTGATCATGGACGAAATGGTAGCCAGAGCATCCGCAAACTGATTCTCGTCCCGAGGGATATACTCAAGCTTGACTGTTGTAAAGAAAGTCAATAACCTCCTTGTATAATCCCTGTAAGGTATCAGATGATCCTGGTGGGTGTGCCATTTGCCGTTGGTTTGATTGATTACCAGAGCTGAATCTCCGAATACGGTCAATGTCTTGATCCTGAGGTCAATGGCTTCCTCAAGACCCATAATGCAAGCTTCGTATTCAACTTCGTTATTAGTGCAGTTGAAAGTGAGCTTTGCCGAGAAAGGCATGTGAACTCCTTTAGGTGTAATGAGTACTGCACCAACACCACGACCATTCATGTTAACAGCCCCATCAAACATCATAGTCCATTCTTCTTCCGGGTCAGGCCCTTCAGTGTGAACAGGCTCTTCATGATCTTTTGCTTTTATGAACATGATGTCTTCATCAGGGAAGTCAAATCTCATAGGCTGGTAATCATCAATAGGTTGCTCAGCGAGATATTCAGACAATACACTGCCCTTGATGGCTTTCTGAGATGTGTATTGGATGTCATACTCTGTAAGGATCATTTGCCATCTTGCAACCCGTCCGGTAAGAGCTGGCTTCTCAAATATGTACTTGACTGGGTCCATTTTTGAGATCAATAAGGTAGTGTGGGTCAACATATACTGCCTCAGTCGGCGAGCAGCCCACGCTAAAGCACAACAAGTTTTCTCGAGCAGTGAATAACGTTGTTCACAGTCGGTAAACTTTTTGCTTAGGTAGTATATTGCATACTCTTTTCGACCAGACTCGTCATGCTGGCCCAGCACACACCCCATTGACTCTTCTAATACTGTCAAGTACATTATTAGAGGTCTTCCTTCAACTGGAGGCATAAGGATTGGAGGTTCTTGTAAGTATTCCTTGATCTTGTCAAAAGCCTTTTGGCAGTCTTCGTTCCACCTGACCGTTTGTTCTTTTCTCAACAATTTGAACAAGGGTTCACAGGTTGCTGTAAGGTGAGATATGAACCGTGAAATGTAGTTCAATCGACCTAAGAACCCTCGAACTTCTTTCTCTGTTTTCGGTGCAGGCATCTCTTGAATAGCTTTGACTTTATCAGGGTCAACTTCAATCCCTTTCTCACTCACAATAAAACCCAGCAGCTTACCAGATCGCACCCCGAATGTGCACTTGTTGGGGTTCAGCTTCAGTTGGTACTTCCTCAGACGCTTGAATAGCTTCAGCAGATTTACCAGGTGGTCTTCTTCAGTAAGGGACTTGGCGATCATGTCATCCACATAACATTCTATTTCTTTATGGATCATGTCGTGGAATAATGTCACCATAGCCCGCTGATACGTCGCACCGGCATTCTTGAGCCCAAATGGCATTACCTTGTAGCAGAACGTGCCCCAGGGTGTGATGAAGGTTGTCTTCTCCATGTCTTCAGGTGACATTTTAATCTGATTGTATCCTGAAAATCCATCCATGAAGGAGAATACCGAGAACTGAGCCGTATTATCCACCAATACATCAATGTGAGGTAAAGGGAAATCATCTTTCGGGCTAGCTCTGTTCAGATCCCGGTAGTCAACACACATCCTTACTTTGCCGTCTTTCTTAGGTACAGGTACTATGTTAGCAACCCATGGTGGATAGCTAGTTACGGCAAGGAACCCGGCGTCCCATTGCTTTTGTACCTCCTCCTTGATTTTCATTGCCATGTCTGGACGAGTACGGCGTAGCTTTTGTTTAACCGGCGGGCATTCTTCTCTCAAAGGCAGCTTGTGCACAACAATGTCGGTGTCCAACCCTGGCATATCTTGGTAAGACCAAGCAAACACATCCACATACTCTTGAAGCAGGTCAATCAGTTGTCTCTTCACCGAGTCTTGTAAGCAGGCCCCGATTTTAACTTCTTTCACGTCTTCATCTGTACCAAGATTGATCGTTTCAACCTCCTCCTGGTGAGGAGTAATAACCTTTTCCTCTTGTCTTAACAACCTGGCTAGCTCTTCAGGAAGCTCATATTCTTCTTCAACCCCTTTATCAGCTTGATTGATTGGATTGTCAAAGTCATACGAAGTCATAGCCGTGCTGTTGTCGGTGCTGTCTGGAAGGCACACTCTGCAAGGGTTCAGTTTGTTCATTTTAGTGATTTGATTTTAATCTTGTTTAGAAAAGTGAAATAAAGTTGTCATTTTGAAAACACTTCCATTTATTTTTTGTACAAAAAGAAAAATGGAAAAACAGTGAGCGGAAAAGAAAAAGACTCGTTTGCAAAAGATGTCTGATATTTCATTGATTAATCTTGTTGCACAAAAAGTACAGATGGCCCGATTACAAAATGAGTCTTGTCATCTTGGGCAAGATGCAAGACTTTGATGCATGCTATAAAAATACAGGAAATAATAATTACTCTGCATGAGTAACTCTTATAATTTCCTGGGAAGACCAGTTCGAGATACTGCTCCCCGGGATCTTTGGACGGATCCAACTCTCCAGGTTGCGGTCGCTTTCATCCTCGTCTTCCAAATTGTTGACATCATCAGGGGTGAGCATCCCCCCACTAACAAAGTTGGGCTCCTTTGCAGCCTCTGCTTGATCTTGTTGAGTTGGTTTGTAACCCAACCCAAATCTATCCTCTTTCTTCTCCACAGGTAGCAGTTTGCCCCAGCCTTGGGCATTTCCTTCTTCAACAACCTTTCGGGCTTGTTGGTATGATGTCATTGAGGTTCCAGGTACAGCAGAGGTTTCATTTACGTTCAAGGCCTCAAACCCTTGACTCTTTGTTTCGTGGATCTCCCCATCCATCTCAATGTATTTGTAGGTAGCCAGATGGCTAACAAAAATATCCTCCTCTCCACAGATAGTAACGACTTGACCCTCCCACTCGAATTTTAACTTCTGGTGAAGGGTTGAGGTCACGGCGCCAGCGGCGTGAATCCATGGCCTACCCAATAGACAGCTGTAGGCAGGCTGTATATCCATCACGTAGAAGGTCGTTTTGAAAGTTTGTGGGCCAATCGTTATAGGCAACTCAATTTCTCCCAGAACCGATCTCTTAGAACCATCAAAAGCTCTCACTACCAGGTTGCTGGGTCGTAATGCCAATCCGTCATACTCTAGCTTCACAAGGGCTTTTTTAGGTAAGACATTGAGGGATGATCCTGTGTCTACCAGCACATGGGAAAGAACTGCACCTTTACATTCCATGGTAATGTGCAAAGCCTTGTTATGGTTGCGGCCTTCCGTAGTCAAATCAGTGTTGGTGAACCCTAGTCCATGACTAGCATTAACATTCCCAACCACAGCTTCCAACTGATTGACGGTGATCTCTTCAGGCACATAAGCTGCGTGCAAGACTTTTAGTAGTGCGTTCCGATGGGCTTCGGAGCACATAAGCAATGATAGGATTGAGATCTTGGAAGGCGTCTGGTGAAGCTGATCCACTATTTTGTAATCACTTTTCTTGATGATTCTCATGAACTCATCAACTTCTTGATCAAAGGGTGTTTTCAAAGCTTCCTTAACAATTTGCTCTTCCTGCACCAAGCTTTTCCCTTTTGCCTTGGCAGCAGCTTCTGCTTCGGCAGTGGGTCTTTGAATTTGTGGAGCAAAGAGACGCCCGCTTCGAGTGAAGCCTCCGCCTCCTCCCACATTATCTATTTGTGGTGCAGGAGTTGATGATTCAAAAGTGATTTTTTGTCCTTCGCAGTATAGATAAGAGTCGTAATGCCAGGGGATGGCATTACTGCTTTCATAAGGTACTGTCCCAGGCACCGTGATAGTGACTGGACTGATTGCAGCTGCGGAAGGGACTGTGATAGTCTGTGGATCATAATATATTGTGACTGGTGCTCTGATGGGAGTAGCACTTTGTGAGTTGTAGACGGAGTCATTTTCAGGATCATAATAAATCGTAACTGTTGAGACATCTTCATGGTTTGTTGCTGATGTTGTAGGAGACATTGTTGGAAGGATGGGTGTTGTTGTTGTAGGAGATTCAAAATGAAGTGGTGCTGATGTTGTAGAAGGAATGTTTGCTGATATCTGGTCAGTTGAAATGACAGATGAAACATTTGTTGATGAAGCCGAGGAGTTGTCGGGAACAATGGTTGTTGCAGTTGTAGGAGATACTGGAATTGTTGCTGATGAGATTGCTGGATTTGTTGGAATTGACGTTGTAATTTGAAGTAGGCCACTCTGGATGAGACCATCTATGCCATCCCTCAAGTTATCACAACCATTCACTGAAATGTTACAGTAAGCACACCCTAACTCACATCCCGGGAACATTTGACATTCGAGGAGTTGAGCCTTAATCTCCACCAACGGTGTCCGAATCTGACCTATACTGGTTATTAAATAAGACGGCTTGTCTTCTTCAATAGCATTGATTCTGGGACCACCATGGTTTGGCATAGGGTTCTTGTTAACATTGGGTGGGGGTGCGAAGTTCAGAGCTTTAGAGTCTACCAGGTCTTGTACCTTCATGTGCAAAGCTCTGCACTTTTCTGTACTGTGGCCAGGCGCATTTGAATGAAAAGCACATCTGGCGTTGGAGTCATAATTTCTGGGTAGACTATTAGGATCTAGAGGTGCCAACGTCCTTAGCTCAACTAGGTTGAGTTTCAGGAGTTGTGGCAGTAATGTAACATATGGCATAGGGATCGGATCGATTACCCTATTGGCCTGAGAAGGTCTCTGTTGGAATGGTCTTTGCTGATTGTTGTTGTTGGTGTTGTTGTAGTTTCTCGGAGGATACTGAGTTTGTTGCTGGTACTGAGGTTGTTGCTGATAATTTTGTTGCGGAGGTTGATAAGCTGGTTGTGGATGAGCTGGAGCGGGAATGGTGACTGCTGCCACAGACCTATGAACATACTGGGGTCTGCCCCTGTTGGCATGGATAGCATTGGTTTCACCAGTTCTTCTTGGGCCTGCAAAAGGCTTCCTTGCATTGCTGGATGAGCTGGCACCGTTGTCAGAAATTTTGCCCATCTTTAACAAGCTCTCGATTCTCTCTCCAGCTATCACGACATCTGCAAAGCTGGTAGAAGAGAAAGCAGCCAGTCTGTCAATGTATGTTCCTTGGAGGGTGTTCATAAACATATCTGCCATCTCCCTCTCTGACATAGGTGGCTGAACAGCAGCAGCCAATTGCCTCCATCTCTGGGCATACTCTCGGAAACTTTCTCTAGACGACTGTGACATTCCCATTAGGAGGGTCCGGTTGGGTGCCATATCCAAATTGTACTGGTATTGTCTGATGAAGGCCTCTGCCAAGTCCTTCCAACACCTGATGGTCGCTCTAGTCAGATGGGAGTACCATTCCCTCGACGCTCCAGTTAAGCTATCCTCAAAATAAAACATCCATAGCTTCTCGTCCATGGTATATGCTTTCAACCTTCCCAGAAAGGATTGTAAATGGGTCCGTGGGCAAGAAGTCCCGTTGTATTTTTCAAAACAAGGAGGTTTAAACTTATGGGGAATCCTGACCCCGTCTACCAAGCCCATGTCCATAACATCGAAACCCAAAGAGTTCTGAGACTCCAAGGATCTTAATTTCTCAGCTATCTCATCCAGCCTTCTGTCATAAGCTTCCTCCCCAACACCCATTACTGTGAACTGATCCTCTTGGGGGTCTTCTTGCAGCACTCTGCCTGCAGTGGCAGTCCCTTGTACATTGGCAGGGATGTTGATCTCTGGATGAAGGTGGGGTCCAAATACAGGGGGGTTGACATGAGGTTGGACCCTCTCATTGTTGCTTGTACCAGCAGTCCCTATGTGTGGATCTTCTTGATTCTGCCTTTCCACCATTGCTCTCAATCTTTCTTGGCTCTGAGCCATGTTGTTCATCACTTCCATAAACTGCGTCATCTGAGTTCTCATTTCCAATCTTTCGTTTGCCATTTGATTTCTGACCTCTGCAAGGTCCTGTTGTACCTGATCCATTTGTATGCCTGGAAGGTTGTTACGTGTTGGATATCGGTGCGGACGGTTGAGTGGAAATACCCGGCGTCGAGCAATAGTTCCTGAACATCACAACAGAGTTAGTAGCAATAAAACAAAAACCTACAAAACAAACAAAAGGTTAGCATGCAATGCAGTATGCTTATTTGTTTTCAAGGTATCCGGCTTGGCATTCGGTTTTGACCCTTCCAGACCCTTGAAGATGCTGTTGATGTTGCTTTTGAAGTAAACTCAGATGGAACAAACTGATACATATATTACAAAAGGCAAATGGTACATAGTTTGTTTACAAATACAAGCCCTCTGAGGGGTCAAAATACATCACAAGAAAATAAAAGTACATGAAATGAAAACAACAACAAGCAAAAGTCAAACACCAAGACCAAACTCATCCTCCTGAACTTCCTTGAGAAGTGCTTCAGTCACAGGATCAGCTGGACGTTCCGTGAGATTCCTGATAAGGAGATTCCGGGTAGTAACAGCTGCAGTTAGCTTCTTGTGTTGACTTTGGTCCTTTGACCTCTTCACTCCAGCTTTGATCTCCAGCTCTGATATCTCCCTCTAGGCTGCTGCCAGGGCTTCCTGCTGCTCTTTCGCACTAGCTTCCAGCTGATCTATCTTGTCTTGGACCCTCTTATCCTCCAGAGTACGGGCTTCGGTGATCCGGACCCACCTAGCTTGACTCTCCTTCAGATACAAGTCAGTCCTGGCTTTCTGGAACTGGGCTTCCTTGCAAGCATTCTTCAGAATTTGTTCTCCAGCCCTAGACTTCTTGATGTAATCCTCAGACTTCTCAATTTTAGCCAGATGCTCTACTCTCAGCTTCTCTAACCTCTCAATGTCCATCCTACCATCACTCCTCTCCCGGAGGGTCTTCTGCAAAGCCTGAGTCAACTTCTCATTTCTCTCTTTCAAACCCTCAAACTCCTCCAAACTGACAGTGGCAGGGGGAGGTGCTGAGGATGATCCAGGCATATCCTCCATGGTAAAGGGCATTCCAGAGAATTGAGCCCTGGCATGGGACCACTCATGGTACTGAGCTGATGCTACATTGTTGCACTTCCCCAAAATGGTTACTCCCTTAGTTTGAACATTTTCCCAGGCCCAGGCTGCCTGCCTGACAATGGCTAGATTGGGCTTGTTCTCACAGTAAAGAGTCTCAGCCAAGTCTTGTGCCTTGGGAGTGTGGACCAGTGCATAGCCCAGTTGTCTTTTGAACAGCAGAGGGTTGTAATTAATGCAACCCTTAACTCCTATCAGGGGCACATTGGGAAAATGCCCACAACTGGTAATGATATCCCTGCCCTTTGTGCTTTGAGTGTACCACCTGATATCAGCTGAAGTCAGAGCAGTGAGTCTTCTAGCCCAGTTTCTCTGCTGATGAGGATTCAAAAATGCATCTGTCTTGGGCAGATGCCTGAGAAGCCAAGTATGGAACAAAGGAGCACAACACCTCACTAATCTTCCCCTCTGCTTTTCATTCCTCTGGTGCACTGAGTAGTAAAAATCCCCCAATAAAGTGGGCACTGGGTTCCTCAGGATGAAAAGGTGGATGGCATTCTTGCTAATGAATCGGGCTCATCTGCAAATAATATGATCCCATATATGCTTAGGGCCAATAAAGCACAGACCGCTTTCCACTCTCCCAAAGAAGCCTTCAGGGTTGCTTGAGAGATTAAGAAATCCAGATGCAGGCCAGGGATTCCAGCCTTAGTAGTCATATGCTGCCCAATCAGAACTGGTTCCAGATGTAATGCCTTTGCTACTTCTTCATTACCAGGAAAGACCATCTCAGGGTTGAAAGGGATCCCACCCCTGATAGGTATACCAACCAATGATGAGTATTCTTCCAATAAAGGGCCCAGCTGAAAGTCCTGAAAAGTGAAACACCTCAGTGGGGGATCATAAAATTGAAGGCAAGTATGAATCAGGCTCCTCTGTGAAGGGTCCAAATCCATAACCACATCAAGTATATCTCCATAGTGTTCCCTGAACAGTGGTATACGGTCTGGAGTGATCAGGGTCTGAATCCTCCTGATGTCAGCTAGCTCTGGCTGGAAGAAGTGGTAGGAGATGTTACTCTTTTTAGGTGCCATGATGTTGAAGATGAGTTGAGACAGGTGCTGATGATAAGAATGAAAGATGGGCCACTGATTGGCTGGTGCAGGTGACTGAAGCAGATAGCTGATAGCTGAAGCAGATGCTGATGAAGATAGGTCTATACTGATGATGGGGTCAAAACCAAGCCAAAAATGAAGATGGATACCCTGAAGCACAAATAAGCAAATGTCAAAATGATGCAATGATTATGTATGCAAATGATATGCAAGGGTTTGTGACTGAGCTGGATATGATCAAGTGCTCTGATATAAGTCCAGGTATATTCAAGAAATCCAGATGGAGGTCTATAGGTTCAGTAACCAAGGTGGGGGACTCAAATAAAGAGTCACATGTACAGGGTTTAGAATCACAAGAACTGTTCCAACATGGAGTATTCTTAATCAAATCAAAGTAACAGGGTATGCTGAGGCCAAGGGTACCTGCAAACCTATAAACAGCCCAACCCTCTCACAGGTGGCGTTCTAAAACAAGGATCCTCAGACTTGGATCAGTTATGAGAAGTGTAAACACTTCTAACCCGGAGGCACAGTGTTTATAATAACCATAAAAGTTCCTCCTCTAATTCACCTCAGTTTCTGAAGGTCAATACTAAAAGGTCATCCAGACTTAGCAGGCTTCCCAGATAGCCCTAGTACTGCAGGAAATCTGCAACACAGAGTTCTCAAGAAGAAACCCATATCTGAACCGTGTTTCATATTCCCGCACCAGACCGAGATGGAATGGGAAAGAATATGAACCACTCTAGCCTAGGTGTCACTCAGGTCCCAGGTGTAGGACCTTAACTCTCAATGGAACACCCACCCACCAAAGCAAACAAACAGATCCAGCCAGCAGCACAGTATGACAGTATGATAATGCAAAGCTTATAAAGGAAACAGTAAAGCAACTGTACATAAAGCAAAAATAAATACAAATATACAAACACAAATAAGCACATAACACCCCAGTAAACACAAATCAATCAAGCGCTAGGAGGAACCCACAAAAAGAACCAGAAGCCCTGGTTGCAGTATAAGCGTCCCCAGCAGAGTCGCCAAGCTGTCGCTCCCGATAAATGGGACTGGCCCAAATAAAGGTACAGACGCGAACGGTCGGCGAGAGGGACAATGAGAACACACAGCCGTGAACTCACTGGAGATGAAAAGAGTCTCCAGCTAGGCATTTTTATCCTGGAGGAAAGGCAATGCTGCATAGACCTAGAAAGAGATGGATAAGACGGTCGCGAACCAGAGAGACTGAGAAAGGGGGTTGGTTACAACCTGGGAAGGTATTAGCACCCATATTGTCCGTCGTACTCGACGGGATCCACGCTTAAAAGATTTGTGTTTTAAAGGGGTAGTGTCAGTGCAATCTGTGTGTAAAGAGCTAGAAAGCAAAATGTACAGGTGTCAGTGTAAAGGAAGTGTAAAGTGTATAAATGAGAAGTGTCAGTGTAGGGACAGGAGTGAAATGCTCATGACTATGAGGCTTAAAAGAATGAAGCTGGAAGGAGGGGGAATATACAGAGACTTTTGTTCGATAACCGTTAAGTTATGCCTACGTATCCTCTCGTGCAATGAGGAAGTCAGAACACCGTAGTTCGACCCAAAGAGACTGAAAGATGAATTGACTTGTGAACTGCTTACTTGTCTATGCTCAAGTGTATGACCTGTCTGGCTCAGGTGCAAACTGTCTTGCATTAGACGGAAGAAGCGAGCTCTCGTTTGTGAGTGAATGAGATGAGAAAAGAATCCCGGAGGAGACGATTATTGTTTGTTTTTGAATTTTCAGTCTTTTATTGCTTTTGAAAGTTTGTCATAAGTGAATGAGCTTAAGCCTAAACCAACTGGTTAGTAAACTCATCACATCTTCCCTCTGATTAGGGGTAATGAGAATACCTTAAGTGTGAAGTCAGCTTCTCACACTTAATCACCATGGTGTAGGATTAAGATCATTAACCTAATTGTGATTATTTAGATGTTTTTGGTGTTTTTATTTGGTGTTAAGTAATGAGGTTAAGCCATAATCAGGGATTAAACAGGCTCATTACACCATCCTAATAGAAGGATAATAGATGAGATTGTTTAAGCTGAGGAAAGCTCCCCAACTTAATCCATGATTAGGGATTAAACTCATGACAAAACAAGCCTTTGATTAAATGAATTTTATTTAATGGTGAGATGATGAAGTGAATTTTATGATTTGTAAGATAACTTGAGGGGGACTTGTCCATTAACACTAGGGTTAGTCCTTCTTAACCAATTAAGGAAGAATTAGAACCCTAATGCAAGGCCCAAGTTACAAGTGTGATGTCTTGATGATTATTAAGTGGATTGATTAAGATATTTAAACACATTAAGGGTTTAACACTTAGGATTAAAGTTATACACTCCATCCTAATAGAAGGATGCAGGCATAAGCTTAATCACAAAGCCTTAAAGCCTTTAGGGTTTAATCCCTGATTATGAGGTGAGAAGAGAAGACTCAAAGAGACACAAAGGTAAAACTAAGTGGGGAGACTAATCAAAATCCTAATCATTGTCATGCTTGGTTGTTCCTAAGGTTTGTGAGGTTAACAAGAGGAATCTTCAAAGAAACCACCGGGAAGAAGAAGAAAGGATCAGGAGAAGCAAAGTAACTTGCTTCATTCAAGAAGTCAAGTCACTTGAAGAAAGAAAGTGGGAAGAAGAAGAATGAGCAAGCTCAAACTAAAACACATGCAAAAATGCAGCAAGTATGCATAAAAGAGATGAAGAGAAGTTATGAGAAGTGAAGGCAAATTCACTTCTCAAAGTCACTTACCACCTGAAAAGTTAATGAGAAAGATGCAATGCAATGTCAAATGGGATGAAGTGGCAAGATGCAAACCAAAACCAGAAGCATATATGAGATGATAATTATGTTATGAAATGATGCAAACATGAATCAAGACATGGGGATGATTATACAAGCTTATGAATGCAAATGGAGCAAGTTAAGACACATGAACATACATGAAAAGTTATGAGATGCATATGGCATACAACATGGCAAATGAGAGATGCAATGATCAAACATGCTTTCAATATGTCTTATGATGTTAAATGAATCACATGGATGCATAAAATATCATGTCAAGTCAAGGCATGAATGCAAATGCAAGATGGATGCATATGAAAGCCCAAATTAGGGTTTATGAACAATACAACAAACAAAAACCAAAATCAGAAGCAAACAACATTACAAAAAATTGAAAATTCACTCAAAGGATCCCTAAACCTATACTAACTCACTGCCCAAAGGAGAGGTCTCAACTCTTAACCTAATTCAAGATATGATTTTTCTAAGTTTTCTAGGGTTTTAGGGTTCCTTAACAAGAAAATTACCAAACAAATTGAAAATGAAAGATCAAATCATGGCCATTTAATCTCACAAACTACATGCTAAGCACAATTCAATGCAAAAAGAATCAAGGTCCAACTCTTTAGGGTTAGGCAGAAATGATTTTTGGAAGTTTGGATCAAAATAATGCATAAAAAAGATTTTAATTCCATGGAAAATTCTCAAAATGCATTAAGATCAAAAAATAAATTTGGTTTGAGGGTTGGACAATGTTTCTAAATGTTTTTAAATGTTTCATGAATTTTTTGGTGATTTTTAAATACCTAAAAGTATTTTTAATTAATTAATTCTCATTAATTAATTAAAAAGAAACTTTTAAATATTTAAAAATACTTTTTTAATGCTAAAAATGAAAGTAAAAATATTTTTGTGTTTTAAAAATTAATGAAACTCTTGGTGAAAATTTTCATAATTTTTAAATGTATTTTGCTATTTTTAATAAATATGAGAAATAAAATATAAAGAAAATGAAATAAAAATACAAAGTATGCAGTGTGAATGGCTTAGATTGAAAGTTGGGAGATCCAGAGGCTGTGCGTGCAAGTCAACAAGACTGGGGGTAATCACAATCTAAGGTCCAGGTTCAAAGTCCTTAAACGCGCGTGATCTGATGGCTGAGGTTTGATGTTAGTTTAATTAATTAAGATTTATTTAATTAAACAAGATTAGGGCATAATGACTCATCTGGGCCGTTCACAAGCGCGCGGGAAGCAGCATCTAAGGGATGAGATTCAAAGCTGGCTAATTAATCAGGCTTAGCCCTAATCACTCTCAGGCGACCGGAGATGAGCTTCGGTCGTCTTCTCCGGCAATGTCAAAACCCTAGATCATGATTCAGGCCACCATACTTCAAATTAAACGCAGCAAAATGCTCCTCTACCCAAACCCCATTCAAATCACCCCTCACACTAAATTTATCTTGCACAAATGAAAAGAATCGAAGCCAAGAAGGTTCACGGGCAAAGTTTCAGAGCCCTGGTAAATCCTCATTTCTCACTCATTTTTGATTCTAAACACACCCTCATGATCAGCAAGACATACACAACCAAATTATAACTTAAAAAGCAAGCTCTGAGAGAAAAAGTTCATGGCCATACCTGAGATGGAAGCCTCTGTTTCTGGGCTTTCTGAGCTATTCTTTGATGCAGACTCACTCCAAAGGTTCCCCTGGTACTAATGGCAAGCTTGGATGGAGCTTAAACAAGCTATTTTGAGAGATTCAAATCTGATATATCAGAAAATGAGGTATGTGTGTATGGTGTTTTAAGCTCTAACAATGGTTGATTCTGGTTCATTTTAGTGTGTTTGATTGGTTGATGAAGAGAAAGTGAGTGTTTGATGGCTGGAAAATGAGATTCGAAGAGAGAAGAGTTTTTGCAGGTTTTTGTGGGGAGTGAGTTCTGGCTTGCTTCAAGGGCCAATGTTGTGCTATATCATTCCCACAATGTGTGAATAGGCTGAGGGCAGGTCAGTAGGGGTGGCTGTTTACTATTCCATGAGTATGGGAGTTTTGGCCAAAAAGTCAATGTGATTGGTACTTGCAGCATGGGCTATGGCAGCAGCAGTTTGAGGTCATGTCTGGCTTCAGCTTGGGTTAGGGACAGCCCTTGGATTGCTTGAGAGTGACTGCAACATATGGATCATGAGCTATGCTAGCTTTTGCAACTTGCCCACTTGTGCTTTCTTGAGATTTTATGCTATGTACATGAAGCATTCCTTGCTGAATTTTGTTACATGATGTCTCAATTGGTCATGGCAATGTATAGAAATCAGTTGGTAATCACATGACCCTTTGGAAAATGACTTTGCCAAAAATCCATCTTTTGCACTTGTAATGAAAAATGACTTAAAGATTCTTGAAAACCAAAGCAAGCAATGCAAAATCCCTTGGGCCAATTCTGTTTTTTAGGTCATGTATGATCATGTGATGAAGTTTTGAAGCCATTTTGAAGTCACTAGAATGCTTGATACATGAATTTGCAAGTTTTCCATTTGGTGCATAACTTGAAATTTAGTGATTTTTGCCAACTTTGATGAACCATAACTTTTGATCCAAAATTAATTAGGTCATGTTCTTGTACTTTTTGAAAAGGGAAAGATCTAATCTACAACTTTCATGACCAAAGTTTTTTCATTTGAAGCATTTTTGGATCAAAAGGTAAGGGTTGAAAAAGTTGCATAAAATGACATTTCATTAAAAGTCAACCATGCCCAAAAAGGTCAACTTTGCAAAAACTTCAAATTCTTGAATTTTGTGAACTTCTAACTTCTTCCATGATCAAATAAAGATCATATGCACTCAAAATGATGAAGATCACCCCTTGGTTGGGTCATTGGGGGCCTCAGATGCCCTGATTTTGCACTGACTTGTCCAGAAAGTCAACTCTTGATCAAATGACTTCCCCATGGAATTTCTTCATGAAAATTGATATGCACACTCCCTATACCATATAGATACCAATAGAAACAAGAATGACCAAAAAATTTGAAGTTATGGCCTCTGAAACCAAAACCCTAATTTTAGGTCATCTGTGCAGTCAAGCCTGGCTCTGCTTCCATACCAATCCCAGTTCTTGTGATTCTTTGGCATTCTTGGCTTTGGGAGGATATAATATGATTCTTGAACACATATAGACCCCTTTGAAGTGATTAATGACTTTTGGAGTGGCTCAAGAAGCTCTTGGATTGCTTAGATCACAAACCCTAGATGCAGATGACTTAGATCCTATGCAGTGAATCAAAAATGTGATATGAGATGGTATGATTGAGTTTATGCATATGAAATGATCACAAGCCATGGTGTGAATGGGTGAGGGCAAATTTGGGGTGTTTACACTTAGGTAGTATATTGCATACTCTTTTCGACCAGACTCGTCATGCTGGCCCAACACACACCCCATTGATCCTTCTAATACTGTCAGGCACATTATTAGAGGTCTTCCTTCAATTGGAGGCATAAGAATCGGAGGTTCTTGCAGGTACTCCTTGATCTTGTCAAAAGTCTTCTGACAATCTTCGTTCCACCTGATCGTTTGTTCCTTTCTTAACAATTTGAACAGAGGTTCACAGGTTGCGGTGAGGTGAGATATAAACCTTGATATGTAGTTCAATCTACCTAAGAACCCCTGAACTTCCTTTCAGTCCTAGGTGCAGGCATCTCCTGAATGGCTTTGACTTTGTCGGGATCAACCTCAATTCCCTTTTCACTTACGATAAATCCCAGCAACTTACCAGAACGTACCCCGAATGTGCATTTGTTGGGGTTTAACTTCAATTAATACCTTCTCAGACGCTTGAACAACTTCAGCAGATTTACCAGATGGTCTTCTTCAGTAAGGGACTTGGCAATCATGTCATCCACGTAGCATTTAATTTCTTTGTGGATCATATCGTGGAATAACGTTACCATAGCCCGTTGATAAGTGGAACCGGCGTTCTTCAGTCCAAAAGGCATTACCTTGTAACAAAAAGTGCCCCAAGGTGTGATGAAGGTTGTTTTCGCCATGTCTTCGGGTGACATCTTGATCTGATTATACCCGGAAAATCCATCCATGAAAGAAAATACCGAGAACTGAGTTGTGTTGTCGACCAATACATCAATGTGAGGTAATGAGAAATCATCCTTCAGGTTGGCTCTGTTCAGGTCCCGGTAATCCACACACATATGCACCTTGCCATCCTTTTTAGGCACTGGTACAATGTTAGCAACCCACGGCGGGTAACTAGTTACAGCAAGGAAATCGACATCCCACTATTTTTGTGCTTCTTCCTTAATCTCCATGGCCATATATGGGCGAGTACAGCATAGCTTTTTCTTCACTGGAGGGAAATCTTCTTTTAATGGTAGCTTGTGCATAAAAATATCTGTATCTAGACCTGGAATGTCTTGATAGGACCAAGTAAAGACGTCGACGTATTCTTGAAGCATGTCAATAAGTTGTTCTTTTACTGAAGCTTGCAGACTGGCCCCACTCTTCACTTCTTTCAAATCCTCCTCGGTACCAAGATTAACAGTTTCAACCTCCTCCTGATGTGGAGTAATCTCTTTCTCTTCTTGCCTCAACAACCTGCTAACTCTTCAGGTAACTCATAGTCTTCTTCAACCCCTTCATCGGCTTGATTAATTAGATTGTCGAAGTCATACAAGGTCATAGCAGTGTTGTTGTCGGTGCAATCTGGAGGGTAATCTCTGCAAGGGTTGAGATTTGTTCGTTTTAGTGATGAATTTTAATCTTGTTTAAAAAGTGTAAAATGAAGTTATTATTTTGAAAACATTGCCATTTTATTGTTTTGTACAAAAGTGAAAAATGAAAAGACAGTGAGCGAAAGAGAGAATTGTTTGCAAAATATGTCTGATATTCATTGATATTCCATTTGCACAAAATTACAAATATGGCCCTATTACAAAATGAGTCCTGACACCTTGGGCAAGATGCAGGACTTGATATATGCATGCTGAAAAAAGCAGGAAATAATAATTACTCTGCAGGAGTAACCTTTATAATTTCCTAGGAAGACCAGTTAAGGACTTGGTGACTCGGGATCCTTGGACGTATCCAGCTCTCCAGTTTGAGGTCGTTTTCCGCCTCGTCTTCCATGTTATTAATAACATCTGGGGTGAGCATCCCCCCACTGATGAACTTGAGCTCCTTAGCAGCCTCTGCTTGATCTTGTCGGAATGGTTTGTAACCCAAACTGAATATGTCCTCCTTCTTCTCCACCGGTAGCAGCTTTCCCCAGCCTTGGGCATTTCCATCTTCAACAACCTTCCGGGCTTGCTGATAGGAGACAATTGAAGTACTCATCCTATCCTCCTGGGATGCAGCAAATACTTCAGTCGTCGCCTCATTGATGTTCAGTGCTTCGAACCCCTGGCTCATGGTTTCATGGATTTCACCATCCATCTCAATGTATTTGTATGTAGCCATATGGCTAACAAAGATATCCTCTTCACCACAGATGGTGATAATCTGTCATTCCCACTCATATTTCAATTTCTGGTGAAGGGTCGACGTAACTGCGCCAGCGGCGTGAATCCATAGTCGACCCAAGAAACAGCTGTAGGTCGGCTGAATGTCCATCACATAGAAAGTAGTCTGAAAGACCTGCGGACCAATTATCACAATAAGCTCCACCTCTCAAAGAACAGACCTCTTGGAGTCATCAAAAGCTCTAACCACCAGATTTCTTGGTCGGAGAGCTATTCCATCATATTCGAGCTTGAAAAGAGCCTTTTTTGGCAAGACATTGAGTGAAGACCCAGTGTCAACAAGAACATGCGAGAGCACAGCCCCTTTACACTCCAAAGTGATGTGTAAAGCTTTGTTGTGGTGACGTCCTTCCGTGGTCAAGTCAGCATTGGTGAAACCTAACCCATGGCTAGTATTAACATTAGACACCACTGTCTCGAGCTGATTCACCGTGATCTCCTCCGGCACGTAGGCTGCGTGCAGAACTTTAAGTAGTGCATCCCTGTGAGCTTTGGAACACAACAGCAAGGATAAGATGGAGATCTTGGAAGGAGTCTGGTGGAGCTTATCCACAACCTTGTAGTCACTTCTTTTTATTATCCTCATAAATTCATCCACATCCTGATCAAAGGATGATTTATGGGCTTCTTTCGGCACAGATTCTTCGAGCGCCACACTTTTCCCTTTGGCTTTGGCAGCAGCCTCTGCCTCAGTATTGGTCTTTGGACCTTGTGACGCGAAGAGGCGTCCGCTTCAGGTGAAGCCTCCGCCTCCCCTGACATTATCCACTTGTGGTGTGTGAACCGAAGAATCAAGAAGGACTCTTTCTCCATTGCAGTAAAGGTTTAAACCATAGTGGCATGGTACATCATTGTCTTTATCATATGGAATGGGCCCTGGCACCGTGATGGTGACTGGACTAACTGCAGCAGAGGTAGGGACCGTTATTGTTTGTGGATCATAAAAGATGGTGACAAGACTTCTAATTGATGTTGGTGGTGGTTGACTTGGTTGTTGCTGAAATTGTTGTTGAAAAAGGAGTTGCTGATGTTGTAGAAGCGGTTGTTGTTATTTGCAGGATACCCTCCCTAATCAAGCCATTGATGCCATTCCTCAAGCTTGCACACCCATTTACGGAAACCTTGCAAGATTCACAGTAGGCCTCACAACCTGGAAACACCTAGAATTTTAAAAGCTGAGCTTTAACCTCTTCCAGAGGTGTTTGAATACTTGCAGTATCTTTAATTAAATTCATGGGTGAGCCCTCCTCTATTGCTTTTATCCTTGGCCCACCATGGTTGGGCATAGGATTCTTCGTGACATTAGGAGGTGGTGCAAAATTTAGGGCTTTTGAATCTACCAGATCCTGGACCTTCATGTGCAAAGCTCTGCATTTTTCCATGGTGTGACCAGGTGCATTAGAATGAAAAGCACACCTGGCGTTGACGTCGTAATTTCTCATAAGGTTCTGAGGATCTGGTGGAGCCAACGTCCTTAACTCGACAAGATTAAGCTTTAGGAGTTGTGGCAACAAGGTGGCATATGGCATTGGTATAGGGTCAATCACCCTGTTAACATGAGATGGTCGTTGCTAAAAAGGGCGTTGTTGTTGGTTGTTGTTGTTGTAGGATCTCTGTTGAGGAAACTGTGGCTGTTGAGGAAAATGTTGTGGTTGTTGGGTGTATTGAGGAGGTGGAGTAGGAATGGTGATGGCGGCAATTGATCTTGGCAGATACTATGGTCTTCCTCTTCCCATATGTACAGAATTTGTTTCACCGGATCTGTGGGGCCCTGCAAATGGTTTCCTTGCATGGCTTGAACTGGCATCGTTATCAGAAATCTTTTCCATTTTCAATAAGCTCTCAATTCTTTCCCCGGCTATAACCACGTCTGCAAAACTGGTGGAAGAAAAAGCAGTCAGTCTATCAATATAAGTCCCCTGGAGGGTGTTCATGAACATATCTTCCATTTCCCTTTCTGACATCGGAGGTTGAACGGCAGCAGCTAATTGCCTCCATCTTTGGGCGTACTCTCTAAAGCTTTCCTGGGAAGACTGTGGCATTCCCATCAGAAGGGTTCTGTTTGGAGCCATGTCTAGATTATATTGATATTGAAGAATGAAAGCTTCGGGCAAGTCTTTCCAATTCCTTACTATGGCCCTGGTCAAATGCAAGTACCACTCACGGGACGCCCCTGTCAAGCTATCCTCAAAATAGAACATCCACAGTTTTTCATCCATGGTGTAGCCTTTCAATCTTCCCAGGAAAGATTGGAGATGGGTACGTGGGCAGGATGTGCCATTGTATATTTCAAAACAAGGAGGTTTGAATTTGTGAGGAATTCTAACCCCCTCCACCAGTCCCATATCCATGACATCAAAACCCAGAGAGTTTTGAGACTCCAGAGATCTCAGCTTCTCTGCTATCTCATCCAGCCGAAGAATCATAGACTTTGTCTCCTGCCCCAACCACAGTAAATTGTTCTTCCTGAGGGTCCTCCTGCAAGGCCCTCCCTCTAGTGTTTCCTTGGGTGTTTCTTATAACATTGATGTCTGGGTTAAGATGAGGTCCAAACTCTGGGGGATCAGTACGAGGCTGTACATAATCGTTGTTGCAGGTACCCCCTGTACCTGGGTGGTTTTCCTCGGGAGTTTGCCTCTCGACCAACTCTTTCAGTCTCTCCTGGCTCTGAGCCAACCCAGTCATCACTGCCATAAACTGGTTCATCTGGGCCCTCATCTCAGTCCTTTCATTGGCCATTTGGGTTCTCACATCAGTCAAATCCTGTTGAACCTGATCCATTTGTAAGCCTGGAAGGTTGTTTCTTATCGGATACCGGTGCACTCTATTGACGGGGAACACTCTTCTACAAGCAATGTTTCCTGAAATCACAACAAAGTGAGAAACAACAACAAAAAACAAAACCTACAAAACAAAGAAAAAAGGTTAGTATGCAATGCAGGATGCCTATTTGTCTTCTAAGGGTATCCGGTTTGGTTCTTTGGTTTTGACCTTCCAGACCTCGAGGAATGATGATGTTGAAGAGGCATAAATCCCACAAAATAAATCAAACCATATATTACAAAGTGTAAAGATACATAGTTTGATTATAATAAAGTCCCCATGATGGGTCAAAATACAACAACAAAAATACAATCAAAAGGAAGTACAAACAAAGGAATCAAACATCCAATCCAAAGTCATCCTCTTTGACTTCCTTCAGGAGAGCCTCAGTCACTGGGCCAACTAGATGCTCTATGATGGTCCTGATAAGAAAGTTCCTGGTGGCAATGGCACTTGTCAACTTCTTGTGCTTGTCCTGGTCCTTTGATCTCTTCAACCCCGCCCGGAGCTTCAACTCGGAGATCTCCTTTTGTGCTGCTAACAAGGCTTCCCGCCTCTTCTTTTCATTGGCTTCCACCTGCTCTATCCTAGCCTGGGTCCTTTGATCTTCCTGTGAACGAGCCTCAGTGATCCTGATTCACCTAGCCTGACTCTCCTCTAAGTAATGCTCAGCTCTGGCCTTCTGAGTCTTAGCTTCCTTGCAAGCATTCTTCAATACTAACTCCCCTGCTCTTGCCCTTCTGATGTAATCATCCTTCTTCTCAATCTTGGTCAAGTGCTCAATCCGGGGCTTCTCTAACCTTTCATTATCCATACGACTATCATTCCTCTCCCAGAGGGTTTTCTTTAAAGCTTCAGAGAGCTGAGTATTCCTTTCCTTCAATTTCTCAAACTCCTCTAAACTGACAGTAGCTGCAGACTCCACTGCTGATGGTCCAGGTACATCTTCTATGGTGAATAGCATACGGGTGATCTGTCCCCTGACACGAGACCAGCCAAGATACTGAGTTGAAGCTATGTTGTTGCACTTGCCAAGAATAGCTGTCCCCTTAGTCTGAATATAGTCCCAAGCCCAGACTGCCTTTCTGACAATGGCAAGGTTGTGCTGGAAGTCACAATAGAGGGTTTCTGTCAAGTCTTTCTCTCTTGGTGGATGTACCAAGGCATACCCTAATTGCCAAAAGAAAAGGATTGTAGTTGATGCAACCCTTCACTCCAATCAGGGGTACATTGGGATACTGTCCACAGCTGGTGATGATATCTTTGCCCTTGGTGCTCTTAGTGCACCATCTGATGTCTTCTGATGTAAGGGCAATCATTCTCTTAGCCCAGTCCCTTGGCTGATGAGGATTCAAGAAAGTGTCCAACTTCGGCAAGTGTCTTAATAACCAACAATAGAAGAGAGGTGCACAACATCTGACTAATCTTCCCATCTGCTTCTCATTCCTTTGATGCACTGAGTAGTAAAAGTCTCCAAGCAAGGTAGGGACTGGATTCTTCAACAAGAAAAGGTGAATAGCACTCTTGCTTACAAACTTATGCTCGTATGAAAACAAAATGATCCCATATATACTAAGGGCTAGGAGAGCACAAACAGTTTCCCACTTTCCTGCTGCAGCATGAAGGGTGGCCTGAGTAACCAAGAAATCCAAATGAAGGCCTGGGATTCCAGCCTTAGTGGTCATGCTCTGGTCAATGAGGGTGGAATTCAAGTGCAAAGCCTTAGCTACATATTCATTCTTAGGAGCAACCATCTCAGGGTTGAAAGGAATCCCTCTCCTGATGGGGACACCCAACAACATGGAGAACTCTTCCATCAAAGGTCCCAACTGAAAATCTGGGAAAGTGAAACATCTGAGCGGAGGGTCATAGAACTGGAGACAGGTGTGGATCATACTCCTCTAGGAGGCATCCAGGTCCATGATCATGTCCATAATGCCACCATAATGTTCCCTGAATAAAGGGACATGATCAGGAGTGATGAGTGCCTGCATCTTCCTGATGCCTGTCAAAGTGGGCTCAAATAAATGATAGGTGATGTTGCTCTTCCTGGAGGGGTCCATGCTGACAATGGATGCTGATGAAGAAGACTGAGGATAATTGTTGATAAAGGCAACTGAAGAAGATGCTGAAGAAGAGTCTCTGATGAAGACAACTGGTGAAGAGAGATGAAAAGAATCTATGATGTTGCTGATGCAGATAGCTGAAGGAATCTGAGCAGCAGAACAGGTCAAAACCAAACCAAAGACAAGATGCGGATAACCTATAAAACAAATAGACAAATGTTAAATGATGCAAAATGATGTATGCAGAATGATATGCAAAGGGTTTATGATCAAGTTATGGATCTGTTATCTGCCTTGATAGGGTCCATGTGTGTTCATAAGTCCGGATGGAGGTTTAGAAAACCAGTAACCAGGTGGGGGACTCAAATAAAGAGTCACAAATCTAGGGTTTCACAAGAACAGTCCAAAATGATGCAACCTTAACAAAACTAGTAACAAGGTATGATGAGGCCAAGGGTTCCTGCAAACTTGTAAACATCCCAACCCCCTCACATGTATTGTTCTAGAACAAGGATCCTCAGACTTGGATCAGTTATGAGAAGTGTAAACACTTCTAACCCGGAGGTACAATGTTTACAATAACCATAAAAGATCCTCCTCTACCTCACCTCAGATGCTAAAGGTCATAAAAAGGTCATCCAGACTTAGCAGGCTTCCCAGATAGCCCTAGTACTACAGGAAATCCGTAGCACAGAGTTCTCAAGGAGAAACCCATGTCTGAACCGTGTTTCATATTCCCGCACCACACCGAAATGGAATGGGAAATAATATGAAGCCACTATATCCTATGTGTCACTCAGGCTCCCGGTATGGAACCTTACTCACTCAATAATCCCTCCCACCAAAACAGAAAAGAGATCCAGCACAAATGACTTGATGATAACAATATGAAATGCATATAAACAGTAAATGAAAGCAATAAATAAAGTTGTACAGAAAGAAATAAATAAAGCAATAAACAAAAAGCACAAGTAGCACATAACACTCCCATAAACACAAATCAAACAAGCTCTAGGAGAAACCCACAAAAAGAACCAGAAGCCCTGGTTGCAAGATTTTTCCCCAGCAGAATCGCCAAGCTGTCGCTCCCCCGAAAAGTCGCCAGCTAGGCATTTTTATCTCGAAGGAAAGGTAATGCTGCATAAACCTAGAAAAAGATGGATAAGACTGTTGCGAACCAGAGAAACTGAGAAAGGGGGTTGGTTACAACCTGGGAAGGTATTAGCACCCAGATTTTCCAGCGTACTCGACGGGATCCACGCTTACAAGATTGTGTTTAAAGGGGTAGGTGTATATGCTATCTATGTGCAAAAGCTGGAAAAGAATATACAAGTGTCAGTGCAAAAGGGTGAATGCTCAGGAACTGAGGCTTAAAAGATGCTGAAAGAGGGGGAAGACACAGAGACTTTTGTTTGATAAATGTTAAGTTATGCCTACGTATCCTCTCGTTCAATGAGGAAGTCAGAACACCGTAGTTCGACTCAAAGAGAATGAAAATAAATTGACTGTGAACTGCTTGCTTGTCTATGCTCAAGTGTATGACTCGTCTGGCTCGAGTGCTAATTGTCTCGCATTAGACGGAAGAAGCGAGTTCTCGTTTTTAGAGTGAGTGTGATGAGAAAAGAATCCCAAATAAGACGATTATTGTTTTTTTTCCAGTTTTTTATTGCTTTTGGTGTTTTGCATAAGTTAATAAGCTTAAGCCTAAATCAAGGGCTTGTAAACTCATTATATCCTCCCTGTTTAGGGATAATGAGCCTACTTAAGTATGAGATAAGCATCTCAACTTAATTACCATGATGATGTAGGATTAAGATCATTAACCTACTTGTGATTAATTAGATGTTTTTGGGTTTTGTTTAGTGTTAAGTAATGAGTTTAACCTCTAATCACAGATTAGTGAACTCATTACACCATCCTAATAGAAGGATAATAGATGAGAACACTTAAGCTAAGGAAGATACCTCAACTTAATCCATGGTTAGGGATTAAATTCATTATATAACAAACCTTTATTAAGTGGATTTTAAATTAAAGGGTGAGATTAAGAAGTGAATTTTATGGTTTGTAAGACAACTTGATGGGGATTTGTCCATTAAACACTAGGGTTAGTCCTTCTTAACCATAAGGAAGAATTAGAACCCTAATGTAAGGCTCAAGTTACAAGATAAAGTCTTAGTGATTATTAGATGATTTGATTAAGAGGTTTAAACAAATTAAAGGTTTAACACTTAGGATTAAAGTTATACACTCCATCCTAAGAGAAGGATGCAGGCATAACCCTAATTCCAAAGTCCTACAACTTTAAGAGTTTAGTCTCTGATTATTGAGATGAGAAGAGAAACTCAAAGACACTCAAATGTAAAGAGCTAAGGGGGACTAATTACAACCCTAATCATTATCATTCTTGGATATCCTATGGTTTGTGAGGCTTAGAGAAAGATCTTCAAGGAAGCCACCAATGGAAGAAGCAGATGAAAGGAGGAGGAAGCAGAAGAATAAGTTACTTACTTCCTAAGAAGGTAAGTAACTTAAAGGAAGAAAGTGAGAGAGATGGAACACAAGTGAATCAAATTCACTTCAAAGACAAGTGATATGCATATGAAAGAGATTAGAAGAAGTGAGAGGTGAAGGAAAATCCACCTCCCAAATAACTTACCAAAAGTACCTGAAAGTGTTAGCATGAATGCATAAAGTATAAGCATAAAGAAATGAAGTGAAATGAGGTGCAATGATCAAAGTCAGAAGTGTTTATGCAATGTAAATGTCATGTAAGATGATGCAAAGGCATACAAAATGCATATGTGTGATCATATAAAGATGAGATGCAAAGGAAGCATGCTTTGAAGTTTGAAAGCACATAAAAGTTTATGAAATGAAATGAATGTTAATCATGGCAAATGAATGAAGAAATGATCAAGAAAGGTTCTAACATGTCCTAAGATATCTAAGGTAACATATGAATGCATGAAATGTCATGGCAAGTTCATGTATTGATGCATATGCAAGGTGAATGCAAATGAACATGAGAAATTAGGGTTACATGGACATGTGAGATGCAAATGGATAAAAAAGAAGTAAATGACATGATAAAAATTTTCAATTAAGCTCAAACAAACCCTAATCCCATATTAGGTCATACCCCAAAGGATAAGGTCAGAAGCCTAACCAATCAAAAGTTATGATTTTCCTAAGTTTTCTAGGGTTTTTGGGTGGTTCAAAGGGAAAAATGCAAATCAAATTGAAAATGCAAGATAAATTCATGAGGAAAAAGATCTATAAACTACATGCAATATGTAACACAATGCAAAAAGAATCAACTTCAAGCTCTTCTTTGTTAGGCTGAAATGATTTTTTAAAGTTAGGGTTCAAAAATATGATTTTTATGACTCTTAATTCAAAGAAAATTGACAAACTATGATCAAACCTAAAAAGAAATTTTTGTGAAGAGTTTGAAAATGTTTCTAAATGCATTGGGATGATTTATGATTTTTTTGGTGATTTTTAGAAATCTAAATGTATTTTTAATTAATTAAAATACTTTAATTAATTAAAAATAACATTTAAATATTTTAAAAATGCTTTTTTAATGCAAAAAAATAAAATAAAAATCATTTTTGGATGAATAAAAATATTTAAAGTCAGAATGCAAAAGAAAATATTTTTTTGGATGCTTTTTGATATTTTAAATAAAGTGTGCAAAAGAAATGAATTAAAAAGAAAATAAAATGAATAAAAATGGAAGTCAACTGATCTGAGGGGTGAGATTCAAAGGGGGGAAGACTGCGCGCGCGTTAGGAGGACCTGGATTGCATCTGGGTTAATTAACTGATTAACTTAATTAATTAAAAATTAAACTTAAGTGAAATGATTTGAACCGTTCACACACGCGCGAAATCAAATCCAATGGTCCACATTCAAACTGACCCCTAAACCCTAATTAAGAACCCTAATTATTTTCAGGTGACCGGAGCTAGCTCCGGTCATCTTCTCCGGTAGGTCATTCACCCTAACTTCTTCCCTAGGCTAAATCAAACTCTCTAAAGCTCCAGAAATGATCCCCTAACAACCCTAGGCAAGAATCCAGCATCAAACAACATTTATCACTCAAGAAAATCATGATCCAAAGCAAAACGGAAAAATATTCAAAAACTTTCAGAAGTTCAATACATGCTTGATTCTTAAACATTTTCAAAAGTAAACATATCAGGATGATCAGTGCATCATGTAGAAGCATTTAAGAACTTAAAATAAGAGTTCTAGAAAAATTGTTCTTCATGGTTACCTGAGATGAAGCTTTCGATTCCTGAGCTTTTTGGCCTCTTCCTTGGTTCAAACCAACCCCAATGAGCTCCCTGATGATAATGAGGAGCTAAGAACAAGCTTGTATGGCCTGGTTTATGAGTTTCAGTTCCTCTGCACCAAGAATCGAGTTTTGGTTTGGCTGTGTTTTAGGGCTTTTCAGTGGGTGGTTTATGTTCTATGAGTGATTTGAAGATGATTGGTGAAGTTTGTTTTGAAGTTTGATGGCTGGTTTTTGAGATTTGAAGAGAGGAAGGTTTTGATGGATTTTGTGAATTATGATTTATGGGATGATTCAGGCTATTGTGTGTTATGAAATGTGATCCATGATGTTTGTTTAAGCCAATGGGATTGATTAGAAAGTTGTTGTGGCACAGGTTGATTGGTATGGTGTGTTTTGCAAAACAAAGTCAATTTTTGTGTACTTGAGGTATGGGCCATGGCAGGTCTAGCTTTTGGGGGTGTCTGGCCTCAGCAAGATTCATGGAGAGCGATAGAATCAGTTTGATGCGGTTGGCACAAGTGGATGGAAGGATCCAAGGCATTTTGCAAATTTTGGGAGTTTTGGCCCTTTTGAGATTTATTGAAGATCAAGTCATGGAAACCCTAGGTTCAATGCACAATTCTAATTGTTTGAAGTTCTTTTGACATATTGTGAAGTGTTTGTGTACATTAGAAGTCATTAGAATGCTTGAACATGCCAAAGTGCAAAATCCCTCTTTGACATGAAACTTGAAATTATAGGATTTTTGCAAACTTTGAAAGGCCATATCTTGAGTTCTATGATGAATCAAGACATGTTCTTGTACTTTTTGATAAGGGGAAGACCTAATCTACAACTTTCATGACCAAGAATTTTTCATTTGAAGCATTTTTGGTCATGAAAGAGGAGGTTGAAAAACTTTCCCAAAATGGAAAGTTTGCATTTCAAGTCATTTCCAAAAATGGAAAGTTTGCAATTGGCTCAAAATTCTTCAATATTGTGAACTTCCAACCACTTCTAAGATTAAATAAAGATCATTGAACTTCAATTTGATGAAAATACCCCTTTGGTTCCATTGTTGGGGACTTCAGATGCCCTGATTTTGACTTAACTTGCTCAGGAAGTTACCCAGTGAACAGATGACTTCCACATTGAGTTTCTTCATCAAACTTGGTACGCATGATCCTTATGACATATTAAGACCATTATAAACAAGAATGACCAAAAAAATTGGAGTTAAGACCTCTGAAACCAAAACCCTAATTTTGGTTATCTGTGTAGTGAAAACCCTAGCTCTGCTTCCATGCTTTTGCCAGTTCTTGTGATCCCTTGACTTTCATAAACTTTGAAGAGCATAATATGATGATAGAAGACACATGGACCCCTTTGGAAAGCTTTGAGGCCTTTGGGATGGCTCAGATGGATTCTTGGATTGCTCAGATCACAAACCCTAGATGCATATGAAATTGAACTATGCAATGAAGCAAAAATGCAATATGAGATGTAATGCTTATATTAAAACAAAAAATGAAAGATCAAAAGACATGGTGTGATATGAGTGAGGGGAAATTTGGGGTGTTTACACATAGGATCACCTCTTTGTATAAAATGAGATAACTTAGGGTTGTGTCTTAGTCCCCCAATTACTTTGACCTTTGCCTTTTGAGTCTTTCTCTTCTCATCTTCAAACAAAATCCAAAAAGACTTAATAAATGCATGAAAGGATCCCTTGTGTATAGCATTATTCCACGGGGCACTTACATTCATTCCATCTTGGAATGGTGTAGGCTTGTCTAGCATGATGTACAAGTCTTATCAAGGGGTTGTTTCACAAATAAAAATCTAAAAGACATTTCTTCACAAAAGCTACAAAAACATGTAATAAGTTCAACAAGCTAGTAAACTTTGCCCTAATCCTTGGAAACAAGTCTTGGATAAATTCTCCTTGCTTGGTGTGCTTGTTCTATTATTCCATCTTGGAATATAGAAGCAAGTACGCATTCCATGGAAAAGAGTTTGAATTCACTTCCTTGTGCCAAATTCATAAAAACTCTTAAAAAGCAAACAACAAACAATAAGCGGCTTTCCTGCGGGAACTTCTTTTCTCACCTCATTCATTCTCAACGCGAACTTGCGACAACGTTTCTCGCATGCAAGATGGTAAACGCACTCGTACCAGACGAGCCTGCAACACCTGAGCATAGACATACGCAGTTCCAGCCATAAAAAAAACACAAACAAATAGTTCCCGCCATAGTTAGGCGAACTACGTCAACTCTGATCCTCATTTTCTCTATGAGGTACGTAGGCAGCGGGGTAAGGCCCGTGCGAGCACATTCTTTATTTTCCCTACATTTCCCTCTTCCTTTCCATTTTCTTTTCCAGTTCCTTTCTCATTCCCATTCCCATTCTAGGTAGCAGTTCTTTGTTCAACAACATCTTATTTCTCACCCTTTTAAATAAACAATCAAGCGTGGATCACGTCGGGTACGGAAGACGATTTGGGGTGCTAATACCTTCCCAGGTCGTAACCGACTCCCGAACCCGGATCTTTGGTTCGCAGGACCTTGTACTTTCCTTCTTTTTCAGGTTTGTGCAACATTACCTTTCCCGTTCCTTCTGGATAAAAATGTCTGGCTGGAGACTCTACCTTTTCCACGCCACTTTCGCGTTTGTACTAGGATGAAAATCCTGGGAGCGACAGCTGGCGACTCTGTTGGGGATCGAACCCAGAATCTCTGGTTTCCCTTGTAGAGTCAATCCTAGCGCCTGTTTGTTTTTTGTTTCCTTTGGGTGTTTATATGTGTGTAGTGTTGTGTTTGTTTACTGTTTTCGTTTACAGTTTACTTTACAATTTACTTTACAGTTTTATTTACTGCTTTCAGTATTTATTTTCACATGCATCATATACTGGACTATGTTGGTTTCTTTTTTTCTATGGGATGGGATTTGTTACTGTGAGATGAGCTCGTAACCGGGGCTCGAGTGCACCTTAGGACTTAGAGTGGTTCCACTTTGGCTTCATGGCATTTTTCTATGTTGGTAGTAGTGAGTTCCACACCTTGACTTGCGACCTTCTTGGAAATGTATTGATATCGGAATTTTTCTGGGGCAATACAAAACCTTGATAGTTATGTGCAGTTAGGGGACCGATCATTGAGAACCTTTGGGGAAACATCCCTCTCCAGTGATGACAGTGGCTGACCACATTTGTTGGCAAACCCACTTGCATCCGAGGGCCCACTGGGAACTTGCATAGGATGTTCTGGTTCTCTCATAGGAATCCAGTTAAGGCAAACTATTCATATGATGATGGTATTGTACCCTTCAGGATGAATGTACTATTGTTTCTCGATTCAGTGCTTGAAGATGGGGACTTATGAGGGATGCTTGTTTCCTTGGACTCAACTGAGACCTCCCTGAGTAGTACATAATTCCAAACCGATTCCCTGATTTGGTCATGAGCCATTTCTCGGAGGTGGTGAACGTATTATTGCTATTCGGCTTTGAGAGTCTGTGATGTTGACCTGAGTAGCACACCTGTGAGATTGGGAGGGGTTTACAGGATTGCAGGAGCCTTAACCTTCAGCATGCCCACTGTACCAGCATGCTCCAGTTTTGTGATCTTGTTCTATTACACATGGATTCTGAGATCTGAACCTCTAATCAGAGAGATACTTGTGATGATTTTATGAACCTGCACAGACACTTGATTATATTATTGACACCACACAAACACATCACTGATCACATGCCTTGCCTTGCATAAGCATCATAACATCATTAATCATTTGTGTTCTTTTTATTCTCAGGGTTCATATTACTTCCTATTCCCGGTCATATTGCTGATTCAAGATGGAGATTCCCGGGAAGAAGAATGTCCACTATACTTTCCCACAACCAGAGACAGAGGGTATTCAGAAGTTGACCAGCTTGATGAGTGACAAAGTTCTTGATGACTTCAAAAGAGAGTTTGGAAATATTTTGGATTATGTGAACAAGCCAACAGTTGAGCAGAGGGATATCCTTATAGAAATTATTTTTATTAAGAAATTAAAGGAATTGAATAATATAAACAAATAAAATACAAAACAAATTGAAGAAAAACAAAATACCTGGGGCTGGGATTCGAACCCACACCATAGGCTTTCCATCCTTTGGTCCAACATCACCACCACTAGGCCATGCGCGTCTTGTGTGTATGTGTTGAGTACCAATCCTTTTATTTTAAATCTGCAAAAATCAAATAAAACACAACAAAATGGCTTGGGGGAGATTCGAACCCAAGACAATTGCCATAACACACAAACACTCCAACCAACTGAGCCACATGGGGCGCTGTAAACACCCCAAATTTGCCCTCACCCATTCACACCATGGCTTGTGATCATCTCATATGCATAAACACAAACATATCATCTCATATCTCATTTTTGATTCACTGCATAGCTTCTAAGGCATCTGCACCTAGGGTTTGTGATCTGAGCAATCCCAAAAGCTTCTTGGGCCACTCCAAAGGCCACTAATCAACTCAAAGGGGTCCATGTGTGTACTTATGTTATTCTCCATCTTTTCAAAGTCAAAAATGCAGAGGAGTCACAAGAACTAGGGTTTGAGTGGATGCAGAGCCAGGTTGAACTGCACAGTGGATTGGAAATTAGGGTTTTGGTTTCAGAGGCCATAACTCCAAATTTTTTGGTCATTCTTGTTTCCATTGATCTCTATATGGTATAGGGAGTATGCATATCAATTTTCATGAAGAAATTCCATGGGGAAGTCATCTGATCAAGGGTTGACTTTTCAGACAAGTCAGTGTAAAATCAGGGCATCTGAGGCCCCCAATGACCCAACCAATGGGTGATCTTCATCATTTTGAGTGTATATGATCTTTATTTGATCATGGAAGAAGGTTGAAGTTCATAAAATCAAGAATTTAGGGTTTTTGCAAATGTTGACTTTTTGGGCATAGTTGACTTTTCAAGAATGCATCATTTTAGGTCATTTTTCAAGCCATGATTCTTGATCCAAAAGTGCTTCAAATGGAAAAACTTTGGTCATGAAAGTTGTAGATCTCATCTTTCCCTTTTCAAAAAGTACAAGAACATGATCAAACTCTTCTTGGATCAAAAGTTATGGCAAGGCAAAGTTAGCAAAAATCACTTATTTTCAAGATATGCACCAAGTGTGAAAATTGCAAAATCATGTGCTAAGTCAAATTGCAACTTCTAATTCATTTCAAACCAGCACATAAACATTCTCTAAGGCCTAAAAATCAGATTTGAACCAAAGATCACATGTGTTTAGTTCATGTAACAAGGCATTTTTCATGAGATTTCAAAAAAGGCCACAAGTTGCAAAACTCATGATCACATCTCACCAACTTGAGGCATTGGCTGCTGAACCAAGCTAGCTTCATACACACACCATGCTGCGCAGCCCCTAGGCTTTGTACCAAGCTAGCACTTCACCATACCTCTCTTACACAATTTTTGACTTTTTGCAAAAGGCAACTTACCAATCAATAAAGCACATGTCCAATCAACTGACCAATGAGAGAGAGTTATGTGGACAATTTGCAAGCCATTTCATGTACTAAGCAAGGCTGAAGCTCATTCATTTGAGGACATTCACAAAAACTTACCAAGTTGCAACTTCCTTCGAATCTGCCTACACAGCTTGCAAACATTCAAACCCTCTTCACCATTCAACTCACCTTGCTCCATAGACCACCCAGCACCAAGAACACAAGCCTGAAACAGCCTGAACATCTCACTGCCATTTCTCACTTCATTTTGCAGTTTCAATCGAATCTCCTTCCACAAACCACAAACACACCAACAAACACTCCAGACCTTCTCCATTCATCCTCAGGATCACAAACCATCATTCACAATGGCCTGAAACCTCCAGAAACTCCATTGCCATTTCTGACCAAGCTTGAGCAGGAGCTTTCGAATCTCACTATCCAGCCAACTTAAACTCTTTTTGAGCATTCAAGCATCTTCTGGGGATCAAGTGGAGTGGATTGCACAAGGAGAAGTGGCCAGAAAGTTCTCAAACTGAAAGCTCCAAATCTCAGGTAGCTCGAAAATTATTTTTCCAGAAATCATTTTTCATGTTACAAACTTGTTCTATGTGATTCACTGATCATCCTGATGTTCTTAGTTTTTGAAATGGCTTTGTTTTGAGTATTTAATTTGTCTCTGAAGCTTGCGTGCCCTAGAACTTGTTCTCTTCGATTCAGCTTGTTTAGGAAGAATAAATTTGTTTTGAGAGAGGGGTTTGATTCGTGAGAGGTTGGAGATCATTTCCCAATTCATAGATTTTGTTTTTGTTACGTTTTGAGGGAGTTGGTGAGTTTCCCGGTGAGGTGCTGGCCGGAGAAGACGACCGGAAGTCTTCTCCGGCCACCTGAGTCATTAAACCCTAATCTCAGGTCATTAACTCTAGTTTGAATTTGAGCCATGGATGTGCGTTGACCTGTTGACTTCCCTCTCTTTTGGATGGCCCAGATCATTTCATTTGCCCTAATCTCTCTCATTAGCTTTAATTAATTCGTAATTAAATTAATTAAGTCAGGTGCAATCCACACCCTTCATTCACGCGCCAGTCAACACTTTCAAACTCAGAATCAATCTCAGCCATCCTTTCCTTTGACTTTCTCTTTTATTTGATTTTTAATTCATTTTATTTCATTAAACTTGCATAATTATTTTAAAATAGCAAAAAATACATAAAAATTATGAAACTTTTTCCTCTGAGTTTTAATAATTTTTATGACACAAAAACATTTTTATTTTATTTTTTATCATTAAAAAAGTATTTTTAAATATTTAAAAGATTATTTTTAATTGATTAATGGGAATTAATTAATTAAAAATACTTTTAGGTATTTAAAAATTACAAAAAAACTCATGAAATGTTCTAAGACATTTAGAAACATTGTCCAACCTTCAAACCAAATTTCTTTTTTTGATCTTGATGCATTTTAAGAATTTTTCATTGAATTAAATCATATTTTGTGCATTAATTTGATCCTAAGTTCAAAAATTCATTTCTGCCTATTGGAGAAGGTTGAGACATTGATTCTTTTTGCATTGTTTTGTGTTTAGCATATAGTTTCTAAGATAAATTGGTCATGATTTGATCTTGCATTTTCTAATTGTTTGACATTTCTTTTGTTAAGAACCTTAAAAAACCCTAATAACTTGTAAAAATCATATCTTGAGATTGGTTAGGAGTTGAGAGTTCCCCTTTGGGCAGTGGTTCATTATAGGTTTAGGGTTTCTTTGGATGGCATTTTCCATTTTTTATCTTAGGGTTTGTTTCTGTTTTGGATTTTGGTTTGATGTTTGATCCATGAACCCTAATTTGGGCTTTCTTTTGCATCCTTCTTGCATTCTCTTGCATAACATGACTTGTCTTTGCATTTTGTGCATTCTTGTGATTCATTTGACATCTTAAGACATATAGAAAGCATGTTTGATCATTGCATTACATATTTGCCATGTCATTTGTCTTGTTTGATTCATAACTTTTCATGTTCATTCATGCTCCTTAACTTGCATCATTTGCATTCATAATCTTGTATGAACATCCCCATGCCTTGCCTCATGTTTGCAGCATCTCATAGCATCATTATCATCATCAACATGCTTCTGGTTTTGTTTAGCATCATGCCATTTCATCCCATGTTGCATGGCATTGCATTTCTTTCTAACATTTCAGGTGGTAAGTAAACTTGGGAAGTGAATTTGCCTTCACTTCTCATAACTTTTCTTTTCATCTCTCTTGCATCCATTGCTGCATTTCTATTTGTGTTTGAGATTGAGCTTGCTCATTCTTCTTCCTCCCACTTTCTTTCTCCAAGTGACTTGACTTCTTGAATGAAGCAAGTCACTTTGCTTCTCTTGATCTTATTCATCTGCTTCCTGGTGGCTCCTCTGAAGATTTGTTCTTGCAAACCTCACTAACCTTAGGGACAACCAAGCATGACAATGAATTAGGGTTTTGATTAGTCCCCCACAGTTTTACCTTTGTGTCTCTCTTTGAGTCTCCTCTTCTCATCTCATAATCAGGGACTAAACCCTAAAGGCTTTAAGACTTTGTGATTAAGCTTATGCCTGCATCCTTCTCTTAGGATGGAGTGTATAACTTTAATCCTAAGTGTTGAACCCTTTATGTGTTTAAATCCTTTAATCAATCCATTTAATAATCATCAAGACATCAAGCTTGTAACTTGGGCCTTGCATTAGGGTTCTAATTCTTCCTTAAGTGGTTAAGAAGGACTAACCCTAGTGTTAATGGACAAGTCCCCCTCAAGTTGTCTTACAAATCATAAAAATCACTTCATCACCATATCATTAAATAAAATCCACTTAATCAAAGGCTTGTTTGGTCATGGGTTTAATCCCTAATCATGGATTAAGTTGAGGAGCTTTCCTCAGCTTAAACACTCTCATCTATTATCCTTCTATTAGGATAGTGTAATGGGTTTGTTTAATCCCTGATTATGGCTTAACCTCATTACTCAACACTAAACAAAAACAACAAAAACACCTAAATAATCACAAGTAGGTTAATGATCTTAATCCTACACCAAAGGTGATTAAGTGTGAGAATCTGACTTCACACTTAAGGTATTCTCATTACCCCTAATCAGAGGGAAGATGTGATGAGTTTACTAAATCCATTGGTTTAGGCTTAAACTCATTAACTTATGACAAACTTTCAAAAGCAATAAAAGACTGAAAATACAAAAACAAACAATAATCGTCTCCTTCGGGATTCTTTTCTCATCATCTTCACTCACAATCGAGAACTTGCTTCTTCCGTCTAATGCAAGACAGTTAGCACCTGAGCCAGACAGGTCATACACTTGAGCATAGACAAGCAAGCAGTTCATCAGTCAACTCACCTTTCAGTCTCTTTGGGTCGAACTACGGTGTTCTGACTTCCTCATTGCACGAGAGGATACGTAGGCATAACTTAACAGTTATCGAACAAAAGTCTCTGTATATTCCCCCTCCTTTCAGCATTATTCTTTTAGCCTCATGATCATGAGCAGTTCTTTTTCATTCTCACACTGACACTTTCATACTTCATATCACTTATACACTTTACACTGACACCTGTACATCTTTCCAGCTCTTTTATACACAGATTGCACTGACACTACCCCTTTAAAACACAAATCTTTTAAGCGTGGATCCCGTCGAGTACGGCGGACAATCTGGGTGCTAATACCTTCCCAGGTTGTAACCAACCCCCTTTCTCAGTCTCTCTGGTTCGCAACCGTCTTATCCGTATCTTTCTAGGCTTATGCAGCATTGCCTTTCCTCCGGGATAAAAATGCCTAGCTGGCGACTCTATTCATTCTCCAGTGAGTTCACGGCTGTGTGTTCTCATTGTCCCTCTCGCCGACCGTTCGCGTCTGTACCTTTATATGGGCCTTCCCCATTTATCGGGAGCGACAGCTTGGCGACTCTGCTGGGGAACTTATACTGCAACCAGGGCTTCTGGTTCTTTTTGTGGGTTCCTCCTAGCGCTTGTTTGATTTGTGTTTACTGGGGTGTTATGTGCTTATTTGTGTTTGTATATTTGTATTTATTTTTGATTTATGTACAGTTTGCTTTACTACTTTCTTTATTGCTTTGGCATTATATCATAATTGTCATACTGTACTGCTGGCTGGATCTGGTTTTTTTGTTTTGGTGGGTGGGTGTTTCATTGAGAGTTAAGATCCTATACCTGGGATCTGAGTGACACCTAGGCTAGAGTGAATCATATTCTTTCCCATTCCATTTCGGTCTGGTGCGGGAATATGAAACACGGTTCAGATATGGGTTTCTTCTTGATAACTCTGTGTTGCAGATTTCCTGCAATGCTAGGGCTATCTGGGAAGCCTGCTAAGTCTGGATGACCTTTTAGTATTGACCTTCAGAAACTGAGGTGAATTAGAGGAGGAATTGTTATGGTTATTGTAAACACTGTACCTCCGGGTTAGAAGTGTTTACACTTCTCATAACTGATCCAAGTCTGAGGATCCTTGTTCTAGATCACCACCTGTGAGGGGGTTGGGCTGTTTACAGGTTTGCAGGTACCTTAACCTCAGAATACCCTGTTACTTTGACTTTGTTAAGAATGCTCCATGTTGGATAGTTCTTGTGATTCTAAAACCCTGGACATGTGGCTCTTTATTTGAGCCCCCCACCCTGGTTACTGGATTTATAGACCTCCATCTGGGATTCTTGAACACACATGGATCTATACCAAGGCAGTTAATCAGATCCAGCTCAGTCACAAACCTTTGCATTTCATTTGCATACATACTCATTGCATCATATTAACATGTGCTTATTTGTGTTTCAGGGTATCCATTTTCATCTGGTTTTGGTTTTGACCCCATCTGTTAGTATTGACCTATCTCCACCACCACTTGCTTCAGCCATATACTTCAGTGACTTGCACTAGCCAGCCAGTGGTCCACTCCTCAGCATCTTCATCAGCACCCTACTCAGTCTTCAGCACTTATGGCTCCAAAGAAAAGCAACATCACTTATCATTTCTTCCAACCAGACTTATCAGACATCAGGAGGATCCAAACCCTGATCACTCCAGATCACATACCCTTGTTCAGGGAGAGTTATGGAGATATACTGGACATGGTTATGGATCTGGACCCTTCACAGAGGAGCCTCATCCACACCTGCATTCAGTTTTATGACCCCCCATTGAGATGTTTCACCTTTCAAGACTTTCAGTTGGGTCCTCTTTTGGAAGAATACTCATCTTTGGTTGGTCTACCTATCAGGAGAGAAATCCCTTTCAATTCTGAGATGGCTTTCCCAAGCAATGGAGAGATAGCAAAAGCTTTGCACCTGGAACCTGTTTTGATTGAGCAACATATGACCTCTAAAGCTGGGATCCCTGGATTTCATCTAGATTTCTTGATTTCTCAAGCTAGTCTGAAAGCCTCCCTGGGGGAGTGGAAAGCTGTTTGTGCTCTGTTGGCCTTAAGTGTATATGGAATTGTGTTGTTTGCAGATGAGCCACGATTCATCAGCAAGAATGCCATCCATTTGTTCATCCTGAAGAACCCAGTGCCAACTTTGTTGGGTGATCTCTATTACTCAGTACATCAGAGGAATGAGAAGCAGAGGGGAAGATTGGTGAGGATTTGTGCTCCATTATTCCATGCTTGGCTTCTTAAACATCTACCCAGGAGCAAAGCAACTGGGCTAAGAGGCTCACTACTCTCACTCCAGCAGACATCAGATGGTGTGCTCAAAGCACCAAGGGCAGAGATATCATTACAAGCTATGGGCACTTTCCCAATGTGCCTTTAATAGGGGTCAAGGGAAGTATCAATTACAACCCTCTGCTGTTCAGGAGGCAATTAGGCTATGCACTGGTCCATACTCCTAGGGAGCAAGACTTGGTTGAGACCCTCTACTGTGAGAACAAGGTTAGTCTGGCAACTGTTAGGCAGGCTGCTTGGGCCTGGGATCATGTTCAAACCAAGGGAGTCACCATTCTGGGGAAGTGCAATAATGTGGCATCAGTCCAATATTATGAGTGGTCCCATGCTAGGGCCCAATTCTCTGGAATGCCCTTTACCATAGAAGACATGCCTGAGTCATCTTCAGCACCACCCCCTGCCACCATCAGTTTGGAGGAGTTTGAGAGCTTGAAGGAAAGAAATGAGAAGTTAACCCAAGCCTTGCAGAAGACCCTCAGGGAGAGGAGTGAAGGTGTGAGGGAGATTGAGAGATTGGAGAAATTGAGAGTGGAACACTTGACCAAGATTGAGAAGTCTGGAGATTATATCAACAAGTCCAAAGCTGGTGAGCAGATTTTGAAGAATGCTTGTAAAGAAGCCCAGTTTCAGAAAGCAAGAACAGACTTGTATTTGAAAGAGAGTCAAGCCAGGTGGGTCCGGATCACTGAGGCCCGTACTCTAGAAGACAAGAGAGTTCAAGACAAGATGGAGCAGATGGAAAAAGCCCTGGCAGCAGCCCATAAGGAAATATCAGAGCTAGAAATCAGAGCTGGATTGAAGAGGTCTAAGGACCAAAGTCAGAATAAGAAATTGACTGCAGCTGTTGCAACAAGAAACCTTCTCATCAGAGGTCTCACGGAGCATCCGGCTGATCCTGTGACCGAAGCACTTCTTAAGGAAGTTTGTGAGGATGAGTTTGGCCTTGGGGTTTGATCATTTGCTTGTTGTTATCCCTATTCCATGTACTTTTGCTTTTTTGTGATGTATTTTGACCCCTTAGAGGGCTGGTGTTGTAAAATGAACAAGTTGTATTATTTCATCTTATGTAATATATTTGTGTTGGTTTCTATCTGGGTTCACTTCAAAAGCAACTTCAACAGCATCATCTTCAAGGGTCTGGAAGGGTCAAAACTGAAGGCCAAACCGGATACCTTGAGAACAAATAAGCATAACTGCATTGCATGCTAACCCTTTTGTTTGTTTTGTAGGTTTTTGTTTTGTTGTTGCTAACCTCTGTTGTGATATTCAGGAATTATTGCTCGCCGCCGGGTATTTCCTCTCAACAGGCCACATAGGTACCCAACTAGAAACAACCTTCCGGGAATCCAGATGGATCAGATGCAGCAAGACCTTACGGAGGTCAGAAACCAGATGGCCAACGAAAGTTTGGAGATGAGAACTCAGATAACACAGTTCATGGAAGTAATGAACAATTTAGCTCAAAGCCAGGAGAGGCTCAGGGCTTTGGTAGAAGGGAGGAATCAAGATGAGCCCCATGTGGGGACTGCCGGCACAAGTAACAATGAACGGGTGCAACCCCATGTTAACCCTCCTGTGTTTGGCCCACATTTACATCCTGAGATTAACATTCCTGCAAATGTTCAAGGAACAGCCACTGCAGCCAGAGTACTTCAAGAAGATCCTCAGGAGGACCAATTTACAGTAATGGGTGCTGGAGAAGAGGCTTATGATAGAAGATTGGATGAAATAGATGAGAAGTTGAGGTCCTTAGAATCTCAAAACTCTTTGGGTTTCGACGTCATGGACATGGGTTTGGTAGATGGGGTCAGGATCCCCCATAAGTTCAAGCCTCCTTGTTTCGAAAAGTATAATGGGACTTCATGCCCCCGGACTCATCTACAATCATTTCTGGGAAGGCTGAAGGCCTATACAATGGATGAGAAACTTTGGATGTTCTACTTCGAAGATAGCTTGACTGGAGCTTCTAGGGAATGGTATTCCCATCTGACAAGAGCAACTATAAGATGCTGGAAGGACCTGGCAGAGGCCTTCATCAGACAGTATCAGTATAATCTAGATATGGCACCCAACAGGACCCTCCTAATGGGAATGTCACAGTCATCTAGGGAGAGCTTCAGAGAATATGCTCAAAGATGGAGACAGCTTGCTGCTGCTGTCCAGCCACCTATGTCTGAGAGAGAAATGGCAGACATGTTTATGAACACTCTCCAAGGAACGTATATTGACAGGTTGGCTGCTTTCTCCTCCACCAGCTTCGCAGATGTTGTCATAGCTGGGGAGAGAATTGAAAGCCTGTTAAAAATGGGTAAGATCTCTGACAATGGTGCCAGCTCGTCCAGCAGTACAAGAAAGCCTTTTGCAGGCCCAAGAAGAACTGGCGAGACCAATGCCATTCACACCAACAGGGGTAGGCCCCAATATGTTCAAAGGTCAATAGCAGCAGTCACTATCCCTGCTCCAGCACATCCTCAGCCAGTCTATCAACCTCCGCAACAAAACTTCCAACAACAGCCTCAGTATCAGCAGAATCAATATCCTCCAAGAAACTACAACAACAACAACACCAACAACAACAATCAACAGAGGCCATTCCAACAGAGGCCATCCCAAGCTAACCGAGTGATCGACCCGATCCTAATGCCGTATGCTGCCTTGTTGCCACAACTTCTGAAACTCAACCTAGTTGAGCTAAGAACGTTGGCACCTCCGGATCCCAACAGTCTACCAAGAAACTATGACTCCAATGCTAGGTGTGCTTTTCACTCGAACGCACCTGGTCACAGTACAGAAAAATGCAGGGCTCTGCATATGAAGGTACAAGACTTGGTAGACTCCAAGGCTCTGAATTTTGCACCTCCGCCCAATGTCAATAAAAACCCAATGCCAAACCATGGTGGTCCCCGAATTAACGCTATTGAAGAAGACCAACCGTCTTATTTAATAACTAGTGTGGATCAGATCAGGACACCATTGGTGGAAATCAAAGCTCAACTCCGTGAAAACCAAATATTTCCAGGGTGTGAACTAGGGTGTCCCTACTGCAATATTTCATGGAACGGGTGCGAGGACCTGAGGAATGGCATTGACAGCCTTATTCAGAGTGGCCTGCTACAGATCACTACATCATTTCCGACAAATCCGACAACTTCATCAGCAACGGTTCCAGAACCTCCTACAAATGCAGCAACTATTGTTCCCGACAATTCATCAGCAACATCAACAAGTACTTCACCTGTCCTTCCAAATGATCAGTTTTCAACAGTTTCTCCTGCTACGACTTCAGCTTCATTCCATTTCGAATCTCCATCAACAACAACATCAGTCCTTCCAACGACACCTCCTACAACTCCAGCAATCAATCACGAAGATGTCTCCACTGTTACCATATTCTACGATCCTGAAAGTAATTCCGCCTACCATTCAGAAGATGCTGCTCCCACCAGAGCACCAGTTACCATCTTTTATGATCCACAGACAATTACAGTCCCTTCAGCAGCAGCAATCAGTCCAGTTACTGTCACGGTGCCTGGACCAGTACCATATGAAAGCAATAGGGCCATCCCTTGGCACTATGGCTCTGACGTGTACTGTGAAGGGAAAAGAATCACTCTTGAAACATCAGCACCTGCACCACAAGTAGATAATGTGGGGGGGGGGAGGCTTCACTCGAAGCGGACGTCTTTTCGCCTCACAAGTTCAAAGACCTACTGCCGAAGCAGAAGCTGCTGCCAAGGCAAAAGGAAAGAGCCCGGTGCAGGAAGATCCAGCTGCCAAAGAAGCCTTGAAGACACCGTTCGATCAAGAAGTTGATGAGTTTATGAGAATCATCAAAAAGAGTGATTACAAAATTGTGGATCAACTTCACCAGACGCCATCCAAAATCTCTATCCTCTCACTGCTTATGTGCTCCGAAGCCCATCAGAATGCACTACTCAAGGTCTTGCACGCAGCTTACGTGCCTGAAGAGATTACTGTCAACCAGTTGGAGACCGTGGTTGGAAATGTTACTGCTAGCAATGGGCTAGGGTTCACCAATTCTGACTTGACAGCGGATGGCCGCAACCACAATAAAGCCTTGCACATAACCATGGAATGCAAAGGAGCTGTCCTTTCTCATGTACTGGTGGACACAGGATCTTCCCTGAATGTCTTACCAAAGAAGGCTCTGGTGAAGTTAGAATATGATGGATTGGCATTGAGACCCAGCAACCTGGTGGTACGAGCCTTTGATGGTTCGAAGAGATCGGTTCTGGGAGAGATTGAGCTGCCCGTGACAATTGGCCCGCAGACCTTTAAAACTATCTTTTTTGTGATGGACATTCAGCCCGCCTACAGCTGTTTGTTGGGTAGACCCTGGATTCACGCCGCCGGCGCAATAACGTCTACCCTTCACCAAAAGTTAAAATTTGAGTGGGAAGGCCAAGTTGTCACAATCTGTGGAGAGGAGGACATTTTTGTCAGCCACCTGGCAACCTATAAGTACATTGAAATGGAGGGGGAGATCCATGAAACAATGAGCCAGGGGTTTGAAGCTTTGAATGTGAATGAAGCATCTGCTGTATCTGGTACTCCAATGTCATCATACCAACAAGCCCGGAAGGTTGTTGAAGAAGGAACTGCCCTAGGCTGGGGCAAGGTTTTAGCTGTGGAGGAGAAGAAGGACAAGTTTGGGTTGGGTTACAGACCAACTCAACATCAGGCAAAGGCTGCTGCAGAGCCAGGTTTTGTCAGTGGGGGGATGCTCACCCCCGATGCTATCAACTGTCTGGAAGACGAGCTAGAAGAGGAGCGCAATCTGGAGAATTGGATTCGTCCAAAGATCCCGGGGAGCAGTGTCTCGAACTGGTCTTCCCAGGAAATTATAAGAGTTACTCGATCAGAGTAATTATTATTTCCTGTATTTTATAAGCATGCATCAAAGTCTTCCATCTTGCCCAAGATGACAAGACTCATTTTGTAATCGGGCCATCTGTACTTTTTGTGCAAATAAGATCAATTAATGAAATATCAGACATCTTTTTGCAAACGAGTCCTTTTCTTTTCGTTCACTATTTTTCCCTTTTTCTTTTTTGTACAAAAAATAAATGGCGGTGTTTTCAAAATGATAACTTCATTTTACTTTTTTCTAAAGCAAGATTAAAATCAATCACTAAAATGAACCAACTTAACCCTTGCAGAGAGTGCCTTCCTGACAGCACCGACAACAGCACGGCTACGACATCGTATGACTTTGACAATCCAATCAATCAAGCTGATGAAGGGGTTGAAGAAGAATATGAGCTTCCTGAAGAGCTAGCCAGGTTGTTAAGACAAGAGGAAAAGGTTATTACCCCTCACCAGGAGGAGGTTGAAGTGATTAATCTTGGTACAGAGGAAGACGTGAAAGAAGTTAGAATCGGGGCCTGCCTGCAAGACTCAGTGAAGAGACAACTGATAGATCTGCTTCAAGAGTATGTGGATGTGTTTGCTTGGTCGTATCAAGACATGCCAGGGTTGGATACCGATATAGTCGTGCATAAGCTGCCTTTGAGGGAAGAATGCCCACCAGTTAAACAGAAGCTGCGCCGAACTCGCCCAGACATGGCTATGAAAATCAAGGAAGAGGTACAAAAGCAATGGGACGCCGGGTTCCTTGCTGTGACTAGCTACCCACCGTGGGTTGCTAATATAGTACCTGTGCCTAAGAAGGACGGAAAAGTTAGAATGTGTGTTGATTACCGGGATCTGAACAGAGCCAGCCCGAAAGACGACTTCCCATTACCTCACATTGACGTATTGGTGGATAATACGGCTCAGTTCTCGGTATACTCCTTCATGGATGGATTTTCAGGATATAATCAGATCAAGATGTAACCTGAAGACATGGAAAAGACAACATTCATTACACCTTGGGGCACGTTCTGCTACAAAGTGATGCCATTCGGACTGAAGAATGCTGGTGCAACATATCAACGGGCTATGGTAACATTATTCCACGATATGATCCATAAAGAAATAGAATGTTATGTGGATGACATGATTGCCAAGTCCCTTACTGAAGAAGATCACCTGGTGAATCTGCTGAAGCTATTCAAGCGTCTGAGGAAGTACCAATTGAAGTTGAACCCCAACAAATGCACATTCGGGGTGCGATCTGGTAAGCTGCTGGGCTTTATTGTAAGCGAGAAAGGGATTGAAGTTGACCCTGATAAAGTCAAAGCTATTCAAGAGATGCCTGCACCGAAAACTGAAAAGGAAGTTCGAGGGTTCTTAGGTCGATTGAACTATATCTCAAGGTTCATATCTCACCTTACGGCTACCTGTGAACCCTTGTTCAAGCTGTTAAGAAAAGAACAAACGGTCAGGTGGAACGAAGATTGCCAGAAGGCTTTTGACAAGATCAAAGAGTACTTGCAAGAACCTCCAATCCTCATGCCTCCAGTCGAAGGAAGACCTCTGATTATGTACTTGACAGTGTTAGAAGAATCAATGGGGTGTGTGTTGGGCCAGCATGACGAGTCTGGTCGAAAAGAGTATGCAATATACTACCTAAGCAAAAAGTTTACCGACTGTGAACAGCGTTATTCACTGCTCGAGAAAACTTGCTGTGCTTTAGCGTGGGCTGCTCGCCGACTGAGACAGTATATGTTGACCCACACTACCCTATTAATCTCAAAAATGGATCCAGTTAAGTACATTTTCGAGAAGCCAGCTCTTACCGGACGGGTTGCAAGATGGCAGATGATTCTCACAGAATACGACATACAGTACACTTCTCAGAAAGCCATCAAAGGCAGTGTACTATCCGAATATCTTGCTGAGCAACCCATTGATGACTACCAGCCTATGAGGTTTGACTTCCCCGACGAGGACATCATGTTCATTAAAGCAAAAGATCACGAAGAGCCTATTCACACTGAAGGGCCTGACCCAGAAGAAGAATGGACTATGATGTTTGACGGGGCTGTTAACATGAATGGTCGTGGTGTTGGTGCAGTACTCATTACACCTAAAGGAGTCCACATGCCTTTCTCGGCAAAACTCACTTTCAACTGCACTAACAACGAAGCTGAATACGAAGCTTGCATTATGGGTCTTGAGGAAGCCATTGACCTCAGGATCAAAACATTGACTGTATTCGGAGATTCAGCTTTGGTAGTCAATCAGACCAACGGAAAATGGTATACACACCAAGATCATCTGATACCTTACAGGGATTATACAAGGAGGTTACTGACTTTCTTCACAACAGTCAAGCTTGAGTATATCCCTCGGGACGAGAATCAGTTTGCGGATGCTCTTGCTACCATTTCATCCATGATCAAAGTTCGAACGGCTAACTTTGTACCCCAGATTTCAGTGTCTAGACTTGATAGACCAGCATATGTATTTGCAGCGGATGTTGTCAAGGATGATAAGCCTTGGTTTCATGACATTAAACGCTTCTTGGAGGATCAGACATACCCGCCTGGGGCATCTTCCAATGATAAGAAGACTTTAAGAAGGCTTGCTGGTAGTTTCTTTCTGAACACTGATGGGTCTTTATACAAGAGGAACTTTGACATGGTACTCCTCAGATGTGTTGACAAGACAGAAGCAGATTTGTTGATGCATGAAGTGCACGAAGGATCTTTCGGTACCCATGCTGGAGGACATGCAATGGCTAAAAAGTTGTTAAGATCAGGCTATTATTGGATCACAATGGACGCAGACTGTTGTGCTTACGCCAGAAAATGTCATAAGTGCCAGATCTACGCGGATAAGGTGCATGTGCCTCCCAATCCTTTGAACATCATGTCTTCACCATGGCCCTTTGCTATGTGGGGCATTGATATGATTGGCAAGATTGAGCCAACTGCTTCAAATGGCCATAGATTCATCCTGGTTGCCATTGATTATTTCACCAAGTGGGTTGAAGCAGCCTCATATGCAAATGTTACAAGACAAGTGGTAGCCCGATTTCTAAAGAGAGATATCATCTGTCGGTATGGAGTGCCCGAACGAATCATTACTGATAATGGTTCCAACCTAAACAACAAAATGATGGCTGAGCTGTGCCGGGACTTCAAAATCCAACATCACAATTCCTCTCCTTACAGGCCAAAGATGAACGGCGCTGTTGAGGCAGCAAATAAGAATATCAAGAAGATTGTGCAGAAGATGGTAGTCACATACAAAGACTGGCATGAAATGCTGCCATTTGCCTTGCACGGGTACCGCACTTCAATCAGAACGTCCACTGGGGCAACACCGTATCAACTTGTGTATGGTATGGAAGCGGTCCTACCTGTTGAAGTTGAATTGCCCTCTCTACGGGTATTAATGGATGTTAAACTGAGTGAAGCAGAATGGGTTCGGTCCCGATTCGAACAACTGAGTCTGATCGAAGAGAAAAGATTGGCTGCAATCTGTCATGGGCAGTTATATCAGAAGAGAATGAAGAAGGCCTTCGATCAGAAAGTCAGGCACCGAGAGTACCAAGTAGGGGATCTTGTGCTGAAAAGAATCCTCCCTCCTCATACAGACCACAGGGGCAAATGGACTCCAAATTATGAAGGACCATTCGTTGTAAAGAAAGTTTTCTCTGGTGGAGCGCTGATGCTCAGCACCATGGATGGTGAAGATTTCCCATCCCCTGTGAATTCAGATGCAGTTAAAAAATACTTCGCATAAAATGACCCGCTGGACATAAAAACAGAATGTAAGTCCAGGCAAAAATAGGGCATCCCGGCGAGTCAAAAACAGAATAAAAGACTCGGGCAAAAGTAAGGGAAAATGAATAAAAAATGTACACCCGCTGAGTTGAAAAGCCGCATTGGACAACTCAGGCAAAAATGGGTATCCCGATGGATTGAAAACCCGAAAGGGCGATCCATGCAAAACAAGGGAATAAGCGAACAACTGCATTCTGAATTCGTCTGCATTATCTGCAACTTGGTAAGCTACAAAGGATCAAGCTTCAATCAGAATCAACTTTCTTCAGAAAGCAAGACGAGAAGAACGTCATTGTCATACGAGTCATAGCAGGAGAGGAAGCTCCTCAAAGCGTCGCCAACACTGCCAGCTTTTTGTTTCTCAATTTGTAACAGTCTCTTCATTTCAGGAGATATGTTTCCTTGACTGTATCTTGCCAATTCAGGGCACATGAATTAATAAAATCAGATTTTCGGTCATGTTTCGTTTTACATTTATGTTTTGCAAAGAGTTGTCTGATATCTCTAAAAATACAATTGCATAAGTACAGATGCCTTTCTCTAAAAATAAAAACACATGCTTACAGGGAATGTGATTATTCTCGAAAGTACTTAACTCCTATGACGGAATCCGGTAAGGGATACCTCGGGACCTTTTGTACGTTTCCTTACCTTTGCAGGTTTGCAGGTATCCAGAACGCAACCTGGGGCATGCAAGTTACGTTTCAGCAAGCTGGCAAATCATTATCAACTCGGTCTATCTTCCACGTGGCACTGGAGAGTGCCCATTTCCCCAGCAAAGTTGCCAAATCGACATACACTCAATCTCGGCATCCGAAATGCTCTATCCCCAGCCGAGTTGCCTCTTGTTGCTTTCCCCAGCTGAGTTGCCTCTCATAATTCCCCAGCCGAGTTGCCGTGTCATCCTCAGCTGAATACAGGAGTCGGGAAATCAGCTCCCCACAGAATCTTCAGCCTCTATCCAGAAGAGCAGCGCATGAAGAGATCACAACAGAGTGAAGAAAGCTTCTACAAACCCCAGCTGGATCCCATATTATAAGGATATGTCAATCAGTGACATATATCCCCTAGCAAATGCATCTTATTAGATTTACCAGTGATCTCATCCCCAGCTGGGATGTTCCCTTCAAGCAGATCGACCAGAGATCTTCGCAGTGACGGGATCCGAATCCCAGTGTGGTATCTTTGCATAATCATGGCATTTGCATCATACTATCCCCTCAGAGCGTAGCATTCCGTCTAATACGGAGCATTACGGCAAAAATCAAACATATAGCATAATCATAAGCCATGCTATGAATTAGCGCTTGTGAATAATAACCGTTCATCATCATTGTACAGAAAAAATCCCACCAGAGTCCCAGCAAAAGCAGTTGCCTCTCAAATCATCAAACACCAGTATGTACACCTTTTGGCACCCGTCCGTGTCATTTTTCCCCAGTAAAGTCGCTTGAACACTCTTTACAAGCAAATCACCCGTATTACAGATACTTCAGGACACCCGTCCGTGTCAAATCACCAGCAAAAAGCCAAAGACATCCTCTTTGCGCTCACATATACTTATATATACACTTTCTTGACACCCGTCCGTGTCATTTCCCCAGCGCAGTCGCTTACACCTTCATCACCCATATACTTGTTAATATTATACTTTTCTCTTTTGACACCCGTCCGTGTCACTCTCCCCAGCAGTTAAAACACTCATCTATACAATACAATACTCACCACTCATGGTACACTTACACAGATACTCGTCCGTATCTTGTATACATCATCACTCATATCCCCACAGATTCGACAGTAGTCCGTGTTCTTTGTTAACCAGTTGGTACTCGTCCGTACCATCATCTCAGAACATTGCGTCTAGTGTTTGTTTCTACCCGATACTCGTCCGTATCGTAGTCTTAGGGATGCTCGTCCGCATCTTTAATCCATACACCGTGTCAAACACTTGTGTCTTCTTGAATATGGATGCTCGTCCGCGTCTACTATTCCCCCAGAAGAGCCCTTTCAGATGCAACACTCGTCCATGTTCTTTGTTAACCCGTTGATACTCGTCCGTATCATCATCTCTGAACATGTGTCAGTTTGTTTCTACATGATGCTCGTCCGTATCATAGTCTTAAGGATGCTCGTCCGCATCTTTAATCTACACAATACCAAACACTTATACCTTTTGTTTCTTGGATGTAAACGCTCGTCCGTGTTTACTATATCCCCAGTAAATCACCAACAAAGTTTCTTTTATCTAACACTCGTCCTGTGTTATGATACCTTTGAGAGCAGTCGTACCCTGCTGAGTGGTCGTCCTCCACTTCTTGATGGTCGTCCTCCATCATGCTCATCCGATGGCCGTCCCCATCGTTGATATTTAGCAGCCGTCCCCTGCTAGGTGGTCGTCCTCCACCTCTTGATGATCGTCCTTCATCAACTTTATCCAATGGCCGTCCCCATTGTTGATTTTGGTTATCTGACATTCATCCTATGCCATGATAAACCTTGAGAGCAGCCGTACCCTGCTGAGTGGTCGTCCTCCACTTCTTGATGGTCGTCCTCCATCATGCTCGTCCGATGGCCGTCCCCATCGTTGACCTTTTCTATCCGATGGCCGTCCCCATCGTTGATATTTTCGGCAGCCGTACCCTGCCAGGTGGTCGTCCTCCACCTTTGATGGCCGTCCCCATCATATTTCTTTTATACCCAACAGAGCAGCCGTCCCCTGCTAGGTGATCGTCCTTCACCTTTGATGGCCGTACCCCATCATCTGTTTATTCTTTAACCCGATGGCCGTCCCCGTCGTGGTCCCTTTTCCTTTTAGCCCGATGGCCGTCCCCATCGTTGGTTACTTTACCTTTATGAACTTGATGGCCGTCCCCGTCATGTTTCATTAATCCCCAGAGAATTTTACAGCTTTATCTCGATGGCCGTCCCCATCATGATATCTTACTTTTTCCAGCTAGTCGGTCGTCCCCGTCTTAGCTCTACCATTTACCCCAGCATGTCGGCCGTCCCCGTCATTGCTCTTTACCCAGCAGTCGTCCTCTGCTCGACGGTCGTCCTCCGTCGCCTACACTTTACAATATACTTTAATTTTCTTTTACAATCTATATCCCTTTTCTTCTTCATTCTGTGAGTGCAAATTTTGGACTGTCTTTGATATTCAACCACAAGTTATCTTGTTCGCCTGTTAAGCCGTTGCTTACATCCTGCACAGCTAACTCATGTTTGAATAGGGGCAGCTGTAAACACCCCAAATTTGCCCTCACCCATTCACACCATGGCTTGTGATCATCTCATATGCATAAACACAAACATATCATCTCATATCTCATTTTTGATTCACTGCATAGCTTCTAAGGCATCTGCACCTAGGGTTTGTGATCTGAGCAATCCCAAAAGCTTCTTGGGCCACTCCAAAGGCCACTAATCAACTCAAAGGGGTCCATGTGTGTACTTATGTTATTCTCCATCTTTTCAAAGTCAAAAATGCAGAGGAGTCACAAGAACTAGGGTTTGAGTGGATGCAGAGCCAGGTTGAACTGCACAGTGGATTGGAAATTAGGGTTTTGGTTTCAGAGGCCATAACTCCAAATTTTTTGGTCATTCTTGTTTCCATTGATCTCTATATGGTATAGGGAGTATGCATATCAATTTTCATGAAGAAATTCCATGGGGAAGTCATCTGATCAAGGGTTGACTTTTCAGACAAGTCAGTGTAAAATCAGGGCATCTGAGGCCCCCAATGACCCAACCAATGGGTGATCTTCATCATTTTGAGTGTATATGATCTTTATTTGATCATGGAAGAAGGTTGAAGTTCATAAAATCAAGAATTTAGGGTTTTTGCAAATGTTGACTTTTTGGGCATAGTTGACTTTTCAAGAATGCATCATTTTAGGTCATTTTTCAAGCCATGATTCTTGATCCAAAAGTGCTTCAAATGGAAAAACTTTGGTCATGAAAGTTGTAGATCTCATCTTTCCCTTTTCAAAAAGTACAAGAACATGATCAAACTCTTCTTGGATCAAAAGTTATGGCAAGGCAAAGTTAGCAAAAATCACTTATTTTCAAGATATGCACCAAGTGTGAAAATTGCAAAATCATGTGCTAAGTCAAATTGCAAATTCTAATTCATTTCAAACCAGCACATAAACATTCTCTAAGGCCTAAAAATCAGATTTGAACCAAAGATCACATGTGTTTAGTTCATGTAACAAGGCATTTTTCATGAGATTTCAAAAAAGGCCACAAGTTGCAAAACTCATGATCACATCTCACCAACTTGAGGCATTGGCTGCTGAACCAAGCTAGCTTCATACACACACCATGCTGCGCAGCCCCTAGGCTTTGTACCAAGCTAGCACTTCACCATACCTCTCTTACACAATTTTTGACTTTTTGCAAAAGGCAACTTACCAATCAATAAAGCACATGTCCAATCAACTGACCAATGAGAGAGAGTTATGTGGACAATTTGCAAGCCATTTCATGTACTAAGCAAGGCTGAAGCTCATTCATTTGAGGACATTCACAAAAACTTACCAAGTTGCAACTTCCTTCGAATCTGCCTACACAGCTTGCAAACATTCAAACCCTCTTCACCATTCAACTCACCTTGCTCCATAGACCACCCAGCACCAAGAACACAAGCCTGAAACAGCCTGAACATCTCACTGCCATTTCTCACTTCATTTTGCAGTTTCAATCGAATCTCCTTCCACAAACCACAAACACACCAACAAACACTCCAGACCTTCTCCATTCATCCTCAGGATCACAAACCATCATTCACAATGGCCTGAAACCTCCAGAAACTCCATTGCCATTTCTGACCAAGCTTGAGCAGGAGCTTTCGAATCTCACTATCCAGCCAACTTAAACTCTTTTTGAGCATTCAAGCATCTTCTGGGGATCAAGTGGAGTGGATTGCACAAGGAGAAGTGGCCAGAAAGTTCTCAAACTGAAAGCTCCAAATCTCAGGTAGCTCGAAAATTATTTTTCCAGAAATCATTTTTCATGTTACAAACTTGTTCTATGTGATTCACTGATCATCCTGATGTTCTTAGTTTTTGAAATGGCTTTGTTTTGAGTATTTAATTTGTCTCTGAAGCTTGCGTGCCCTAGAACTTGTTCTCTTCGATTCAGCTTGTTTAGGAAGAATAAATTTGTTTTGAGAGAGGGGTTTGATTCGTGAGAGGTTGGAGATCATTTCCCAATTCATAGATTTTGTTTTTGTTACGTTTTGAGGGAGTTGGTGAGTTTCCCGGTGAGGTGCTGGCCGGAGAAGACGACCGGAAGTCTTCTCCGGCCACCTGAGTCATTAAACCCTAATCTCAGGTCATTAACTCTAGTTTGAATTTGAGCCATGGATGTGCGTTGACCTGTTGACTTCCCTCTCTTTTGGATGGCCCAGATCATTTCATTTGCCCTAATCTCTCTCATTAGCTTTAATTAATTCGTAATTAAATTAATTAAGTCAGGTGCAATCCACACCCTTCATTCACGCGCCAGTCAACACTTTCAAACTCAGAATCAATCTCAGCCATCCTTTCCTTTGACTTTCTCTTTTATTTGATTTTTAATTCATTTTATTTCATTAAACTTGCATAATTATTTTAAAATAGCAAAAAATACATAAAAATTATGAAACTTTTTCCTCTGAGTTTTAATAATTTTTATGACACAAAAACATTTTTATTTTATTTTTTATCATTAAAAAAGTATTTTTAAATATTTAAAAGATTATTTTTAATTGATTAATGGGAATTAATTAATTAAAAATACTTTTAGGTATTTAAAAATTACAAAAAAACTCATGAAATGTTCTAAGACATTTACAAACATTGTCCAACCTTCAAACCAAATTTCTTTTTTTGATCTTGATGCATTTTAAGAATTTTTCATTGAATTAAATCATATTTTGTGCATTAATTTGATCCTAAGTTCAAAAATTCATTTCTGCCTATTGGAGAAGGTTGAGACATTGATTCTTTTTGCATTGTTTTGTGTTTAGCATATAGTTTCTAAGATAAATTGGTCATGATTTGATCTTGCATTTTCTAATTGTTTGACATTTCTTTTGTTAAGAACCTTAAAAAACCCTAATAACTTGTAAAAATCATATCTTGAGATTGGTTAGGAGTTGAGAGTTCCCCTTTGGGCAGTGGTTCATTATAGGTTTAGGGTTTCTTTGGATGGCATTTTCCATTTTTTATCTTAGGGTTTGTTTCTGTTTTGGATTTTGGTTTGATGTTTGATCCATGAACCCTAATTTGGGCTTTCTTTTGCATCCTTCTTGCATTCTCTTGCATAACATGACTTGTCTTTGCATTTTGTGCATTTTTGTGATTCATTTGACATCTTAAGACATATAGAAAGCATGTTTGATCATTGCATTACATATTTGCCATGTCATTTGTCTTGTTTGATTCATAACTTTTCATGTTCATTCATGCTCCTTAACTTGCATCATTTGCATTCATAATCTTGTATGAACATCCCCATGCCTTGCCTCATGTTTGCAGCATCTCATAGCATCATTATCATCATCAACATGCTTCTGGTTTTGTTTAGCATCATGCCATTTCATCCCATGTTGCATGGCATTGCATTTCTTTCTAACATTTCAGGTGGTAAGTAAACTTGGGAAGTGAATTTGCCTTCACTTCTCATAACTTTTCTTTTCATCTCTCTTGCATCCATTGCTGCATTTCTATTTGTGTTTGAGATTGAGCTTGCTCATTCTTCTTCCTCCCACTTTCTTTCTCCAAGTGACTTGACTTCTTGAATGAAGCAAGTCACTTTGCTTCTCTTGATCTTATTCATCTGCTTCCTGGTGGCTCCTCTGAAGATTTGTTCTTGCAAACCTCACTAACCTTAGGGACAACCAAGCATGACAATGAATTAGGGTTTTGATTAGTCCCCCACAGTTTTACCTTTGTGTCTCTCTTTGAGTCTCCTCTTCTCATCTCATAATCAGGGACTAAACCCTAAAGGCTTTAAGACTTTGTGATTAAGCTTATGCCTGCATCCTTCTCTTAGGATGGAGTGTATAACTTTAATCCTAAGTGTTGAACCCTTTATGTGTTTAAATCCTTTAATCAATCCATTTAATAATCATCAAGACATCAAGCTTGTAACTTGGGCCTTGCATTAGGGTTCTAATTCTTCCTTAAGTGGTTAAGAAGGACTAACCCTAGTGTTAATGGACAAGTCCCCCTCAAGTTGTCTTACAAATCATAAAAATCACTTCATCACCATATCATTAAATAAAATCCACTTAATCAAAGGCTTGTTTTGTCATGGGTTTAATCCCTAATCATGGATTAAGTTGAGGAGCTTTCCTCAGCTTAAACACTCTCATCTATTATCCTTCTATTAGGATAGTGTAATGGGTTTGTTTAATCCCTGATTATGGCTTAACCTCATTACTCAACACTAAACAAAAACAACAAAAACACCTAAATAATCACAAGTAGGTTAATGATCTTAATCCTACACCAAAGGTGATTAAGTGTGAGAATCTGACTTCACACTTAAGGTATTCTCATTACCCCTAATCAGAGGGAAGATGTGATGAGTTTACTAAATCCATTGGTTTAGGCTTAAACTCATTAACTTATGACAAACTTTCAAAAGCAATAAAAGACTGAAAATACAAAAACAAACAATAATCGTCTCCTTCGGGATTCTTTTCTCATCATCTTCACTCACAATCGAGAACTTGCTTCTTCCGTCTAATGCAAGACAGTTAGCACCTGAGCCAGACAGGTCATACACTTGAGCATAGACAAGCAAGCAGTTCATCAGTCAACTCACCTTTCAGTCTCTTTGGGTCGAACTACGGTGTTCTGACTTCCTCATTGCACGAGAGGATACGTAGGCATAACTTAACAGTTATCGAACAAAAGTCTCTGTATATTCCCCCTCCTTTCAGCATTATTCTTTTAGCCTCATGATCATGAGCAGTTCTTTTTCATTCTCACACTGACACTTTCATACTTCATATCACTTATACACTTTACACTGACACCTGTACATCTTTCCAGCTCTTTTATACACAGATTGCACTGACACTACCCCTTTAAAACACAAATCTTTTAAGCGTGGATCCCGTCGAGTACGGCGGACAATCTGGGTGCTAATACCTTCCCAGGTTGTAACCAACCCCCTTTCTCAGTCTCTCTGGTTCGCAACCGTCTTATCCGTATCTTTCTAGGCTTATGCAACATTGCCTTTCCTCCGGGATAAAAATGCCTAGCTGGCGACTCTATTCATTCTCCAGTGAGTTCACGGCTGTGTGTTCTCATTGTCCCTCTCGCCGACCGTTCGCGTCTGTACCTTTATATGGGCCTTCCCCATTTATCGGGAGCGACAGGCGCGTGCAACAAATATCCATCACCAATCATTATAAAATAAAACAAGTTTTTAAAATTGAATTTCCGCGCCAATTTCATCATCTTCTTCCTCAGGATTCGCAGGTTTTCCTGCGAATTTATCCAGGGATTTTCCTGCGAATTCTTCTGCGTTCTTGAACCTGCGAAATTCATACATAGCCAAATACATACGATTTTATCAAATTATTAACACAAACATGATCCATACATTTCACTGAGTTGATCTATGGTTTCAAAATGAATTAATATCCATTAACTTGGAAAACCCTAAATTAGAAGGTATAAACCCTAGAATGGCATCTAACGATTTAGCCACGGTTTCTCCAAGATTTTTGCCCAGAATACATCACAAGCTTCAACTAATGATGAATCAACAAACAAAATTAGTGTGCAATGCATAAATAGTGAGAATCGAAAATTTCAAAATCAAGAACAAAAGAGATTCGGTTTAAGCAATTTAGCATGTTTTGGATGTGAATGATGATTGGAATACATTCAATGAACATCATGGAAGAGATTGATGTGCTTAGAATTCATTGAAACTACCTCTACCAAAGAATCCGATTGTCAATTTTTCTTGAATTTTTGAAGTTTGGTTTTTGTTCTTGGAGGCAGGATTTTCGTGTTCTTGTGATTGTCTTGAGTTTGTGTATTTGTATGGAAGAGAATTAGGTCAAAATAAGCTGGATTTTTGGGCTTTGTAGTCATTGCTTGATCATGAAGATTCACACTTTCAAATATTGAAAAATATCTCATCAAACCTTTCTAATTTAGGCTAGCACGATTTTACATGATTCCAATCAACTTTAAATGATTTTTAAGACTTTCTAGAAGAAGAATCATGTCCAAATATTGATTTTTATATTTTATTTAGATTTAATTTGACTTTTAATGGATAAAATCAAAATAAATAGTAAAAAGTCAGAATTTGGTTGCTTTGGGTCGTGCTTGAGGTCTTTGTATGGATTGGATCACAACATTGCAAGCCCATTTGGATGAATTTGGTTTTAAGGTCCCATTTGCTTCATAAACCTGCCAAAAATTTCCCAACTTTGAAAAGGCATATCTCCCTCAAAGGTTATGAGGGTGTTCTTGGACATTTTGGAAAGCTTATAGAGTCCTCTAACCAACCTCATTGGTCTCATGTCCATATATTTTACCATTTTCATGTTATTCCCTTTGGAAGATGTTGACTTTTTGTTGACTTTTGAAATGACCTATAATGTCTTAGCTCATACCTTCCAAATGAAGCATTTTTAGGCTTGGCTTGTGAGACAAAAAGTTGTAGAGAATTCAATTTACTTCAAAATGAGCTTTGAATGGAAAGTTTTGATGAAGCATGTGAAAGTTATGGCTGGTCAATGTTCAGTTGACTTTTCCTTTGAAAACCCTAATTTAGAAACTCCTGATTCTTGATGATCTGAAATCTCCTTGATGAATTTTACTTCACATACTTGATGTTTGCAAATATTCATGAAGTTTGACTTTGGTTTGACTACAGTTAACCTCAGTATGACTTTTTAACTACTTTGACTGATTTTTGTATATATGATCATTTGGCTGAGCAAACCTTTGGGGAAAGTCTTGAAACTTGACATAGGGATTCTTGAAGCCATATAGGATGCTATGAAGCTCAATTGAAGCCTTGGAAGTCCATTTAGCCTGATGAAACTCAAAACCCTAGTTTAGGATGCATTGCTTAGGAGGATGCTCTGTCTGAGGGGATTGTCAAACTTTCTGACTAATTGTGACCCTCTTGAGATACCTTGTGAACCTTGTGAACCTCTTGGAACACCTTAGTACACAATGTCTTTTCTAAGTGAGGGAAACGTTTGGGGTGCAACAGGCAGTCATCAACTGAACAGAACGCCAGAGGTCGTCAAGGTCTGATTACCTTCACAAGTGCAGGAATGGTTGATTATGGGAATATCAGTGTAGTGCAAGACGACACAGTTGATAGTGATTGTGATTTGGACGGGTGGATCAGACCTTGTGCTCCAGAGACTCAACTTAATAATTGATCATCTGAAAGGCTCATTTTAGTCACTTTCTTTGAAGAGTAATGATTTTTTCTTTTTCTATTACTCAAGCGCTATGTCTTGCCCGGGGCATAGTAGCTTATTGCAAGGGTTCTTTTGTTCCTAACACGATACCATAATCATTAATAAAGCTGACTTTTTGCATTAATCCATGTTATTCTTTGTCTTTCATTTTTTGCTTTTGTTTTCAAAAAGAAAGAAAGTTTTAAAAGATGGCAATGTTTTTTTTCCAAACTCCTTCTAAATCCTTACATGAATCATCATTCATGCAGGTGCTCTTCATCAGACCTTATCAATGACGACCCTACTATGGCTAAGTATGACTTTGACAATCCGATTTACCAAGCCGATGAGGAAGGTGAAGAAGATTGCGAACTACCTGAAGAGTTAGCCAGACTACTTAAACAAGAGGAAAAGATGATTCAGCTGCATGAAGAGGCCATCGAAGTGATAAACCTGGGTACCGAGGAGGACAAGAAAGAGGTAAATATCAGGGCCGCGTTAGAAGAATCTATTAAGACTCGTCAAATTGCCATGCTTCAGAAATATGTTGATGTGTTCGCCTGGTCTTACCAAGACATGCCTGGTTTAGACACGGATATTGTCATGAACAAGCTGCCTTTGAGAGAGGAATGCCCACCAGTGAAGCAAAAGTTAAGGCGCACACGCCCTGATATGGAAATCAAAATCAAAGAGGAGGTACAGAAGCAATTTGATGCTGGTTTCTTGGCTGTGACTAGTTACCCTCCGTGGGTTGCCAATATTGTATCGGTCCCTAAAAAAGACGGTAAAGTTAGGATGTGTGTAGATTACAGGGATTTGAACTGGGCCAGCCCTAAAGATGACTTCCCTCTGCCTCATATAGATGTGCTTGTTGATAATACTGCTCAATTTTCTGTGTTCTCTTTCATGGACGAGTTTTCAGGTTATAACCAGATTAAGATGTCTCCCGATGATATGGAAAAGACTACCTTCATCACGCCTTGGGGCACCTTCTGTTATAAAGTCATGCCGTTTGGTCTTAAGAATGTTAGAGCCACTTACCAACGGGCAATGGTGACACTATTTCACGACATGATTCATCATGAGATTGAGGTCTATGTTGATGATATGATAGAAAAATCCCAAACAGAAGAAGAGCACTTGGTCAATTTAGTAAAGTTGTTTGACAGACTCCGGAAGTTCAGATTAAGGTTAAATCCAAACAAGTGCACCTTTGGGGTCCATTCCGAAAAGCTACTAGGCTTCATTGTTAGTGAGCGGGGAATTGAGGTTGAACCAGCAAAAGTAAAAGCCATCCAAGAGATGCATGAGCCAAAGACTGAAAAGCAAGTACGTGGTTTCTTAGGGAGACTAAACTACATTGCACGGTTTATCTCACACCTAACAGCCACGTGTGAGCCTATCTTCAAACTTTTGAGAAAGAATCAGGCTATCAAATGGAATGAAGATTTCCAGCAAGCCTTTGACTGAATCAAGGAGTACCTGTTAGAGCCTCTCATTCTCATGCATCTAGTGTCAGGGAGACCCTTAAGTATGTATCTTACTGTGCTTGAAGGATCAATGGGATGTGTGTTAGGTCAGCAAGACGAGTCTGGTTGAAAAGAGCATACCATTTATTACCTTAGAAAAAAGTTTACCGATTATGAGACACGCTACTCACTACTCGAGAAAACTTGTTGCGCTTTGGCATGGTCTGCTCGCCGGCTAAGACAGTACATGTTGACTCACACCACTTTCCTGATTTCCAAGATGGATCATGTGAAATATATCTTCGAGAAGCCAGCTCTAACAGGAAGGGTAGCCCGATGGCAGATGATTCTAACGGAGTATGATATCCAGTACACTTCACAAAAAGCAATCAAAGGGAGTGTATTATCATAATACCTGGCTCAGCAACCAATTGTCGATTATCAACCCATGAAATTCGAGTTTCGGGATGAGGACATCATGTTCCTCAAGTTGAAAGACTGTGAAGAACCACTTACGGAGGAGGGGCCAGACCCTGAATCCAAATGGAAGTTGATGTTTGACGGAGCTGTGAACGTAAACGGAAGCAGAGTAGGTGTTGTCATTATCTCACCAGAGGGTGTTCATATGCCTCTCGCTGCTCGGTTGACTTTCGAATGTACCAACAATGAGGCAGAGTATGAAGCGTTCATCATGGGGGTGAATAGGCAATCAACTTGCGAGTCAAGAACCTCGAGATCTTCGGAGATTCTGCTCTGGTGGTGAACCAAGTCAATGGCAAATGGTTAGTTCATCAACCTCACTTGGTTCCTTACAGGGATTATACCAGGAGGTTGCTAACTTTCTTCACCAAAGTCAAGCTGAGTTATATTCCTTGAGATGAAAATCAGTTCACTGATGCTCTAACAACTTTGTCATCTATGATTAAAGTTTATCAAGAGAATTTTGTGCCTCGAATCATGGTCTCTCGTCTCGAAAGACCTGCCTATGTCTTTGCAGTTGACAGAGGTGAAGATAACAAACCTTGGTATCATGATATCAAGCACTTCTTGAAGACACAAGAGTACCCGACTGGGGCATCCAGTAAAGACAGAAAGAATCTAAGAAGGCTAGCATGGGGATTCTTCTTGAATCAAGATGATGTGTTATACAAACGAAACTTCGACATGGTTCTGCTCAGATGCGTGGATAGACACGAAGCAGGCTTGTTGATGCAAGAGGTTCGTGAAGGTTCCTTTGGTACCCACGTTGGAGGACATGTTATGGCAAAGAAACAGTTGAGATCGGGAATTATTGGATCACCATGGAATCCGATTGCTATAAATATTCCCGTAAATGTCACAAGTTCCAGATTTATGATGATAAGGTTCATGTACCTCCGAATCCATTGAGTGTCATGTCTTCACCTTGGTTGTTCTCCTTGTGGGGCATTGATATGATTGGCAAGATTGAGCCAACCGTTTCCAACGGTCACCGCTTCATCCTAGTTGCCATAGACTATTTCACAAAGTGGGTCGAAGCGGCGTCTTATGCCAACGTTACTAAACAAGTGGTAGCCCGATTTATCAAAAGAGACACCATTTGCCGGTATGGAATTCTCGAAAAAATCATTACTGATAATGGTTCTAATCTCAACAACAAGATGATGACTGACTTGTGTCGGGATTTCAAAATAGAGCATCACAAATCTTCACCGTATCGCCCGAAGATGAATGTCGTCGTCGAGGCGGCCAACAAGAACATCAAGAAAATCGTGCAAAAGATGGTTGTGACATACAAAGACTGGCATGAGATTCTACCATTCACGTTACATGGGTACCGAATGTCAGTACATACCTCGACCAGGGCAACCCCGTTCTCATTGGTATATGGTATGGAGGCAGTCCTACCAGTTGAAGTGGAGATCCCCTCGTTGAGGTTAATGATGGACATTAAGCTAGGTGAAGCTAAGTGGCTTCAGTCCAGGTATAATCAACTGAGCCTCATTGAAGAAAAACACCTAACAGTTGTATGCCATGGACAGTTGTATCAACGGCGGATGAAACAGACTTTCGATAATAAGGTACAACCTCAAAGGTATATACCAGGTGACCTGGTGCTGAAAAAGATTCTTCCTCCTCTCAAAGATCACAGGGGCAAATGGACACCCAATTATGAAGACCATTCATGGTTAAAAAGGTTTTCTCGGGCGGAGCCTTGATGCTAACAACCATGGATGGAGAAGACTTCCATTCCCCTGTCAATGCAGATGCAGTAAGAAAATACTTCGTGTAAAAAAGGACCCGCTGGATAAAAACAGAATCAAGATTCAGGCAAAAATGGGCATCCCGGCAAGCCAAAAACAGAATAAAAGGCTCGGGCAAATATTAGGGAAATATTGAAAAAAATGTACACCCGCTGAGTTGAAAAGCCACATCGGACAACTCAGGAAAAAAAGGGTATCCCGGTGGATTGAAAACCCGAAAGGGCGATCCACGCAAAAGAGAGACTAACACGAACGACTACGATCTGCGAAATTCGTAATCCATCTGCAACTAAGGTTATTCTAAGGGTTGAAGACCACTCCAATCACCTTTCTCAGGGGCGGGGCAAACGGAGAGTTTGAAGATATATGAGTCATAGTCGAGTCGAAACTTGATGAAATCCATTTTTCACATTGCCAATAAGATAGTTTGTTTTCCTTTCAGGGCGACTTCCTCTTTCCAGGGAATTTCTTCCTATTGTAATGTCTATTCAGGGCTGTGTTTCAAATCAGTAAAATTCAATTTCAGTCAAATTTGTGACTAGTTGCTTTTGTTTTTGTTTTTCATCTAACATTGTTTGATTGCAAAAACGTCCAGCAAATTATGATTTTTTATTGTGTTGCGAACATTCGAATGCCTTCTAACTAATGCAGGAGGACAGAAACATCTAATACAACTCTAAAAATGGTTTTAAGTGGCCAGGATGATGATTCATACCATAAGCCTAGGGCATACAGGTCGAAACTAACTCTCCATGTTGCAGGCACTATCAGTTTTGTTTACGCAGGTGCAGGTACAAGCGTCGCTAACAGAGCTAAAGCGAACTTCCAGGAGGAATATCTCAACAATGTGCTTGAACAAAAATAGGTGTCTTCCCATGTGTCTCCTTTTATCTCCGGTAGAAGTGAAGTTGAATTTCTTCCCCAGTAGTAATGACAAAAGATGTTTGTGCTCCCTAAGCAGAGGTTTTCTTTCAATACAGGGGCAATTCCCAACAGTATAAGGAGTTCCTTACTCCCCAGTAGGTTTCATCCTCATCTAGGTCATATCTCTACTCCCCCAGCCAAGTCAGAAATGTCTTCACTTCCCCGCTAGAGTTCAAGAAGAGTTTATCTGCAGCGGGGTCTGGGCTCTCCAATCTCAAAGCCTAATTTATTTTTGGCGATGGCGGCAGCTTAGAGCTGATGTATCATTAATAACATTCCCCGCAGAGTTGTTTTCTCCTCACGGAGATTAACCAGATCAATGCAGTGATCATCATTTCTCCCCAGTCAAGCCATCTGGGATACTTGTAGCCTCCTTCCAGGAGATCCTTTTGCATTCGCATACGCATAATCATCATTGCATTTGCATCCTGTAAAGCGTAGCATTTCCATCATCATGGAGAATTACGCCATAAATCCAAACATGTGCATACCAACATGGGCCAGTTTTGAGGTATATTACGTATGACCCGAAACCACATCTTTTCAACCTGAAATACTCCCCCGCAGAAGATACTTATACCATTTATCAGGCACCTTTGTCTTTCCAAGTCAATGTTTTTCATCTTTTTCGTGGCGTGATTCGCTCACCAGTCGTGTCGTTAAGCCCTGTTCCGCCAACAAGCTCCCTTTTGTGGCTTGATTCGCTCAGTAGTCGCGTCGTTAAGCCTTGTTTCGCAAACAGACTCCCTTTTCGTGGCTTGATTCACTCAGCAGTCGCGTCGTTAAGCCCTGTTTCTCTAACAAGCTCTTTTTCCGTGGCTTGATTCGCTCAGCATTTGCGTCGTTAAGCCCTGTTTCGCCAATAGGCCCCCTTTCTGTGGCTTGATTCACTCAGCAGTCGCGTCATTAAGCCCCGTTTCGCCAACAATCTCCCTTTTCGTGGCTTGATTCACTCAGCAGTCGCGTCGTTAAGCCCTGTTTCGCCAACATGTTCCCTTTCTGTGGCTTGATTCGCTCAGTAGTCCCGTCGTTAAGCCCTGTTTTATCAACAGGCTCCCTTTCCGTTGCTTGATTCGCTCAGCAGTCGCGTTGTTAAGCCCTGTTTCGCCAACAGGCTCCCTTTCTGTGGCTTGATTCGCTCAACAGTCACATTGTCGAGTTCTGTTTTGTCCAACGGTCTCGTTTTTAAGCCATGTTTTGTACAACATGCTCCCTTTCTGTGGCTTGATTCTCTCAGCAGTCGCGTTGTTATGCCCTGTTTTGTACAACAGGCTCCCTCTTTGTAGCTTGATTCGCTCAGCAGTCACATCGCAGTTTATCATTATGTACAACGATCCTATTCCATCTAGTTTTATTCGCACTACTTATTCAGAGGTCAAAACAGAAAACAAAAAAATAAAAAAACAGACGACACTTCCCTCATCCACAGAGTTCAAATTTTCAGGTCTATTCGAGTATTCAATCACTCCATACCTTGAACGTCTAAAAGCTGTTGCAATTATCCGTTCAGGCCTGCAGATGATTGAATAGGGGAAGCTGTAACAACCTCAAAATTTTCCCTCTCATTTTCTCAACACTTGGCATAGCATTTTGCATACATAAATTCATAAAATAACCAACAACATTGCATCATGTGTAGCATAGCTTAGGCACAGGCATGTGATCTTTGATAGGAACAATTGAAGGCTATACAAAGGAAACCAAAGGGCCACAAAGCCTCCTAACCTTGTGCAAAGGGTTCACAACATCCCACAAGTCTTCATTGGAATCCACAAGCCATGGAAATATTTGAATTGATCAGAGGGGGCAAGCAGTGCAACATCTCCTAATGAAAGGGGCCAAATTAGGGTTTCACTTCTATTGGGATTCTCCATGAAATTTTAATTCAAAGTGGATTCCATTGTCTTAAATATGATGTCAAGTGCCTTGGGTTCAAATTCCATCCATAGAAACATTTTGGAAGAGGTTCAATTGGCCAGATGACTGAAAATCAGGGATTTGGGGAAAAGTCAACCATGATGAAGAAAAAGTCAACTCTTGACTTTTTGAGATCAAAATCATGAAATTAGGGTTACAAGGATCCTATGGTTCAAATTTTGTCAAGAAAATATGGAGAAATCAGGAGAAATCAAGAAAACCAAAACTTACCATTTTTGGAAAATTAGGGTTACCAAAAATGGCAAGTTTTGGCCATTTTTGCAGCATCTTCAAGAAAGGCCTTCTCCCAAAATATGAGGGCTATCAAAATTCTATCTTGATCCAATTAAACAGGGTATCTTGAGCTTCAAATCCATAGGTGTAACTCACTTATAGCATTAAAATTGAGAGAGATGTGATCTTACAAAGTTTGAGCAAAGTAGGGCAAAATGCAAGTCATGGGCGAGGCAACTTGCAGGCCTGCGCGCGCGCCCTACCTGGCAATTCATCAAATAGGTGGTGTTCTAGATCTCAAGCCTTTTTTCTCCATCTAAAAGACTTCAAATTAATTTTTTGTGAACTACAAAGTTTTTCCTTCATATGATCCCTACAATGTTGATGTTCAAAGTTTTTTCATTTGAGCAAGTCTTCTTAAACTTATTGAGGGTCAAAGTGGGGAGGTCATAACTGGTGATCCATATGCTTTTTGCTTCAAGGCACACCCATTTCATCTAGCCAAGTGTGCAGCCTTGTAGTGTATTTTTCAATGGCCATTTTGAGATGATTAGAGGTCACATTCCATTATGGTACAATAATCAAACTTGCTCTACACATGATCAGCTTCAAGTTGAGCACAAACTTTCCCTGAATTGATTTCTTGAGCTAGAAGAAATCTTCCATTGAAGATCATCATAGCAAACTGTCTTACTTGGGTGACAAGGCATTGCATCTAAGTTCAATTCAATCATTCTTATTGTAATGTTATGATCAAAATGCATTTCTCTAAAATGGATATGATCATATGGTTGCATGTCCACACCATTGCCATACACCTCACACCAGTCAAGCCAAGAGCATTTATCAAACATGACTGCATCACTCAATCTCAATCACATTGCATTCCACCATGAGGATCATGATCACATGTACATTTGAATTTGAGTGAAGCTGGTCAATGAGATCATTGTACAATTGAGTTGCTATCAAGTGTGTGCAAGATCACATGGATTATTATGCACCTCATGAGTAAGTAAGCAAAAGGGATTGACTTCAAACTGCAGTCATTGATTAGCTGAATAGTTGTGCTTCTCAGTCCCATCATAAATTCCATAAACATCACCACACTAAATTGAACTCGAGCATAGAAGTTTCTAGAGGATTCAAGTGCATAACAAACTTGACTCACCCTCTAACAAACTCAACTCAGTTAACTACAGCTGGAACCATGGTTCTAACTGCTAATCTGAGGTCAAGAGTTCTATAAAGGCAAAACCTCATTGCACATTCAAGGGTGGCTTCATTTTTGGATCAAAATCACACTCTTCATCCACCAAATTCTCTCAACTTTGGCTTCTGCATTTGGCTTCGAGGAGAATTCACCTTCAATCATCTTGATTCATTCTTCTTTAATTCACCATCTCCATCACCTCAAGCACAATCTCCATGGATTGCATAGCCTGAAATTCCAAGGATCAAGCACTGCACATTTTGAAGCTTCATGGCATTTTGGATCAAAACTCCTCAAACTTCATCAATCTAGTTTCATGCATCCTCAATCCCTCATCAACATCATCTTAAGCTCAAGATCTATGGCTTTTGTAACTTGAAGCATCAAGGATTAACCACTGCACAATCTTGATCTTCATTGTATTTTCTTCAACAACTCAAGATCCATAGCTCCCAGAGTGTTTATTTCACTCTCATTGTTCTAGATCAAGATCAAGCAGTCTAAGGATTCTCCTCTCTGGTCTTCTAGCAACACTTTGAGCTCTCTGCAATTCAGGTATGTCCTAAATGTTCACTCGCTCGAATTGTGTGTTTTTCATTGGTTTCATGTTAATTGAAGCTTGATAGAAGCTATTGGATACCTGGCTAGTTGACAGACATCTTAGATGTGTAGATGCAGTTTCATAGGTTAAAATGTTTGCCCTCGATTCGTGAGATATAGGAACCCTAAATGGATTGTGAGGCCATATTTGTGATCAGTGAAGAAAGGCGAGTTGAACTGTAGTCTTAGATTTTATTTTGGTGATGATTTGTATTTTCCCTACCTGAGAACTGACCGAAGAAGATGACCAGAATTCATCTTCGGTCATCTGAATAGTGCCCTAGCATTGTTTGTAACTTTAAGTCACAACCTTCAGATCAAACTCATCCAAGTTTCCAGATAACGCCATCACATTAATGACCTTGTGCTTCTCACGTGCTTCATTTTGTGTGTAAATGTTCAGACTCATATCCACACACCCCACGCGTGTGTGACTCAGCCCAAACATGTTGCTTTTGTTGCTTTCTGAACCCCCCAGGCCCAATGCATTTTTGTTTCTTTTATTTTCTTTTTATATTTTATTCCATTTTTGTTTCCTTTTATTAAAAATACCAAAATGCATCCAAAAATTCCAATTAAATTCATACATGATATTCACATTTTTCTCTGATTTTCAATATTTTTAGATTTTATTTTTGTCCATTTTTGAAGCCATATTAATTTTCCATTTAATTGTTTCATAATTTCTTCATTTTTTGACCAATTGATTTGTCCATTTTTGTTCTCCTAAACCAAAAACGATAAATGTCCCATTTGTTTTGTATTCTCTTAATAACTCATCATGCTTCTCCAAAATATTTTTCTCTAGATATTTAGGTCATGTTAAGTCACCTTTTGATCCCATTCTTTCACATAGGTCTTCATGAACCCTAATCCCATTCTAGTACTCATTTGACCATTCAAAAATAGGCGTTTTTGTGAGATTTTTTGTACATGAGTCATTCTCTGGATTATGATCCTCAAAGTTAATTTTCATAATTTTTCTAAGTCATTTGATGTTTTTTCCAAGTTGCTTGGGTCTTAAGCCATTTTTGGTCTTTTCTTTTGCTTCCTTTTGATCCAATTGAATAAGGCATTTATGCCATTGCTCTAAAGTATTGATTTTGAGTTTTATGTGTTATATTAGATGTCCTCAAGTGTTAGATGTCATCTTTGGGTCTTTACCTTTGATTTTTAGGCTTGCCTTGAGTCCTAAGTCACACTTGTCCCATTTTTAACCTAATTTCCTTCCTCTTTCCATTTTAGCCACTTCAAAATCATCTTGCACTTGATTTAGATTCATTTTATCTTTTTTTTGTCTTATAAAGGTATTTTGGTTACTCATACTTGTTCATCTCATTTTAGGATCATTTTGCTTCCTTTTGAATTCCATTTGCCTTCTAAAGGACGTTAGAAACCCTAATGTGCATACTTATCCTTAAGAAGCTTCTTAACCCTCAATTTATGAACATTTTCCAAAGCTAATTCCCATATTATTTTGTTGTCAAGTCCCTGGATTTTGTATGGGGAAGTCAAATCATTTTGGTCTTTTCTTGAATTTTTTCCAAGTCCTTTTGTCCCATCTTTAGAACCATGCTTCTATATGCATTCTCCCACCTCTCAATTTCACATTTGCATGTCTTTAACTTGAATCTCTTCTTTCCATTTTGGTTCATTCATCCTCTTAATTTCCATATAGTGTCAAGTTCTGGATTTACCATTCACCCTTGAGTTTAGGAGGCTTTGGTTTAGTAAACACTTAGGTTATCTTTCTAATCTCATCTGTAGGATTTAGTAGTATTTTAGGGTATAGTTGGACATTAATTCAATTAATCCCTTTAGTTTCTTTTGGATTGATTTAGCTACTGAATTTTCAATTTTGTTATCTTATAATGAGCTTTAGACTTAGGTCTTAGCCTTAAGAGTTCACTAACACTCTTCCTTAGCTAGTTTGTGAAGTTTGTGAAGTTTGACATATCTTAATTGTTCATTTTTATTCATCATGCTAATATTTGTTTTATAGGAGCGGGGGGGGGGGAGATATGGTAATCACTTCATTCCTATCTTTTATGCATTTTATTGTTTTTTGCCTTAGCACCTTGGTGCTTTGTTCACAGGTTTCCCTTTTGTTCATTAGATTCAACTTAACTACCTTAGGAAGTAAGTTGAATTCTAACTTGCTTTTTCTTCTCCTTAGGCTTAGAATACCTCATTAACCATAGGATCACCTCTTTGTATAAAATGAGATAACTTAGGGTTGTGTCTTAGTCCCCCATTAGCTTTGGCCTTTGCCTTTTGAGTCTTTCTCTTCTCATCTTCAAACAAAATCCAAAAAGACTTAATAAATGCATGAAAGGATCCCTTGTGTATAGCCTTATTCCACGGGGCACTTGCATTCATTCCATATTGGAATGGTGTAGGCTTGTATAGCATGATGTACAAGTCTTATCAAGAGGTTGTTTCACAAAGAAAAATCTAAAAGACATTTCTTAACAAAAGCTACAAAAACATGTAATAAGTTCAACAAGCTAGTAAACTTAGACCCTAATCCTTGGAAACAAGTCTTGGATAAATTCTCCTTGCTTGGTGTGCTTGTTCTATTATTCCATCTTGGAATGTAGAAGCAAGTACGCATTCCATGGAAAAGAGTTTGAATTCACTTCCTTGTGCCAAATTCATAAAAAATCTTAAAAAGCAAACAACAAACAATAAGCGGTTTTCCTGCGGGAACTTCTTTTCTCACCTCATTCATTCTCAACGCAAACTTGCGACGACTTTTCTCGCATGCAAGACGGTAAACGCACTCGTACCAGACGAGCCTGCAACAGATGAGCATAGACATACGCAGTTCCAGCCATAAAAAACACAAACAAATAGTTCCCGCCATAGTTAGGCGAACTACGTCGACTCTGATCCTCATTTTCTCAATGAGGTACGTAGGAAGCGGGGTAGGGCCCGTGCGAGCACATTGTTTATTTTCCCTACATTTCCCTCTTCCTTTCCATTTTCTTTTCCAGTTCCTTTCTCATTCTCATCCCCATTCCAGGTAGCAGTTCTTTGTTCAGCAGCATCTTATTTCTGACCCTTTGAAACAAATAAGCATGCGTGGATCCCGTCAGGTACGACGGACGATTTGGGGTGCTAATACCTTCCCAGGTCGTAACCGACTCCCGAACCCAAATCTTTGGTTCGCATGACCTTGTCATTTCCTTCTTTCTCAGGTTTGTGCAACATTACCTTTCTCGTTCCTTCGGGATAAAAATGTCTGGCTAGCGACTCTACCTTTTCTGCGCCGCTTTTGCGTTTGTACTAGGATGAAAATCCCGGGAGCGAAAGCTGGAACCATTGGTCCTCCTGTCGAAGATACGCTAGGTGCATCTTTGCTATTGTTTGCTATATTTGGAGGATTTGTTTGGTTTGGATTTGTCATTTTCCTCGTACGTCTTCTCCTAAGTATATCTTTGTTAGCATCGGTTAACTTACCGCTTCTTAATAACATACAATGAAGTTTGAAAAAGAGAAAACACTTAAATGGAAATGATGCAAATTTTCACAATGCACGGAAAAATTATTTTCAACGAAATCACAACACTGTCCCACTGGGTGTGCAAATTTGTTTACCATGAAATTGGTAAACAATCGCTGATCATAGGACATATGCTAATTAATTTTTATGTAATGTAATGAACACTTCGACAAAGTTCATGATAACAATGGTTTGCTTTCAAAATGTAAATGAAAGTAAGTGCAATAGACTCAAAGTCGAAAGACTTGTAAAATGCAGAAAGTAAATTGAGCAAGTAAAAGATAAATTCTTAATGAAGAAAACTTATTAAATTGCATTAAAAAGAAAATGGTGTTATATCAACGTACATTCTCACACACTCGTTTTTCTTACACTTGATATTTTAAGTAAATTGAGTAGTTGTACACAATTGAACACACAAAATCTTATCATAGAGACCTCCTATTTATACTAATCGAAAATAGATGCCTACAAAGGCCTATAAACTAAATCAAGACAAATATCAATCTGCATGTCTTCATTTCTCGAATGCGCTCCACGTGTCCTTCTCTCTAAACTGGATAAGAACAAATAATTATCTCCATTATTTGAATTCAAATTCTCTGTCGAAGACACCTTCAGTAGTGTCCATGTCGAATTAGCTCTTGCACTTTAGCAAATATTTCTCTAAGTCCATAATCTTGTACTCACAATATTTCCTCTTTCACGAAGACTTCTTTTCGACTAAACTGCATAATGACTTCTTTGTCGAACTCTTTCAATATTCCATGTTAATCTTCTGCCCTTGAATATTTCTAATAAAATAAATCAGATGTCGAATTTAGGAGCTAACATATGTAAATTCACATATCGTTGAAAAAGAAAAATAATAATATAGGAGGCTCCAACTCAATTCACGTTTCCTCTTTAATTCATTTTATTTTATAGTTTGAAACATGATTATATTGAACATTATGTAAAAAGGTTGGTTAGTTTGGTATTAAAATTATTTACTTAAATTTTTTTTTAATCCTTCTATGATGTGTTTCTATTTCTTTCTTAAGCTTTTATGCTTTGTTTTCATTTTTTATCCTTTTTTTTTTCATAATTTATCTACTTATTGATCTTTAATTTTGAATTATTTTATCATTTTTTTTGTCATAATTTATCTACTTATTCATCTTTAATTTTGAATTCTATTAATAAGATTTATTCGTGTATAACGCGGATATACGACTAATAATAAATAAAATCTTTTAATTTTGGAGAAAAATTTGTACCAACAAGTAATACCAAAACAAAAAATTATAACCCAATTACTTACCATTTAGAAAATTGAGGCTCTTTACTAAAATAAAATTAGTGGCAAATAAAATTATACTAATAAGTAAAAACATAGAGCAACATAAAAATCTCAAAGCATAAGAAACGTTTAGAAAATGGTAAAGCTAAAAAAAATACAATAAAGAGAAAATAAACAACAGAACCAACCAACTATAAAAGAACCAACCAACTATAAAAGCACATAAAAACTGACCCCACCCAAAATTAGACCACTACTATTGAAGAACATTTTCACTATTCATAGGTTAGATCTCAAATCAAACAAATTTATCATTAACATATTAGATATCATTGAAGAACAGAAGATTCACCACCATGTTCTAAAACAAGGAGAACACTCCATCAATAGATGCAAGAAATAAGAGAATATTAAAAATTTAACATTGATTTTCTTAATTATTTTGATAAACTTTGTGATCCATATTATCCCTGGATTCATCTTTAGAGTCGAGGGCAAGATTTCACTGATATCAAATTGTATTTATGAAGGTAAAATAAATATGTGGATCACTAATATTTGATAAATTGCACGCGTCTTTCTATAAAAGGTAAAATATGACGTTACAAGGTCAGACGGAAATGTTGAAACAATATATACTGCATTTGATAAATTGTATTAATAATTTGATTGAACTCCGACTCACCGCCAAACCAGTAGCATCCAAAAAGATGAAAGCATTAAGTGTTTATCACCAATCACAATCCATGGTTTCTCAACTAATATCAAACAATGTTAACAAGCATTTATCGAAGAAAATCATTTTAGAAATTAAAGGAGAAGATACATCAAGAAGACAATATTATATCGCAGATCTAATAAATATTTAGGAAAAATCAATTATGGTCCCTGGTTTAAATTTGTTAGCTGTGCGTCTCTTGTTAATAAAGAAAAGTATTGTATTAAATAGGAAACCAATAATGACAGATACGGGTATCAGTATCACCGACTAACACCCCCTACTTTACAAAGTCCTGTCTATAAAAAATCACAAGGAGACTTACTCCACTCATTATATAGTTGCATTTTCGCTTCTTCTTTGATTTTAATGCCAACCAACACCCTTAATGATGGATGGTCCGCAAGGCCATCATTAGAAATAACTTGATTTCTACTCCATCAAAGACACCAATAGGATGTCAACCAAATAAAACAAGCCGTAACTTTTGGCAATTTACCTAATATTAATGCATATAAAATATAAATCATATTATATTTTTATTTAATTTTAATTTTAAATTAATTATAAAATAGTTAAACAATATATAAATAATAAACCGTCGTATGTGGAAAAGAAAAGTTATGATTTAAAAAAAAATTGAAAAAGATATATTGGAAAGAAAAAAAAACACATCAAACTCATGTTTTGTCTTTATATATTAGTATAAATATATATGTGTATTTTTATCAAACATTGTTTAGAAAAATTTTTAGAAATTATTTTAACATAACCAAACAAATCAAAGAATAGTTTTTCGGTAGAAAAAACATCTGTCATTACCGTTGGAAGAAGGAATTCACCAAGGTTTATGATAATTAGTAACGAAGAACATGATAGAATATGTGTTATTTTCCATTAGCATTGAAACATTAATCTTAAAGGAAATTAATTTCTTAATTTATAGCATAATTTATATTTTTGAAATTTAGTAAATGAAAATATATTAAATTCTAATTATAATCAACGTAAATTTTTACAAGAATTTTCTTTGTATCTCTTTATTTTTGTTGTTTGTTCTCACTTTCTTTTGTAATCAGGATTAAATATTTGTAATATTTTTATCAATATATTCTTTGTTTACCAAAAAAAATATAGTTAATTATTTGTGAAAAAATTGATATGAGTGCAAATGACATATAAGTATGAATGAATGTATGAAATTAATATCAAAGTCAGTAGTAAATGCTTATTAATGAGGGTGAATGAACATATCACCATGGATGCAATGGTGTAAGAAGATGGAGTAAGAACAAGAAGAAGTGGAGCAAGTGTCACATAAGATCATTAATGAGGCAAGTTAAAGATGAATGACATGTGAATGTGCATGAGATGATTATAGGCCAGTAACATACAAAGGATGAGATGCAATTGGAATGCATGTATAAGCATTTATGATTCACACAGAAGTCATGTTAACAATTAGGAGAGAAGAGAACAAGTTTCAAACTAGTTCAAAAAAAAAGATGCACTTTGAAACACAAAAACAAACCAAATGAAGATGGTTCAATGATTTGCGTGTCGCGCACGGATCAAAAACGAGTTTTTAGAAAAATGTAGTATATTGGTAACGACAACTCAAAATATCGTTCTCAAGGATTCTTGTAAGAAATTAACCAATAACAATAAGGATTAATGGGGGGTTTCTGATTTTGATACAAAACGGAAGAAGAAAAAGTGATTAAAATTAAGTGGTTATAAAATAAGTTAATATGTTGTTCGATCTCCTACTTATCATCAATCATACAATTACCAAGCCCTAAGAGGATTCTAATCACTCTTCGATTATAGAACTAATTAACAAGCGAAATTGACAATATATGAATTACATTCGTCTTATCTGAATTAAGTAGACAAATTAAAATATTCATGAATTAGGCAAACATGATTATACACAGATTAACAGCAAAGAAAATGCCTAGTTGACGACTCTATTCATCTTCACTTTCATTTTCTCTTTTCGCCGACCGTTCGTGTCTGTACCCTATCTGACCAGGTGTCTTTTCGGGGGAGCGACAGCTTGGCGACTTTGTTGGGGACCCTTATACTGCAACCAGGGCTTCTGGTTCTTTTTGTGGGTTCCTCCTAGCGCTTGTTTGATTTGTGTTTACAGGGGTGTTATGTGCTACTTGTGTTTATTTATTTGCTTTATTTATTGCTTTATGTACAGCTTTATTTATTGTTTTCTTTTACAGTTTTATGCATTTCATATTGTCATTATCATGTGCTGGATCTCTTGTCTGTTTTGGTGGGTGGGGATCATTGAGTGATTAAGGTCCTATACCTGGGACCTGAGTGACACATAGGCTAGAGTGACTTCATATTCTTTCCCATTCCATTTCGGTCTGGTGCGGGAATATGAAACACGGTTCAGACATGGGTTTCTTCTTGAGAACTCTGTGCTACAGATTTCCTGTAGTACTAGGGCTATCTGGGAAGCCTGTTAAGTCTAGATGACCTTTTTTTATGACCTTCAGCATCTGAGGTGAATTAGAGGAGGATCTTTTATGGTTATTGTAAACATTGTACCTCCGGGTTAGAAGTGTTTACACTTCTCATAACTGATCCAAGTCTGAGGATCTTTGTTCTAGAACATTACATGTGAGGGGGTTAGGATGTTTACAGGTTTGCAGGAACCCTTGGTCTCATCATACCATGTTACTATATTTGTTAAGGTTGTATTAATTGGACAGTTCTTGTGATTACGCTGGACTTGTGACTCTTTATTTGAGTCCCCCACCTGGTTACTGGATTTCTAAGCCTCCATCTGGACTTATGAACATACATGGACTTTTACCAAGGCAGATAAACTAATCCAGCACTTGGTCACAAACCATTTGCATATCATTTTGCATACATCATTTATGCATCATTTAACATTTGCTTATTTGTTTTACAGGGTATCCATCATATTATCTTTGGTTTGGTTTTGACCCCTTATGCTGCTCAGACTTCTTCAGGTTTCTTCTCCAGCATCTCCATCAGTTTGTCAGTGATTCTCCTCCAGCTATCTTCATCAGAGACTCATCTCCAGCATTTCATTCAGTGACCTTCATCAACAGTTGCTCCCAGCTTCTTCACCAGCATCCATCATCAGCATGGACACTTCAAGAAAGAGCAACATCACTTACCACTTCTTTGAGCCCACCCTGACTGACATCAGGTAGATCCAGTCCCTCATTACTCCTGATCATGTCCCACTATTCAGAGAGCATTATAGAGGCATATTGGACATGGTCATGGATCTAGATGCATCTCAGAGGAGCATGATCCATACTTGCTTACAGTTCTATGATCCTCCACTCAGATGTTTCACATTTCCTGATTTCCAGTTGGGACCTTTGCTAGAAGAGTTTTCCTTGTTGTTAGGAGTTCCTATCAGGAGAGGGATTCCTTTCAACCCTGAGATGGTTACTCCCAGAAATGAAGACACAACTAGGGCATTGCATCTGGAGCCTGCCCTCATTGATCAAAACATGACAACCAAGGCTGGGGTTCCAGGCATTCACCTAGACTTCTTGATCTCCCAGGCCACCCTGAATGCTGCAGTAGGGGAATGGAAGGCTGTCTGTGCACTTCTAGCCCTCAGTATATATGGGGTTATCTTGTTTGCAGATGAGCCAAAGTTTGTGAGCAAGAATGCCATTCACCTGTTCTTATTGAGGAACCCAGTTCCTACCTTGCTTGGGGACTTCTACTACTCATTACATCAGAGGAATGAGAAGCAAAGAGGAAGACTAGTCAGATGCTGTGCTCCTATTTATTACTCTTGGCTACTAATACACTTGCCAAAGTCAGATGCCTTCTTGAACCCTCATCAGCATAAGAACTGGGCTAAGAGATTTATTTCCTTAACATCAGATGACATTAGATGGTGAACTCAGGGCACCAAAGGCAAGGACATCATTACTAGTCGTGGGCAATATCGTAATGTGTCTCTGATATGAGTGAAAGGTTGCATCAACTACAACCCTTTACTGTTTAAGAGACAATTAGGATATGCTTTGGTTCATCCTCCCAGAGGGCAAGATTTGGTTGAGACCCTCTACTGTGAAATCCAGCCCAACTCTGCTGTTGTCAGACAAGCTGCCTATGCTTGGGACAACATCCAGACTAAAGGGACATCCATTCTAGTCAAGTGAAACAACATTGCCTCAGTACAGTATTCTGATTGGTCTCGTACTAGAGCTCAGATCACCCGGATTCCATTTACTTTAGAAGATGTACATGGACCTTCTACAGTACAACCTGCAGCTACTGTCAGTTTGGAAGAGTTTGAAAAGCTGAAAGAAAGGAATACTCAGCTATCTGAAGCCTTGAAGAAGACTCTCTGGGAGAGAAATGACAGCCGTCTAGATAATGAGAGATTGGAAAGGCTCAGGATTGAGCACTTGACCAAAATTGAGATGACGGATGACTACATCAGGAAGGCTAGGGCAGGGGAGTTAGTACTGAAGAATGCTTGCAAGGAAGCAAAAACTCAGAAGGCTAGGGCAGAGCATTATCTAGAGGAGAGCCAGGCTAGATGGATCAGGATCACTAAAGCCCGTGCACAAGAAGATCAAAGGACTCAGGCTAAGATAAAGCAACTGGAGGCTAGTGAGAAGAAGCATCAAGAGGCTTTATTAGCAGCTCAGAGGGAGATATCTGAATTGAAACTCCGGGCGGGGTTGAATAGGTCAAAGGATCAGGACAAGCATAAGAAGCTAACCAATTCCATTGCTACCAGGAACCTCCTTATCAGGACTATTACAGAGCACCCAGTGGGTCCAGTGACTGAGGCCTTCCTGAAGGAAGTCAGAGAGGATGACTTTGGATTGGATATTTGATCTCTTTTACTTGTACTTTTCTTTTGTTGTACTTTTCTTTTTGTTGTTGTATTTTGACCCACCATGGGGATGTATTGTAATCAAACTATGTATTTTCATCCTTTGTAATATATGTAGTTTGTATCATTTTTTTTGGGCTTTATCTCTACAACATCATCAGCATTTCCTCGAGGTCTGGAAAGGTCAAAACCAAAGAACCAAACCGGATACCCTTGGAAGACAAATAGGCATCTTGCATTGCATACTAACATTTTATTTGTTTTGTGGGTCTTTGTTTTATTGTTGTTTCTCACTTTGTTGTGGTTTCAGGAAACATTGCTCGCAGAAGAGTGTTCCCTGTCAACATAACACACCGGTACCCAACAAGAAACAACCTTCCGGGACTCCAGATGGATCAAGTTCAGCAAGACTTGAATGAAGTAAGGGCCCAGATGGCCAATGAAAGGGTTGAGATGAGGAATCAGATGACTCAATTCATGACTGTAATGATTGGTTTAGCTCAAAGCCAGGAAAGGCTGAGGTAGTTGGTTGAGAGACAAACTATTGAAGAACACCATCCAGGTATAGGAGGTACCAGTAACAACGATCACGTGCAGCCTCACATTGATCCACCAGAGTTTGGGCCTCATCTAAACCCAGAAATCAATGCCATATGGAATACTCAGGGTAACACTGCTGGAGGAAGGGTCTTGCAAGAGGATCCTCAAGAAGAACAGTTCACAGTTGTCGGGGCTGGAGACGAAGTTTACGACCGTAGGCTGGATGAAATTGCAGAGAAGCTGAGGTCTCTTGAATCCTAGAACTCCCTAGGCTTTGATGTAATGGACATGGGATTGGTGGAAGGGGTGAGAATTCCTCACAAGTTCAAACCCCCGTGTTTTGAAAGATATAATGGCACATCCTGCCCACGCACCCACCTTCAGTCATTCTTGGGAAGGTTAAAAGCATACACCATGGACGAAAAGTTATGGATGTTTTACTTCGAAGATAGTCTAACAGGGGCATCCCGAGAATGGTACTCCCACTTGACTAGAGCTACAGTGAGGAACTGGAAAGACTTGGCTGAAGCTTTCATCCGACAATATCAGTATAACTTGGACATGGCCCCAAACAGGACCCTTTTAATGGGAATGTCTCAATCTTCGCGTGAGAGCTTCAGAGAATATGCCCAAAGGTGGAGGCAACTTGCTGCTGCAGTTCAACCACCCATGTCTGAAAGAGAGATGGCAGACATGTTCATGAATACTCTTCAAGGAACCTACATTGACTGATTGGCTGCATTTTCTTCTACCAGCTTTGCAGATGTGGTGATAGCTGGGGAAAGAATAGAGAGCCTATTTAAGATGGGAAAGATCTCCGATAACGGTGTCAGTTCAAGCAGTACAAGAAAACCATTTGCTGAGCCCCGTAGATCTGGTGAGACAAACTCTATGCACATGGGAAGAGGGAGACCCCAATATTTGCCCAGAACAGTTGTTGTTGTTACTATCCCTGCTCCACCTCCTCAGTATACTCAACAACCACAACACTTTCCGCAACAACAACCGTTTCCACAACAGAGATCCTACAGCAATAATAACAATAATCAACAACAACGCCCGTTTCAACAACGGCTATCTCAGGTCAACTGGGTAATTGACCCCATTCCAATGTCGTATGCTACACTGCTGCCACAACTCCTAAAGCTCAATCTTGTTGAGTTGAGGACATTGGCTCCACCTGATCCTCAAAACCTTCCTAGAAATTATGATGTCAATGCTAGGTGTGTTTTTCACTCTAACGCACCTGGTCATTCTATAGAAAAATGCAGGGCTCTGCATATGAAGGTTCAGGATCTGGTAGATTCAAAAGCCTTGAACTTTGCACCTCCTCCCAATGTAATTAAGAATCCTATGCCACGCCACGGTGGGCCAAGGATTAATGCTGTAGAGGATGGTTCACCCGTGAGTTTAATAGAATACATTGCATGTATTCAAACACCTCTGGCAGAGGTTAAAGCCCAACTTTTAAAGTGCCAAGTGTTTCCAGGTTGTGAGGCCTGTTGTGAATTATGCAAACTTTCTGAGAATGGGTGTGCTAGCTTGAGGAGTGGAATCAATAACTTGATTAAAGAAGGCATTCTGCAAATTACAACCACAACTTCTACAACACCAGCAACCTTTTTATCAACAACAAGCTAATCTTCTACAAATGCAACAACCATCTTTCCAAGTGTTTCTTCTACAACTGCAACAACCATTGTTCCAACCGATTCAGCTACAACTTCAGCAATCATTCCATCTGTCACTTCAACACACAATAACTCGTTTGCACCAGCTACTACAACTTCAACAACCAATAATGATGTTTCCACTATCACAATCTATTATGACCCGACAACGGTCCCGAATTCCAACAACTTTCAACAACATCAACAACCGTCTCAACAAAGCTTCAATTCACCTCCACCAACATCCACCCGAGGTCCTGTTACTATTTTCTATGATCCACAGACTATTATAGTCCCAACATCTGCTGCAGTGAGCCCAGTCACTATCACGGTGCCCAGGCCAATCCCATATGACAAAGACAGTGCTATACCATGGCATTATGGTGTTGATCTGTACTACAACAGAGAGAAAGTCCTTCTTGATTCTCCAGTTCTCACTCCCCAAGTGGATAATGTTGGGGGAGGCGAAGGCTTCACCTGAAGCGAACGTCTCTTCGTATCACAAGTCCCTAGAATCAACATTGAGGCACAGGCTGTTGCCAAAGCCAAAGGGAAGAACGTGATACCGGAAGAATCTGCGCCAAAAGAAACTCATAAATCATCCTTCGATCAAGATGTGGATGAGTTTATGAGAATTATTAAAAGAAGTGACTATAAAGTTGTGGACCAGCTCCACCAGACTCCTTCAAAGATCTCAATCTTATCTCTGCTGCTGTGTTCCGAAGCTCACCGGGATGCACTACTTAAAGTTTTGCACGCTGCCTACGTGCCAGAAGAGATCACCGTGAATCAGCTGGAAACAGTAGTGTCAAATGTCAATACTAGCCATGGGCTAGGTTTCACTGATGCTGATTTAACAACAGAAGGACGTCTCCACAACAAAGCTTTGCACATAACCCTGGAGTGCAAGGGGGCTGTACTATCTCATGTTCTTGTAGACACTGGGTCCTCACTCAATTTCTTACCCAAGAAAGCCCTTTTCAAGCTCGAGTATGATGGGATAGCTCTCCGGCCAAGTAATCGTGTGGTCAGAGATTTTGATGGCTCCAAAAGATCTATTCTTGGAGAGGTGGAATTGCCAGTGATAATCGGTCCACAAGTATTTAAAACTATTTTCTATGTGATGTACATACAGCCGGCATACAGCTGTTTGCTAGGTCGACCCTGGATTCACGCCGCAGGCGCAATAACGTCGACCCTTCACCAGAAACTGAAGTATGAATGGGAAGGACAGATTATCACCAGCTGTGGTGAGGAGGACATATTTGTTATCCATTTGGATACATACAAGTATATTGAGATGGATGGTGAAATCCATGAGACAATGAGCCAAGGGTTCGAGGCCTTGAATATCAATGAAGCTACTGAAGTATTTGCTGCATCCCAGGAAGACAGGATGTGTACTTCAATCATCTCTTACCAGCAAGCCTGGAAGGTTGTTGAAGAAGGTAATGCTCAAGGCTGGGGCAAGCTGCTGCCAGTGGAAAAGAAGGAAGATAGATTCAGTTTGGGTTACAGACCATTCCGACAAGATCAATCAGAGGCTGCCAAAGAACCCAAATTTGTCAGTGGGGGAATGCTCACCCCAGACGCTGTTAACAATCTGGAAGACGAGGCGGAAAGCGAATGCAACCTGGAGAATTGGATACGTCCAAGGATCCCGGGGAACCAAGTCCTTAACTGGTCTTCGCAGGAAATTATAAGGGTTACTCCTACAGAGTAATTATTATTTCCTGTCTTTTTTAGCATGCATCAAGTCCTGCATCTTGCCCAAGGTGTCAGGACTCATTTTGTAATAGGGCCATATTGTAATTTTGTGCAAATGATTAATCAATGAATATCGGACATCTTTTGCAAACGAGTCTCTTTTTCGCTCACTGTCTTTTCCTTTTTCACTTTTGTACATAATAATAAAATGGAAATGTTTTCAAAATAAATAACTTCATTTTCACTTTTCTAAACAAGATTAAAACTGATCACTAAAACGAACCAATCTCAACCCTTGCAGAGATTATCCTCCAGATTGCACCGACAACAACATAGTTATGAACTTGTATGACTTCGACAATCCGATTAATCAAGATGATGAAGGGGTTGAAGAAGACTATGAGTTACCTGAAGAGTTAGCCAGGTTGTTGAGGCAAGAAGAGAAAGTGATCACTCCTCATCAGGAGGAGGTTGAAACGGTTAATCTTGGTACCGAAGAAGACTTGAAAGAAGTAAAGATTGGGGCCAGTCTGCAGGATTCAATAAAAGAACAGCTTATCGACATGCTTCGAGAATACGTCGACGTCTTTGCTTGGTCCTATCAAGACATGTCGGGTCTGGATACTGATATTGTTATGCACAAGCTACCTTTGAAGGAATATTGTTCTCCCGTAAAGCAGAAGCTACGCCGTACTCGTCCAGATATGGCCATGAGGATTAAAGAAAAAGTACAAAAATAGTGGGACGTCGGTTTCCTTGCTGTAACTAGCTACCCGTCGTGGGTTTCTAACATTGTACTAGTGCCTAAGAAGGATGGCAAAGTACAGATGTGTGTGGATTACCGGGATCTGAACAGAGCTAGCCCAAAGGATGATTTCCCTCTACCTCACATTGATGTATTGGTCGACAACACAACTCAGTTCTCGGTATTTTCTTTCATGGATGGTTTTTCTGGGTATAATCAAATCAGGATGTCACCCAAAGACATGGAGAAGACTACCTTCATCACACCTTGGGCACATTTTGTTACAAGGTAATGCCTTTTGGATTGAAGAATGTCGGTGCAACCTATCAACGGGCCATGGTAACATTATTCCACGATATGATCCACAAAGAAATTGGGTGCAATGTGGATGACATGATTGCCAAGTCCCTCACTGAAGAAGACCATCTAGTAAATCTGCTGAAGTTGTTCAAGCGTCTGAGAAAATACCAATTGAAGCTAAACCCCAACAAATGCACATTCGGGGTGTGTTCCGGTAAACTGCTGGGATTCATTGTAAGTGAAAAAGGAATTGAAGTTGATCCTGACAAAGTCAAAGCCATTCAGGAAATGCCTGCACCTAGGACTGAAAAAGAAGTTCGGGGGTTCTTAGGTAGATTGAACTACATATCAAGGTTCATATATCATCTCACTGCAACCTGTGAGCCCTTGTTCAAATTTCTAATAAAAGAAAAAACGGCCTGGTGGAATGAAGATTGTCAGAAGGCTTTTGACAAGATCAAGGAGTACCTGCAAGAACCTCCAATTCTTATGCCTCCAGTTGAAGGAAGACCTATAATAATGTACCTTCCAGTATTAGAAGGATCAATGGGGTGTGTGTTGGGCCAGCATGACGAGTCTGGTCGAAAAGAGTATGCAATATACTACCTAAGCAAAAATTTTACCGACTGTGAACAACGTTATTCACTGCTCGAGAAAACTTGTTGTGCTTTAGCGTGGGCTTCTCGCCGACTAAGACAATATATGTTGACCCACACTACCTTATTGATCTCAAAGATGGACCCCGTCAAGTACATATTTGAGAAGCTAGCACTTACCGGAAGGGTTGCAAGATGGCAAATGATTCTGACAGAGTATGACATTTAGTACACATCTCTAAAGGCCATCAAAGGCAGTGTACTATCTGACTATCTGGCTGAGCAACCCATTGATGATTACCATCCAATGAGATTTGATTTCCCTGATGAAGACATCATGTTCCTGAAAGCAAAAGATCATGAAGAGCCTGTTCACACTGAAAGGCCTGACCCAGAAGAAGAATGGACAATGATGTTTGATGAGGCTGTCAATATGAATGGTCGCGGAGTTGGTGCAGTGCTCATTACGCCTAAAGGGGTTCATATGCCTTTCTAGGAAAAACTCACTTTTGCATGCACCAACAACGAAGCTGAATACGAAGCCTGTATCATGGGTCTTGAGGAAGCCATTGACCTCAGGATCAAGACTTTAACTGTATTTGGAGATTCAGCTCTAGTAATCAATCAGACCAACGGAAAATGGTACACTCACCAAGAGCATCTGATTCCATACCGTGACTATAAGAGGAGATTATTAACTTTCTTCACAACAGTCAAACTTGAGTATATCCCTCGGGACGAAAATCAGTTCGCAGATGCGTTAGCTACCATTTCCTCCATGATCAAGGTTTAGACTGCCAATTATGTGCCTCGGATTTCGGTATCCAGACTTGACCGACCAGCATACATATTCTTCGTGGACATTGCCAAAGATGACAAGCCTTGGTTCCATGACATCAAATGCTTCTTGGAGGATCAAACATACCCACCCGGGGCATCATCCAATGATAAGAAGACATTAAGAAGGCTGGCTGGCAGTTTCTTCCTTAACGCTGATGGTTCATTATACAAGCAGAACTTTGATATGGTACTACTTAGATGTGTTGATAAGAAAGAAGCAGACTTGCTGATGCACGAGGTGCATGAAGGATCCTTCGATACCCGTGCTGGAGGACATGCAATGGCTAAAAATGTGTTACGATCAGGTTACTACTGGATCGCAATGGATGCAGACTGTTGTGCCTATGCCAGGAAGTGTCACAAATTCCAGATCTATGCAGACAAAGTGCATGTGCCGCCAAATCCTCTGAACGTGATGTCTTAACCTTGGCCCTTTGCCATGTGGGGCATTGATATGATTGGAAATATTGAGCCGACTGCTTCAAATGGCCACAGATTCATCCTGGTAGCCATTGATTACTTCACCAAATGGGTTGAAGCAGCTTCGTATGCAAATGTCACCAGACAAGTGGTAGCCAGATTCCTGAAGAGAGACATCATCTGTCGATATGGATTACTCGAGCGAATCATTACTGATAATGGTTCCAATTTGAACAACAAAATGATGGCAGAACTGTGTCGAGACTTCAAATTTAACATAACAACTCTTCTCCTTACAGGCCAAAGATGAATGGCGTTGTTGAGGCGGCTAACAAGAACATCAAGAAGATTGTGCAAAAGATGGTGGTTACTTACAAAGGCTGGCATGAAATGCTACCATTGGCCTTGCATGGGTATCGGACCTCAATCAGAACGTCTACTGGGGAAACGCCTTATCAACTTGTGTATGGTATGGAAGTTGTCCTACCTGTTGAAGTTGAGCTACCCTCCTTACGGGTGCTGATGGATGTAAAGCTAAATGAAGCAGAATGGGTCCGTTCTCGGTACAATCAACTGAATATGATCGAAGGAAAGAGATTAGCTGCAATCTGTCATGGGCATCTATATCAGAAAAGAATGAAGAAAGCCTTCAATTAGAAAGTCAGACTTCGGGAATACCAAGTAGGAGATCTTGTGCTGAAAAGACTCCTTCCTCCTCATACAGACCACAGGGGCAAGTGGATTCCAAACTACGATGGTCCGTTCATAGTAAAAAAGGTTTTCTCTGGTGGAGCACTGATGCTCACTACTATGGATGGTGAAGATTTCTTATCCCCTATGAATTCAGATGCAGTTAAAAAATACTTCGCATAAAATGACCCGCTGGACATAAAAACAGAATGTAAGTCCAGGCAAAAATAGGGCATCCCGGCGAGTCAAAAACAGAATAAAAGACTCGGGCAAAAATAAGGAAAAAATTGAAAAAATGTACACCCGCTGAGTTGAAAAGCCGCATTGGACAGCTCAGGAAAAAATGGGTATCCCGGTGGATTGAAAACCCGAAAGGGCGATCCACGCAAAATAAGGAAATAAGCGAACAACTGCATTCTGAATTTGTCTATATCCTCGCAACATGGCAAGCGTAAAAAAAAGAGGATAAAACGTCGGTCAGAATCAACCTTCTTCAGAAAGCAAGATGAGAAGAGCGTCAAGGTCATACGGGTCATAGCAAAGGAAGCTCGCCGGAGCGTCGTCAACATTGCCAGCACTTTTTACTTTTTCAATTTGTAACAATCTCCTTATTCCAGGGGATCTGTTTCTTTGACTGTATTTGCCAGTTCAGGGTACCCAGATTAATAAAATCAGATTTCAGTCACACCTCGTCTTGTACATTTTTGTTTCGTTTGCAAAATGTCCAATATCCATGATATAATATTTGCATAAAACAAATGTGCCATTCTTTTTAAAATGCTTGCAGGAAATGTATTTACTTCCAGGAATATCTAACTCCTATGACGGAATCCGGTAAGGGATACCTCGGGATACTTGTGTGTTTCCTTGTCTTAACAGGTTGCAGGTACTCAAATACGCAGCATGGGGCATACCAAGCATCACTTCCCCAACACATATTCTCCAAGCAGCATCTAAAATGCTTTTTTCCCCGATGGAGTTGTCAAAGCCTCCTCATCCCCAGCCGGGATCCCCACAGAGAACTCTAGGAAGATCGTTCAGTGATCTTTCCTCCCCCAAACAGAGTGCCAGATCTCTCTAAGATAAAAGAATCATCTCCCCGCAGAGTTCCAGCCGCTACCCAGAAGAGCAATGCCTGAAATTCTCACACAACAAAGTGACGAAAGCCTTTTTTTTCCAGATGGGTTTTCTCCTTAACTAGATAGATCTATCAGTGATCTATTTCCCCAAGCAGAACCATATATCTTATTAGATCTACCAATGATCTTCCCCAGCTGGGATTCTCCTTCAAACAGATCAGCCATTGATCTCCACAACAGGATCCGAATCCCGGATCGGTTTCTTTTTGCATAATCATAGCATTCACATCATTTTCCCCCACAAAGCGTAGCATTCCGTCTAATACGGATCATTACGGCAAAAATCAAACATTTGCCTGATCACAAGTCAAGTTCGAACCAGTCGCTTGTATATACCAACAGTACCTCATCGGCAATATATATAAAGACTCACATCCCTTGAAAATATAAGCCAAAGCGTCCCTTTTGCACTCTCCAATAGATACATGTTCATATATACCCTTTCGACACTCGTCCGTGTCATATCACTCCCCTGCAGATATAAACCACAAACATCCTCTGTGATTACAGATACCTATACACTCTATTGACACCCGTCCGTGTCACCAATCCCCAACATAGTTGCCAAAACACTTGTTAAAAAAAACCAAGTACTTGTTTATAATATACTCCTTTTGACACTCGTCTGTGTCATCTTATCCCCGCAGGTCGCCGAAACACCTTTTACGCTCTCATATATACAAATGTTTGTTCATAACTTATTTACTTTCTCTTCTGACACCCGCCCGTGTTAAACTTTCCCCAACAAGTTGAACACTCTTCCGTGTCTTGCTCATACTTCACAATGCTTGTTCATACTTCATAATACTTGTTTTTACTTATACAGATACTCGTCCGTATCTTGTATATACGGTTATTTCCCCACAGATTTGACACTCGTCCATGTTCTTTGTTAACCAGTTGGTACTCGTCCTTACCATCATCTCTAAACATGCGTCAGCGTTTGTTTCTACCGATACTCGTCCGTATCATGGTCTTAAGGATGCTCGTCCGCATCTTTAATCTATACAAAGTGTCAAAACACATTTACTTTTTATTCTTAAGCGTAAGCACTCGTCCGTGTTTACCATTCCCCAGTAAAGTAACCTTTCTTTTATCCGACATTCGTCCTATGTCATGATACTTTCGACAGCCGTACCCTGCCAAGTGATCGTCCTTCACCTTTGGATGACCGTCCCTCATCCTTTCTCCAGCGGAGTCTCCATTATTGGAACCCTTTTCTATCCGGCATTCGTCCTATGTCGTGATATTTAGCAGCCGTCCCCTGCTAGGTGATCGTCCTTCACCTTTTGATGATCGTCCTTCATCATTTTATCCGATGGTCGTCCCCATTGTTGATCTTTCTGTCCGACATTCGTCCTATGTCGTGATATTTAGCATCCTTCCCCTGCTAGGTGATCGTCCTTCACCTTTTGATGATCGTCCTTCATCATTTTATCCGATGGTCGTCCCCATTGTTGATCTTTCTGTCTGACATTCGTCCTATGTCGTGATATTGAGCAGCCGTACCCTGCTAGGTGATCGTCCTTCACCTCTTGATGATCGTCCTTCATCATGCTTATCCGATGGCCGTCCCCATCGTTGACCTTTTCTGTCCGACATTCGTCCTATGTCGTGATAAAAAGCAGCCGTCCCCTGCTAGGTGATCGTCCTTCACCTTTGATGACCGTACCTCATCATTTATTTCATTTATTCTTTGAACCGATGGCCGTCCCCATCGTTGTTTACCTTATTTTGCAAACCTGATGGTCGTCCCCATCATTGACTTTACCTTTAAATCCCCCGAGAGTCTTATTTCCTTACCTGATGGTCGTCCCCATCATGGTATCTTTACCCTTCCCCAGCATGTCGGCCGTCCCCGTCATTACTTTATCCCCAGCAGTCATCCTCTACTCGATGGTCTCCCTCCATCGCTTTCATTTGATAATCATACTTTACTTTATTTTAACAATTTATATCCCTTTTCTTCTTCTCCCCAACGAGTGCAAATTTCGGACTGTCTTTGGTATTCAACCACAAGTTATCTTGTTTGTCTGTTAAGCTCGTCGCTTACATCTTGCACAACTAACTTATGTTTGAATAGGGGCAGCTGTAAACACCCCAAATTTTCCCTCACTAATTTCACACCATGGCTTGTGATCTTTCATCTTTGTATAAGTTTAAGCATATCATCTCATATGGCATTTTTGTTTCATCTGCATAGTTCAAGTTCATCTGCATTTAGGGTTTGTGATCTGAGCAATCCAAGGATCCATATGAGCCACTCCAATGGTCTCCAACCATTCCAATAAGGTCCATGTGTGTTCTATCATCATATTATATCCCTCAAAGATCAAGGAAGTCAAAAAATCACAAGAACTTAGAAAGCTTGGAAGCAGAGCTAGGGTTTCACTACACAAATGACCTGAAATTAGGGTTTTGGTTTCAGAGGCCATAACTCCAATTTTTTTGGTCATTCTTGTTTCTAATAGTCTCAATATGTTATAAGGATCATGTGTACCAAGTTTGATGAATAAATTCATTGTGGAAGTCATTTGTTCACTGGGTAACTTCTTGAGCAAGTCAGAGCAAAATCAGGGCATCTGAGGCCCCCTAACAATGGAACCAAAGTGGATTTTTCATCAAATTGAAGTTATATGATCTTTATTTGATCATTGAAGTGCTTGTAAGTTCACAAAATTGAAGAAAATTGAGCTAAACCAAAAGTTGCCAAAAATGGAAATGACTTGTAATGGAAACTTTCCATTTTGGGAAAGTTTTTCAACCTCCTCTTTCTCAACCAAAAGTGCTTCAAATGAAAAATTGTTGGTATTTAAAGTTGTAGATTGGATCATTCCCTTTTTAAAAAGTACAAGAACAAGTCCTAATTCATTATGGAACTCAAGTTATGGCCTTACAAAGTTGGCAAAAATCACATAATTTTCCCATTCATGCCAAAGAGGGATTTTTGCAAATTCACTTGCCAAGATTCTAAGTGACCTCTAATTGACTTCTAAACATCATACACACATAACACAATGCATTGTGACCAAAATTGCCCAAAGAATCATTCCATTTCATGCCTTGAACTTCAAGAAATTCAAAAAGGGCCAAACTTCTTCAAATTTGCAAAAGGGGATGAAACTTCTCATACACTTGCTGCAGCACCTCAAGCTCAATTCCATGGTTCTCCTTGATCCTTGCTAAGCCAAGACATGCCCTAAGACACCTGCAACATGAGCCCATACCTCAAGTACACCTAATGTTGACATTTTGGCAACTTGCCCATACCAATCACCACAGGCCACCACCCATTTTCTGACCTATCAAACAATGTTATGTGGATCAAAAGCAAGCCAATCCATAACACACACAAGCTCAGATCATTCCATAAGCCAAGTTTCTCAAAAATCACCTTCAAGCAAAAACCTTCGAAACTTTTTGTCCAGCCATCAAACTTCAAAACAAACTTCACCATTCATTCAGAAATGATCCATAGAACATAAACCAACCATCAAACAAGCCTCAAAGCCCCTCTACACAAAACACGATTCTGGTGCAGCAAGAGTGCAACCTCTCATTCCAGCCATTCTAAACTCCATCAAAGCATTCCAACATCATCAGGAGGTCAAGAGGAGTAGATTTACACACGAGAAGAGGTCCAAAAGCTCCAAACTGAGAAAGCTCAAGCTCAGGTAACCTCAAGAACTTTTTTTCCAGGAATGAAATTTTAAGTTCCTAAATGATTCCTTATGATTCACTGATCATGCTGATGTGTTTAGAATTGAAAATGGTTGCGTATTGAACATTTCATGGTTGTCTGAAATTTTACCCGTAAAAATGTTTTGCTTCGATTCTCTTGATTTACATGTTATAAATGTTGTTTGTTTGTTGATTTGAGTTCCATGATGTTTGGGGATCATTTCTGGGAAAGAAATTTGAAGTTTAGTGGCTTATTTAGGAAGTTGGCATTTGGTCCCGCCGGAGAAGATGACCAAAGCTTAGCTCCGGTCACCTGAAACTGATTAGGGTTAATTCACGTAATTAGGGAAAGTTTGAATTTGGGTCGTTGGATGAGGATTAGGGTTAGGAAGTGAGTGACTCAGATTAACTCATTAAGATTAAACTGGATTAATTAATTGTAAAACCTAATTAATTGACAGGACACATCCCAACCATTGATCTGTGCGCGCAGTCAAGGCTTTTCCCCCCAGTTTGAATCCAGACCCTTGGATTGTCATACTTTCTTTTATTTTCATTTTATTTCATTTAAATAGCATTTATTTTGTCCATTTTATTTAAAATACTTAGAAAAGTCCAAAAAATATTTTCTTCTGCATTTTAATTTCAAATATTTTTCTCCACCCAAAAACATTTTTATTTTTATTTTTTGCATTAAAAAATCATTTTAAAAATATTTAAATGTTGATTTTAATTAATTAATGGAAATTAATTAATTAAAATACCATTTAGGTTTCCAAAAATCACAAAAAAATTCACATTGCATCTTAGGACATTTAGAAACATTGTCAAACCATTCACACAAATTTATTTTTGGTTTTGATTCAAATTTTGACATTTTTCTTGAATTTAGGGTTCATAAAATCCCCTTTTTAGAACCCTAACTTTGAAAATTCTTTTTTGCCTAACCATGAAGGATTTGACATTGATTATTTTTGTGTTGTTTTCCATATAGCCTGTAGTATCTAGCATATTTTTGTCACAAATTTATCTTTCATTTTCAATTTGATTTGCATTTTCCCTCTTAAGATACTCAAAAACCCTAGTTAACTTAGAAAATTCACAACTTTCTTTAGGTTAAGAGTTAGACCTTCTCCTTTGGAGTGTGATATCATATGGGGTTAGGGTTCATTTGAGTTAATTTGCAATTTTTATCATGTGAATTGCTTCTGTTTTTGACATTTGCATCTCATCCTTTCATGTAACCCTAATCTTGCATCCATACTTGCATCTTACATTGCATTGCATGAACATGTGAACTTGCCATGACATTTCTTGCACTTGTATGCCATCTTAGACATCTTAATACATTGCTTGAACATTGCTTGGTCATTTCTTCATTCATCTGCAATGATTTGCATTCATTTCCTTTCATTAACTTTCATGAACTTTCAAACTTCAAAGCATGTTTCATTTGCATTCTTTCTATTTGTATGAACATTCATGACACTTGACATGCCTTTGCATCATCTCATAGCATCATTTGCATCATGTGATTGCTTCTGGTTTTGGTTTTTACCTTTGCATATGCTTCATTTCATTTCATTTCTTTCCTTATGCTAACCTTTTCAGGTGGTAAGTAACTTGAGAAGTGAATTTGCCTTCACTTCTCATTTCTCTTCTAATTCTTATTATGCATCATTTCTGCATTTTTTCTTTGATTTAGAGTGAGCTAAACTAAAGCATAACAGTGAATGAAAAAGCACCCAAAGAAAACAGAAACAGACAAGCGCTAGGATTGACTCTCAAAGGGGAAATCAGAATTTCTAAAAGTCCCCAGCAGAGTCACAAGCTGTCGCTCCCGGGATTTTCATCCTAGTACAAACGCGAAAGTGGCGCGGAAAGGTTAGAGTCGCCAGCCAGACATTTTTATCCCAAAGGAATGGGAAAGGTAATGTTGCATAAACCTAAGTAAGAAGAAAAAGGTCGAGGCCTTGCGAACCAAAGATCTGGATACGGGAGTCGGTTACGAATTGAGAAGGTATTAGCACCCCAATCCGTCTGCCGTACTCGACGGGATCCACGCTTATGAGTCTGTTTTCAAAGGGTGAGAAAATATGCTGTTTGAATGAAAGAATAGCTATCTGAAATGAAATGGACATGAGAAAAGAAATGGGATTGAGAAATGGAAATAAAGGGGGAAAATGTAGGGAAAAAGAAAGATTGTGCTCGAATGGGCCCTACCCCACTGCCTACGTACCTCATCGGGATAAATGAGGATCAGAGACGCCGTAGTTCGTCTAACTAAGGCTTACACTCGTTTGTGGTTTCTAGGATGACGTTGTCATAGCTCTAGCTCAGGTGTTACCGGCTCTGACTCGAGGGTGTTTACCGTATCGCTGTTTGAACTGTCGAGACAAGTCATATTCGTCCGCAAGGAGTATGAAATGAGAAAAGAAGACGTGACTTCTTGGTTTGTTGTCTTTTATAAGAAATGTTTTGAATTTGTGTTTTTTATATGTACAATGCTAAAGACTATGATACAGGAGCAAATACTTTCCAAGCTCGCCCCCAATGGAACGTTTGTAAAGCATCCTAGAAGAGTGAAGGAGACCTCCACTAATCATTTCCCATATATCTTAAGGCTCGTGACGCATTGTACACCTTTTCCTTTATTAAGTGTTTTTGATTTTCTTTTAAGACGAGAAGTGAGACTCAAGTTATAAAAGGAAAACTTCTAAGGGAAACTAAACTTACCCTAAGTTAGTTGAATTCATGGATAACCTATGGTTAGTGAGGTTTGAAATATTGAATCTACCTAAGAGATATTAAACTACAAATGAGAATACAAGAGGTTAATGATGAACAATATGGTCCTCCTAAGTCATGGTGGGTAAAAACGTGAATGAAATGTAAATGGGATGAAACAATGGATCGGGTGGGTCGATTGCGTGGTGCTGAGACGCACGACTTATGGTATGAAACATACAAGGCTTGCTTTTGGTTGAATGGAGTGGAACAACGGTAATCGAGGAACCCTATAGTCGCATGCAAATTTATTTATTTATTTGAAAATATACTCGACGTTGGATCGAATATCTTTTATTTATTTCATTTTTTGAGATTTTGGTTTTCTATCGATTTGTTTTATCTTTTCTAACCTAGTTATAAAAACTATACAAGCATACAAGTATTACACTATCACATCACAAAACATACAAAGTATAAATCACAATTGAGGCATAAAAATATCCAAGTCCGTAAGCCAATCCTTGAAAACATACCTTGCACTAAAAAAACAAATAGTTAGTGAATGATGTGAATCATGAATATGCATAATATGATGAAATGAATTAAAATGCAAAAAATATCAAAAGTCATGGAAAAAATGTGAAATTAAATTCCTAAGGTCTTAAACCTGATTATAACACTATGTTAAAAAATCTTTTAAAAATTCTAATTCTAACTATGGTAAATAGTCACTTAATTCTATGTGAGATTTAATCCTAAATCTATACAAATTTCACTACCAAAACAGTAGAAAAATGGCCTAAAAAATACACCAAAAATATTCTAGGTACTACTATTTGTCCTTTAATCATGGCAAAAAGAATGGGCAAAAAATGTTAAATGAAGTGGAAGAAATAAATTGTACAAATTTATGTATCCAAGTGGAAATTCAATATAAGTCAATTAAATTAAAAAATCGAAATTTAATTGGAAAATGCAAAAATTCAGAAAGTGATAATGTGGAAAGTTTCTAAATTTCCTTAATATTCTATCCTAATTTTTGTGGAATTTTTTTATTCATTTTTGTATTTTTTACGGAATTAAATAAAAATGGTATGAAAATAGAAATAAAATAGATGTAAAAGAGAGGGGGGGGGGGAGAAATAGCAATGATTTTCAGCTATAATAACAACTGGGCCTCGAATGGGGGTGGAAACATCAACTGGGTTTAAGCCCAATTCGCACCAAGCCTGAGGGAGCAAGATATGGGGACGCAATCAACCATGTTGACTCATTGTGGGCTGTTTGATCAGAGTCTGGTCTAAGTAATTCCATCAGACGGTCCAGAACGAAGATGCAGGATGGTTGTTATGGAATGATACGCATACGAACCAAATTTGGTGGTCCAACCGGTCGGTGACACTTGTCACCGCCGGAATGGACCACCCACTAAACCCTATCTCCTCCATTGACTTGGCGGTGTAAACATGATTAAGAGGATTTAATAATTCTTTCCTATTCTTAACGGCACATTGATGCTGATTTATGAGAATTAACCTCCACTAATAAATAAAATAAACTCCTAAATAACTAAATGAATCTGAACACACTTCATTATTCATAAAACGAAACTCATCTCCTTCATTTTACCCTCTTCCCTCAAACCCTAGAAACGGTGGCGGCGACGGCGGCCTAACCCTTTTCGAAAAATGTTAATCCCTAACACAAACACCTCCTATTTTCTTTCCTCTGTTCAAATCCTACGACTAATCTTCTACGACTTACTCAGACTACAAGATCGGAGCCTCCGGAATCAAGAAGAAAATGAACTTCGAAACAAGAATCAACGTCACATACCTACGATTGAAAACTTATGGACGACGATGCTCGAATCCCAAGCGGCTACGGACGTTCGATCTTCGTTATGGAGGAAGACGGATGAAGATCGTCGAAGCTACGGTATCCTCACAGTTTGCTATTCTTCTTCCAAAATCGCGTTTTGCCGTGATTTTGAACTTTCTGTTTCTTGCGTTTCTATGACTATTGTTATGTTGATGATGCTGCAGATATGGGATGTAGTTGCTTTTGTTTGACAAAGGTGATGACCGAAAGTGAGATTGTGTGTGAAGAGGTGTTGATGTTGCTGTGTTGGCGAACGTATTCGATGCTCTGGAAATTGAGGGAGAGTGTTGGGTATTAGCTCAGGAGAATTTGTTAGAGGGTGAAGGAAAGGGTTGAAGATCCACTAGATTCCCTGTGCGAAAAAAAAAATATTCAAGAATGGTGATGGGTGTTGAGATAATGATTCGGTTGGCAGGTATGATTCTTAATCTTCTCCCTTTCGATTCTTCATCTACTGTTCCTTCAAGATGTTGTTGTTGATAGTTCCGGAATTGAAATCTTGAAGCATTTTGCGATTTGCCGGCATTCGCGGAGTTCGGTCTTGGTTGATGATTGATGAAGATGGAAGTGTGTCAAATATTGGTGGAGATCGAAGAGGCTAGAAGGTGACAATGGTGTGAGAGAATCAGAGGGAATGGCCCGAGGGAGAAGGAAGAAGAAGATTTTATGGAGAAGAGAAAAACTAGAGAGAGATCCTCAAGAAGTTGATCCATAGATCTTCTTATAGAGGTGAGTTTTTTGTTACTAAGTTTCTGTTGAATTGGAAAGTCGGTTAGAAATTCTGTTTGGTTGTTAGATCTTCGGTTAGGAATTGTTGTGAGTTTGTTAGAAAATAGTTAGGAGTTGGTTGAATTAGTTATGAAATTGTTAGGAAATTTGAGAATTCCGTTATACAATTTTCTTTTTAGGGGTTTTCGGATTTCAGTTAATGATTTGCAACTGTCCTTTTATCTTGAACTCCTTCTGAACTTCTCATTGCAGGTTTTATATTATGGATTTCCCTGCTTGAGTATTCCTCCTAATGCCCGCGATAGTCCGTATCATATTCTTGGATGGCAGCACGTTGTGGCAGAACTTTGAATGTAACGATGTGCAGCCTCAGTCCAATGATTCAATGAGAGAATTGTTGTGACAGTTTGTTGAAGGTGCAGTGAAACGGAACTTGAAACTCAGGTGCTCATTCCATCATTCCCCCTTTTTCGGTTTCCCACTTTATGCTTTTGTTCTTACAATTAGAATTGACTCAAGAATGGCTTATTGTAACAGGATTTTGCTGCTGTGGTTTGAATGATAATTTGCAAGTTACAATGGCGATAGTAAATTGAAGATTGATTGTCTCCGAGTTCATTCTGCTGCGATCTACTGTTAACTGTTACTCTTTATGCAGGCACCCGATAATCTGATGAATAAGGATTGAGGAAGATAAAGGTGAAGGTAATCGAATTCTGATCAGAGAAAGAAGGCTTCAGATTGATAACTACTAATCAAAGGTTGAAGAGAGGAGTTTCTACTGGTTTTTTTGTGTTGCGAAATAACCGTAGGAAGCTCTGAGAGGAATCCCCTGTTGAAGAATTCTCATTTTCTTTATGTTGCTTAATTATTCTTCTTAGACTTCTCTGATACAAATCTTCTTCACAAAAGAAATTATGTAACTGAGTTTTATCAATTAGTTGTAACTGATATTTGCATGAATTGAGTAAAAGGAATTTTCCTTGAGATTTCCTTTAGTTTTCATTCCCTGACTTTTATTTCTATTATGATTGCAGCCCCTATATTAGATACCTTTGATGTATTTTTGTTTATCATTTGAAAAACTTGATACAACTTCCATTAGCTATTCTCCAACCCCTTTTTTTTGTAACAAATGAGGTATGATAATGGGTTTAAGAAACTTGAGCAAAGGGTAATACCAAACAAATTAATAAGTCTTTAATATGAAATAAAAAGAATGACCAGGGCTAACTCGCAATTTTAGGGAGAAAATGGAATTAATTAAAAAAAATGTGAGTTAACTTAGACTAAACAGATAATGGATATGATTCATGAAAAAGACATGATTTTAAAACGAGATTGCCATTTGAATAGCAGAAAATGAACAAAAGAAAAGGTATGAGTTTGAGATGGGCTTAAAAAAAAATGGTAAGAAAAATGGTTTTTTGAATTGGATATGATGTCTCCCAAACAAACTGCAATCATATACTTTATATCCTTAATCTATCTTAATTGAAAACTCAATTCTTAAGATTTCCATAGAATGAATCCTTAGCAATTTGCAAGCACAAACAAAATGATTTGATCACCCTGAATCCTTTAAAGATGATAGGCCTCGCGACCTGAAATGAAGCCCAAGCTCATTGAGATAGGGAACCCTAATATTCTTGCCCTGGAGTATGCACCAATGAAAAAGTGCCCTGAAAAGATGAAAAGGGCCAAAGCCCCTAATCAAGGCTTTCTCGTATGAATTACTGATGGCCTTAAACACTTGATCCCTTCTTGATGAATATCGAAGAAGATAATCTTGACATTTGGTGAACCTTGACAAGAAGATGCTCCCCATGATATGAGCTCAATCCTGAGTGTAATATTCAGATAGACCACCTCTGAATACAAACATTCAGGTCACCAGCAAGTGCTTCAATCTCATGTCCTAGGAACTTAGAATAAAATGCATAATAATGTGAACCATAAGCCAGTCAAGGAAATAAATAAGAGGGCAAATTTTGGGGTGTTACAGCTACCCCTATTCAATCACTGTAGACTTGAATGGATGATAGCAGTCGCTTTCAGACATTTGAAGTATGCAGGGATTGAATACTAGAAATAACCAGAAAATTTGCACTCTGTGGCAGAAGATCAGGGAATTAAACTCAACCGAACGAACTCTGCTTGGATATAATTATGTTGTGAAGAAAGGTAAACATGGGATGCCTTTTGAGTGATGCCAGAAGGCTATTGGCCTGCCACACTGTGGGTGGACTTTTGATATGATGCCTCCCTGAGGATGGACTTTCGCCAATCTGCGGTTGGACTTCAAAATACTTTGCCACACTGCGGGTGGACTTTGGAAATTGCCACGCTGTGGGTGGACTTGTGATATGATGCCACCCTGAGGATGGACTTTCGCCAATCTACGGTTGGACTTCAAAATACTTTGCCACACTGCGGGTGGACTTTGGAAATTGCCACGCTATGATATGATGCCACCCTGAGGATGGACTTTCGCCAATCTGCGGTTGGACTTCAAAATACTTTGCCACACTGCGGGTGGACTTTAAAGGTTTGCCACACTGCGGGTGGACTTTTGCTCGTTGTGGGAGATTTTTGAAACTTGCCACCCGAAGATGGACTTTGGCCAGTCTGCGGCTGGGCTTTTGCTCACTACGGGAGACTTTTGCTCACTACGGGAGGCTTTTGCTCACTACAGGAGGCTTTTGCCCACTGCGGGGGACTTTGGAAATTTGCCACACTGCGGGTGGACTTTGGAAATTTGCCACACTGCGGGTGGACTTTTGCTCACTACGGGAGACTTTTGCTCACTACGGGAGGCTTTTGCCCATTGCGGGGGACTTTGGAAATTTGCCACACTGCGGGTGGACTTTGGAAATTTGCCACACTGCGGGTGGACTTTTGCTCACTACGGGAGACTTTTGCTCACTACGGGAGGCTTTTGCCCACTGCGGGGGACTTTGGAAATTTGCCACACTGCGGGTGGACTTTTGAAGCTTGCCACCCGAAGATGGACTTTGGCCAGTCTGCGGCTGGACTTTGAAATCTGCCACCCGAAGATGGACTTTGGCCAGTCTGCGGCTGGACTTTGCGTATGTTGAATTGCATGGTATATTGCCCCATGACACTGGGGATATTATGTCTTGAGTATTGTTAACGAATTGGTATGTGTGTAAAAGAATTCCTGACGCGGAAACAATAAGTCTCTGCTAACTCTGTGGGGAAACGCAAAGATCGCGTGTTCGATCCCAAGAAGTCTTGTGTAGATAACATCTCTATCGGAGAGGAGCGTGAATAATTCATCTGTCCCGAATCATCACCTTTGCCGAAAATAAATTGGACTTTTAGATTTGAGGGCCGTGCCTGGGGACACCTTGAATATTGGGGATTATCCACTCTTATGGATCTGCTGGGAAGGAGAAATATTTATCTGAAATCTTCTAGGGGAATAAGAATTGCCTTAGATCTGTTGAGGAACCAAGATTAAGGAAACCAACTGCAGGAAAAACTTCTGACTTTGGTGAGGATAACTTCCATTTGCATGTTTAAAGATGACAACACCGAGACACGTCCTGCTGAGGAGGAAAGACTTCAAGTTATCTCGTGCTGGGGATCAGTTGCTTCCGTATGGATTTTGCCTCAAGAGGATTTTACAAAAGACTTGGCGTCTTTAAACTCTTAGGTATCATAACGACTGCATGGACTAGCGTAACAACCTTGCTGGGGAGGTAACCATTGCCAATGCGGATGAGCTTGTTGAACGAGATAGTTGTCTTGACAAGTGACCACGGTATTCCAAACTCCGGGTAAATTCTTCCGATCGTCTGTCTTCAAGAAAGAATGAACTCTCGTACTATTGGGGTGGCCTGCCCCAGTACGAGTATTTGAATAGCTTTGCGCCTGACTGACTGATCTTTGCTCTTTGGAGAGATCTGAATCTCGAAGTAATTGCCCCAGTTTGACTGAAGTTTGAAGAGATTGCTCGACCTAACTGCCCCGGATTGGTTAGCTCTTACTGTGACTAATTAGGAAAGTCCTTGCTCAATGATGCTTTCTCGGAAAAGTACACCTTGACGTGACAGTCTTTCGGAAGTTTTAGACTTCTCAACTTGGCAAGCTTAAGCTTCTGGATTGAATTTCCGCATGTGAACCATTTATGATGCCAAACAAATGTATGCAAGTGAGAAAATGTTTATTCTTAGAATGAAAATCCTAATTCAACAAACATGTTAATCTTGAAGTTTTGAAAATGGATCGTTAACCTTCGTGAGCGAATCACTGGTTAAGATACGACCTTTATTTGAATGAAAGTATGTACATGCAATACCAATAAATGTCTTTTAGCACAACTCATAGGAGTCAGGAACGCGGTCTCGCGGCAGTACGCTCTCAAATTAACCCTGTTTCAGTTAGGACTTTTAAGGGTTGTATCGTGGCCTGGTTCACGGTTATAGAAACAAAGGATATAGGCTCGAAATTTATTTGTGCCCACCCACTCTTCGTGATGTTCTCCATTCCTATGTTCAGCTAGTTTTCACAAGCATTCACCTTTCATAAGGGTTTCGTGTTGATTGAGGAACCATTGCTGCTATTAATTCAAGCACCAATCAGGTTATTGTTGAGAGTCAGTCATTCCTCTATCTTTCGTGTCTGTGTCACACGACTTTGTTCTCATTTGAGGATCTTTCTTGTGTAATCCTTTTTGTCTTTCGCTTTTGCGTTATTTTGTTTTATCCCTAACCTTTGCCCGAACTGATTCTTGTGAATCTTTGATTGTGGAGTCCAGCGGGATGCCCTAACTTTTGCCTAAGTCGCTTGTTTTCAAGTTTCAACTTAGCGGGCTTTTCTTTTCCTTTTTCTTTTTGAGCGATTCGTGTGACACCGTTTGTCTTGATTGCTTCGCGAGGGTTGTGACTGCCTCATTCTTTGGGTCGACGAAAGATAACCATTGTGGTTTTCAATCTTTGGACCTTTTGACTTGGGTAACCATTGTGGTTTCGGGTCTTTGGACCTCTTGATTAGCATAGTAGAATGCAATGGATCTTCAAATACACTCCTTTATGGAAGCCTGAACGCTTGGTTAGACTAGCTGACATCTACCCTGCCCCTGGGTTACATGTGAGGGTTTTTTCATTTGAAAATAAACTCCTACTTCAAGGCTCAAAGGGGTTAGCGAGGGTCTATCTTCCTTATATCTCCAGTGTTTAGGATTTGAAACAATGCCTGTACATCGTCAACAGGGTCTTACTTGAGAGCACACAATTAGAGATTTTGCGTTTTTGTTTCGTCATTCTCCTTTCATAGAATTTAAGCATGATAATTAGTATTGCAATGTACACATGCACAATTATAAGGGAATGCAAATGAATTTACTTCAAGAAAAACATGTGAGTTTTATTATTGCTAACATTCAAAAGCAAACAAATTTCATACATGTAGACAAATGTTTAGCATATAAAAGAAACTACAAATAGAAATGCAGTAAAGAAACTGAATATTGCCATAGTTAAGGAGGCTTGGCTCCATCTGGACCTGTCAGTCTTGGATACTTTCAGTGATCAATAGCTCTTTTCACAGACTTGTAATCTTCAATTAGCAGTTGTATACCTAACCATGGCAGTCATACCTCTTCTTCTAGCTATTCTGACTCTGACACGAGACGTCTGAAGGAAAAAGTGAAGATGGGGAGTAAAGTTGCCCCATAAGGTTGCTCGGAAAGACCTGACGATCTTCTGCCTACGTATCTCCATTGACTGATGACCAATGAAGAATCAGAGCGACGTAGTTCCCCTCAATAGGGATGAAAATGAACAATGAAGAAAGGCAAACACATAAATGCCATCACTGAGAGTATTTGAATACTGCTGGCTCTATTTGCTTCATGAATACCCTGGCGTCCTGGGTGATCAACTCGAAGACTTCAGCTTAACATGAACCATCTGGTAGAATAACCGTAACACCAGTTCCATTATGACTAGGAATCGGATTCTGGAGTACATTTGGGAGAGGAGAGAAATTGATCGCCTTGGAGTCAACTAGGTCCTGTACCTTGTTCTGAAAGGCCCAACATTTCTCAATACTGTGCCCCTGGGCACCTGAATGGAATTCGCACCTGGCATTAGCATCAAAATTCGGAGGTAGATTGTCAGGAGCGGGAGGTCTCATGGTACGAAGCTCGACCAGGTTCAACTTTAGCAGCCCCGGGAGCAATACAGCATATGGGCATGGAACGGGGTCGAGTCTGCGGTTTCTCGCTCTTGTTCTTTCTTGAAACGGTGTCTGTACCTGTTGTTGCTGACCCTGTGGTCGTTGTTGTTGAACCTGTGGTCGTTGTTGTTGAACCTGTGGAGTAATAGTCACCGCAGTTGTTTGGTGGTAACCTTGAGAATAACTTCTGTCTCGGCCCCTATACACAGCACTCGTCTCGCCTTCTCTTCTTCTTTGACCGTTGCCAAAAGGCTTTCTCACATCGGAAGAACTAGCACTGCTTGCATCCTGGATCTTTCCCATTTTCAAAAAATTCTCTATTCTTTCTCCAGCAATGACGATATCAGAAAAACCAATGGACGGGCAGGCGGCCAGACGATCCAAGTAAACACCTTGCAAGGTGCCCATAAACATGTCGGCCATTTCCCGATCCAGCAATGGAGGTTGAACCTGTGCGGCCAGCTCACGCCACCTCTGGGCATACTGCTTAAAACTCTCTTTAGGTCCTTGAGACAAGTTCTGCAACTGGGTGCGATTCGGAGCCATATCAATATTGTATTGATACTGCTTGAGGAATGCCTCAGCTAGATCTTTCCAACTTCGAATAGAGACCCGACTCAGCTTTATGTACCAGCTCAACGAAGCTCCAGATAAACTGTCTTGGAAGAAATGCATCCAAAGTTTCTCGTCATCAGTATGAGCCGAGATTCTTCCGAAGTACGCATGAATGTGAGTCCTAGGACACGTGTTGCCGTTGTACTTGTCAAACGATGGTGCCTTGAACTTTGGAGGGATTCTGACTCCTGGTACTAACCCGAGACTGGTTACATCGATGCCCAAGGAATTCTGACATTCCATGGCCTTGATCTTCTCTGATAGCTCTTCATACCTGCGATTGTTGATCTCATTCATGTTACCCATATCAACATCCAGTAGAGTGAACTGGTCTTCTTGATTGTCTTCTAAACCTGCATTACGTGTTGTGGTCCTATTTGGATTAGGTTCTCCGTTACGGGCAGCATTAGAATCCACATTCTCGGCCGGTATTCCCGTATTAACATTCCCATGAGGTTGCTCAACCATCAACCGGAGACGCTCCTGGTTCTGGGCCATGCCAGTCATCATTTCCATGAACTGATCCATCCTCTGTCAGAGCTCATTGAGATCAGTCTGCATTCGATCAGCCATCCTTACTCGGTTTCTTTTAGTCGGATATCGGTGAACGCGTTGACCAGCTATATTGCCTGCAATCAAATAAGTTAGAAACCCTGGGTAACCTGCAAAAATACAAGAATATGGTATGCAGGAAATGAATGCTATGGCATGTTGATTCATTTTTAGGGCATCTCATCCCCTGATTCCAGTTTTGTGAGTTTGATGAAGGCAGAAGCTCTTTTTGCTGTAAATAGCAAGCGGTGTTGATAATATAAGGTGCGTGTGTGTAGCAGACGTGCCAAACAATTCCAAGAATACGAAGACCGACGTGTTTTTGCAAATGTGTCAGATGTGTCGGTGATCACAAAGTGAGAGAACACATAATGATAGTAAAGAGACCTTTTTATGATAAGAACTTTGTTGATATAGTCAAAACACCAAAAGTATGGATTCAAACAGAAGTACAATAATAAAAAGATTCCATCAACAGTCCTGATGGTAATCCTACAACATACAAGCAAACAGAAGGATGTCTTTGTTAATGCGATCCTCCATCTAGATCTGGGTCCATGATCGGTCCTGCTTTTGGAACTTCTACCAACTTCTTTGTATGCACCTGGTTGTCTTCAAACCTCTTCAGCTTCTTCTGATAGCAAATCATCATCCGCTTGTAGTAGGCAGCTTCTTCTCGGGCTTTAGCAAGTTCTTCATCTTTTTCTCTCAACTTATCGGCCATCTCTTCGTCTTTCTCCTTTAGCTTACTTGCGATCTCTTCAGCTTGAACTTTGTCTTGTTCCTCTCTTTTGATCCTGTAAGCAGAATGTCTCTTTTTCATGTTCTCAAACATCAAGGTCTTCTGATCCAGTTGTCTTCTAGTGCCAATGTGTTCTTTGGAAGAACTTCTAGTAGCAAACTCGAACCTCTCATACCGAGCCAACTCAACTTCACACTGTTTCCTTTCAATAGCATGCCTCTCAGCATCTTCTTGAGCTTTCCACTCAATCTCAAGTCTAGCGTGATTAGCTTTAGCAAGCTCCTGACCCAACTGTGCATTCTCCATTAACAAACCGTCTCTTTCCGTCTTCATCTTGTTGAACTCTTCAATGCTAACTGTGGTAGGTTGTTCAATGACTGTGGGATATAGAAGAGGCGCAGGCCCAAATGGTAATAGTAACACTTCAACCCGTTCTCTTAACCATTCTGCAAATGGTGGATACATTCGACAATTCCCTACTCCCAAAGTCTTCTTCCCTCTTGTCTTTCGACTATGCCAAGCATTAGAAGCTTTCTGAGCAATCTCGAATCCATCCGTTGATTGGAAGTACAAGGACTCTGTGATGTCCACAGCAGCTGGTGGTTCCTTTAAGGCATACCCAAACTGTCGAATCATGAGAGAAGGGTTGTAATTAATTCCCCCTTTCCTCCCGATCAATGGAACATTAGGGAATCCTCCACAACTATGAAGAATGTCAATGCACCGCAAACCCTGATTAACCCAGACAATGTCCTTTGCTTGCAAACCCATCAATCGTTCAGACCATTCAAGAGTGTTCTTCGTCTTCTCAAAAGCTCCTGATTGTGGAAGAAAGCGTGTGAACCACTTGTAGAATACAGTCGCGCAACAATTCAACATTCCACCCCTTCGCTTCTCATTCTTATAGTGCACAGAGTGGTAGAGATCACCTAGGAGAGTAGGAATAGGATTTTTTGCTATGAAAATGCGAATAGCATCAACATCCACGAAGTTCGGCATATTCGGGAACAAAGTGATTCCATAGATACACAAAGCTAGGATCGTATTGAAGGTACTCCAACTTTTTGCCTCAGCTGCTTTGGTAGCCTCATCTAACAAGAAACTCAAATGATATCCTCGGAAGCCTCCTTTGCTATCAATCCGGTATTCCAATAATGACTTGCTCAAATAAAGAGCAGTTGCTACATCTTTGAAGTCGGGATCAATCTTGGTCCCAAAGAATGGTGCACAGTCTTTCACGGAAACTCTCAGGATGCTCGAATACTCCTCTAATGTAGGTGCCAACACGAAATCAGAAAGTACGAAACATCTAAGCTGTGGATCATAAAACTGTAGCAAGGTGTGCATCCCTCTGAAAGCATAGTCACTGATGGGCTCTATGAAATACAAAATCCAACCGTAATCCTGCTTGAAGACATTCAGAACTTCTGGAGGAGCTAAGGCCTTCACTTTGAGAATTTCTTTCACAACAGGCTGATAAACCTTGTAGGAGATAATACACTTGGTCTTCTTCTTGGGTTCCATGCTCATAGATCAATACCCACAACTGGAATCAAGGATGTAATATGCGGCCTTGCAAATGAATAAACATGCATTAGGAATGCAAGTATGCGGATGATGCGATGCAATGCAATGGCATGTGATCACTGTTGCATATACTGGGCACTTGTTGTACTGCCTTCTGATTTTGCCTGAATACCAACTGTCAAGAATACCAGATCATAAATATGTGTCGAAAGAAAACCCAAGTATCAAGAACAAGGTAGGTTGAAGGTTTAGTTTTCCTGCAAACCTGTAAACCCCTCCCAATCTCACGGGTATGCTACTACGGGTCAACATCACGGACTCTCAAAGCCGAATAACAATAATACGTTCACCATTTCCGAGAAATGGCTCATGACCAAATCAGGGAATCGGTTTGGCATTATGTACTACTCAGGGAGGCCTCAGCTGAATTCCGGAAAAACAAGCATCCCTCATAAGTTCCCGGCTTCAAGCACTGAAGTCGAGAAACAATAGTACATTCATCCCGAAGGGTACAACACTACCGTCATACGACCAGTTGCTTTAACCGGGTTCCTATGGGAGAACAAAGGTCATCCTATGCGATTTCCTAGTGGGCCCTCGGGTGCGAATGGGTTTGCCACGAAATGTGGTCTGCCACTGTCACCACTGGAGAGGGTTGTTTCCACTAAGGTCCTCGATGATCGGTTCCCAGTGTTAGCAGCTAAGGTGGGAACATTCTATGGTCTGCCTAGGCAGTATAGAACATATCCCAAGAGAGCCTGATCTGGGTGTGGGACTCGTGAAAACTACACGTGCTCAAGACCACGCAAGCCACACGACTGCCCACTCTAAATCCTATGTGTGTACTCAAGCCGGGTATTTGGCTTATCTCACAATAATCCCATCCCGCCAAGGAAAACCAGAACAGCCAGTACAGTATATGCCAGTATATGCGACAGTAAAGTAAAGTGCAGAAAGCTGTAAATAAAGCTGTAAAGGAAAGCAATAAACTGTAAATAAAACAGTAAAGCTAAACTAAAGCATAATAGTGAATGAAAAAGCACCCAAAGAAAACAGAAACAGACAAGCGCTAGGATTGACTCTCAAAGGGGAAATCAGAATTTCTAAAAGTCCCCAGCAGAGTCACCAGCTGTCGCTCCCGGGATTTTCATCCTAGTACAAACGCGAAAGTGGCGCGGAAAGGTTAGAGTCGCCAGCCAGACATTTTTATCCCAAAGGAATGGGAAAGGTAATGTTGCATAAACCTAAGGAAGAAGAAAAAGGTCGAGGCCTTGCGAACCAAAGATCTGGATACGGGAGTCGGTTACGAATTGAGAAGGTATTAGCACCCCAATCCGTCCGCCGTACTCGACGGGATCCACGCTTATGAGTCTGTTTTCAAAGGGTGAGAAAATATGCTGTTTGAATGAAAGAATAGCTATCTGAAATGAAATGGACATGAGAAAAGAAATGGGATTGAGAAATGGAAATAAAGGGGGAAAATGTAGGGAAAAAGAAAGATTGTGCTCGAATGGGCCCTACCCCACTGCCTACGTACCTCATCGGGATAAATGAGGATCAGAGACGCCGTAGTTCCTCTAACTAAGGCTTACACTCGTTTGTGGTTTCTAGGATGACGTTGTCATAGCTCTAGCTCAGGTGTTACCGGCTCTGACTCGAGGGTGTTTACCGTATCGCTGTTTGAACTGTCGAGACAAGTCATATTCGTCCGCAAGGAGTATGAGATGAGAAAAGAAGACGCAACTTCTTGGTTTGTTGTCTTTTATAAGAAATGTTTTGAATTTGTGTTTTTTATATGTACAATGCTAAAGACTATGATACATGAGCGAATACTTTCCAAGCTCGCCCCCAATGGAACGTTTGTAAAGCATCCTAGAAGAGTGAAGGAGACCTCCACTAATCATTTCCCGTATAGCTTAAGGCTCGTGGCGCATTGTACACCTTTTCCTTTATTAAGTGTTTTTGATTTTCTTTTAAGACGAGAAGTGAGACTCAAGTTATAAAAGGAAAACTTCTAAGGGAAACTAGACTTACCCTAAGTTAGTTGAATTCATGGATAACCTATGGTTAGTGAGGTTTGAAATATTGAATCTACCTAAAAGATATTAAACTACAAATGAGAATACAAGAGGTTAATGATGAACAATATGGTCCTCCTAAGTCATGGTGGGTAAAAACGTGAATGAAATGTAAATGGGATGAAACAATGGATCGGGTGGGTCGATTGCGTGGTGCTGAGACGCACGACTTATGGTATGAAACATACAAGGCTTGCTTTTGGTTGAATGGAGTGGAACAACGGTAATCGAGGAACCCTATAGTCGCATGCAAATTTATTTATTTATTTGAAAATATACTCGACGTTGGATCGAATATCTTTTATTTATTTCATTTTTTGAGATTTTGGTTTTCTATCGATTTGTTTTATCTTTTCTAACCTAGTTATAAAAACTATACAAGCATACAAGTATTACACTATCACATCACAAAACATACAAAGTATAAAGCACAATTGAGGCATAAAAATATCCAAGTCCGTAAGCCAATCCTTGAAAACATACCTTGCACAAAAAAAACAAATAGTTAGTGAATGACGTGAATCATGAATATGCATAATATGATGAAATGAATTAAAATGCAAAAAATATCAAAAGTCATGGAAAAAATGTGAAATTAAATTCCTAAGGTCTTAAACCTGATTATAACACTATGTTAAAAAATCTTTTAAAAATTCTAATTCTAACTATGGTAAATAGTCACTTAATTCTATGTGAGATTTAATCCTAAATCTATACAAATTTCACTACCAAAACAGTAGAAAAATGGCCTAAAAAATACACCAAAAATATTCTAGGTACTACTATTTGTCCTTTAATCATGGCAAAAAGAATGGGCAAAAAATGTTACATGAAGTGGAAGAAATAAATTGTACAAATTTATGTATCCAAGTGGAAATTCAATATAAGTCAATTAAATTAAAAAATCGAAATTTAATTGGAAAATGCAAAAATTCAGAAAGTGATAATGTGGAAAGTTTCTAAATTGCCTTGATATTCTATCCTAATTTTTGTGGAATTTTATTATTCATTTTTGTATTTTTTACGGAATTAAATAAAAATGGTATGAAAATAGAAATAAAATAGATGTAAAAGAGAGGGGGGGGGGAGAAATAGCAATGATTTTCAGCTATAATAACAACTGGGCCTCGAATGGGGGTGGAAACATCAACTGGGTTTAAGCCCAATTCGCACCAAGCCTGAGGGAGCAAGATATAGGGACGCGGTCAACCATGTTGACTCATTGTGGGCTGTTTGATCAGAGTCTGGTCTAAGTAATTCCATCAGACGGTCCAGAACGAAGATGCAGGATGGTTGTTATGGAATGATACGCATACGAACCAAATTTGGTGGTCCAACCGGTCGGTGACACTTGTCACCGCCGGAATGGACCACCCACTAAACCCTATCTCCTCCATTGACTTGGCGGTGTAAACATGATTAAGAGGATTTAATAATTCTTTCCTATTCTTAACGGCACATTGATGCTGATTTATGAGCATTAACCTCCACTAATAAATAAAATAAACTCCTAAATAACTAAATGAATCTGAACACACTTCATTATTCATAAAACGAAACTCATCTCCTTCATTTTACCCTCTTCCCTCAAACCCTAGAAACGGTGGCGGCGACGGCGGCCTAACCCTTTCCGAAAAATGTTAATCCCTAACACAAACACCTCCTATTTTCTTTCCTCTGTTCAAATCCTACGACTAATCTTCTACGACTTACTCAGACTACAAGATCGGAGCCTCCGGAATCAAGAAGAAAATGAACTTCGAAACAAGAATCAACGTCACATACCTACGATTGAAAACTTATGGACGACGATGCTCGAATCCCAAGCGGCTACGGACGTTCGATCTTCGTTATGGAGGAAGACGGATGAAGATCGTCGAAGCTACGATATCCTCACAGTTTGCTATTCTTCTTCCAAAATCGCGTTTTGCCGTGATTTTGAACTTTCTGTTTCTTGCGTTTCTATGACTATTGTTATGTTGATGATGCTGCAGATATGGGATGTAGTTGCTTTTGTTTGACGAAGGTGATGACCGAAAGTGAGATTGTGTGTGAAGAGGTGTTGATGTTGCTGTGTTGGCGAACGTATTCGATGCTCTGGAAATTGAGGGAGAGTGTTGGGTATTAGCTCAGGAGAATTTGTTAGAGGGTGAAGGAAAGGGTTGAAGATCCACTAGATTCCCTGTGCGAAAAAAAAAAGATTCAAGAATGGTGATGGGTGTTGAGATAATGATTCGGTTGGCAGGTATGATTCTTAATCTTCTCCCTTTCGATTCTTCATCTACTGTTCCTTTAAGATGTTGTTGTTGATAGTTCCGGAATTGAAATCTTGAAGCATTTTGCGATTTGCCGGCATTCGCGGAGTTCGGTCTTGGTTGATGATTGATGAAGATGGAAGTGTGTCAAATATTGGTGGAGATCGAAGAGGGTAGAAGGTGACAATGGTGTGAGAGAATCAGAGGGAATGGCCCGAGGGAGAAGGAAGAAGAAGATTTTATGGAGAAGAGAAAAAAGAGAGAGAGAGCCTCAAGAAGTTGATCCATAGATCTTCTTATAGAGGTGAGTTTTTTGTTACTAAGTTTCTGTTGAATTGGAAAGTCGGTTATAAATTCTGTTTGGTTGTTAGATCTTCGGTTAGGAATTGTTGTGAGTTTGTTAGAAAACAGTTAGGAGTTGGTTGAATTAGTTATGAAATTGTTAGGAAATTTGAGAATTCCGTTATACGATTTTCTTTTTAGGGGTTTTCGGATTTCAGTTAATGATTTGCAACTGTCCTTTTATCTTGAACTCCTTCTGAACTTCTCATTGCAGGTTTTATATTATGGATTTCCCTGCTTGAGTATTCCTCCTAATGCCCGCGATAGTCCGTATCATATTCTTGGATGGCAGCACGTTGTGGCGGAACTTTGAATGTAACGATGTGCAGCCTCAGTCCAATGATTCAATGAGAGAATTGTTTTGACAGTTTGTTGATGGTGCAGTGAAACGGAACTTGAAACTCAGGTGCTCATTCCATCATTCCCCCTTTTTCGGTTTCCCACTTTATGCTTTTGTTCTTACAATTAGAATTGACTCAAGAATGGCTTATTGTAACAGGATTTTGCTGCTGTGGTTTGAATGATAATTTGCAAGTTACAATGGCGATAGTAAATTGAAGATTGATTGTCTCCGAGTTCATTCTGCTGCGATCTACTGTTAACTGTTACTCTTTATGCAGGCACCCGATAATCTGATGAATAAGGATTGAGGAAGATAAAGGTGAAGGTAATCGAATTCTGATCAGAGAAAGAAGGCTTCAGATTGATAACTACTAATCAAAGGTTGAAGAGAGGAGTTTCTACTGTTTTTTTTTGTGTTGCGAAATAACCGTAGGAAGCTCTGAGAGGAATCCCCTGTTGAAGAATTCTCATTTTCTTTATGTTGCTTAATTATTCTTCTTAGACTTCTCTGATACAAATCTTCTTCACAAAAGAAATTATGTAACTGAGTTTTATCAATTAGTTGTAACTGATATTTGCATGAATTGAGCAAAAGGAATTTTCCTTGAGATTTCCTTTAGTTTTCATTCCCTGACTTTTATTTCTATTATGATTGCAGCCCCTATATTAGATACCTTTGATGTATTTTTGTTTATCATTTGAAAAACTTGATACAACTTCCATTAGCTATTCTCCAGCCCCTTTTTTTTTGTAACAAATGAGGTATGATAATGGGTTTAAGAAACTTGAGCAAAGGGTAATACCAAACAAATTAATAAGTCTTTAATATGAAATAAAAAGAATGACCAGGGCTAACTCGCAATTTTAGGGAGAAAATGGAATTAATTAAAAAAAAATGTGATTTAACTTAGACTAAACAGATAATGGATATGATTCATGAAAAAGACATGATTTTAAAACGAGATTGCCATTTGAATAGCAGAAAATGAACAAAAGAAAAGGTATGAGTTTGAGATGGGCTTAAAAAAAATGGTAAGAAAAATGGTTTTTTGAATTGGATATGATGTCTCCCAAACAAACTGCAATCATATACTTTATATCCTTAATCTATCTTAATTGAAAACTCAATTCTTAAGATTTCCATAGAATGAATCCTTAGCAATTTGCAAACACAAACAAAATGATTTGATCACCCTGAATCCTTTAAAGATGATAGGCCTCGCGACCTGAAATGAAGCCCAAGCTCATTGAGATAGGGAACCCTAATATTCTTGCCCTGGAGTATGCACCAACGAAAAAGTGCCCTGAAAAGATGAAAAGGGCCAAAGCCCCTAATCAAGGCTTTCTCGTATGAATTACTGATGGCCTTAAACACTTGATCCCTTCTTGATGAATATCGAAGAAGATAATCTTGACATTTGGTGAACCTTGACAAGAAGATGCTCCCCATGATATGAGCTCATTCCTGAGTGTAATATTCAGATAGACCACCTCTGAATACAAACATTCAGGTCATCAGCAAGTGCTTCAATCTCATGTCCTAGGAACTTAGAATAAAATGCATAATAATGTGAACCATAAGCCAGTCAAGGAAATAAATAAGAGGGCAAATTTTGGGGTGTTACATAGGTTAATGATCTTAATCCTACACCATCATGGCAATTAAGTTGAGATGTTTATCTCATACTTAAGGTATTCTCATTATCCCTAATCTAAGGGAGGATATGATGAGTTTACTAAACCTTGGTTTAGGCTTAAGCTCATTAACTTATGACAAACACCAAGAAACCAATAAAAGATTGAAAACACAAAAAAACAAACAATAATCGTCTCCTTCGGGATTCTTTTCTCATCATCTTCACTCACAAATGAGAAATCGCTTCTTCCGTCTAATGCAAGACAGTTAGCACTCGAGCCAGACGAGTCATACACTTGAGCATAGAAAAGCAAGCAGTTCATCAGTCAATTTATCTTTCAGTCTCTTTGAGTCGAACTATGGTGTTCTGACTTCCTCATTGCACGAGAAGATATGTAGGCATAACTTAACTATTATCGAACAAAAGTCTCTATCTCTTTCCCCCTCTTCCAGCATTATCCTTTAAAGCCTCATTCCTGAGCACCTCACTTCATTTTCTTGCACTGACACTTGTATATTCTTTTCCAGCTTTTGCACACAGATAGCACAAACACTACCCCTTTAAACACAAACTTTCAAGCGTGGATCTCGTCGAGTACGACGGACAATCTGGGTGCTAATACCTTCCCAGGTTGTAACCAACCCCTTTCTCAGTTTCTCTGGTTCGCAACCGTCTTATCCATCTTTTCCTAGGTTTATGCAGCATTACCTTTTCCTTCGGGATAAAAATGCCTAGCTGGCGACTCTATTCATCTTCACTTTCATTTTCTCTTTTCGCCGACCGTTCGCGTCTGACCAGGTGTCTTTTCGGGGGAGCGACACTTTCCAGAAGCATCAAGGGGTTCATTGGAGTGGAAAAGCACCAAGGAGGTGGCCAAAAAGCTCCAGATAGCAAAGCTTCATCTCAGGTATACCTCAAGAACATTTTTTCCAGAACTTTGATTTCTTGTTATAGAATGATTCTATGAGTTTCACTGATCATCCTGATATGTTTGAAATTGAAAATGGTTGAGAAATAAGCATTTCATGATCTCTGAAAGTTTTTTGACCTAGAATTGATTTGCTTCGATTCTCTCTTTTGATGTGTTATAAATGAATTTTGTTTGGGGATTTAGGTTCAGTGATGTATGGGGATCATTTATGGGCAGAAAAATTAGGTTTTAGAAGCTTGAGTAGAGAGATAGCATTTTTGCTCGCCGGAGAAGATGACCGGAACACTGTTCCGGTCATCTGAAAGTTGTTAGGGTTATTGACGTGTAATTAGTGAAGTTTGAATGTGAGCCCTCAGATCCTGCTTCCCGCGCGTGTTTCAGTGGTCCAGATCATTTCATTTGCCCTAATCCAGTTTAATTAGTTATTTTTAATTAATTAAGTCAGGATTAATCCCAGCCATTGGATAACACGCTGGTCAACCCCATTTCCCCCAGTTTGAATTTGGACCCTCAGATTGACATACTTCCCCTTTTATTTGATTTTTATTTCATTTCTTTGTATTTTATTTCACATAATTATTAAAAATACCAAAAACCTTTCAAAAAATATTTCCTTTTGCATTTTTGTTTCAAATATATTTCTTAATCAGAAAATTATTTTTATTTTATTTTTTGCATTAAAAAAGTATTTTTAAATCATTTAAATGTTTTATTTAATTAATTAATTCATTTTAATCAATTAAAAATACATTTAAGTATTTAAAAATTACCAAAAAAGTCAGAGAGTATCCTTAGGCATTTAGAAACATTTACAAACTCACCTTACAAATTTCTTTTTGGTTTTGATCATACTTTGAGATTTTTCATTGAATTAGGGTTCCTAAAATGACCTATTTTCTAACCCTAACTTCAAAAATTCATAACTTTTAAACTAAGTTGAGTTTGTGAATGGTTCTTTTGCATTGTTCTATGCATGTCTTCTAGCATCCAAAAACATTTTGTTTTCATTTTTACCTTGCATTTTCAAATTGTTTGGCATTTTACATTGAAGATCACCCAAAAACCCTAGCAAACTTAGAAAATCCATAACTTCTTCTAGGTTTAGCTTCTGACCTCCCCCTTTGGATTGTAACCTAGTATATTTTTAGGGTTCCTTTGAGTGAATTTTCAAATTTTTGTCTTGTGCATTGTTTCTATTTTGCTCATGTGCATCCCATACATTCTTAAAACCCTAATTTTACATGTTCATTTTCATTCATCTTGCATATGCTTCCATACATGAACTTGCCATGAAATTTCATGCCTTCATATGTCATCTTAGACATCTTAGGACATGTTAGAATCATGCTTGATCATTTATTCTTTCATTTGCCATGATTTTCCTTCATTTTATTTCATTAACTTTCATGAACTTTCAAACCTCAAAGCCTGCTTACATGACATCTCATCTTTGTAGGATCATTCATATGCACTTTGTATGCCTTTGCATTATCTTACATGACATTAAAATTGCATAAACACTTCTGACTTTGGTCATTTCATTTCATCTCATCTCATTTCATTTCATTTCTTTATGCCTTGAACTTTATGCATTCATGCTAACATTTTCAGGTGGTAAGTTACTTTGAGAAGTGGATTTGCCTTCACTTCTCATTTCTCTTTATATCTTTCATTTGTATCTTGCTGGTTTTTAAGTGAACTTGTTCATTTGTGTTCCATTTCTCTCACTTTCTTTCTTTAAGTTACTTATCTTCTTCAATGAAGTAAGTAACTTATTTCTTCTGCTTCTTCCTCCTTTCATCTGCTTCTTCCATTGGTGGCTTCCTTGAAGATCTCTCTCTTAATCCTCATGAACCATAGGATATCCAAGCATGATAATAACTAGGGTTGTGATTAGTCCCCCCTTAGATTTTACCTTTGAGTCCCCTTGAGTCCCTCTTCTCATCTTCATAATCAGAGACTAAACTCTTAAAGTTTTAAGACTTTGGAATTAGGGATATGCCTAAATCCTTCTCTTAGGATGGAGTGTATAACTTTAATCCTAAGTGTTAAACCTTTAATTTGTTTAAAACTCTTAATCAAATCATCTTAATAATCACTAAGACTTCATCTTGTAACTTGGGCCTTACATTAGGATTCTAATTCTTCCTTTATGGTTAAGAAGGACTAACCCTAGTGTTTAATGGACAAGTCCCCCTCAAGTTGTCTTACAAACCATAAAACTCTCTTCTTAATCTCATCCCTTAATTAAAATACACTTAATAAAGGCTTTGTTATATAATGAATTTAATCCCCAACCATGGATTAAGTTGAGGTATCTTCCTCAGCTTAAGTGCTCTCATCTATTATCCTTCTATTAGAATGGTGTAATGAGCCCACTAATCTGTGATTAGAGATTAAACTCATTACTTAACACTAAACAAAAACCCAAAAAACACCTAAATAATCACAAGTAGGTTAATAATCTTAATCCTACATCATCATGGTAATTAAGTTGAGATGCTTATCTCATACTTAAGTATTCTCATTATCCCTAATCAGGGAGGATATAATGAGTTTACAAGCCTTTGATTTAGGCTTAAGCTCATCAACTTATGCAAAATACCAAAAACAATAACAAAACTGAAAACACAAAAACAAACAATAATCGTTTCCTCCGGGATTCTTTTCTCATCACACTCATTCATAACTGAGAACTTGTTTCTTCCGTCTAATGCAATACAGTTAACACTCGAGCCAGACGAGTCATACCCTTGAGCATAGGCAAGAAAGCAGTTCACAGTCAATTTATCTTTCAGTCTCTTTGAGTCGAACTACGGTGTTCTGACTTCCTCATTGCACGAGAGGATACGTTGGCATAACTTAACTGTTATCGAACAAAAGTCTCTTTGTATCCCCCCCTTTCAACATTCTCTTTTAAGCCTCAGTTCCTGAGCAATTCACCCTTCTGCACTGACACTTGTATATTCTTTTCCAGCTTTTGCACACAGATAGCACATACACCTACCCCTTTTAAACACAATCTTTTAAGCGTGGATCCCGTCGAGTACGACGGACGATCTGGGTACTAATACCTTCCCAGGTCGTAACCAACCCCCTTTCTCAGTTTCTCTGGTTCGCAATCGTCTTATCCATATCTTTCTAGGTTTATGCAGCATTACCTTTCCTTCGGGATAAAAATGCCTAGCTGGCGACTCTATTCACCTTCACTTCATTTTCTCCTTTCGCTGACCGTTCGCGTCTGTACCCTATCTGACCCGGTGTCTTTTCGGGGGAGCGACAACTTTGTCTTCTGTTGTGGACTTTTGAGATCTTCAGATCTAGTTCTTAGACTTTTGTATTCTTTTGAACATCTTGTATAATTTATAGCCTTGTTTTAGTACCTTATGTTGTAGTGGTTATACTTATGCAATGTGTTGCTAAGAACTTGTGTATTTCAATACCAAACTTGATTTTTATATATGAAAAATATGCTTTGAAGTATGTCTTTTATATATGGGTATTACAGTTGGTATTAGAGCAGGTTGTATCCTCGACCTAGCCTTGGAATATTATAAGTGTTTCCTTTCTGTTCATACACGTAATATCATTGTAGGACTAAATGTTATGTTTATGGTATTAAGCCTGATCAACTTAATCTTGTTTTGATGACATTTAGGGATATATCTGGTAGGCGTGGATCACGTGGTCGTCCTAGTGTCACTCCTCCTAGTAACGATCGAACGGGTGGTGACGGGAATGCTCCTATGTTACAATTCATGCAACAGATGCAGCAGCAGCAACATCAATTCATGCAGGAAATGATGCACAAAATGAATGGGGGTCTTCATCCTCATGTGGTTGCTCCTGGAGCTGGTGGTGAAACCTTCCGGGATTTCTTCCGCATGAATCCCCAGGAGTTCCAAGGTTTTTTGGACCCAGTGAAGGCACATGAGTGGTGTCGCTCCCAAAGATTTGCATCCTGGTACAAGCGCGAACGGTCGGTGAAAGGAGAAATGAAAATGAACTGAATAGAGTCGCCAGCTAGGCATTTTTATCCCGAAGGAAAGGTAATGATGCGTAAACCTAGAAAGAGATGGATAAGACGGTTGCGAACCAGAGAAACTGAGAAAGGGGGTTGGTTACAACCTGGGAAGGTATTAGCACCTAGATTTTCTGTCGTACTAGACGGGATCCACACTTACAAGATTGTGTTTAAAGGGGTAGTGTATGTGCTATCTGTGTGCAAAAGCTAAGAAATAAATATACAGGTGTCAGTGAAAAAGGGTGAATGCTCAGGAACTGAGGCTTTAGAAATAATGTTGAAAGAGAGGGAAGACACTGAGACTTTTGTTCGATAACAGTTAAGTTATGCCTACGTATCCTCCCGTGAAATGAGGAAGTCAGAACACCGTAGTTCGACTCAAAGAGACTGAAAGATAAATTGACTGTGAACTGCTTACTTGCATATGCTCAAGTGTATGACTCGTCTGGCTCAAGTGCTAACTATCTTGCATTAGACGGAAGAAGCAAGTTCGCGTTTGTGAATGAGTGTGATGAGAAAAGAATCCCGGAGGAGACGATTATTGTTTGTTTTTTGTGTTTTCAGTTTTTTTTATTGTTTTTGGTGTTTTGCACAAGTTAATGAGCTTAAGCCTAAATCACGGGCTTGTAAACTCATTATATCCTCCCTGATTAGGGATAATGAGCCTACTTAAGTATGAGATAAGCATCTCAACTTAACTACCATGATGATGTAGGATTAAGATCATTAACCTACTTGTAATTATTTAGATGTTTTTGGGTTTTTGTTTAGTGTTAAGTAATGAGTTTAATCTCTGATCACAGATTAGTGAACTCATTACACCATCCTAATAGAAGGATAATAGATGAGAACACTTAAGCTGAGGAAGATACCTAAACTTAATCAATGGTTAGGGATTAGATTCATTATATAACAATCCTTTATTAAATGGATTTTAATTAAGGGATGAGATTAAGAAGTGAATTTTATGGTTCGTAAGACAACTTGAGGAGGACTTGTCCATTAAACACTAGGGTTAGTCCCTCTTAACCATAAGGAAGAGATAGAACCCTAATGTAAGGCCAAAGTTACAAGATAAAGTCTTAATGCTTATTAATGTAATTTGATTAAAAGGTTTAAACAAATTAAAGGTTTAACACTTAGGATTAAAGTTATATACTCCATCCTAAGAGAAGGATGTAGGCATAACCCTAATTCCAAAGTCCTAAAACTTTAAGAGTTTAGTCTCTGATTATTGAGATGAGAAGAGAGAATCAAGGAGAATCAAAGGTAAAAGACTAAGGGGGACTATACACAACCCTAAAAGTTATCATTCTTGGATATCCTATGGTTTGTTAGGCTTAAGAGAAAGGATCTTCAAGGCCACCAATGGAAGAAGCAGATGAAAAGAGAAGGAGCAAGAAGAACAAGTTACTTACTTCCTGAAGAAGATAAGTAACTTAAAGAAAGAAAGTAAGAAGGATGGAACATAAGTGAATTTGATTCACTTCAAAGACATGTAAATATGCATATGAATGAGATAAGAAGAGGTGGGAGGTGAAGGCAAATCCACCTCCCAGATAACTTACCAAAAGCTCCTGAAAATGTTAGTATGAATGCATAAGACATAAAGCATGAAGAAATGAATTGAAAGTAGAAGCAAAGACCAAAGTCAGAAGTTATTATGCAATGCAAATGGCATATGAGATGATGCAAAGTCATACAATATGCATATGAATTAGCATAAAAGGATGAGATGCAATGGAAGCATGTTTAGAAACATGAAAACACATGAATGTCCATGAAATGTAATTAATGCAAGACATGGAAAATGAATGAAGAAATGATCAAGAAATGTTATAACATGTCCTACGATATCTAAGATTTCATATGAATGCTTGAAATGTCATGGCAAGCTCACATGATGATGATATGCAAAGGTGAATGCAAATGAACATGAGAAATTTGGGTTTTATGAATGTATAAGATGCAAATGACCAAGACAGAAGTGAATTTTTGCCTCCCACCTCAAGTTCTACATATTTTCAAAACCATGGTTAGGCAGAAGTGAATTCACTTTTGCATTTTTGATCCAAATATTTTTCTGATCAAGAATTCCCTTTTGCATTTTTGATCCAAATATTTTTCTCAACCCAAAAATTATTTTAATTTTATTTTTTGCATTAAAAACGTATTTTTAAAATATTTAAATGTTATTTTTAATTAATTAATGGATTTTAATTAATTAAAAATACATTTAGGTTTCTAAAAATCACCAAAAAAAATCATGAACCATTCCAATACATTTAGAAACATTTTCAAACTTTTCATAAAAATTTCTTTTTAGGTTTGATCATAATTTCACAATTTTCTTTGAATTAGGGTTCTTTAAAATCACATTTTTTAACCCTAATTTGAAAAATTCATTTCTGCCTAACCATGAAGAATTTTTGCCATGTAAATATGCAAATTCATTTCTGCCTAACCATGAAAAATCACCATATGCGCGCTAAGCAAGATCCTACGGCCTACATTGAAACTAGCAAGATTAAACCCTAATCAAACCCTAATGACATTCAGGTGACCTGAGCTAGCTCCGGTCATCTTCTCCGGCGAGACACTCAACTCAACTTCTTCCCTAGGTCAAATTAAACCCTCTAAAGCTCCAGAAATGATCCTCTAACCCCCTAAGCAAGAATCCATCATCAAATAACATTTATATTTCATCAAAAACAAGAATCGAAGCAAACAAGATTTTCGGGCAAACTTTCAGAGAGTTCATACATTCTCAAATCTCAACCATTTTCAAAAGTAAAGACATCAGCATGATCAGGGAAGCATGTAGAATCATTTAAGAACTTAAAAGAAGGTTTATAGAAAAATTGTTCTTGAGGTATACCTAAGTTGAAGCTTTTCAGTTTAGAGCTTTCTGGAATTTTCTTTGATGCAAACCAACCCCAATGAGCTCCCTGATGATGTTGTAATGCTTAGAACATGTTTGTGATGGCTATTTTGAGGTGTATGGTTCTGGTTTTGCAGAAATCGTGTTTTTGATTTTGGAGGTTTCAGGCCATTTTGAGGGTTGTTTTATGTTATATGAGTGATTTGAAGATGATTGGTGAAGTTTGTTTTGAAGTTTGATGGTTGTGTTTTGAGTTTCGAAGAGAGGAAGATTTTTTGTGATTTTATGAAATCTGAGTTGTGGGAGCTTGTAGGCTTGGTTCTTGTGTCAAATGAGCTCTATAATCTTGGTTTGTAATGTCTTGATTGGTCAGAGAGTGGTTAGTGGCACAACTTGATTGGTATGGGAGGTTTTGCAAAAAAGTCAAATTTGTGTACTTGAGGTATGGGCATGGTGCAAAGCTGTTTCAAGGGGTGTCTTGGCCTCAACAGAGTTTTTGGATGGCCCTTGGATCAATAGAGTGCAGCTGGAAGGCTTGGATGAAGAGATATCATGTGTTTTGCAAATTTGTGAGTTTTGGCCCCTTTGAGATTTCTTGTGAATCAAGACATGAAAATGCCAAATTCTTGGGCCAATTCTGGTTTAGGAATGTTTTATTGACATGATATGAAGTTTTTGTGCACATTAGAGGTCACTTAGAAGCTTGAAATGCCAATATGCAAAAATCCCTCTTTGACATGAACTTGAAAATTATGTGATTTTTGCCAACTTCGAAAGGCCATATCTTGAGTTCTAGGATGAATCAAGACATGTTCTTGTACTTTTTGAAAAGGGAAAGACCTAATCTACAACTTTTATGTCCAAGAATTTTTCATTTGAAGCATTTTTGGTCATGAAAGAGGAGGTTGAAAATCTTTCCCAAAATGGAAAGTTTCCATTACAAGTCATTTCCAAAAATGGCAAGTTTGCAATTGGCTCAAAATTCTTCAACTTTGTGAACTTCCAACCACTTCTAAGATCAAATAAAGATCATAGAACTTTAATTTGATGAAAATTATCCTTTGGTACCCTTGTTGGGGCCTCAGATGCCCTGATTTTGACTTAACTTGCTCAAGAAGTTACCCAATGATTAGATGACTTCCACAATGAATTTCTTCACCAAACTTGGTACACATGATCCTTATAACATATTAAGAACATTAGAAACAAGAATGACCAAACAATTTGGAGTTAAAGCCTCTGAAACCAAAACCCTAATTTTGGTCATCTGTGTAGGAAAACCCTAGCTCTACTTCCATGCCTTTGCCATTCTTTGTGATCTATTGACTTTCATGAACTTTGGGGAGCATATTATGATTATAGAACACACATGGACCCTATTGGAAATCATCAAGACCATTGGGATGGCTCAAATTGATTCTTGGATTGCTCAGATCACAAACCCTATATGCAGATGAAATGGAATTATGTAGATGAAACAAATATGCAATATGAGATGTAATACTTATGTAAATGAAAAAATGAAAGATCACAAGACATAGTGTGAGAGAAAGTTAGGGAAGATTTGGAGTGTTTACATTAAGTAATGAGTTTAATCTCTGATCACAGATTAGTGAACTGATTACACCATCCTAATAGAAGGATAATAGATGAGAACACTTAAGTTGGGGAAGATACCTCAACTTAATCTATGGTTAGGGATTAAATTCATTATATAACAAGCCTTTATTAAATGGATTTTAATTAAGGTATGAGATTAAGAAGTGGATTTTATGGTTTGTAAGACAACTTGAGGAGGACTTGTCCATTAAACACTAGGGTTAGTCCCTCTTAACCATAAGGAAGAGATAGAACCCTAATGTAAGGCCCAAGTTACAATATAAAGTCTTAATGGTTATTAATTTAATTTGATTAAGAGGTTTAAAAAAATTAAAGGTTTGACACTTAGGATTAAAGTTATACACTCCATCCTAAGAGAAGAATGCAGGCATAACCCTAATTCCAAAGTCCTAAAACTTTAAGAGTTTAGTCTCTGATTATTGAGATGAGAAGAGAGACTCGAGGAGACTCAAAGGTAAAAGACTAAGGGGACTATACACAACCCTAAAAGTTATCATCTTGGATATCCTATGGTTGGTTAGGATTAAGAGAAAGGATCTTCAAGACCACCAATGGAAGAAGCAGATGAAAAGAGAAGGAGCAAGAAGAACAAGTTACTTAATTCCTGAAGAAGATAAGTAACTTAAAGAAAGAAAGTAAGAAGGATGGAACATAAGTGAATTAGATTAACTTCAAAGACATGTAAATATGCATATGAATGAGATAAGAAGAGGTTGGAGGTGAAGGCAAATCCACCTCCCAGATAACTTACCAAAAGCTCTTGAAAATGTTAGTATGAATGCATAAGACATAAAGCATGAAGAAATGAATTGAAAGGAGATGCAAAGACCAAAGTCAGAAGTGATTATGCAATGCAAATTCCATATGAGATGATGCAAAGTCATACAATATGTATATGAATGAGCATACAAGGATGAGATGCAATGGAAGCATGTTTAGAAACATGAAAACACATGAATGTCCATGAAATGTAATGAATGAAAGATATGGAAAATGAATGAAGAAATGATCAAGAAATGTTCTAACATGTCCTAAGATGTCATATGAATGTTTGAAATGTCATGGAAAGCTCACATGATGATGATATGCAAAGGTGAATGCAAATGAACATGAGAAATTAGGGTTTTATGAATGTATAAGATGCAAATGATCAAGACAGAAGCATACAACATGATAAAAAATTGAAATCAAGCTCAATCAAACCCTAAACCCATACAAAGTCAAACCCCAAAGGAGAAGGTCAGAAGCTAATCCTATTGAAAGTTATGATTTTTCTAAGTTTGTTAGGGTTTTTGGATAATTCTTAAGGGAAAATGCAAATCAAATTGAAAATGCAAGATAAATTCATGAGGAAACTAACCTAGAAACTACATGCAATAAGTGAAACAATGCAAAAATAATCAAGTTCAAATTCTTCATGGTTAGGCAGAAATGAAAATTTCAAATTAGGGTTAAAAAATGTGATTTTAAAGAACCCTAATTCAAAGAAAATTGTGAAATTATGATCAAACCTAAAAAGAAATTTGTATGAAAAGTTTGAAAATGTTTCTAAATGTATTGGAATGGTTCATGATTTTTTTTGGTGATTTTTAGAAACCTAAATGTATTTTTAATTAATTAAAATCCATTACTAAATTAAAAATAACATTTAAATATTTTAAAAATACGTTTTTAATGCAAAAAATAAAATTAAAATAATTTTTGGGTTGAGAAAAATATTTGGATCAAAAATGCAAAAGATCAAATTTTTGTGATGTTTTTAACTATTTTAAATAAATTATGCAAAAGAAATGAATAAAAGTGAATTAAAAATGAAATAAAGGGAAAGTATGCACATCTGGTGGCCAGGATTTAAACTGGGAGAGAGACCATTGACTGCGCACGTTTTTGTTTGGCTAGGATTCATTCTGGCAAAATTTAAACTAAACCTAATTAATTAAACTAATTAAAAATTAGGGTTTTAAGTGAACTAATCCTAGCCCTCCATTCACGCGCTAAACCTAATTAAACGGACCACATTTAAACTGACCCCTAAACCCTAATAAAAACCCTAATAATTCTCAGGTGACCGGATCTTGCTTCGGTCATCTTCTCTGGCAAGACATTCAACCTAACTTCCTCCCTAGGCTAAATCAATCCCTCTAAAGCTCCAAAAATGATCCTCTAACATCCCTAAGCATGAATCCAACATCAAATAACATTTATCACTCAAGAACAACATGATTCGAAGCAAAATGGAAAAACATTCAAAACTTTTAGAAGTTCAATACATGCTTGATTCTTAACCATTTTCAAAAGTAAACATATCAGGATGATTAGTACATCATGTAGAAGCATTTAAGAACTTAAAATAGGAGTTCTGGAAAAATTGTTCTTCATGGTTACCTGAGATGAAGCTTTCAATTCCTGAGCTTTCTGGCCTCTTTATTGGTTCAAACCAACCCCAATGATCTCCCTGATGATGTTGCAATGCTTGGAACAAGTTTGTATGGCTTGGTTTATGAGTTTCAGTTCCTCTGCACCAAGAATCGTGTTTTGGTTTGGCTGTGTTTTAGGGCTTTTCAGATGGTGGTTTGTGTTTTATGAGTGATTTGAAGATGATTGGTGAAGTTTATTTTGAAGTTTGATGGCTGGTTTTTGAGATTCTAAGAGATGAAGCTCTATGGTGATTTTTGGGATTCTGAGTTATGAGAGCTTGCAGGCTTGTGTGTTATCTCTTTTGTGTTCCTTAGGGTTTGTATAAACCAATAGGAGTGATCAGAAGAGTTGGTGTGGCCTAGTGTGATTGGTATGGGCAAGTTGCAAAAAAGTCAAATTTGTGTACTTGGAGGTATGGGCCATTACAGGAGCTGCTCAATAGGGTGTTTGGCCTCAGCAAGATTCATGGAGTGCCATAGAATTGGTTTGATGCAGCTGGCACAAGTGGATGGAAGGATCCAAGGCATTTTGCAAAGTTTGTGAGTTTTGGCCCTTTTGAGATTTCTTAAAGATCAAGTCATGAAAACCATGCAAACTTGGGCCAATTCTTATCTTTGGAAGTTGCCTTGAAATGTTATGATGCATAGAAGTTGATTAGAGGTCATGAAAAGGCTTGGCAAGTGAAATTGCAAAATTCCCTCTTTGGCATGAACTTGAAAATTATAGGATTTTTGCCAACTTTGAAAGGCCATATCTTGAGTTCTAGGATGAATCAAGACATGTTCTAGTAATTTTTTAAAAGGGAAATACCTAACCTACAACTTTCATTTCTAATAATTTTTAATTTGAAGCATTTTTGGTCATGAAAGAGGAGGTTGAAACTCTTTCCCAAAATGGAAAGTTTCCATTACAAGTCATTTCCAAAAATGGCAAGTTTGCATTTGGCTCAAAATTCTTCAACTTTGTGAACTTCCAACCACTTATAAGATCAAATAAAGATCATAGAACCTCAAAATGATGAATTTGACCCTTTGGTACCCTTGTTGGGGGCCTCAGATGCCCTGATTTTGACTTTACTTGCTCAAGAAGTTACCCAATGATCAGATGACTTCCACAATGAATTTCTTCATAAAACTTGGTACACATGATCCTTATAACATATTAAGAACATTAGAAACAAGAATGACCAAAAAAATTGGAGTTAAAGCCTCTGAAACCAAAACCCTAATTTTGGTCATCTGTGTAGGAAAACCCTAGCTCTGCTTCCATGCCTTTGTCATTCTTTGTGATCTCTTGACTTTCATGAACTTTGGGGAGCATATTATGATTATAGAACACACATGGACCCGATTGGAAAGCTTCAAGACCTTGTGGATGGATCAGATTGATTCTTGGATTGCTCAGATCACAAACCCTAGATGCAGATGAAAATGGAATTATGCAGTGAACCAAATATGCAATAAGAGATGTAATGCTTATGCAAAAAATGAAAGATCACAAGCCATGTTGTGAGAAAAAAGTGAGGGAAATTTTGGGGTGTTTACAGATGCCCCTATTCAAGCATGAGTTAGCTGTGCAGGATGTAAGCGCCTGGCTTAATAGACAAACAAGATAACTTGTGGTTGAATACCAAAGACAGTCCGAAATTTGCACTCGCTGGGTAGAAGAAGAAAAGGGATATAAATGGTAAAAGGTAGTATAGTATGATTATCAAATGAAAACAATGGAGAACGACCATCGAGAGGAGGATGACTACTGGGGATAACGCGGTAAGCAAAGCAATGACGGGGACGGTCGACAAGCTAGGGAAATAAAGAGATCACGATGGGGACGGCCATCGGGTAATAAAATAAAATTCTCTGGGGGTTAAATAAATGAGGAAAACATTGACGGGGACGACCATCAGGCTTGGAAAGTAAAGTAAACAACGATGGGGACGGCCATCGGGTAAAAGAATAAATGAAATAATGATGAGGGACAGTCATCAAAGGTGAAGGACGATCACCTAGCAGGGGACGACTGCTAAAAAACATCACGACATAGGACGAATGTCAGACAGAAGGTTCCAATAATGGATATTCCACTAGGGAAAAGCATGAGGGATGGTTATCCGAAGGTGAAGGACGATCACCTGGCAGGGGACGGCTGCCGAAAGTACCACGACATAGGACGAATGTTGGATAGAAGAAAGTTGTTTTGTTTACGACTTACTGGGGAATGGTAAACACGGACGAGTGCTTACGCCTTAGAAGAATAAAAGATATAAGTGTTTGACAGTGTGTATAGATTAAAGATGCGGACGGGCATCCTTAGAACCACGATACGGACGAGTATCGGTAGAAACAAACGCTGACACGTGTTTAAGGATGATGATACGGACGAGTATCAATCGGTTAAGCAAGGAACACAAACGAGTGTTAATCTGCTGAGGGAGGTAATATATACAAGATACGGTCGAGTATCAAAGACTTCTATATAAGTATGAGTGTTGATCTATTGGTGAAGTATGTGCAACACACGAACGAGTGTCGAAAGATTGGACAAGAGACACGGACGCGTGTTTGACTTTCTTGGGAAGTATGACACGAACGAATGTTAAAAAGAATATGTACAAGTTATGAATACATATCTGTATTTGAGAGTGCATAAGGTATTCTGGCGACCTGCGGGGGATAAGATGACACGGGCGAGTGTCGAAAAGAGCATGTATAAATACAAACAGGCATCTGTGTCTTGAGAGTGCAAAGGTGATGCTTTGGCTTTTACCTGTAGGGGATATGAGTTTTGTATATTGTTGATGAAATGATGATGGTATTTGCAGGTGACTGGCTCGAACCTGGCCCGTGATCATGAAAATGTTTGATTTTTGTCGTAATGCTCCGTATTAGACGGAATGCAGCGCTTATTTCGGTGAATATGATGTGAATTATATGATTATGCAAATGAGAGAACTGATCCGAGACTCGGATCCTGTAGGGATGAAGATCTCTGGCTGATCAGCTGGGTTTTCAATCCATCGGGATACCCATTTTTGCCTGAGCTGTCCAATGCGGCTTTTCAACTTAGCGGGTGTACATTTTTTTGATTTTTTCCCTTATTTTTGCCCGAGTCTTTTATTTTGTTTTTGACTCGCCGGGATGCCCTATTTTTCCTGGACTTATATTCTGTTTTTATGTCCAGCGGGTCATTTTATGCGAAGTATTTTTTAACTGCATCTGAATTTGTCGCTCCCCCGAAAAGACACCTAGGTCAGATAGGGTACAGACGCGAACGGTCGGCGAAAAGAGAAAAGAAATGAACTGAATAGAGTCTCCAGCTAGGCATTTTTATCCCGAAGGAAAGGTAATGCTGCATAAACCTAGAAAGATATGGATAAGGAGGTCGCGAACCAGAGAAACTAAGAAAGGGGGTTGGTTACAATTTGGGAAGGTATTAGCACCCAGATTGTCTGTCATACTCGACAGGATCCACGCTTAAAAGATTGTGTTTAAAGGGGTAAGTGTATGTGCTATCTGTGTGCAAAAAGCTGAGAAAAGAGTATACAAGTGTCAGTGCAAAAGGGGTGAATGCTCAGTGTCGCTCCCCGGATTTCCATCCTGGTACAAACGAGAAAGTGGCGCGAAAAAGAATAGAGTCGCCAGCCAGGCATTTTTATCCCGAAAGAACGATAATGGTAATGCTGCACAAACTAGAAGAAAAGTAAAGGAAGGACATTGGTCCTGCGAACCAAAGAGACTAAGTTTGGGAGTCAGTTACGACCTGGGAAGGTATTAGCACCCAGATCGTCCGCCGTACCCGACAGGATCCACGCTTGCAAAGAAATCTGTTTCAAAGGGTGAAGAAATAAAAGCTGTTGCGAAGAAAATAAACTGAACTGGATAAAAGAAACGAAAAGGGAACTGAAAAAGAAATTGAAAAGGAAAAATTTAGGGTAAATAAAGATTGTGCTCGAACGGGCCCTACCCCGCTGCCTACGTACCTCATCGGGAAAATGAGGATCAAAGTCGCCGTAGTTCCCCTAACTAGGGGGGAAAAAGACTGCTTGTGTCTTAAGGCTTGAATTGCCTATGTTAATGCTCAGGTGTTGCAGGCTCGGACGACGAGTGCGTAACCGTCTTGCAAAATGACAAGTAGGAGCAAGTTCGCATACGGAGCGAAGGAGATGAGAAAAGAATTCCCGAAGGAAAGACGCTTATTGCTTGTTTGTGTTTTTTTAGAAGCTTTTAGGTGTGTGTCACAAGGAAGTGAACTCAAGCTCTTTTCCATAGAATGTGCACTTGTCACTACATTCCAAGATGGAATAATAGAACAAGCACACTCAAGTAAGGAGAAGATCCCCAAAACTTGAATCCAGAGATTAGGGCTTAAGCTCACTAACTCATTAACTTCTTAAGTGTTTTGTATTTACAATGAAGAAGTGTGTTTTTATGATTTTCTGGTGAAGATGATATCTTGATCAGACTTGTACATCACAAGGCAGGCTTGTACTATCCCAAGATGGGAAGACTACAAGTGTCTCATGGGATAAGGCTATTGCTCAAGGTATCACTTCAAACTTTATTAAGTGTCTTCTTTAGAGCTTCGAGATGAGAAGATAAGAGAAACAAAAAGGATCACAAAGGCAAAAATATAATGGGGGACTAATGAGTTCTAAGTATTATCATGCATGGGAAATCCTAGGTTAGTGTGGTTTACTATTCTAAAGAAGAAAGAAAGAAGGAGAGAAGAAAATGAAAGGAGAAGGACCATGGTGGCCTAAGCACACCTTAAGCAAGGCAAGAAAGCAATGAACGAAGATGAAGAAAAAGAACTTGAGATGAAGAAGAAGAAATGGATGAAATAAGATAAAGAGATGAGAATGCAAAATGGAGTAGACGAACAATGCACAAATAGAGCCTACACCAGTAGGACTTCCAGATGCAACAACATGCAATAAGTAACATTGGGCCTCAGTGGTACCTAACGGAGAAGGTCTGTTGCCTCTTCAATTCGTACCGAAATATTCAAGAATACTTATCAGAAGTCCCCAACAAGAAATGGGATCTAACAATTAAGCACAGGTATCAGTCATCAAGTCTAAATAAATCAGAGTATCAAATGTCGCGTCCAGCGTCAAAGGCAGTCATCAAAGAGAATCATAAATAAAGCCATGAATTAGTCTGTATGATATCAAAGCTTAAGTACAATTCGCATCCATAAATCCCATCAGTCCAGAAAGATAATAATAAAACACAAGGTCATCATCGAGCAGCGTCCGCCATCATCGAAATCCAAAAATAACCTGCAAAACTTTTAAGCACGAACTGAAACTAAAATTATTAAATCAAATTAATCAGGACTAAATATAAAGCTAAGAAACTATATTAAAATTATAATAATAAAAATTAATGGAAATCTTAATTAAACCCTTAACATAATAAACTAAATGAAATTAGAATCTAAAAATTATAAGCGAAACTATCAAAATTAAGATTAAAAATAAAAATAAAAAAACTAATCTTAACCTAAATCTCAACTAATTAATAAAATCTGCTAAAAATAATATACCATAATAAATAAGTAAACATTATAATAAAAATCTATAATAAACAAGTAAAGTTGAAATAACAATGAGGAAAAAAAAAGAAGGAGTCCACGGGATTAGAGGGAGCTGAGAGAGATTCAGACATTGGCTCAACACAACCAATCAACATGGCCCAAGAAGAAGAAAAAAATAATAAAAAAAGAATATATGAAATAATAAAAAAACAATCACATAGGGTTTGTCAAAATGGAAGAGCAGAACACAGAACGAAAAAACAAAAGCGATCCTCTTCTTCTTCGCGTCACACCGCCGCATCCTGTTCATCAACGAAAAACAAACGACGACCAACCTTCAACACCGAAAACTCAGCCGATCTTCTTCCCTTCATCTTCTCGTCGTTGGCCTCGTTCTTCTTCTTCTTCGACGACCGATGGCGGCCTCTGTTCTCGAAAACTCGCCACCAGAAAATTAATCTCGCCGCCGTAGTTTCGTCAACGTCAACTCCGCGCTCTCTCTCACTGATTTGTGAAGCTATTGTTGTTGTGAAACACGATGAGTTGTGATCTGAAATCTCTCTCTCAAGCTCTATTTTCGATCTGTATCATCCTTATGATGTGGTTCGATTTTGTGTTCAATCTTGTCTCATCTCTTCTTCTTTTTTTGTTTCCGATTTGGTTGTTGTTGAAGATTGAGGGAGAGTTGAAGAAGGGTGATTTGAAGTGGTTTAAGGTTGTGAATGGTTCTCTGAGTTTGGAGATTTCGAGATTCAGTTTGTTTATTAGTTTGGTTTTGCAAAGTTGATGAAGAGCTTAATGGAAATGGACGATTTGTGGTTGTGGCTTTGGGTTGTTGAAGAAGAACAGTGAAGGCTATGTTTGAAGGTGGTAATGGCGAGTGAAGATTTGAGGTAGTATTTTGTTATGGGGTTTATGGTCTTGTGGAGTTGAAGAGTGGTGGTGAAGAGGGTTTGTTGTTGTTGAGGAATCAAAGGTTTATCAGTAGAGTGTGAGTGTATGTATGGGAGTGATTTGCAGAAAAATTTTGAAGAGGTTATGATATTGTATAACTGCTGTAAGTTGAGAGGATATGTGTCGTGTTGGTTTGTTAAAGGTTAAGAGGAGGTAACGTGAAATGTGAGAGCAAAGGTTTTTGAGAATGGTTTGAGGTTTTTGGTGATTTACGGTTTTCACCGAGGAAGTGTTTTTTTTGCGTTATGTGTTTTGTGTGTGTTTGTTAATCATGCTGCGGAATTTTGGATGGTTTTGTTTGCAGGTTGTTATGGATTGGCTGTGGCCAAAATTGGAGTGGGGTATGCGTGAAGTTGTTGGTAGCGGCGCAGGTTGCTGAAGTCATGAGGATTTGCGCGTATGAATTTTTGTTGTGTGTGAGTTGATGTAATGGAAAAAAAGAAAGATTGTGACGTGGGGTCACAGTTTCTGGTATCTCAAAATGGCTTGGAATGCAAATTTTCTTTTCTATATTTTTGTAACTTTTTGTAACAGTTTCTATGTAATGGGCCTAAAGGTTAATGGATGGATAAAAGAAATTTAAAAATAGAGAAAAATGAAATTAAGTTGCAAAATAGAATTAAATGAAATACTATCTTGGGAATGAACAAAAATGGTTTGAAATATGGACCTGGTCTTATAATGGATAGTCGGAAAATGAATGGAAATACGAATAAAAATTATTGATCAGTTGAAACGCATTTACACGGGAAAAGTGGATATGAGAAAAAATACATTGGCTAGAAATAAAAATAGGTATTAAGAGTGGTGGATAAATAGATGATGAAAACTCGATTTAAGGAACAAATGAATCCAAAACCAAACTCAAACGTTTCCACAAAAGCCACTTATTCAATGAACGCAACCATCACCAGACAACTTGCAACTGAAATGAACAACTCTCAGAATTAATACTCTGACAAAATAACTCCTAGATCACTTTGAATAATCTGAATCGGTCATTGGAAAATGAAGTCACAGAGGAAACATGATCTGAAATGACGAATCAAGATTAAACTAGAGAATCTACCCAAACCTCTCACAAGCCACTACTCGGTAAACTGAAGAAATACACAACTCAACGATTTGATCTTGGACGCACACTGACTGAGAAATAGTCCACTAAAGTGGATAACACATCTTGGGACAACCTCGTGATAGTTTGACCAAGATTAGGTCAAATATCCAACTGAATCTGGATCGTGAATGAACAAACGCACTTGAACCAAAACCACAACTTTTGAGATGTTGAGAAAAGAAGCATGGCCTTGTAACTTAATGAAAAAAAGAAAACTTGAATTCAACAGTCCACTGCTAATGATAGGCCTGATGCGCCAGTGAACAGTCTTCAGACGTGATGTCCTTGGAAACCACTAAATCAGGGAAATAAACCCTAACTTCGACACGAGCACAAGAAGATGATTTCATTGATTGCTGCATAGTGAAATCCTTGAATTCTTCTGATAATCCGCAAATAAAGCGCGAGACCCTAATCCTGATGAAAATTGATCCCATGCCTCAGAAGCTTATGCAAATGATATGAATTCTAAATGTTAATGATCTAGTGGAAAATGCAGACGAGACGCAAACGAACAACAAACAAAGATAGAAAACCAGAGGGCAAATTTGGGGTGTCTACACTCAGGAAATGAGGCTTAGAAAAGAATGCTGAAAGAGGGGGAAGACACAGAGACTTTTGTTCGATAACAGTTAAGTTATGCCTACGTATCCTCTCGTGCAATGAGGAAGTCAGAACACCGTAGTTCGACTCAAAGAGACTGGGAGATAAATTTGAATGTGAACTGCTTACTTGCCTATGCTCAAGTGTATGACTCGTCTGGCTCGAGTGCTAATTGTCTTGCATTAGACGGAAGAAGCAAGTTCCCGTTTGTGAATGAGTGTGATGAGAAAAGAATCCCGGAGGAGATGATTATTGTTTGTTTTTGTGTTTTCAGTCTTGTTATTTTTTTTGGTGTTTTGCATAAGTTAATGAGCTTAAGCCTAAATCAAAGGCTGTAAACTCATTATATCCTCCCTGATTAGGGATAATGAGAATTCTTAAGTATGAGATAAGCATCTCAACTTAATTACCATGATGATGGAGGATTAAGATCATTAACCTACTTGTGATTAATTAGGTGTTTTTGGGTTTTTGTTTAGTGTTAAGTAATGAGTTTAATCTCTAATCACATATTAGTGAACTCATTACATCATCCTAATAGAAGGATAATAGATGAGAACACTTAAGCTGAGGAAGACTCCTCAACTTAATCCATGGTTAGGGATTAAAATAATTAGATGAAAAGCCTTTATTAAGGGGATTTTAATTAAAGGGTGAGATTAAGAAGTGGATTTTAAGTTTGTAAGACAACTTGAGGAGGACTTGTCCATTAAACACTAGGGTTAGTCCTTCTTAACCATAAAGGAAGAATTAGAACCCTAATGTAAGGCCTGTAAACACCCCAAATTTGCCCTCACTAAGTTCACACCATGGCTTGTGATCTTTTCATAAGTTCAACCATATCACCTCATATTGCATTTTTGCTTCACTGTATTGGTTCAAAGTCATCTGCATCTAGGGTTTGTGATCTGAGCAATCCATGAGCTATCTGAGCCACTCCAAAGGCCTCCAATCATATCAAGAGGGTCCATGTATGTTCAATCATCATATTATATTCCCCCAAGATAAAGGAAATCAGAAAATCACAAAAACTGAGAAAGACATGGAAGCAGAGCCAAGCTTAACTGCACAAATGACCTAAAATTAGGGTTTTGGTTTCAGAGGCGATAACTCCAAATTTTTTGGTCATTATTGTTTCTATTGGTCTCTATATGTCATAAGGATCCTGCACACCAATTTTCATGAAGAAATTCAATTGGGAAGGAATCTGATCAATAGATGACTTCTTGAACAAGTCAGTGCAAAATCAGGGCATCTGAGGCACCCAATCATCCAACCAAAGGGTATTCTCCATCATTTTGGGTGTATATGATCTTTATTTGATCTTAGAAAAGGTTATAAGTTCACAAAGTTGAAGAATTTCAAGCCATTTGCAAAGTTGCCATTTTGGGAAAATGACTTGTAATGCAAAATTGCCATTTTGGGAAAGTTTTTCAACCTCCTCTTTTTGATTCAAAATTGCTTCAAATGAAAAATTATTGGTCATGAAAGTTGTAGATTGGATCATTCCCTTTTCAAAAAGTACAAGAACTTGATCTAATTCATCCTAGAACTAAAGTTATGGCCTTGCAAAGTTGGGAAAAATCACTAAAATTCACTTATGCACCAAAGAGGGAAACTTGCAAAAACTCATGTCAAGGAAAAATGTGACCTCTAATTGACTTCTAACCATTACCTAAACATGATACATGACCTATAATTCAGAATTGCCCAAAGAATCACTCATTTTCATGCCTTGATCATCGAGTATTTCAAAAGGGGCCAAAACCTTCACAAATTGCAAAATGCCCCAAATCTTGACATCCACTTGTGCCAGCTCCTCAGATCAGTTTCCATGGACCTCCCTAAAGCCAGCTGACTCGAGCCATGCCTCACAACCAGCCTGCCATGAGCCCATACCTCAAAGGACAACTTTCTTAACTTTATGCAATTTGAGCCATACCAATCAGCATAGGCCACCAACAACTCTCTGACCTATCAAGACTTGATACATGGACCAAAAGCAACTCAACACACACAACAAGCAAGGCTGAATCCTCCCACAACTCAGTATACACCAAAACTCCCTCTTATGCATTTTTCTTCAAAACTCTGCACACAAGCTTCAAACATCAAAACAAACTCCATAGAACAACTCACCATCAACCTCTGATCATTTCCCACCCATCACCTTGCCTTGAAAACCCCCATATCAAAAACACGATTTCTCTCCACCTTTGAACTGAACTGCATCAATCTCACAAACTAGCCACAAAACACTCCAACCAAGCCTCAAAGCTTCTTCAGGGAGTTCATTGGAGGCATTTGGAAGCAAGGAAGCAGCCTGAAAGCTCCAGGGTTGAAAGCTCCATCTCAGGTAGCTCCCTCAAACTTTTTTTCCAGAAACCTTCTTTTAAGTTATAGAAATGATCTGCTTGCTCCACTGAACATTCTGCACTTTTTATTTTTGAAAATGATTGACTATTGAGCCTGTATCGTATCTCTGAAAGTTTGGCCATTTTTTAAACTTTGATTCATATCTTGTTCTTGAGGCAACATAAATTGGTTTTGGGGGTAGATTCGTGTTTAGGAAGCTTTGGGGGTTTGATCTGGAGCTTTACAGCTCTTAAAATGACCTAGGGAAGATTTTGTTCTTGAGGGTTGGCCGGAGAAGACGACCGGAACCACTGTTTCGGCCGTCTGAGGTTAGTTTTCCCTAATTAGGGTTAGCTGAGTAATTAGTGGATTTTTGAATTTGGGCCGTTAGATTGAGCTTCCCGCGCGTGATTGTGTGGTCTGGATCTTGTCATTAGTGATTAATTAGGTTATTAATTTAATTAATTAAAATTAGTCAGGTTTGAACCTGGGCCGTCCAGATGCGCGCCCAGTCAAACCTCTCAAAGCCCAGGATGCATCTCAGCCTTCCATCCAGCATACTTTTCATTTTTATTATTTTTATTTTATATTTCTTTGTATTTCTTTCTACATTTTATTAAAAATAGTAAAAAAGGTCCAAAAATTCTGAAATGTTTTATTAAATCTTTTATTAATTTTCAGAACCCAAAATCATTTTTATTTTTATTTTTTGCATTAAAAAATATTTTTAAATCATTTAAATGATTATTTTTAATTAGTTAATGGAAATTAATTAATTAAAAATACATTTAGGTATTTAAAAATCCCAAAAAAATTCAGAGAACTTTCTCAAACATTTAGAAACATTTACAAACTCACAAGACAAATTTCTTTTTGGTTTTGATCATATTTTGCCAATTTTCATTTGAATTAGGGTTCTTTAATTTGAATATTTGTAACCCTAACTTCAAAAATTCATAACTTTGGATCCAAGTTGAGTTTGTGAATGGTTCTTTTTGCATTATGTTATACATACTTTCAAGCATCCAAAAACATTTTTGTTCCATTTTTATCTTGCATTTTCAATTTGTTTGGCATTTTACCTCTAGGATCACCCCTAAAACCCTAGCAAACTTAGAAAATTCATAACTTCCATTAGGTTAAGATTTAGGTCACCTCCTTTGGGGTGTGATATCATGTAGGTTTAGGGTCCCTTTGATTCCATTTTCAATTTTTTATTTTTATCATTTGCTTCTTATTTTGAATTTTGCATCTCATGTTGTACATAAACCCTAATTTGCATCTTCATTTGCATTCATCTTGCATAAGCTTGCATACATGAACTTGCCATGACATTTTGTGCATCCACATGACATATAAGACATCTTAGGACATGTTGAAGTCATATTTGATCATTGCATCATCCATTTTCCAAGCTTTTGCTTTCATTTGATGTCATATGCATTCATGAACTTTCATGCTTCTTATTTGCTTCATTTACATTCTCATCCTTTGTATGATCATCTCCGTCTCATGACATACATTTGCATCATCCCTTTACATCATTAGCATCATGAGCATGCTTCTGACTTTGGTTTTCATCTTTACATTTCATCTCATTTTCATTTCATTTCATTTCCTTTTGCTAACTTTTCGGGTGGTAAGTGTTTGAGAAGTGAATTTGCCTTCACTTCTCATAATCTCTTCTCATCTCTCTTATGCATCATTTCTGCATTTTACTTGTGAATTAGAGTGAGCTTGCTCATTCATGCTCCTTCCTCTCTCTCTTTCTTTAAGAAACTTATCTTCTTAAGTGAAGTAAGTTGTCTTGCTTCTTTCTGATTCTCCTTCCTTCATCCCGCTTCTTCCTTGGTGGCTTTTCTCTTGAGATCTTCTTACAAGCCTCATAAATCCTAGGAACAACCAAGCATGATCACAATTAGGGTTTGATTAGTACCCCATTAGTTTTACCTTTGTGTCATCTTTGTGTCTTCTCTTCTCATCTCTTAGTCAAGGACTAAACCTTAAAGGTTTTAAGGCTTTGTGGTTAAGCTTATGCTTGCATCCTTCTATTAGGATGGAGTGTATAACTTTAATCCTAAGTGTTAAACCCTTAATGCGTTTAAATCCTTTAATCAATTCACTTAACAATCATCAAGACATCAAGCTTATAACTTGGGCCTTGCATTAGGGATCTAATTCTTCCTTAATTGGTTAAGAAGGACTAACCCTAGTGTTAATGGACAAGTCCCCCTCAAGTTGTCTTACAAACCATAAAATTCATTTCTTAATCTTATCATTAACTAAAATCCACTTTAATAAAGACTTTTTTTTGTCATGAGGTTAATCCCTAATCATGGATTAAGTTGAGGAGCCTTCCTCAGCTTAAATGTTCTCATCTATTATCCTTCTATTAGGATGGTATAATGGGTCCATTAGATCTCTGATTGTGGCTTAAACTCATTACTTAACACCAAACAAAAAACTCCAAAAACATCTAAATAAATGCAAGTAGGTTAATGATCTTAATCCTACATCATGGAGGTTAAGTGTGAGGTGTTCACTTCATACTTAGTGTATTCTCATTACCCCTAATCAGAAGGAGGATGTGATGAGTTTACTAACCCTTGGTTTAGGCTTAAGCTCATTTTCTTATGACAAACACCAAAAGCAATAAAAGATTGAAAACTCAAAAACAAACAATAATCGTCTCCTCCGGGATTCTTTTCTCATCTCATTCACTCATAATCGATAACTTGCTTCTCCCGTCTAATGCAAAACAGTTAGCACCTGAGCCAGACAGGTCATACACTTGAGCATAGACAAGTAAGCAGTTCATCAGTCAATTTACCTTTCAGTCTCCTTGAGTCGAACTACGATGTTCTGACTTCCTCATTGCACGAGAGGATACGTAAGCATAACTTAATTGTTATCGAACAAAAGTCTCCGTGTCTTCCCCCACTTCCAGCTTTATTCTTTTAAGCCTCATTCCTGAGCATTTCACTTCACTTTCCTGCACTGACACTTGTATATTCTTTTCCAGCTTTTGCACACAGATAGCACTGACACTACCCCTTTAAACACAAACTTTCAAGCGTGGATCCCGTCGAGTAAGGCGGACAATCTGGGTGCTAATACCTTCCCAGGTTGTAACCAACCCCCTTTCTCAATTTCTCTGGTTCACAACCGTCTTATTCATCTTTTCTTAGGTTTATGCAGCATTACCTTTCCTTCGAGATAAAAATGCCTAGCTGGCGACTCTTTTCAGTTCACCCTTGTGTGTTCCTCTCTCACCGACCGTTCGCGTCTGTACCCTGGGTGACCCGGTGTCATTTAGTGGGAGTGACAGCTTGGCGACTCTGCTGGGGAAAACCTTGTATTGCAACCAGGGCTTCTGGTTCCTTTTGTGGGTTCCTCCTAGCGCTTGTTTGATTTGTGTTTACTGGGGTGTTATGTGCTATGTATGTTTATTGTATCTTTATTTATTTCTTTATGTAAGGCTTTATTTATTGCTTTCTTTATAGTTTTGCATATTTCATACTGTCATTTGCTGGATCTGGTTTGCTGTCTTGGTGGGTGGGGGTTCCATTGAGAGTTTAAGGTCCTATACCTGGGACCTGAGTGACACCTAGGCTAGAGTGGTTCATGTTCTTTCCCATTCCATTTCGGTCTGGTGCGGGAATATGAAACACGGTTCAGATACGGGTTTCTTCTTGAGAACTATGTGCTACAGATTTCCTATAGTGTTAGGGCTATCTGGGAAGCCTGCTGTCTGGATGACCTTTATTATGACCTTCAGAAGCTGAGGTGAATTAGAGGAGGGTTTGTTATGGTTATTGTAAACACTGTACCTCCGGGTTAGAAGTGTTTACACTTCTTATAACTGATCCAAGTCTGAGGATCCTTGTTCTAGAACACTACCTATGAAGGGGTTGGGCTATTTACAGGTTTGCAGGAACTCTTGGCCACATCATACCCTGTTACTGTTTTTGTTTAAGAGTACTCCACTTTGGATAGTTCTTGTGATTAACCCTGGACATGTGACTCTTTATTTGAGTTCCCCACCCTGGTTACTGGATTTCTAAGCCTCCATCTAGACTTTTGAATATACATGGGCCTTATATCAAGACAAATAATCAGATCCGGCTTGATCACAAGCCCTTGCATATCATTTGCATATATCATCATTGCATCATTTGACATTTTTTTATTTGCTTTTCAGGGTATCCACTTCACTGTATCTTGGTTTTGGTTTTGACCCCTTCTTCTGCATAGACCTCTGCTTCAGCTGTCTTCATCAGTTATCTACTTCAGTCATCTACATCCTCACCAACATTAGCCTGTCAGAGATTTACTTCCAGCATCAGTCTGTGATCTTCATCAGCATTTGTCTTCAGCTTCTTCAGCAACACTCATGGCTACTCCCAGGAAGAGCAACATATCCTACCACTTTTTTGAGCCTGTGTTGAATGGTATCAGGCAGGTCCAGTCACTTATCACACCTGACCACATCCCACTGTTTAGAGAGCACTATAGGGGTATCTTGGATATGGTTATGGACCTTGATCCTTCTCAAAGAAGCATGATCCACACATGCTTGCAGTTTTATGACCCTCCATTGAGATGTTTCACCTTTCCAGACTTTCAGTTAGGGCCTCTACTGGAAGAGTTTTCTTTATTGATTGGAGTACCTATCAGAGGGGGAATCCCCTTCAACCCAGAGATGACTGCTCCCAGAAGTGAAGAGATAGCAAGGGCATTGTACTTGGAGCCTGCCCTTATTGAGCAAAGTATGACAACAAAAGCTGGGATTCCTGGTTTGCATTTGGATTTCTTGATTTCTCAGGCCATCCTGAAGGTTTCATTGGGAGAATGGAAGGCAGTCTTTGCATTATTAGCCCTCAACATATATGGGGCTATACTATTTGCAGATGAGCCTAAATTTGTCAGCAAGAATGCCATCCATTTGTTTCTTCTGAAGAACCCAGTACCTACACTGCTAGGAGACTTTTACTACTCCATTCATCAGAGGAATGAAAAACAAAGGGGGAAGTTGTTGTGCTCCTTTGTTCTACTCCTGGCTGCTCAGACACCTGCCTAAATCAGATGCCTTCTTAAACCCACATCAGCAGAAGAATTGGGCCAAAAGGTTCATTGCCTTGACTTCAGATGATATCAGATGGTGCACCCAGAGCACCAAAGGAAAGGACATTATCACCAGCTGTGGACAATACCCAAATGTGCCTCTCATAGGAGTAAAGGGTTGCATCAACTACAACCCTTTAATATTTAAGAGACAATTGGGTTATGCCTTGGTTCACCCTCCTAGAGGACAAGATTTAGCTAAAACCCTGTATTGTGAAGTGCAACCTAATTCAGCTGTTGTCAGGCAAGCTGCCTGGGCTTGGGACAACATCCAGACAAAAGGGATAGCTATTCTTGGAAGATGTAACAATGTTGCTTCAGCTCAGTACACAGACTGGTCTCGTACTAAAGCTCAGATTACCAGAATGCCTTTCACCTTGGAAGACATACCTGAACCATCTACAGTACAACCTGCAGCAACAGTTAGCCTGGAGGAATTTGAAAAGTTGAAAGAAAGGAATGAGCAGTTATCTCAAGCCTTGAAGAAGACTCTTTGGGAAAGGAGTGATGGTCGCCTGGACATTGAAAGATTGGAAAAGCTCAAGGTTGAGCACCTTGCCAAAATTGAAAAGACAGAAGACTACATAAGGAAAGCAAGAGCTGGGGAACAGATATTGAAGAATGCCTGTAAAGAGGCCAAGATTCAGAAAGCTAGGGCTGAGCACTATCTGCAAGAGAGCCAGGCTAGGTGGGTCAGGATCACCGAAGCCCGTACACAAGAAGATCAAAAGACTCAAGCCAAGATTGAACAGCTAGAGGCCAATGAGAAGAAGCAGCAGGAAGCTCTGTTGGCTGCATAGAAGGAGATTTCAGAATTGAAGCTTAGAGCAGGATTGAAGAGATCAAAAGACCAGGATAGGCATAAGAAGCTGACCACTGCCATTGCTACTAGGAACCTCCTCATTAAGACCATTACAGAGCACCCAACTGGTCTAGTGACTGAGGCACTCCTGAAGGAGGTCAGGGAAGATGAGTTTGGATTGGATGTCTGATTCTTCTTTGTTTGTTGTTATTTCCTTTTGATGTACTTTTCCTGTTGTTGTATTTTGACCCTCCATGGGCATGTATTGTAAAACAGACTATGTATGTTTCATCATTTGTAATATATTCTAGTTTGTTTTCATTTGGGCTTTCTCTCAACAACATCAAGCATCTTCCTCGAGGTCTGGAAAGGTCAAAACCAAGAACCAAACCGGATACCTTGGAAAACAAATAAGCATACTGCATTGCATACTAACTTTCTCTTTGTTTTGTAGGTTTTTGTTATTATTATTGTTTCTAACTTTGTTGTGATCTCAGGAAACATTGCTCGTCGTCGAGTGTTCCCTGTCAACCGCATGCACCGGTACCTGACCCGTAACAACCTTCCCGACATTCAAATGGAGCAAGTACAACAGGACCTAAATGAGGTCAGAAATCAGATGGCCAATGAAAGAGTGGAAATGAGGAACCAGATGTCCCAATTCATGGCTGTCATGACTGGCTTAGCCCAGAGCCAGGAAAGACTGAGGGAATTGGTAGAAAGACAAACTCCTGAGGAACCTCATCTTGGAATAGGGGGAACCAGCAACAATGAACGGGGGCAGCCTCATATTGACCCACCAGAATATGGACCCCATCTGAATCCAGAAGTTAACATCCCGAGGAATGTACAGGGTAATACTGCTGGGGGTAGAATCCTGCAGGAGGATCCCTAAGAGGAACAGTTTACTGTTATAGGGGCCGGAGATGAGGTGTATGATAGAAAATTGGATGAGATTGCTGAAAAGTTAAGATCTTTGGAATCTCAGAATTCTTTGGGCTTCGACGTGATGGATATGGGACTAGTAGATGGGGTGAGGATTCCCCACAAATTCAAACCCCCATGCTTTGAGAAGTATAATGGTACCTCCTGTCCACGTACTCACCTGCAATCTTTCTTGGTAAGGCTCAAGGCTTATACCATGGATGAGAAGTTATGGATGTTCTACTTTGAGGACATTCTGATTGGAGCTTCAAGAGAATGGTATTCGCATTTGACTAGGGCCACCATAAGATGTTGGAAGGACTTGGCCGAGGCTTTCATTCGGCAATATCAGTACAACCTGGACATGGCTCCTAATAGAACTCTTCTAATGGGAATGTCTCAGTCTTCAAGAGAGAGCTTCCGGGATTATGCTCAAAGATGGAGACAGCTTGCTGCTGCTGTCCAACCACCCATGTCAGAAAGAGAAATGGCTGACATGTTCATGAACACATTACAAGGGACTTATATTGATAGACTGGCTGCTTTCTCCTCTACCAGTTTTGCTGATGTAGTTATAGCTGGTGAGAGAATTTAAAGTCTTTTGAAGATGGGCAAAATCTCCGACAGTGATGCGAGTTCCTCCAGCAATCCCAGAAAACCTTTTGCAGGACCCCGGAGGGCGGGTGAAACAAATTCTATTCATACAAGCAGGGGCAGGCCCTAGTATTCTCACAGGTCAGTAGCAGTTGTTACTATCCCAGCTCCCGTTCCACAACAACCATTATATCCTCAACAACAACAACAACAACATCACTATCAGCAACCCTCTCACTTTCCGCAACAGAGAACCTACAACAACAACAATAGCAACCAACAACAGCGTCCCTTTCAACAGAGACCATCTCAGGCAAATCGGGTGATTGATCCTATCCCCATTCCTTATGCTGCTCTTTTGCCACAACTCCTGAAGCTTAACCTAGTTGAGTTAAGGACGTTGGCACCACCAGATCCTCTCAATCTACCTAAGAATTATGATGTCAACGCCAGGTGTGCCTTTCACTCCAACGCACCTGGTCACAATACTGAGAAGTGCAGAGCATTACAGATGAAGGTTCAGGATTTGGTTGATTCTAAAGCCCTCAACTTCGCACCTCCTTCGAACATCAACAGAAATCCTATGCCTAATCATGGTGGGCCTAGGATTAATGTCATTGAGGAGGACCAACCATCTATATTGATTGATAATGTTACACAGATTCAAACACCACTGGCTGAAGTCAAAGTTCAACTTTTAAGATGCCAAGTGTTCCCGGGCTGTGGGGCCTGCTGTGAATTGTGTAAGACAGCTAGTAATGGTTGTGAAAAGATAAGGATTGGCATAGATGGCCTTATCCAAGATGGAATCTTGCAAATTACTTCAATAGCTCTTGCAGCAACTCTTGTCTCCACAACAATGGAATCTCCTACAACATCAACAAACATTCCTTTAGCAACAACAGATTCTCCTACAACAACAACAACAATCATTCCTACTGATTCATCAACATCACCAGCAATTACTCCGTCCACCATTTCAACAAGTCAAATTTCAACAACTGTTTCTTCTACAACATCAGCATCCATTCTACCAAAGGAATCTTCTACAACACCAGCAAAAGTTAATGAAGATGTCTCAACAGTTACAATCTACTACGACCCATTAAATGTTCCTCCCAGCAGCAATTTCCAACAACAAATTGTGGCACCTCCTGCCAGACCTCCAGTCACAATATACTATGATCCTCACACCATTACAGTACCTTCCTCCGTAGCAATCAGCCCAGTCACCATTACGGTACCTGGGCCTGTTCCTTATGAAAGCAGTAATGCCATACCTTGGCACTACGGCTCTGATCTTTACTGCAATGGGGAGAAAATCACCTTGGATTCATCAACCTCTTCACCACAAATTGATAATGTTGGGGGAGGCGGAGGCTTCACCAGAAGCGGACGCCTTTTTGCCTCACAAACACCAAGGCCTAATGCTGAAGCAGAAGCTGCTGCCAAAGAAAAAGGAAAGAACGTGGTATCCGAAGAGCCATCTACCAAAGACACTCAGAAAACATCTTTTGAACAAGATGTAGACGAGTTCATGAGAATCATAAAAAGGAGTGATTACAAGGTGATGGACCAGCTTCACCAAACACCCTCCAAAATCTCCATATTATCATTGTTGATGTGTTCCGAAGCTCACAGGAACGCATTGTTGAAAGCCCTTCACACAACATATGTGCCGAAAGAGATTACTGTTAATCAGCTAGAAACTGTGGTTGCAAATGTCAACACCAGTCATAGACTGGGCTTTACCAATGCTAACTTAACAACAGAGGGAGGCAACCACAACAAGGCTTTGCATATCACCTTGGAATGCAAGGGTGCTGTTCTGTCTCATGTACTGGTAGACACTGGGTCGTCACTCAATGTTCTACCAAAGAAAGCCTTAGTGAAGCTGGAGTATGATGGCTTGGCATTGCGTCCGAGTAATTTGGTAGTGAGAGCATTTGATGGCTCTAAAAGATCAGTGCTTGGGGAGATTGATCTGCCTGTGTTGATTGGCCCGCAGACCTTCAAAACTACCTTCTTTGTGATGGACATACAGCCGGCCTACAGCTGTCTGTTGGATAGACCCTGGATCCACGCCGCTGGCGCTATTACGTCCACCCTTCACCAGAAGTTAAAATTCGAGTGGGAAGGCCAAATCATCACCATCTGTGGGGAGGAGGACATCTTTGTTAGCCAGCTGGCTACGTATAAGTACATAGAAATGGATGGGGAGGTCCATGAGACCATGAGTCAGGGGTTTGAGGCCCTTAACATTAATGAAGCATCTGCTGTATCTGGGACCTCCATCACTTCATATCAACAGGCTCGGAAGGTTGTTGAGGAGGGTACCGCTCAAGGTTGGGGTAAGCTGCTGCCAGTTGAAAAGAAAGAAGACCGATTCGGGTTGGGTTACAGACCAACTCGACAAGATCAACCAGAGGTTGCAACGGAGCCCAAGTTTGTCAGCGGGGGAATGCTCACCCCGGATGCTGTGAATAGTTTGGAAGATGAGTCAGAAGACGAACGCAACCTGGAGAGCTGGATACGTCCAAGGATCTCGGGGAACCAAGTCTCAAACTGGTCTTCCCAGGAAATTATAAGAGTTACTCCTGCAGAGTAATTATTATTTCTAGTCTTTAAGCATGCATCAAGTCCCGCATCTTGCCCAAGATGTCAGGGCTCATTTTGTAATCGGGCCATCTTGTATTTTGTGCAAACGATCAATTAATGAATATCAGGACATCTTTTGCAAATGAGTCTTTTCTTTTTCCGCTCACTGTTTTTCATTTTTCATTTTTTGTACAAAAATAAAATGACAATGTTTTTCAAATAATAACTTCATTCTCACTTTTTCTAAGCAAGATAAAATTTATCACTAAAATGAACAAATCTAAACCCTTGTAGAGAGTTCCCTCCAGACTGCACCGACAACTACACCGCTATGACTTCGTATGACTTTGACAATCCAATTAATCAAGCCGACGAAGGGGTTGAAGAAGATTATGAGCTACCTGAAGAGCTAGCCAGATTGTTAAGGTAGGAGGAGAAGGTCATCACTCCTCATCAGGAGGAAGTTGATACGGTTAATCTTGGCACAGAAGAAGATTTGAAAGAAGTAAAAATCGGGGCCCGTCTACAAGATTCAGTGAAAGAGCAACTTATTGATATACTTCGGGAGTATGTAGATGTTTTTGCCTGGTCTTATCAGGATATGCCAGGTCTGGATACCGACATTGTTATGCACAAGCTGCCTCTAAAAGAAGATTGTCCTCCAGTAAAACAGAAGTTGCGCCGTACTCTCCCAGATATGGCAATGAAGATAAAAGAAGAGGTACAAAAACAGTGGGACGTCGGTTTCCTTGCTGTAACTAGCTATCCGCCGTGGGTTGCTAACATTGTACCTGTGCCTAAGAAAGATGGTAAAGTACGGATGTGTGTGGATTACCGGGATCTGAACAAAGCTAGCCCGAAAGATGACTTCCCTTTACCTCACATTGATGTATTGGTCGACAATACGGCTCAGTTCTCGGTGTTCTCCTTCATGGATGGATTTTCAGGATATAATCAGATCAAGATGTCGCCTGAAGACATGGAGAAGACAACTTTCATCACACCCTGGGGCACATTCCGTTATAAGGTGATGCGATTTGGACTAAAGAATGTTGGTGCCACTTATCAGCGAGCTATGGTAACACTATTCCACGACATCATCCATAAAGAAATTGAATGTTATGTGGATGACATGATTGCCAAGTCCCTCACAGAAGAAGACCACCTGGTGAATCTGTTGGAGCTATTCAAGCGTCTAGGGAAGTACCAATTGAAGCTAAACCCCAACAAATGCACATTTGGGGTAAGGTCCGGTAAGCTGCTGGGGTTCATTGTAAGCGAAAAGGGAATTGAAGTTGACCCTGACAAAGTCAAAGCCATTCAAGAGATGCCTGCACCAAAGACTGAAAAAGAAGTTCGGGGGTTCCTAGGTAGATTTAACTACATTTCAGGGTTCATATCTCACCTTACAGCAACCTGTGAGCCTTTGTTCAAATTGTTAAGGAAAGAACAAATGGTCAGGTGGAATGAAGACTGCCAGAGGGCTTTTGACAAAATCAAGGAATACTTACAAGAGCCTCCAATCCTTATGCCTCCAGTTGAAGGAAGACCTCTAATAATGTACTTGACAGTGTTAGAAGAGTCAATGGGGTGTGTGCTGGGCCAACATGACGAGTCTGGTCGAAAAGAGTATGCAATATACTACCTAAGCAAAAAGTTTACCGACTGTGAACAACGTTATTCACTGCTCGAGAAAACTTGTTGTGCTTTAGCGTGGGCTGCTCGCCGACTAAGGCAGTATATGTTGACCCACACTACCTTATTGATCTCAAAGATGGATCCAGTCAAGTACATATTTGAGAAGCCAGCTGTTGAACCCCAAAATTTGCCCTCACAATAAAAGACTTTGTGTGATAAGAGTTTCAAAAGGTTCACAAGACCTTTCATGAGGTTCATGAAGTCTACAAGACACTTTATGAGGTTCACAAGGTTCACAAGACCTTTCATGAGGTTCATGAAGTTTACAAGACACTTTATGAGGTTCACAAGGTTCACAAGACCTTTCATGAGGTTCATGAAGTTTACAAGACACTTTATGAGGTTCACAAGGTTCACAAAGTTCATCATGGGTCAGAAGATTTGACAAATCCCTCAAGCAAGGCATTCTCCTAAGCAGTGCATCCAAAACTAGGATTTTGACTTTAATCAGGCTAAATGGATTTCCAAGAATTCAAGTGAGCTTCATAGCATCTTATATGTGTTTAAGAATCCCCATGACAAATTTCAGAACTTTTCTCAAAGGTTTGCTCAATCAAATGATCAGATAAGTCAAAATCAGTCAAAGCAGTTCAAAAGTCAAACTGAGGTCAACTGTGGTCAAACCAAAGTCAAACTTCATGATTTTTTGTCAACATCAATTATATGAAGTAAAATTCATCATTTTATCAAGGGTTGATCATGATTCATCAAGGAGATTTCAGATCATCAAGAATCAGGGGTTTCTAAATTAGGGTTTCCTCAGGAAAAGTCAACTGAACTTTGACCAGCCATAACTTTCACATGCTTCATCACATTTTGCCCATCCAAAGCTCATTTTGAAGGAAATTGAATTCTCTACAACTTTGTGTCTCACAAGCCAAGCCCAAAAATGCTTCATTTGGAAGGTATGAGCTAAGACATTATAGGTCCTTTTGAAAGTCAACAAAAAGTCAACAACTTCAAAAGGGCATAACTTGAGAATGGTAAAAGATATGGACATGAAACCAATGGGGTTAGTTAGAGGACTCTTCAAGCTTTCCAAAATGTCCAAGAACACCCTCGTAGAATTAAAATTGAAGGATGTGTGCCCTTGCAAAGTTGGGAAATTTTTGGGTGGTTTATGAAGCAAATGGGGGCTTAAAACCAAATTCTTCCAAATGGGCTTGCAATTTTGTGATCCAAGCTTTAACATGACATCATGAACGACCCAATCCTCATTTATTCAGATTTTTTATTATTTTTATTTTATTTATTTTGATTTTATTCATTTAAAATCATTTAAAATCAAAATAAAATATGAAATAAAATATTAAAATATGGATATTGCTTCTAGAAAATCATAAATATGGCTTGGATCAAATTGATATGAGAATTATGGTGATTGTCTTAAAATAGCAAGGTTATATCAAAAAATATTTGGATTTTAAGACATGATATTTTTCAATCTCATTGATCCAAAATATCCAAAGAAAAGTCCAACTTTTTGACCTAATTCAGTGTACTACATATACACAAACTCATTACAATGCATGGGACGAAAAATTGCAGCCTCTTACATTGTCTCAAAACTTCAAAAAATCTCATACAAATTCAATTTTTCGGGTTTCACATTGCAAGGGGTTATAAGGTATTTTAAGAACACCAAGAGGTTTCCTGGACATCCCTGAGTCGAAACCACCCATCACATGCTTTTGAATCATACTCATATGCCTTAACCGAATCAACTTTCTCTTGATTTTTTCAAATTTTCGATTCATTAAATTCATGCAATATTATTGTGTTTTGACTTTGAAATATTGTTTGTGATAGTATGTAGATCGTTTCTGGATAAAAAACTTGCAGGTTCATGGACAAATGCGTGAGAAGCCATTGTTAGGGTTAGAACCTTTGAATTAGGGTTTCATCATCTACTTAATTTAAATAAATAATAAGATCATGGCAAGAATGTATGAGCTATGAATGATTGATCTGGGCTGTTAATTGTCAAGATTGGTACGATTTTCATGATGTTTCAAAAATCTAGGTTTTATGTAAAATTCGTGTGCAGGTAAATTCGCAGGAAATTCTGTGGATAATTTCGCAGCTAAATTCGCAAGTCTCAAGGAGGAAGATGGAGTTTTGGCGCGCGGCTGATATTTGAATTTTTGTTTTAATATTTCATGAAACTGTTTGCAATTTATTTCATAATTATGTTGATAGCTCAGTTGGTTAAGGGATGCGCGTGTGAGACCAAGGTCCAGGGATTAAATCCCAGTCTCATCCATTTTTTGCTTTATTTTCCTTTATTTTCCAGGTTATAAAATATAATGGTTCACACTCATTCCCTATCACAAAATGCGCGTTGGCCTGGTGGAGAGTATGCTGGTCTTGAGATTGCAAAGCCTAGGGCCTGGGTTCGAATCCCAGCCCCAGGTAAGTTTTTTTATCACTTTTTTTTCTTATTTTATTTAATTCTTGTTTATATTTTAACTAATTTAGTAAATTATAAATGTTAAAAATAAAATGTGTATATTATTTCTTGTATATAAATTTCAAACTTATATTTTCAAAAAAAAATTAAAACTTTATTATTAAAACTATTTAAAATTTATTTTACTATATATATTATTAATATTATTTGATTTGTATAAATAAATTAATTGTATTTAGGTTAAAATTCATAACTCTAATTTTCTAAAAAAACCATAAAATATTTTGTAAAAACCTAATTAATTTTTTATAAACCCTAATAATACTTTTTATTTCATGTGAATATTAATTATGTCCATATTTTTATTATTTGATATAATTCTTGTATATAGATAATTTTAGACAATTAATTAAAACTTGATAATTTAATTTTGTAAATATAATAATTATACTTAACCTTATTTTCATAATATGTATATATTTTATAATTTGTTTATTATTATTTAATTCTTGTATGTAAATAATTTTTAGTATATGCTTAAAATAATTAAAATTTGCTAATTTAATTTTGTAAATATAATTTATTTTCATAATAGGTTTATAATTAACCCAATTTTTATAATTTGTACATAATTTAAAACTTTATGATAATTAGTATATAATTGTTTATATTTTCTTCTTAATCTTAAAATAATAATTGTTTATAAAAAATTGAATTTTTAATTATTATGATAATATTTGTTTATATTATTATTAATTATATTTATTTTCATATGATATTTATTTTATTATTACTAACCCTATTTATATATTGTGATTTATTATTATTATTTTTACTAACCCAATTATATTATTATTTTTGCTTATTTATTTAATTTGCTTTAATTATTATTATTATGTAATTGTTTCCTTTATGTAATATTTTAATGTTTAATATTTATTTTAAATGTTATGGTTAGTAAAATAAGGAGTGAAACATGTTTGTATTTTAAAATTAATTTAGATCACTAATTTAAAAAAGATAAATATTTAAAATTGTACACTCACACACGTAAGTCGATCTTTGATCGCCATCTCACTTCCTTAAGGATACCTCTCATGTTGCCTAAAACAAAAGGTCAAGTAGGGTGTATAAAGCAAAGTCCCTCATTTCACATCATCTAGTCCCTAAACAGAATAAAGATCAAGTCCCTTCGAATGTTGCCTTCGTAATGATCTTGTCCCTTTCGAATAAAGATGATAAGTCCCTTCGAATTGCTTATACACCCACAGTTGCCTAAATAACAGATGTCCCTTCACTTGTCCCTCACATCCAAGGTAATGACTACCTATTCCTTAATAATAGGGATAGTCTTACCATTTAAGGGATTCAAGAACAGAAAAGACTTAAACTTAGGGTAGGTTCCTCTTAGATACTTGCTCACTCTTCAAAACATTTCAAACACTTCATACATTTCAAACAATTTTCAAAACAAAGGTTTTATACGCATCCGTACATGGATCATTATAAAATACTTAAGAAAATTTTTATTCACACACTTCACATTTCAAAAAAACATTTTAAAGTGAGCTAAGTAACTAAGAGCCCATGGATAACCATGGATGTAAAGGGTGCTAACACCTTCCCTTTACATAACCTACCCCCCGAACCCAAAAATATTTTAAGGTCTTTCCTGTTCTTTTATGCCCTTTCCTTTGGATAAAATAAAAGTCGGTGGCAACTCTTGCTATCCGCAACATTTAACTAAAGTCAGTTCTCCCACCGTGTTACACCAGCACTTACCGGACGGGTTGCAAGATGGAAAATGATTCTCACATAATATGACATTCAGTACACATCTCAGAAAGCCATCAAAGGCAGTGTCCTGTTTCAGTTCTTTGATCCTAAGCACCATTGCTTCACATTCCCTGACTATCAGCTGGTTCCTACAATGGAAGAGTTCTCTAAACTTCTGGGTATACCTGTCCTTGATCAAAGACCCTTCACAGGCTTGGAAAGAGAGCCTAAACCTGAGGTTATTGTTGCAGCTCTACATCTAAAGAAGTCTGACATTGTTCTAGAAACAAGAAGCGGAGTTAAGGGTATTCTTGCCAAGGTATTAATGGATAAAGCTCAAGTGTTCTTGAAGGCTATGAGCTATGATGCTTTTGAGGAGATCTTAGCCTTGTTGATTTATGGCTTAGTGTTGTTCCCCAATCCTGATCAGTTCATAGACGTTCACGCCATCAACATATTCCTGAGTCACAATCCAGTGCCTACATTGCTTGGAGACATCCTGCACTCTCTTCATACTCGTACTACAAGGGCAAGAGGAACTTTGATGTGTTGCATACCTTTGCTATCTAGGTGGTTTATTTCTCACCTTCCTCGCTCAGTGATGAAGAATGAACAAGGGTTCAGGTGGTCCAAGAGGATTATGTCACTCTCTCATTCAGATATCCACTGGTGCTCCAGATCTATGGAGAATGTTACTATCATCGACCGTTGTGGGGAGTTTCCTAATGTGCCACTTCTAGGCATAAGAGGAGGCATTAGTTACAACCCTTCTTTAGCTTTACGACAGTTTGGTTACGCTCTGAGTGATGGTCCTCATGACATGTTGATTCAAGGTATTGTGTTTGACTACGACAACAATCTTCAAGGTTACCGTCAGAGATTCATACGAGCATGGGGAAAAGTAAACAAGGTTGACAGCAAGACTCTGGAGCCTAAGTACACTATTCCTATGGAAGCTTATCTCAGATGGGTGCGATCTCGTGCTCAGACCCTCATGATGCCATATTCTGCTATCCTGCCAGTTACCATGGAACCTGTTGCTGAAGGAGACACTGCTTATACCATCCTTCACCCAGACATGCCTACTGACATGGAAGACTTACAGAGATCCTGGATCCAGCTGAAGGAGCAAAGGGATACTTTCGAGGCTCATTACAAAGCAAGCCAAGAAAGAATCCTGGAACTAACAAAGCAACTTCACGAGGAACGGAATCTCAACTCATACCTCAACACAAAGAGGAAACGTCCATGGGAGACTTAAAACCCCATCTCTTGTATTTATTTCATTTCATTTTTTGTAAGCCCAAGAGGCAAAACAAATTTATTACTAATAAAAGTTTACCTTCTTGTTTGTTTAAGCAAATTTAAATCCTGCAGTCCTTGAAAACATTGCATATACATTCACATATCATATTATTGCATCACAGGTTTATTGTGCACAGGTTTCTTATCTTCTCGCTGTTTATTTCAGCAATGGCTCTTGAACAAACAGTTAAGGATCTCCAGGCACAAAATGCACAGTTCCAAGAGCTGATCCTGAACTTGTCCAAGGGGCAGGATGAATTGAAGGCACTGCTGGCCAAGAAGACTAAGAAGACTAGAAGATCAGGGGGCCTGATTAACATGGGAAGAAGGTTCAGAGGTCCTGTCAAGACCAAAGAACAGGTTGAAGATTATGAGTCTGAAGAGTCTGAGAAAGAGGGAGGCAGTCTCCATAATACAATGGGGGACTCTGATTCTGAAGCTAATTACTATCATGAGCCTAATGAAGATAAATTTAAGATGCTGGTGAATAGAATGGATGATATGGAATTGCAAAAGTCTTCTGGGCTAGATTTTGAAGACCTGAGTTTGATATCTGGGGTAGTCATACCCATTGGTTTCAAGGTTCCTACTTTTGTTGTTTATGATGGTGTCTCTTGTCCCAAGCTGCATCTGAGGTCTTATGTCCGGAGAATCCAACCCCATACTGCTGATAAGAAGTTGTGGATCCATTTCTTCCAAGAGAGCTTATCTGGAGCTCAATTGGAATGGTACTATCAGTTGGAGAGTGTCAACATCCGTGATTGGAATGATCTTGCTAAAGCCTTCTATAAGCAATATCAATACAATGCTGACTTAGCCCCCACTCGCATGCAACTACAAAGCATGTCTATGGGTGCTAAAGAGAGCTTCAAGGAGTATGCTCAGAAGTGGAGAGATTTGGCTGGAAGAGTGCAACCCCCTCTAACTGACAGGGAGTTAGTTGATATGTTCATGTGTACGTTGAATGGTCCTTTTTACAGTCATCTCATTGGAAGCTCATCATCTGGCTTCACTGAGTTGATAATGACAGGAGAGCGCGTAGAAAGTGGTATAAGGAGTGGCAAGATTCAAGTGGGTGCTTCTTCATCAGGTGCTGCAAAGAAGCCTCCCAGTGGGAAGAAAGAGTCAAATGATGTTTATGGTCAACCTGATCGTAATAGGAGGCATCAGTCTGTGAGTGCAGTTCATATTTCCAATCCAACTACTGCAACAACAGAGCAGCCACAGGGAAATCAACAGAGGGCTAGAAGGCAGTTCACTAAGATCAACATGTCAATGGCCCAAGCCTTGCAACACTTGTTGAAGGCTGAACTTATCACTCTGAAAGATGCTCCTCAGAATCCTAATGTTACCTCTCCCAGGTATAATCCTAATGCACGATGTGCATATCATTCAAACTGTCAGGGACATGATACCAATAGTTGCTGGGTATTGAAGAACAAAATCAAGATATGATTGAGGCTGGAGAAATTGAGTTTGACCCTCCGGGTACTCCAAATGTGATTACTGCTCCCATGCCAAATCATGAGAAGAATGTCAATGCCATTGAAGAAGATTCACATATTTCCTCAGTTGCAGATTTGACTACACCATTGTCTGTTATCAAGAAGAAGTTAGTACAAGCTGGGTTCTTCCCAGGTTGTCGTGAAGATTGTGTCTATTGTGCTTATAAGCCGGATAGTTGCTGGAGGTTGAAGGACAGAATTCAACGTCTCATGAATAATTACACCATAGTATTTGAGAGGACACCACCTTCTGTGGAGAGTATGGTGGATCATATAACTAAAAGTGCGAAAGTTGAAGAGGTGGATATGGTTGATAAAGTACCGGTAAGGATTACTTCCAAGGGACCTGTCAAAATCACTCATAAGGGTCCAATTAAGATTACTGCTGAAGGCCCTGTGAAGATTGTTACTGAAGCTAGAGTGGCTCCTATGATCATTACCACTCCGGGTCCTATTCCATATACTTCCGATAAAGCTGTGCCTTGGCATTATGGATCCGATGTTTATATCCATGGTGTTAAACAGGAACCCTTAGCTGATACGCCTGTTGTTGATGCGAACCTTGATGTTGATAATATTGCTGGATCTAGTAAAATCACACGAAGCGGAAGAGTTTTCTCTCCTCCAATTACTTCCAAGAATGCAGTTACTCCAGCTGCTACCTCCACCACTGATGCTCGGGGCAAAGGTCCTGTTATTGAACCTATACCTACTGATGTGCCAGCTGCTAATGATCTCTCTAAGCAGATGGAAGAAGTATTGAAAATCATTCGCAAGAGTGATTATGACATTGTTGATCAATTGGGGAATACTCCCTCCAAGATTTCTATGCTGTCTTTGTTGTTATGTTCTGAGGCTCATGCCAAGGCCCTGATTAAGTTTCTGAAGACTGCTAATGTACCAAATGAAATTTCTGTTGACCAGTTTGAAAATTGTGTTGCACACTTGACCTATGATAATGGGTTAAGTTTCTCCGATGCTGATTTGACTCCTACCAAGAGGGATCATAACAGGGCTCTACATATCTCAATTGAATGCAGGGGCACTACCCTGTCACATGTATTGATAGACAATGGTTCCTCTTTGAATGTGTTGCCCAAAGAAGTTCTGAATAAGCTAAGTCCTGAAGATGCTGTACTGAAGCCCAGTAACATAATGGTGAAGGCTTTTGATGGCTCGAGAAGAGTGGTGCATGGAGAAATTGATCTCCCAATCAAAGTTGGTTCTCAGGTTTTCAATGCTACCTTTTATGTAATGGATATTCGCCCGTCGTATTCTTGTTTGCTTGGGCATCCCTGGATCCATGGGGCAGGTGCTATAACCTCTACATTGCATCAGAAGATGAGATATCCAGTAGAAGGGAAGGTTGTTACTGTCTACGGAGAAGAAGGGTATATGATTAGCCATGTGAACACCTTTAAGTATCTTGAAGTGGAAGGTGAATACGTTGAAACTCCATGTCAGACATTTGAAGTGGTTCCTTGGATTGTTAATGATTATGAAGCTCCTCCTGTTGTCAAGAAAGTTCATGTGGTCACCAGAGTACCTCCTACAATGGCCTCCCTTAAAGATGCTAGATCTGTGGTGGATGAAGGTGGTTGTACTATTTGGGGTCAACTTCCTGACATTCCATACAAGTCTGACAAATTTGGTTTGGGTTTCACTGCAGAATCCCAGAAGGTTGTTCGTCGTGCTTGTGCTGTTCGTATTACCAATCAGGGGATTATGAAAGACCAGATCAATGCTGTGGGTGACTATGATGAAGACTACAACTTGGATGCTTGGATTTTTCCTACTGTGGGTGTTGGGCTCAATAACTGGAAGGCTGAAGATGTTATTCCTATCTCCTTTAGTCAGGAGTAAATACTATTAATGTGTTGTTGTTTTTTAAGTTTGTAATTTCTTGAACAATTGAACTCTTAAGCCTTGTGCATTACCCGGGGCACAATGGTGTGCTTGTTACGGGATGTCATTTCATTTGCATACTTCATTAAATAAAAATCAGTGGACGTTTCGTTTTCGTAAATATTGTGTTCCTTGTCTTTCTTTTCTTTTATTTTTGTTTTATCAGCTATGTGTTCTTACATACACCCACATCACTAAAATGCAGATCCTCATCCACTCTGGATCCTGTTGATAACAGTTCTACTATTGCCAATTATAATTTCGAGAATCTGATCTATCAAGCTGAAGACGGAAATGAGGACGATTGTGAAGTACCTGTAGAGCTTGCTAGGTTGTTACAACAAGAAGAGAAAGCTATACAGCCACGTGAAGAGCCAGTCGAAGTTGTGAATCTGGGAACTGATGAAAACAGGAAAGAAGTCAAGATAGGGGCTGATTTAGAGGATAGTGTCAAGAGTAGATTGATTCAGATGCTACGTGACTATGTGGAGATCTTTGCTTGGTCTTACGAAGATATGCCAGGGTTGGATACAGACATTGTAGTTCACCGTTTACCAGTGAAAGAAGATTGTCGTCCAAAGAAACAGAAGGTTCGTCGTATGCGTCCTGAAATGTCAGAGAAGATTAAAGCAGAGGTAATGAAACAGTTTGATGCAGGGTTCTTAGCTGTGACTTCTTATCCTCAGTGGGTTGCAAATGTGGTACCAGTGCCTAAGAAAGATGGTAAGGTACGTATGTGTGTAGACTACAGGGATTTGAACAAGGCCAGCCCCAAAGATGACTTTCCGCTTCCTCATATTGATGTTCTGGTAGATAACACTGCTCAGCATAAGGTATTCTCTTTTATGGATGGTTTCTCAGGTTACAATCAAATCAAGATGGCACCTGAAGATATGGAGAAGACAACATTTGTTACACAGTGGGGCACTTTTTGTTATAAGGTGATGCCATTTGGTTTGAAGAATGCAGGGGCAACATATCAGCGTGCTATGGTGGCTTTGTTTCATGATATGATACATCATGAGATAGAGGTATATGTGGATGATATGATAGCCAGGTCCCAAAACGAAGAACAACATCTTGATCATCTGCATAAGTTATTTGAGAGGTTGAAGAAATACAAGTTGAGATTGAACCCAAACAAGTGTACTTTTGGAGTTAGATCTGGAAAACTCCTGGGTTTCATAGTCAGTGGAAAAGGTATTGAAGTGGATCCTGCAAAAGTAAAAGCTATACGAGAGATGCCAGCTCCCCGTACTGAAAAGGAAGTTAGAGGTTTCTTGGGACGATTGAATTACATTGCAAGATTTATTTCCCAATTAACAGCTACCTGTGAGCCAATCTTCAAATTGTTGAAGAAAGATCAGGTAATGGAATGGAATGATGAGTGCCATATAGCATTTGATGAAATCAAGAAGTATCTGCTAGAACCACCAATTTTGATGCCACCAGTTGATGGAAGACCCTTGATTATGTACTTAACAGTGTTAGACAATTCAATGGGGTGTGTCTTGGGGCAACATGACGAGTCTGGTCGAAAAGAGCAGGCAATATACTACCTCAGCAAAAAGTTTACCGACTGTGAAACAAGATACTCACTGCTCGAGAAAACTTGCTGCGTTTTGGCATGGGATGCTCGCCGACTAAGACAGTATATGTTGACTCATACTACCTTATTGATTTCGAAGATGGATCCAATCAAGTACATATTTGAGAAACCTGCTCTCTCCGGAAGAATTGCAAGATGGCAAATGATCTTGACAGAATATGACATACAGTATACCACTCAGAAGGCCATTAAAGGGAGTGTTGTAGCTGATCATTTGGCCCATCAAGCAGTGGATGATTACCAGTCAATGAGTTTTGAGTTCCCTGATGAAGACATTATGATTATTACCAAAGAACCTGGACAATATGACGGACCTGAACAAGGATCCCGATGGACCATGGTTTTTGATGGAGCTTCTAATGCACTTGGTAATGGTGTTGGTGTTGTGATTAGTTCCCCTGAAGGTTGTCATACCCCGATTACTGCCAGACTTTGTTTCTATTGCACTAATAATATGGCTGAGTATGAGGCGTGTATCTTGGGTATTAAAGCTTCTATTGATATGAAGATTCAGTTCCTTGATGTGTATGGAGATTCAGCCCTGGTAGTAAGTCAGATTAAAGGAGATTGGGATACCAAGCCTGATAATCTCATTCCTTACAGAGAGCATGTTTTGTCTTTGATCCCACATTTCAAAGAGATTACCTTTGGGCATATCCCACGGAGAGAGAATCAGTTGGCAGATGCCTTAGCCACCATGGCATCCATGTTTGAGATCAGTTGGGATAATGAAGCTCCCAAGATTACTATTGATAGATTTGAAAAGCCTGCATACTGCAATGAGATTGATACTGAAGAAACAGAGGAGAAGCCTTGGTTATATGAAGTGAAAAGATATCTTGAAGCCCAGGAGTTCCCTGAAGGGGCATCTGTCAAAGATAGGAAGTTTCTGAGAAGGTTTTCTGCTAAGTTCTTTTTTAGTAATGGGATTTTGTACAAGCACAATCATGATTCAACTTTGCTTCGTTGTATGGATAAGAAGGAAGCAATAGAGATTATGGAAGACATGCATGATGGGATCTTTGGCACTCATTCTAGTGGTCATACTATGGCAAAAAAGATATTAAGAGCAGGTTACTATTGGTCTACCATGGAAGCTTATTGCTATCAACACTCCAGAACATGTCACAAGTGTCAAATTTATGCTGATAAAGTACATATACCTCCATCACCATTGAATGTGTTGACTGCTCCTTGGCCCTTTGCCATGTGGGGCATTGATATGATTGGTGAGATCAAACCTACTGCTTCTAATGGGCATCGTTTCATCCTGGTTGCTATTGATTACTTTACAAAGTGGGTGGAGGCAGCTTCATTTGCATCTGTTACTAAGAATGTGGTGGCCCGATTCATTAAGAATAATCTCATATGTAGGTATGGCATCCCTGAAAGGATTATTACTGACAATGGCTCTAATCTGAACAACACTATGATTACTGACCTCTGCACGCAGTTCAAGATTAAACATCACAATTCTTCTCCGTATCGTCCAAAGATGAATGGGGCAGTTGAAGCTGCTAATAAGAACATTAAGAAGATTATACAGAAGATGACTGTTACTTACAAGGATTGGCATGAGATGTTACCGTTTTCTCTTCATGGTTATCGTACTACAATACGTACTTCAACAGGGGCAACCCCATTCTCCTTAGTATATGGTATGGAAGCAGTTCTGCCCATTGAAGTTCAGATTCCCTCCTTAAGAATTATGAAGGATGCAGGCCTGGAGGAAGATGAGTGGATTCAGACTCGACTTGACCAGATAAATTTGATTGATGAGAAGAGGTTAGCAGCAGTTTGTCATGGCCAAATGTACCAGAAATGAATGATCAAAGCTTTTAAAAAGAAGGTTAAGCTAAAGGTATATCAGGCTGGTGACTTGGTAATCAAGCGTATCATATTACCACAGGGTGATCCTAGGGGCAAATGGACTCCTACATATGAAGGACCATTTGTAGTCAAGACAGTATTCTCAGGAGGTGCCATGATACTCACTACTATGGATGGCAAAGACTTCCCGCAGCCTGTAAACGCAGACATAGTTAAAAAATACTACGCATAAAAAGAGACCCGCTAGGTTGACTGGCCTAGGCAAAAATAGGGGCATCCCGGCGAACCAAAAGGGTTCGGGCAAAAATTAGGGATATATATATAAAAAATGTACACCCGGCAAGTCGAAAACCTGAAAGGGCGGCTTGGGCAAAAAAGGGTATCCCGGTGGATTGAAAACCTGAAAGGGCAATCCAGGCAAAAGTTAGGGATTAAAGCGTATGACTATGTCTCGTTTGGATCACCCATGAAACTACAACCAGTTGTACTACTTACTCAAGTTCGCACAGATAAAGCTCAATCCAATCGTTTCCGTCTCAACAGCAGAAGATGAGATACTTGAAGATAATGGCAATAGTAGAATTGAAACTCAATAGGATTATTTCCCACATAGCTGATTTTCTTTGTTTTGTAAAATTTTTTTACGACGAATTCCTCTTACTAGGATTTCTGTCTCCTTGTACAAACCTACCTATGTATAGGTCACTTTTTGATATAAATAAAATTCCATTTTTGAATCCAGATTTACTTTTACCCTATTTACATAAGCGAAACATCCATTGGTTGTGTTAGAATGTATGTATGCTTTTGAATATGATTGATGTTTACCAAAAATGCATAAAATGCTTAATATGATTGATGTTTACCAGAAATGCATGAAAATGCAGTAATAGTATTTACTAAGGACGAACGAGGGAAGGAATTCGACGAAGCTTCGCCGGTTCATCCCCACAAGACAGCTACAAATTCCCCAGTAGGGCAAATCCATCTTCATAAATACTTCGAGTTACATCTCCCTTGGAATTTATATCCATCTCTTTTATCCTCAGACGGATAATCGGGAATTTATTCTTCCAATAGGAGTACGACAAACGAAGACGGGAGGTTATGGATACCTTACTATCAAACGAAGATGGGAAGTTATGAATACTATATCATCAAACGAGACGGGAACGAGTTCCTCATATTCTTCAACAACGAATCGGGATTTATTTTCCCTGGCCAGAAGTTGTTATTCGAAGATATCTGGACGCTTCCAGCTGCATGATTCATACATACATCATTTACATCATACCATAACATACATATCCATAAATGCATAATACATTACTTAAGTGCATCATATCATACAGGCATACATAATGCATAAACTAATGTTATTGTGCAAAATGTTATAATCTTGTTTTTCAGATTAATTCTCCAGCAGACAAACTTCATCAACAACTTGTGACTATTGGGCCGTTGTTTATCTTCCCAAAAGTTATCATCTTATACCTCAGGACGTTGTTTATCCTCCTGAAAGCAACCATTTCCCCAGGACGTTGTTTATCCTCCTGAAAGCTATCTTGACCTTGGGCCGTTGTTTATCTTCCCAAAGGTTACTTCATTTCCTCAGGACGTTGTTTATCCTCCTGAAAGCATATCATGACTATTGGGCCGTTGTATATCCTCCCAAAAGTTATACTTTATTCCCTCAGGGCGTTGTTTATCTTCCTGAATGCTATCATCATACCTCAGGACGTTGTTTATCCTCCTGAAAGCTATCATTTCCTCGGGACGTTGTTTATCCTCCTGAAAGCTATCATGACCTTGGGCCGTTGTTTATCCTCCCAAAAGTTATACTTTATTCCCTCAGGACGTTGTTTATCTTCCTGAAAGCTATCATCATACCTCAGGACGTTGTTTATCCTCCTGAAAGATATCATTTCCTCGAGCCGTTGTTTATCCTCCTGAAAGCTACCAGTTCTTTTGGGCCGTTGTTTATCCTCCCAAAAGTTATACTTATACCTCAGGACGTTGTTTATCTTCCTGAAAGCTATCATTATATCTTCATATTTTGGACTGCTTTATCCTCCAAGAGATGTATTTGAAGAACTTTTCTCCAAGTGGCATCTTTAAGCCCACTCAAGCATATACAACTAGTCAGTAGTATCACTCCACGCACCGGTGAGTGCAAATATTTGGGCTTTTGTGTTCAATCCCCTTCAACCTTCTAGGTCACGACTGACAAATATACCAATCTAACCCCTCAGGTTTCAGAAAATTGAACAGGGGCAGCTGTTGCACCCCAAAATTTGCCCTCACAATACAAGACTTTGTGTGCTAAGAGGTTCACAAGGTTCACAAGACCTTTCATGAGGTTCATGAAGTCTACAAGACACTTTATGAGGTTCACAAGGTTCACAAGACCTTTCATGAGGTTCATGAAGTTTACAAGACACTTTATGAGGTTCACAAGGTTCACAAGACCTTTCATGAGGTTCATGAAGTTTACAAGACACTTTATGAGGTTCACAAGGTTCACAAGACCTTTCATGAGGTTCACAAGGTTCACAAGACATCTTATGAGGTTCACAAGGTTCACAAAGTTCATCATGAGTCAGAAGATTTGACAAATCCCTCAGGCAAGGCATTCTCCTAAGCAGTGCATCTAAAACTAGGGTTTTGACTTTAATCAGGCTAAATGGATTTCCAAGACTTCAAGTAAGCTTCATAGCATCTTATATGTGTTTAAGAATCCCCATGACAAATTTCAGAACTTTTCTCAAAGGTTTGCTCAATCAAATGATCAGATAAGTCAAAATCAGTCAAAGCAGTTCAAAAGTCAAACTGAGGTCAACTGTGGTCAAACCAAAGTCAAACTTCATGATTTTTTGTCAACATCAAGTATATGAAGTAAAATTCATCATTTTATCAAGGGTTGATCATGATTCATCAAGGAGATTTCAGATCATCAAGAATCAGGGGTTTCTAAATTAGGGTTTCCTCAGGAAAAGTCAACTGAACTTTGACCAGCCATAACTTTCACATGCTTCATCACATTTTGCCCATCCAAAGCTCATTTTGAAGGAAATTGAATTCTCTACAACTTTGTGTCTCACAAGCCAAGCCCAAAAATGCTTCATTTGGAAGGTATGAGCTAAGACATTATAGGTCCTTTTGAAAGTCAACAAAAAGTCAACAACTTCAAAAGGGCATAACTTGAGAATGGTAAAATATATGGACATGAAACCAATGGGGTTGGTTATAGGACTCTTCAAGCTTTCCAAAATGTCCAAGAACACCCTCATAGCATTAAAATTGAAGGATGTGTGCCCTTGCAAAGTTGGGAAATTTTTGGGTGGTTTATGAAGCAAATGGGGGCTTAAAACCAAATTCTTCCAAATGGGCTTGCAATTTTGTGATCCAAGCTTTAACATGACATCATGCACGACCCAATCCTCATTTATTCAGATTTTTTATTATTTTTATTTTATTTATTTTTATTTTATTCATTTAAAATCATTTTAAATCAAAATAAAATATGAAATCAAATATTAAAATATGGATATTGCTTCTAGAAAATCATAAATATGGCTTGGATCAAATTGATATGAGAATTATGGTGATTGTCTTAAAATAGCAAGGTTATATCAAAAAATATTTGGATTTTAAGACATGATATTTTTCAATCTCATTGATCCAAAATATCCAAAGAAAAGTCCAACTTTTTGACCTAATTCAGTGTACTACATATACACAAACTCATTACAATGCATGGGACGAAAAATTGCAGCCTCTTACATTGTCTCAAAACTTCAAAAAATCTCATACAAATTCAATTTTTCGGGTTTCACATTGCAAGGGGTTATAAGGTATTTTAAGAACACCAAGAGGTTTCCTGGACATCCCTGAGTCGAAACCACCCATCACATGCTTTTGAATCATACTCATATGCCTTAACCGAATCAACTTTCTCTTGATTTTTTCAAATTTTCGATTCATTAAATTCATGCAATATTATTGTGTTTTGACTTTGAAATATTGTTTGTGATAGTATGTAGATCGTTTCTGGATAAAAAACTTGCAGGTTCATGGACAAATGCGTGAGAAGCCATTGTTAGGGTTAGAACCTTTGAATTAGGGTTTCATCATCTACTTAATTTAAATAAATAATAAGATCATGGCAAGAATGTATGAGCTATGAATGATTGATCTGGGCTGTTAATTGTCAAGATTGGTACGATTTTCATGATGTTTCAAAAATCTAGGTTTTATGTAAAATTCGTGTGCATGTAAATTCGCAGGAAATTCTGTGGATAATTTCGCAGCTAAATTCGCAAGTCTCAAGGAGGAAGATGGAGTTTTGGCGCGCGGCTGATATTTGAATTTTTGTTTTAATATTTCATGAAACTGTTTGCAATTTATTTCATAATTATGTTGATAGCTCAGTTGGTTAAGGGATGCGCGTGTGAGACCAAGGTCCAGGGATCAAATCCCAGTCTCATCAATTTTTTGCTTTATTTTCCTTTATTTTCCAGGTTATAAAATATAATGGTTCACACTCATTCCCTATCACAAAATGCGCGTTGGCCTGGTGGAGAGTATGCTGGTCTTGAGATTGCAAAGCCTAGGGCCTGGGTTCGAATCCCAGCCCCAGGTAAGTTTTTTTATCACTTTTTTTTCTTATTTTATTTAATTCTTGTTTATATTTTAACTAATTTAGTAAATTATAAATGTTAAAAATAAAATGTGTATATTATTTCTTGTATATAAATTTCAAACTTATATTTTCAAAAAAAAATTAAAACTTTATTATTAAAACTATTTAAAATTTATTTTACTATATATATTATTAATATTATTTGATTTGTATAAATAAATTAATTGTATTTAGGTTAAAATTCATAACCCTAATTTTCTAAAAAAACCATAAAATATTTTGTAAAAACCTAATTAATTTTTTATAAACCCTAATAATACTTTTTATTTCATGTGAATATTAATTATGTCCATATTTTTATTATTTGATATAATTCTTGTATATAGATAATTTTAGACAATTAACTAAAAGTTGATAATTTAATTTTGTAAATATAATAATTATACTTAACCTTATTTTCATAATATGTATATATTTTATAATTTGTTTATTATTATTTAATTCTTGTATGTAAATAATTTTTAGTATATGCTTAAAATAATTAAAATTTGCTAATTTAATTTTGTAAATATAATTTATTTTCATAATAGGTTTATAATTGACCCAATTTTTATAATTTGTACATAATTTAAAACTTTATGATAATTAGTATATAATTGTTTATATTTTCTTCTTAATCTTAAAATAATAATTGTTTATAAAAAATTGAATTTTTAATTATTATGCTAATATTTGTTTATATTATTATTAATTATATTTATTTTCATATGATATTTATTTTATTATTACTAACCCTATTTATATATTGTGATTTATTATTATTATTTTTACTAACCCAATTATATTATTATTTTTGCTTATTTATTTAATTTGCTTTAATTATTATTATTATGTAATTGTTTCCTTTATGTAATAGTTTAATGTTTAATATTTATTTTAAATGTTATGGTTAGTAAAATAGGGAGTGAAACATGTTTGTATTTTAAAATTAATTTAGATCACTAATTTAAAAAAGATAAATATTTAAAATTGTACACTCACACACGTAAGTCGATCTTTGATCGCCATCTCACTTCCTTGAGGATACCTCTCATGTTGCCTAAAACAAAAGGTCAAGTAGGGTGTATAAAGTAAAGTCCCTCATTTCACATCATCTAGTCCCTAAACAGAATAAAGATCAAGTCCCTTCGAATGTTGCCTTCGTAATGATCTTGTCCCTTTCGAATAAAGATGATAAGTCCCTTCGAATTGCTTATACACCCCACAGTTGCCTAAATAACAGATGTCCCTTCACTTGTCCCTCACATCCAAGATAATGACTACCTATTCCTTAATAATAGGGATAGTCTTACCATTTAAGGGATTCAAGAACAGAAAAGACTTAAACTTAGGGTAGGTTCCTCTTAGATACTTGCTCACTCTTCAAAACATTTCAAACACTTCATACATTTCAAACAATTTTCAAAACAAAGGTTTTATATGCATCCGTACATGGATCATTATAAAATACTTAAGAAAATTTTTATTCACACACTTCACATTTCAAAAAAACATTTTAAAGTGAGCTAAGTAACTAAGAGCCCATGGATAACCATGGATGTAAAGGGTGCTAACACCTTCCCTTTACATAACCTACCCCCCGAACCCAAAAATATTTTAAGGTCTTTCCTGTTCTTTTATGCCCTTTCCTTTGGATAAAATAAAAGTCGGTGGCAACTCTTGCTATCCGCAACATTTAACTAAAGTCAGTTCTCCCACCGTGTTACACCAGCACTTACCGGACGGGTTGCAAGATGGAAAATGATTCTCACATAATATGACATTCAGTACACATCTCAGAAAGCCATCAAAGGCGGTGTATTGTCTGATTATCTTGCTGAGCAACCCATTGATGATTACCAACCTATGACACTTGACTTCCCTTATGAAGACATCATGTTCATAAAAGCAAAAGATCATGAAGAGCCTATTCACACTGAAGGGCCTGACCCAAAGGAAGAATGGACTATGATGTTTGATGGGGCTGTTAATATGAATGGTCATGGTGTTGGTGCAGTACTCATTACGCCTAAGGGAGTTCACATGCCTTTCTCGGCCAAGCTCACCTTTAACTGCACTAACAATGAAGCTGAATACGAAGCTTGCATCATGGGTCTTGAGGAAGCCATTAACCTCAGGATCAAGACTTTAACTATATTCGGAGATTCAACTCTGGTAATCAATCAAACCAATGACAAATGGTATACTCACCAGGAGCATCTGATACCTTACCGGGATTATACAAGAAGGTTACTCACATTCTTCACAACAGTCAAGCTTTAGTATATCCCTCGAGATGAAAATCAGTTTGCAGATGCTCTGGCTACCATTTCATCCATGATCAAAGTTCAAGCTGCCAACTTTGTGCCTCAGATTTCAGTATCCAGACTTGACAGACCGACATACGTATTCTCAGTGGACCTTGCTAAAGATGAAAAGCCTTGGTTCTATGTGTAAACACCCCAAATTTTCCCTCACCCATTCACACCATGGCTTGTGATATCCTCATATACATAATTTCAGTCATAACATCCCATATTGCATATTTGCTTCACTGCATTGGTTCAAAGTCATCTGCATCTAGGGTTTGTGATTTGAGCAGTCCAGGAGCCACTTGAGCCATTCCAAAGGTCATCAATCACTTCAAAGGGGTCCATGTGTGTTCAAGCATCATATTATATCCCCTCAAAGTCAAGAATGTCAAAAAATCACAAGAACTGAGATTGGCATGGAAGTAGAGCCAGGTTTAACTGCACAGATGACCTAGAATTAGGGTTTTGGTTTCAAAGGCCATAACTCCAATTTTTTTGGTCATTATTGTAATGTTGGTCTCTATATGTTATAGGGATCATGCATATCAATTTTCATGGAGAAATTCAATGGGGAAGTCATCTGATCAAGAGTTGACTTTTTGAGCAAGTCAGTGCAAAATCAGGGCATCTGAGGTCCCCAATGACCCAACCAAAGGGTGTTCATCATCATTTTGATTGTGTATGATCTTTATTTGATCATGGAAGATGTTAGAAGTTCACAAGATTGAAGAATTTCAAGCCATTTGCAAAGTTGACTTTTTGGGAAATGACTTGTAATGGAAACTTGCCATTTTGGGAAACTTTTTCAACCCTTGCTTTTTGATTCAAAAATGCTTCAAATGGGAAAACTTTGGTCATGAAAGTTGTAGAATGGATCATTCCCTTTTCCAAAATTACAATAACTTGTTCTAATTCATTTTGGATCAAAAGTTATGGCTTGTCAAAGTTGGCCAAAATCACATAATTTGAAGTTTTCTACCAAAGAGGCATTTTGCAAAATGGTATGATCAAGTGTTCTAAAGGCTTCAAAAGTGTACAAAATCTTCACAACATGATCACATGACCTCTAAAGATCAGAATGGGCCAAAGAATATTGCATTTTGATGTCTTGAATATCATGAATTTCCAAAGGGGCCAAACTTTGTGAAAATTGCAAAACACCTCATAAGCCTTGATCCACTTGCTGATTTATCTCATAAACAATTCCATGGTTCTCCCTAAACTCAGCTGAGCCAAGACAAGCAAAAAGGCTAGCTATACCATTGCCATTTCCTCAAGTACAAGTCAAGTTGACATTTTGGCAACTTGCCCATACCAATCACAACAGGCCACCAACAACTCTCTGCCTAATCCAGACTTTACAAACACATCCCAAGGCTTCATTTTCATAAGACACCCAAGCCTGAAAGCTCCAAGAACACAACCTTATCATTTTTCACCTCATATGCAAAACCATTCGAAACTGACTCCACAAGCATCAAACACACAAACAAACTTCACCATTGATCTCAACATGACTCACTGATCACAAACCAACCATTGAAACAACCTGAAACTCACTGAAATCAAAACACGATTTCCTTCCCCCCTTGAACAGAACTCTGTCAATCTCCCAGACCAACCACTTTCAAAGCATTCTAAGCTCCATTCCATCATCAGGAGGATCAAAGGAGAAGGTTTGTGCAAAGCTTGAGGCCAGGAAGCTTGGAATCAGAGGAACTCCAGCTCAGGTAACCATCCAAAACATTTTTCCAGAACTCATTTCTTTTTCTGCAAAGTGATTCTTTATGTTATGCTTGTCACACTGATGTGTTTATTTTCAAGAATGGTTGGAAAATGAGAGTGTATGAGGTCTCTGAAACTTTGCCCGTGAAATACCTTTTGCTTTGATTCTTAGGATTCAGTAAAAATAAATGGATTTTGGGGTGGGGTTTAGGTTTAATGATGTTCAATGAGTGATTCTGGAGAGATTTGAGAGGTTTCATGGCGTACTGAGAGAGATTGAAAGAGGAGCTCGTCGGAGAAGATGACCGGAACACTGTTCCGGTCACCTGAATATGTTTAGGGTTCAGATTAGGGCATTAATCATAATTAAGGAAATTTGAATTCTGGCCGTCCAGATGCGCGCATAGTCAGTTCCCGCGTGTTCCAGTTTGAATCCTGGCCCTTTGATCTGCATACTTTCTCATTTTTCAGTTTAAATTCAATTTTATTTTCATTTTATTTCATTTCTTTTGTACATTTATTTAAAAATAGCAAAAAATGTTTAAAAATTCTGAAAATTTTTATCAAACCTTTTATTAATTTTCAGAAACCAAAAATATTTTTATTTTTATTTTTTGCATTGAAAATTATTTTTAAATCATTTAAAAGTTTATTTTTAATTGATTAATGAGAATTAATTAATTAAAAATACTTTTAGGTATTTAAAAATCACAAAAAAATTCATGTAACATTTAAAATCATTTAGAAACATTGTCCAACTCTCAAACCAAATTTATTTTTTGTTCTTGATGCCTTTTGACAATTTTCAATGGATTTAATTTCATTTCAAGGCATTATTTTGATTCAAACTTCAAAAATTCATTTCTTCCTAACCATTGAGTGTTGGACAATGATTCTTTTTGCATTGCATCTTTCATATCATGTAGTTTATAGGATTAATTTGGCATGAATTTATCTTTCATTTTCAATTTGTTTTGCATTTTGCTTGACAAGGTACCTTAAAACCCTAGCCAACTTAGGAAATTCATAACTTTCACTAGGATAAGAATTGGATCCCCTCCTTTGGGCAGTGAGTTTGTATAGGTCTAGGGTATCTTTGATTGTATTTTCAAATTTTTATCATGATGTTTGCTTCTGGTTTTGGTTTTTGTTTTGTGTATTGATCATAAACCCTAATTCATGCTTTCCTTTGCATCCATCTTCCATTTGCTTGCATACCATGACTTGCTATGACATCTTGTGCATCCATTTGATTCATAATACATCTTAGGACATATTAGAATCATGTTTGATCATTTCATCTTTTATTTGCCATGTTTTGCATTCATATCATTTCATAAACTTTTCATGAACATCCATGGTTCAATACATGCTTCATTTGCATTCTCATGCTTGTATGATCATTCTCATCTCTTGTCATATGTTTGCATCATCTCTTAGCATCATTAACATCATACTCATGCTTCTGACTTTGTCTTGCATCATGCCATTTCATCTCATTTGCATTGCATCTCATTTCTTTCACTAACTTTTCAAGTGGTAAGTTGTTTAGAGAAGTGAATTTGCCTTCACTTATCACAATCTATTTTCATCTCCCTCATATTTCATTTGCTGCATTTTGTATGTGTTTGAGTTTGAGTTTGCTCATTCTTGTTCATCTCACCTTCTTTCTTCAAGCAACTTGTCTTCTTAAGTGAAGCAAGTTGTTTTGCTTCCCTTTGCTCCTTTCATCTGCTTCCCTCCTTGGTGGTTCTTTGAAGATCTTTCTCTTAAACCTCACAAACCCTAGGAATGACCAAGCATGATAACAATTAGGGTTTTGATTAGTCCCCCACTTAGCTTTTACCTTTGTGTCTCTTTGAGTCTTCTCTTCTCACCTCATAATCAGGGACTAAACCCTAAAGGCTTTAAGGCTTTGTGATTAAGCTTATGCCTGCATCCTTCTATTAGGATGGAGTGTATAACTTTAATCCTAAGTGTTAAACCATTAATGTGTTTAAATCCTTTAATCAATCCACTTAATAATCATTAAGACATCAAGCTTGTAACTTGGGCCTTGCATTAGGGTTCTAATTCTTCCTTAATTGGTTAAGAAGGACTAACCCTAGTGTTAATGGACAAGTCCCCCTCAAGCTGTCTTACAAACCATAAAACTCACTTCTTCATCTTATCATTAACTAAAATCCATCTAATAAAGGCTTTGTTTTGTCATGAGGTTAATCCCTAATCATGGATTAAGTTAAGGAATCTTCCTCAGCTTAAACATTCTCATCTATTATCCTTCTATTAGGATGGTGTAATGAGTCTGTTTAATCCCTGATTATGGCTTAGTCTCATTACTCCACACTAGACAAAAACAACAAAAACATCTAAATAATCACAAGTAGGTTAATGATCTTAATCCTACACCATGGTGATTAAGTGTGAGATGCTGACTTCACACTTAAGGCATTCTCATTACCCCTAATCAGAGGGATGATGTGATGAGTTTACTAACCCATTGGTTTAGGCTTAAGCTCATTAACTTATGACAAACTTCAAAAAGCAATAAAAGACTGAAAACTCAAAAACAAACAATAATCGTCTCCTTCGGGATTCTTTTCTCACTATCTTCACTCACAAACGAGAACTCGCTTCTTCCGTCTAATGCAAGACAGTTTGCACCTGAGCCAGACAGGTCATACACTTGAGCATAGGCAAGTAAGCAGTTCATCAGTCAATTTATTTTTCAGTCTCTTTGGGTCGAACTACGGTGTTCTGACTTCCTCATTGCACGAGAGGATACGTAGGCATAACTTAATAGTTATCGAACAAAAGTCTCTGTGTATTCCCCCTCCTTCCAGCATCATTCTTTTAGCCTCATTATCTTGAGCATTGTATTCTTCCCTTACACTGACACTTTCATACTTCACATCACTTATACACTATACACTGACACTTGCATTCTTTTTCCAGCTTTGATATACAGTCTGCACTGACACTACCCCTTTAAAACACAAATCTTTTAAGCGTGGATCCCGTCGAGTACGACGGGCAATCTGGTTCGCAATCGTCTTATCCACATCTTTCTAGGTCTATGCAGCATTACCTTTCCTCCGGGATAAAAATGCCTAGCTGGCGACTCTTTGTCTTTCTGAGTTCACTTCTGTGTGTTCTCATTCCTCTTTTCGCCGACCGTTCGCGTCTGTACCCCTCTTGGCCCTGTGTGTCATCAGGTGGGAGCGACAGCTTGGCGACTCTGCTGGGGACCCTTATACTGTAACCAGGGCTTCTGGTTCTTTTTGTGGGTTCCTCCTAGCGCTTGTTTGATTTGTGTTTACCGGGGTGTTATGTGCTATTTGTGTTTATATAGTTGCTTTATTTATTGCTTTATGTACAGCTTTATTTATTGCTTTCTTTACAGTTTTACATTTTTCATACTGTCATACCTTTTATCTGGCTGGATCTGTTTTCTGTCTTGGTGGGTGGGTTCATTGAGAGATAAGGTCCTATACCTGGGACCTGAGTGACACCTAGGCTAGAGTGGTTCATGTTCTTTCCCATTCCATTTCGGTTTGGTGCGAGAATATGAAACACGGTTCAGATGTGGGTTTCTTCTTGAGAACTCTGTGCTACAGATTTCCTGTAGTGCTAGGGCTATCTGGGAAGCTCGCTAAGTCTGGATGACCTTTATTATGACCTTCAGAAACTGAGGTGAATTAGAGGAGGATCTTTTATGGTTATTGTAAACACTGTACCTCCGGGTTAGAAGTGTTTACACTTCTCATAACTGATCCAAGTCTGAGGATCCTTGTTTTAGAACACCACCTGTGAGGGGGTTGGGCTGTTTACAGGTTTGCAGGAACCCTTGGCCACATCATACCCTGTTACCTATTGTGTTTAAGAATGCTTCACTTTGGACAGTTCTTGTGATTTAACCCAGGACATGTGGCTCTTTATTTGAGTCCCCCACCTTGGTTACTGGACTTTTTAGACCTTCATCTGGACTTCTTAAACATACATGGGCCTTTATATCAAGGAAGTTATCAGATCCAGCTTGATCACAAACCCTTGCATATCATTTGCATACATCATCATTGCATCATTTAACATTTGCTTATTTGTTTTTCAGGGTATCCACATTTCATTTGGCTTGGTTTTGACCCCTTTACCTGCATAGACCCCTGTTCACCAGCTATCTGCTTCAGCACTCTTCTTCAGTTGCCTGCTTCAGCTACCTCCATCATCATCCTCAACCTATCAGTGGCTCATCCCTAGTATCAGTCTGCATCATCAGCATCTGTTCTCAGCTCTTCATCAGCAGTCATGGCACCCAAGAAGAGCAACATTTCATATCATTTCTTTGAGCTTGTGCTGACTGGAATCAGGAAGGTCCAGGCACTTATCACTCCAGACCATATCCCATTATTCAGAGAACATTATGGAGGCATCCTTGATATGGTTATGGACTTAGACCCTTCTCAGAGGAGTTTGATACACACTTGCCTACAGTTCTATGATCCTCCTTTGAGATGCTTCACTTTCCAGAATTTTCAGTTGGGACCCCTGTTGGAGGAGTTTTCATCACTGATTGGAGTACCTGTCAGGGGTGGTATCCCCTTCAACCCAGAGATGGCTTCTCCCAGCAATGAAGAAGTGACAAAAGCACTATATTTGGAACCTATTTTGATCGAGCAGAACATGTCAACAAAGGCTGGAATTCCTGGCCTACACTTGGACTTCTTGACTTCTCAGGCTATCCTGAAGGCCTCCTTGGGAGAATGGAAGGCAATTTGTGCATTGTTAGCCCTCAGTGTATATGGGGTTATACTTTTTGCAGATGAGCCCAAGTTTATCAGCAAGAATGCTATCCATCTCTTCCTTTTGAGGAACCCAGTACCCACCTTGCTGGGAGATTTATATTATTCTGTTCACCAAAGGAATGAGAAGCAGAGAGGGAGGTTGGTGAGATGCTGTGCTCCTCTATTTCATACCTGGCTGCTTAAACATTTACCCAAGACTGATGCCTTCCTGAATCCTCACCAACAGAAGAATTGGGCTAGAAGACTCACTGCTTTGACCTCAGATGACATCAGGTGGTGTACCCAGAGCACCAAAGGCAGGGACATAATAACTAGTTGTGGGCAGTTCCCCAATGAACCCTTAGTAGGAGTGAAGGGTTGCATCAACTACAATCCTGTGCTGTTTAAAAGACAATTGGGCTATGCTCTGGTTCACCCTCCTAGAGTGCAAGACTTGGCTGAAACCCTGTATTGTGAGATAAAGCCTAATCTAGCTGTTGTCAGACAAGCATCCTGGGCTTGGGACAACATCCGGACCAAAGGGATGGCCATTCTTGGGAGATGCAACAATGTGGCTTCAACACAGTATTATGAGTGGTCCCATTCTAGGGCTCAAATTTCTGGGATGCCCTTCACCATTGAGGATGCACATGGACCATCCACAGCACCACCTCCAGCCACTGTCAGCCTGGAAGAATTTGAGAAGCTGAAGGAGAGGAATGAGAATCTGTCTCAAGCTCTGCAGAAGACCCTCTGGGAGAGGAGTGATGGTCGTCTAGACATTGAGAAGTTAGAAAAGCTTAAGGTGGAGCATCTAGCCAGGATTGAGAAATCAGAGGACTACATCAAGAAATCAAGAGCAGGAGAGCAGATATTGAAGAATGCCTATAAAGAGGCCCAGTTTCAGAAGGCTAGGACTGAGCTCTATCTGAAAGAAAGTCAAGATAGGTGGGTCAGAATTACTGAAGCTCGCACTCAGGAGGATAAAAGGACTCAGGCTAGGATTGAGCAGTTGGAGGCAAATGAAAAGAAGCAACATGAGGCTCTCCTAGCAGCCCAGAAGGAAATCTCAGAATTGAAGCTTAGGGCTGGTGTAAAGAGGTCAAAGGACCAGGACAGGCACAAGAAGCTGACCACTGCTGTTGCCACCAGAAACCTTCTCATCAGAAGCATCACAGGGCATCCAGCTGATCATGTATCTGAAGCACTTCTGAAAGAGGTTAAGGAGGATGAGTTTGGCTTAGATGTTTGATCACTTTGCTTGTTGCTATTTCCATTTGATGTACTTTTCTTTTTATTGTATTTTGACCCTTCAGGGGCACGTGTTGTAAAAGCAGACTATGTATTATTCACCCTTTGTAATATATTTGTTAGTTTGTTTCACTGAGTTCTCCTTCTCTCAAGCAACAACAAAGCATCTTCCTCAGGGTCTGGAAAGGTCAAAACCAAATGCCAAGCCGGATACCTTGGAAACAAATAAGCATACTGCATTGCATGCTAACCTTTGTTTTGTTTTGTAGGTTTTGTCATTGTTATTTTGTATCTAACTCTGTTGTGGTTCAGGAATTATTGCTCGCCGTCGGGTGTTCCCTCTCAACCGTCCACACAGATATCCTACTCGCAACAATCTTCCTGGTATCCAGATGGATCAAGTACAGCAAGAGCTGACAGAGGTTAGGACCCAGATGGTTAACGAAAGGCTGGAGATGAGAAACCAAATGACCCAGTTCATGGAGGTAATGAATGGCTTGGCTCAAAGTCAAGAAAGACTGAGGGCATTGGTAGAAAGGCAGACCCCGGAGGAACCTCCTCTGGGAACTGGAGGAACAAGTAACAATGAGAGGGTTCAACCTCATGTTAATCCACCAGTATATGGGCCTCATCTGCATCCGGAAGTCAACATCTCGGGTATTGTGCAAGGAAATACTACTGGAGGAAGAGTCTTACAAGAAGACCCCCAGGAAGAGCAGTTCACTGTGATGGGAGCTGGGGACGAAGTTTATGATAGGAGGCTTGATGAAATTGCTGAGAAATTGAGATCTCTGGAGTCTCAAAATTCCCTGGGTTTTGATGTCATGGATATTGGACTAGTGGATGGAGTAAGGATTCCCCATAAGTTTAAACCCCCGTGCTTCAAGAAGTACAATGGAACTTCCTGTCCACGAACCCACCTGCAGTCTTTTCTGGGAAGACTTAAGGCATACACCATGGATGAAAAACTATGGATGTTTTACTTTGAAGACAGTTTGACTGGGGCTTCAAGGGAGTGGTACTCTCACTTGACCAGAGCTACTATCAGGTGCTGGAAGGATCTAGCTGAGGCCTTCATCAGACAATACCAATACAATCTGGACATGGCTCCTAACAGGACTCTATTTATGGGAATGTCTCAATCCTCCAGAGAAAGCTTCAGGGAATATGCCCAGAGGTGGAGACAGCTTGCTGCTGCTGTCCAGCCACCCATGTCGGAAAGATAAATGGCCGACATGTTTATGAATACCCTACAGGGAACATATATTGACAGGCTAGCTGCCTTTTCTTCCACCAGCTTCGCTGACGTGGTTATAGCTGGAGAAAGAATTGAGAGCCTTCTGAAGATGGGTAAGATTTCAGATATTGGTGCAAGTTCGTCGAGTAATCCTAGGAAGCCTTTTGTGGGACCTAGAAGAACCAATGAGACAAATGCCATTCATTCCAGCAGGGGCAGACCTCAGTATGTTCATAGGTCAGTGGCAGCTGTCACAATTCCAGCTCCAATCCCTCAGCAACCAGCATATCAACCACCACAGCAACCACACTATCAACAGCAAGTTCAATATCCGCCACAGAGGAACTACAACAACAACAACAACAGCAATCAACAACAAAGACCCTTCCAACAAAGACCATCACATGCAAATAGGGTGATTGACCCTATCCCTATGCCTTATGCCGCTTTATTGCCACAACTCCTGAAGCTCAACTTGGTTGAGTTAAGGACATTGGCACCTCCAGATCCTGCCAGTCTTCCAAGAAATTATGATGTCAACGCCAGGTGTGCTTTTCATTCTAATGCACCAGGCCACAGTACGGAAAAATGCAGGGCTTTACAAATGAAGGTACAGGATTTGGTGGATTCTAAAGCTCTCAACTTTGCACCCCCGCCAAATGTCAATAAGAATCCCATGCCCAATCATGGAGGACCAAGAATTAATGCCATTGAGGAAGACAAGCCATCTTTCTTAATCACCAGTGTTGGGCAGATTCGGACACCTCTGGTAGAAATTAAAGCTCAGCTCCTAGAATGCCAGATTTTCCCCGGGTGTGAGCTCGGTTGTGGTTATTGCAACATTTCGGTCAATGGGTGTGATGATTTGAGAAGCGGCATAGACGGTCTTATCAAAAGTGGTATCCTTCAGATCACAACATCGGCACCTACAAATCCAGCAATCCCTTTGACAACAGTTCCTGACTCTTCTACAACTGCAACAACAATCATTCCAACCAATTCATCAATATCATCAACAATGGCTCCATCCATCACTTCAACAAATCAGACGTCAACAACCATCTCTTCTACAACATCAACACCCATTCATTCAACAGAATCTTCTACAATGCCAACAGATATCTCAGTAGTCACCATTTATTATGATCCATCATATGTTCCTCCAAACAACAACTTTCAACAACAAACAGTGGCACCTCCTGCCAGATCACCAGTCACCATCTACTACGATCCGCACACCATTTCAGCACCCTCCTCTGTAGCAGTCAGTCCAGTTACCATCACGGTGCCTGGACCCGTCCCATATGAAAGCAGTAATGCCATCCCTTGGCATTATGGCTCTGACCTTTACTGCAACGGGGAGAAAATCACTTTGGACTCTTCAACTTATTCTCCACAAATTGATAATGTTGGGGGAGGCAGAGGCTTCACTCGAAGCGGACGCCTTTTTACCTCACAATTACAAAGACCTAATGCTGAAGCAGAAGCTGCTGCAAAAGCAAAAGGAAAGAGTGTGGTGGTTGAAGAGCCAGCTATTAAAGAAACTCAGAAGACGTCTTTTGAACAGGATGTAGACGAGTTTATGAGAATTATAAAAAGAAGTGATTACAAGGTGGTGGATCAGCTTCACCAAACTCCCTCAAAGATCTCCATATTATCCCTGCTGATGTGTTCTGAAGCTCACCGGAATGCATTATTAAAAGTCCTGCACGTAGCATACGTGCCAGAGGAGATCACAGTTAATCAGCTAGAAACCGTGGTAGCAAATGTCAACACCAGCCTTGGATTGGGTTTCACCAATGCTGATCTGACAACTGAGGGATGTAACCACAACAAGGCTTTACACATCACTCTAGAATGCAAGGGTGCTGTTCTATCACATGTACTGGTAGACATTGGGCCTTCACTCAATGTTTTACCAAAGAAAGCCTTGGTGAAGCTGGAGTACGATGGCTTGGCATTGCGTCCAAGTAATTTGGTGGTGAGAGCATTTGATGGCTCTAAAAGATCAGTGCTAGGAGAGATTGATCTGCCTGTGATGATTGGCCCGCAGACCTTCAAAATTACCTTCTATGTGATGGACATTCAGCCGGCCTACAGCTGTTTGTTGGGTAGACCTTGGATCCATGCCGCTGGCGCAGTTACGTCTACCCTTCACCAGAAGCTGAAATTCGAGTGGGAAGGCCAGATTATCACTATCTGTGGTGAAGAAGATATCTTTGTTAGCCATCTGGCTACGTACAAATACATTGAGATGGATGGAGAAATCCATGAAACCATGAGCCAGGGATTTGAGGCCCTGAACATTAATGAAGCATCTGCTGTACTGGGAACCTCCATGACGTCTTATCAGCAAGCTTGGAAGGTTGTTGAAGAGGGGATTGCCCAAGGCTGGGGCAAGCTCTTACCTGTGGAGAAGAAGGAGGACAGATTTGGGTTGGGTTACAAACCAACTCAACAAGATCAATCAGAGGCTGCCAAGAAGCCCAACTTTGTCAGCGGGGGAATGCTCACCCCGGATGCAGTGAACAACTTGGAAGATGAGTCGGAAGATGAGCACAACCTGGAGAACTGGATACGTCCAAGGACCCCGGGGAGCCATATCTCAAACTGGTCTTCCTAGGAAATTATAAGGGTTACTCCTGCAGAGTAATTATTATTTCCTGTATATTTTAAGCATGCATCAAGTCTTGCATCTTGCCCAAGATGTCAAGACTCATTTTGTAATCGGGCCATCTTGTAGTTTTGTGCAAACAGATCAATCAATGAATACCAGACATCTTTTGCAAATGAGTCTTTTTCTTTTCCGCTCACTGTTTTTCATTTTTCTTTTTGTACAAAAATAAAAATGGCAATGTTTTCAAAATGACCAGACTTTACTTTTTCTAAATAAAATTAAAATCGATCACTAAAATGAACAATCTAAACCCTTGTAGAGAGTGCCTTTCAGACTGCACCGACAACAGCACAACTATGGCTTCGTATGACTTTGACAATCCAATCAATCAAGCTGATGAAGGGGTTGAAGAAGATTATGAACTTCCTGAAGAGCTAGCCAGGTTGTTAAAGCAAGAGGAGAAGGTTATCACTCCTCATCAGGAGGAGGTCGAAACGGTTAATCTTGGTACGGAAGAAGATGCGAAAGAGGTTAAGATCGGGGCCTGTTTACAAGACTCAGTAAAAGAGCAACTGATTGACATGCTTCGTGAATATGTGGATGTCTTTGCTTGGTCTTATCAGGATATGCCAGGGTTGGACACCGATATTGTTATGCACAAGCTGCCTTTAAGATAAGATTGCCCACCGGTTAAACAGAAACTGCGTCGTACTCGCCCAGATATGGCAATGAAGATCAAAGAAGAGGTACAAAAACAGTGGGACGCCGGGTTCCTTGTTGTAACTAGCTATCCACCGTGGGTTGATAATATAGTACCTGTGCCTAAGAAAGACGGCAAAGTGAGGATGTGTGTGGACTACCGGAATCTGAACAGAGCCAGCCCGAAAGATGATTTTCCATTACCTCACATTGATGTACTGGTTGACAATACGGCTCAGTTCTCCGTGTTCTCCTTCATGGACGGATTTTTAGGATACAATCAGATCAAAATGTCACCTGAAGACATGGAGAAGACAACTTTCATCACTCCCTGGGGCACGTTCTGTTATAAGGTGATGCCATTCGGACTGAAGAATGCTGGTGCAACATATCAACGGGCTATGGTAACATTATTCCACGACATGATCCATAAAGAAATTGAATGTTATGTGGATGACATGATTGCCAAGTCCCTCACAGAAGAAGACCACCTGGTAAATTTGTTGAAGTTATTCAAGCGTCTGAGGAAGTACCAACTGAAGTTGAACCCCAACAAGTGCACATTTGGGGTGCGATCCAGTAAGCTGCTGGGATTTATTGTAAGTGAGAAAGGGATTGAAGTTGACCCTGATAAAGTTAAATCCATTCAAGAGATGCCTGCGCCGAAAACTGAGAAAGAAGTTCGAGGTTTCCTAGGTAGATTGAACTACATTTCAAGGTTCATATCTCACCTTACAGCAACCTGTGAACCCTTGTTCAAGCTGTTAAGAAAAGAACAAACGGTTAGGTGGAATGAAGACTGCCAGAGGGCTTTTGACAAAATCAAGGAGTACTTGCAAGAACCACCAATCCTTATGCCTCCAGTTGAAGGAAGACCTCTAATCATGTACTTGACAGTATTAGAAGAGTCAATGGGGTGTGTGTTGGGCCAGCATGACGAGTCTGGTCGAAAAGAGTATGCAATATACTACCTAAGCAAAATGTTTACCGACTGTGAACAACGTTATTCACTGCTCGAGAAAACTTGTTGTGCTTTAGCGTGGGCTGCTCGCCGACTAAGGCAGTATATGTTGACCCACACTACTTTATTGATATCAAAGATGGACCCAGTTAAGTACATTTTTGAGAAGCCAGCTCTTACCGGACGGGTTGCAAGATGGCAAATAATCCTCACAGAATATGACATCCAGTACACATCTCAGAAAGCCATCAAGGGCAGTGTATTGTCGGATTATCTTGCTGAGCAACCTATTGACGATTACCAGCCTATGAGATTTGACTTCCCTGATGAAGACATCATGTTCATAAAAGCAAAAGATCATGAAGAGCCTGTTCACACTGAAGGGCCTGACCTAGAAGAGGAATGGACTATGATGTTTGATGGGGCTGTTAATATGAATGGTCGTGGTGTTGGTGCAGTACTCATTACACCTAAAGGAGTTCACATGCCTTTCTCGGCAAGACTCACTTTCAAATGCACTAACAACGAAGCTGAATACGAAGCTTGTATTATGGGTCTTGAGGAAGCCATTGACCTCAGGATCAAAACTTTGACTGTATTCAGAGATTCAGCTCTGGTGATCAATCAAACCAATGGCAAATGGTACACACACCAGGATCATCTGATACCTTACAGGGATTATACAAGGAGGTTATTGACTTTCTTCACAACGGTCAAACTTGAGTATATCCCTCGAGATGAAAATCAGTTTGCAGATGCTCTGGCTACCATTTCATCCATGATCAAAGTTCAAGCTGCCAACTTTGTGCCTCGGATTTTAGTGTCCAGACTTGACAGACCAGCATATGTATTTACATCAGACGTTGTCAAAGATGATAAGCCTTGGTTCCATGACATTAAGTGCTTCTTTGAGGATCAGTCATACCCACCTGGGGCATCTTCCAATGATAAGAAGACATTGAGAAGGCTTGCTTGTAGTTTCTTCTTGAATACCGATGGTTCCCTGTACAAGAGAAACTTTGATATGGTACTGCTCAGATGCGTTGATAAGACAGAAGGGCATGCCATGGCTAAAAAGTTGCTAAGATCAGGCTATTACTGGATCACAATGGATGCCGACTGTTGTGCCTATGCCAGAAAATGCCATAAATGCCAGATCTGTGCGGATAAGGTGCATGTGCCTCCAAATCCTCTGAATGTGATGTCTTCACCTTGGCCCTTTGCCATGTGGGGCATTAATATGATTGGCAAGATTGAACCGACTGCTTCAAATGGCCACAAATTCATCCTGGTTGCTATTGACTATTTCACCAAGTGGGTTGAAGCAGCTTCCTATGCAAATGTTACAAGGCAAGTGGTAGCCCGATTTCTGAAAAGAGATATCGTCTGTCGGTATGGAGTTCCCGAGCGAATCATTACTGATAATGGTTCCAAATTGAACAACAAAATGATGGCAGAACTGTGCCGGGACTTCAAGATCCAACACCACAATTCTTCTCCTTACAGGCCAAAGATGAATGGCGCTGTCGAGGCAGCTAATAAGAATATCAAGAAGATTGTGCAAAAGATGGTAGTCACCTACAAAGACTGGCATGAAATGCTACCATTCGCCATACATGGGTACCGAACGTCAATCAGAACATCCACTGGGGCAACACCGTATCAACTTGTGTATGGTATGGAGGCAGTCCTACCTGTTGAAGTTGAATTACCCTCCTTACGGGTATTAATGGATGTTAAACTGAACGAAGCAGAGTGGGTCCAATCCCGATACGAACAACTGAGTCTGATTGAAGAAAAGAGATTGGCTGCAATCTGTCATGGGCAGCTATATCAGAAAAGAATGAAGAAAGCCTTCGATCAGAAAGTCAGGATCTGAGAGTACCAAGTAGGAGATCTTGTGCTGAAAAGACTCCTTCCTCCTCATACAGACCACAGGGGCAAGTGGACTCTGAACTATGAAGGCCCATTCGTAGTAAAGAAAGTTTTCTCCGGTGGAGCACTAATGCTCAGTACTATGGATGGTGAAGACTTCCTGTCCCCTGTGAATTCAGATGCAGTTAAAAAATACTTCGTATAAAATGACCCGCTGGATATAAAAACAGAATGTAAGTCTAGGCAAAAATAGGGCATCCCGGCGAGTCAAAAACAGAATAAAAGACTCGGGCAAAAGTAAGGGAAACAAACGGAAAAAAAATGTACACCCGCTGAGTTGAAAAAGCCACATTGGACAACTCAGGAAAAAATGGGTATCCCGATGGATTGAAAACCCGAAAGGGCGATCCATGCAAAATAAGGGAATAAGCGAACAACTGTACTCTGAATTCATCTGTATTACTTACAACTTGGTAAGCTTCGGAAGGGTCAAGTTTCTTCCAGAATCAGTCTTCTTCAGAAAGCAAGACGAGAAGAACGTCAAATGTCATACGGGTCATAGCAAAAGGGAAGCTTCTTAAAGCGTCATCAACATTGCCAAATACCTTTTATTTCTCAATTTGTAACAATCTCCTCATTTTAGGGGATTTGTTTCTTTGACTGTATCCTGCCAATTCAGGGCACATGAATCAATAAAATCAGATTTTTCAGTCATGTTTCGTCTCGTACATTTTGTTTTCATTTGCAAAAATGTACGATGTCTCTAAGATACTGATTGCATGAATACAGATGCTTTTCTTCTAAAAAATACGTGCTTACAGGAAATATACTTACTCCCGGGAGTGTCTGAACTCCTATGACGGAATCCGGTAAGGGATACCTCGAGATTACTTGTGCGCTTCTCTATCTTTTCAGGATTGCAGGCACAACATGGGGCATGAAGGCTTCTCCCCAGCAGGCTGCCTAGTCATTATCTACTCAGCCTATCTCCCGATTAGCACCGGGGGTGACTTCTCCCCAGCCGAGTTGCCATTTACTATTCCTCCCCAGCCAAGTACAAAAGCCAGGGAACCATCTCCCCACAGAGCTTCAGCCTCTATCCAGAAGAACAATAACCTGAAAGATCTCACAACAGAGTGAAGAAAGCTTCTACAAACCCCAGCTGGGTCCCTCATTACCAAAGATAGGTCTATCAGTGACCTATATCACCAAGCAGAGTCCCATCTGCCAGATATACCAATGATCTCATCCCCAGCTGGGATGTCCACTTCAAGAAGATCGGCCAGAGATCTTCGTAGCAACGGGATCCGAATCCCGGATCGGTATCTTTGCATAATCATAGCATTCACATCATATTTTCCCCACAAAGCGTAGCATTCCGTCTAATACGGAGCATTACGGCAAAAATCAAACATATTGCATAATCATAAGCCATGTTCTGAATCAAACACTTGTAAATACCGACAATCCGTCGACGATATACAGGAAAATCCCCAAAATTCCCTATCAGAGAGCCAAAGCACTGGCCTTACACTTGTAAATACAAATGCACACTCTTTTTTGGCACCCGTCCGTGTCATCATTCCCAAGTAAAGTCGCCCGAGCTTTCTTTACAAACAGACACTTACACATTATAGATACTTCTCGACACCCGTCCGTGTCATATCCCCAGCAAAAAGCCAAAGCGTCCCCTTTGCACTCACAGATACATATATCCATATAGATTCCCTGACACCCGTCCGTGTCACCTTCCCCAGCACAGTTGCCTAAACACTTTGTAAACCATACACTTGTTTATATTATACTTTTCTCTCTTTTGACACTCGTCCGTGTCACTCTCCCCAGCAGGTTAAACACTCATACTTATTTCACTCATATAGATACCCGTCCGTATCTTGTATATATCACTCAAATCCCCTCAGATTCGACACTCGTCCGTGTTCTTTGTTAACCAGTGGGTACTCGTCCGTACCATCATCTCAGAACATGCGTCAAGCGTTTGTTTCTACCCGATACTCGTCCGTATCGTAGTCTTAAGGATGCTCGTCCGCATCTTTAATCTATACACCGTGTCAAACACTTATGTCTTCTTGAATTTAGACACTTGTCTGTGTTTACTATTCCCCAGAAGAGTCCCTTCAGATTTGACACTCGTCCATGTTCTTTGTTAACCAGTTGGTACTCGTCTGAACCTGCGACAACGTTTGTTTCTACTGATACTCGTCTGTATCATGGTCTTAGGGATGCTCGTCCGCATCTTTAATCTATATACAACGTCAAAACACTTATACCTTTTATTTTTTGGATGTAAACACTCGTCCGTGTTTACTATTCCCCAGTAGGTCGCCGGTAAAGCAACCTTTTTCTATCTGACATTCGTCCTATGTCATGATACTTCCGGCAGCCGTACCCTGCCAGGTGATCGTCCTTCACCTTTGGATGAACGTCCCTCATCCCTGCCCCAGCGGAGTCTCTATTCATTAGAACCCCTTCTTTATCCGGCATTCGTCCTATGTCGTGATATTTAGCAGCCGTCCCCTGCTAGGTGATCGTCCTTCACCTTTTTGATGATCGTCCTTCATCATTTTTATCCGATGGCCGTCCCCGTCGTTGACCTTGTTATCTGACATTCGTCCTATGTCATGATAGGCCTTGAGAGCAGCCGTCCCCTGCTAGGTGATCGTCCTTCACCTCTTGATGATCGTCCTTCATCATGCTCATCCGATGGCCGTCCCCATCGTTGATCTTGTTATTTGACATTCGTCCTATGTCATGATAAACCTTGAGAGCAGCCGTCCCCTGCTAGGTGATCGTCCTTCACCTCTTGATGATCGTCCTTCATCATGCTCATCCGATGGCCGTCCCCATCGTCGACCTTTTATTCGGCATTCGTCCTATGTCGCGATACTTTCGGCAGCCGTACCCTGCCAGGTGATCGTCCTTAACCTTAGATGACCGTCCCTTATCTTGTCCCCAATAGAACAGCCGTCCCCTGCTAGGTGATCGTCCTTCACCTTTGATGACCGTCCCTCATCATTATTTCATTTATTCTTTAACCCGATGACTGTCCCCGTCGTGGTCCCTTTTCCTTTTCCTGATGATCGTCCTTCATTAGTTTAGCCCGATGGTCGTCCCAATCGTTGTTTACATTACTTCATGAACCTGATGACCGTACCTCATCATTTATTTTTACCTAATCTCCAGAGAATCTTATAGCTTTATCTTGATGGTCGTCCCCATCGCAATCTCTCATATCCCCAACATGTCGGCCGTCCCCGTCATTGCTTTGTTTCCCGCATCTTCCCCAGCTAGTCGGCCGTCCCCGTCTTTGTTTTATTTCCCGCATTTTTCCCAGCTTGTCGGCCGTCCCCGTCATTGCTCTTTCCCCAGCAGTCGTCCTCTGCTCGACGGTCGTCCTCCGTCGCCCACACTTTATAAATACTTTATTTTTCTTTTACAATCTATATCCCTTTTCTTCTTCATTCTGCGAGTGCAAATTTTGGACTGTCTTTGGTATTCAACCACAAGTTATCTTGTTTGCCTGCTAAGCCGTTGCTTACACCCTGCACAGCTAACTCATGCTTGAATAGGGGCAGTTGTAAACACCCCAAATTTGCCCTCACCCATTCACACCATGGCTTGTGATATCCTCATATACATAATTTCAGTCATAACATCCCATATTGCATATTTGCTTCACTGCATTGGTTCAAAGTCTGCATCTAGGGTTTGTGATTTGAGCAGTCCAGGAGCCACTTGAGCCATTCCAAAGGTCATTAATCACTTCAAAGGGGTCCATGTGTGTTCAAGCAACATATTATATCCCCTCAAAGTCAAGAATGTCAAAAAATCACAAGAACTGAGATTGGCATGGAAGCAGAGCCAGGTTTAACTGCACAGATGACCTAGAATTAGGGTTTTGGTTTCAAAGGCCATAACTCCAAATTTTTTGGTCATTCTTGTTTCTGTTGGTCTCTATATGGTATAGGGATCATGCATATCAATTTTCATGGAGAAATTCAATAGGGGAAGTCATCTGATCAAGAGTTGACTTTTTGAGCAAGTCAGTGCAAAATCAGGGCATCTGAGGTCCCCAATGACCCAACCAAAGGGTGTTCATCATCATTTTGATTGTGTATGATCTTTATTTGATCATGGAAGATGTTAGAAGTTCACAAGATTGAAGAATTTCAAGCCATTTGCAAAGTTGACTTTTTGGGAAATGACTTGTAATGGAAACTTGCCATTTTGGGAAACTTTTTCAACCCTTGCTTTTTGATTCAAAAATGCTTCAAATGGGAAAACTTTGGTCATGAAAGTTGTAGAATGGATCATTCCCTTTTCAAAAAGTACAAGAACTTATTCTAATTCATTTTGGATCAAAAGTTATGGCTTGTCAAAGTTGGCCAAAATCACATAATTTGAAGTTTTCTACCAAAGAGGCATTTTGCAAAATGGTATGATCAAGTGTTCTAAAGGCTTCAAAAGTGTACAAACTCTTCACAACATGATCAAATGACCTCTAAAGATCAGAATGGGCCAAAGATTATTGCATTTTGATGTCTTGAATCTCATGAATTTCCAAAGGGGCCAAACTTTGTGAAAATTGCAAAACACCTCATAAGCCTTGATCCACTTGCTGATTTATCTCATAAACAATTCCATGGTTCTCCCTAAACTCAGCTGAGCCAAGACAAGCAAAAAGGATAGCTATACCATTGCCCATACCTCAAGTACAAGTCAAGTTGACATTTTGGCAACTTGCCCATACCAATCACAACAGGCCACCAACAACTCTCTGCCCAATCCAGACTTTACAAACACATCCCAAGGCTTCATTTTCATAAGACACCCAAGCCTGAAAGCTCCAAGAACATAGCCTTCTCATTTTTCACCTCATATGCAAAACCATTCGAAACTGACTCCACAAGCATCAAACACACAAACAAACTTCACCATTGATCTCAACATGACTCACTGATCACAAACCAACCATTGAAAAAGCCTGAAAATCACTGAAATCAAAACACGATTTCCTTCCCCCCTTGAACAGAACTCTGTCAATCTCCCAGACCAGCCACTTTCAAAGCATTCTAAGCTCCATTCCATCATCAGGAGGATCAAAGGAGAAGGTTTGTGCAAAGCTTGAGGCCAGGAAGCTTGGAATCAGAGGAACTCCAGCTCAGGTAACCATCCAAAACATTTTTCCAGAACTCATTTCTTTTGCTGCAAAGTGATTCTTTATGTTATGCTGGTCACACTGATGTGTTTATTTTCAAGAATGGTTGGAAAATGAGAGTGTATGAGGTCTCTGAAACTTTGCCCGTGAAATACCTTTTGCTTTGATTCTTAGGATTCAGTAAAAATAAATGGATTTTGGGGTGGGGTTTAGGTTTAATGATGTTCAATGAGTGATTCTGGAGAGATTTGAGAGGTTTCATGGCGTATTGAGAGAGATTGAAAGAGGAGCTCGTCGGAGAAGATGACCGGAACACTGTTCCGGTCACCTGAATATGTTTAGGGTTCAGATTAGGGCATTAATCATAATTAAGGAAATTTGAATTCTGGTCGTCCAGATGCGCGCATAGTCAGTTCCCGCGCGTTCCAGTTTGAATCCTGGCCCTTTGATCTGCATACTTTCTCATTTTTCAGTTTAAATTCAATTTTATTTTCATTTTATTTCATTTCTTTTGTACATTTATTTAAAAATAACAAAAAATGTTTTAAAATTCTGAAATTTTTTATCAAACCTTTTATTAATTTTCAGAAACCAAAAATATTTTTATTTTTATTTTTTGCATTGAAAATTATTTTTAAATCATTTAAAAGTTTATTTTTAATTGATTAATGAGAATTAATTAATTAAAAATACTTTTAGGTATTTAAACATCACAAAAAAATTCATGTAACATTTAAAATCATTTAGAAACATTGTCCAACTCTCAAACCAAATTTATTTTTTGTTCTTGATGCCTTTTGACAATTTTCAATGGATTTAATTTCATTTCAAGGCATTATTTTGATTCAAACTTCAAAAATTCATTTCTGCCTAACCATTGAGAGTTGGACAATGATTCTTTTTGCATTGCATCTTGCATATCATGTAGTTTATAGGATTAATTTGGCATGAATTAATCTTGCATTTTCAATTTGTTTTGCATTTTGCTTGACAAGGTACCTTAAATCCCTAGCCAACTTAGGAAATTCATAACTTTCACTAGGATAAGAATTGGATCCCCTCCTTTGGGCAGTGAGTTTGTATAGGTCTAAGGTATCTTTGATTGTATTTTCAAATTTTTATCATGATGTTTGCTTCTGGTTTTGGTTTTTGTTTTGTGTATTGATCATAAACCCTAATTCATGCTTTCCTTTGCATCCATCTTCCATTTGCTTGCATACCATGACTTGCTATGACATCTTGTGCATCCATTTGATTCATAATACATCTTAGGACATATTAGAATCATGTTTGATCATTTCATCTTTTATTTGCCATGTTTTGCATTCATATCATTTCATAAACTTTTCATGAACATCCATGGTTCAATACATGCTTCATTTGCATTCTCATGCTTGTATGATCATTCTCATCTCTTGTCATATGTTTGCATCATCTCTTAGCATCATTAACATCATACTCATGCTTCTGAATTTGTCTTGCATCATGCCATTTCATCTCATTTGCATTGCATCTCATTTCTTTCACTAACTTTTCAGGTGGTAAGTTGTTTAGAGAAGTGAATTTGCCTTCACTTCTCACAATCTCTTTTCATCTCCCTCATATTTCATTTGCTGCATTTTGTATGTGTTTGAGTTTGAGTTTGTTCATTCTTGTTCGTCTCACCTTCTTTCTTCAAGCAACTTGTCTTCTTAAGTGAAGCAAGTTGTTTTGCTTCCCTTTGCTCCTTTCATCTGCTTCCCTCCTTGGTGGTTCTTTGAAGATCTTTCTCTTAAACCTCACAAACCCTAGGAATGACAAAGCATGATAACAATTAGGGTTTTGATTAGTCCCCCACTTAGCTTTTACCTTTGTGTCTCTTTGAGTCTTCTCTTCTCACCTTATAATCAGGGACTAAACCCTAAAGGCTTTAAGGCTTTGTGATTAAGCTTATGCCTGCATCCTTCTATTAGGATGGAGTGTATAACTTTAATCCTAAGTGTTAAACCCTTAATGTGTTTAAATCCTTTAATCAATCCACTTAATAATCATTAAGACATCAAGCTTGTAACTTGGGCCTTGCATTAGGGTTCTAATTCTTCCTTAATTGGTTAAGAAGGACTAACCCTAGTGTTAATGGACAAGTCCCCCTCAAGCTGTCTAACAAACCATAAAACTCACTTCTTCATCTTATCATTAACTAAAATCCATCTAATAAAGGCTTTGTTTTGTCATGAGGTTAATCCCTAATCATGGATTAAGTTGAGGAATCTTCCTCATCTTAAACATTCTCATCTATTATCCTTCTATTAGGATGGTGTAATGAGTCTGTTTAATCCCTGATTATGGCTTAGTCTCATTACTCAACACTAGACAAAAACAACAAAAACATCTAAATAATCACAAGTAGGTTAATGATCTTAATCCTACACCATGGTGATTAAGTGTGAGATGCTGACTTCACACTTAAGGCATTCTCATTACCCCTAATCAGAGGGATGATGTGATGAGTTTACTAACCCATTGGTTTAGGCTTAAGCTCATTAACTTATGACAAACTTCAAAAAGCAATAAAAGACTGAAAACTCAAAAACAAACAATAATCGTCCCCTTCGGGATTCTTTTCTCACCATCTTCACTCACAAACGAGAACTCGCTTCTTCCGTCTAATGCAAGACAGTTTGCACCTGAGCCAGACAGGTCATACACTTGAGCATAGGCAAGTAAGCAGTTCATCAGTCAATTTATTTTTCAGTCTCTTTGGGTTGAACTACGGTGTTCTGACTTCCTCATTGCACGAGAGGATACGTAGGCATAACTTAATAGTTATCGAACAAAAGTCTCTGTGTATTCCCCCTCCTTCCAGCATCATTCTTTTAGCCTCATTATCTTGAGCATTGTATTCTTCCCTTACACTGACACTTTCATACTTCACATCACTTATACACTATACACTGACACTTGCATTCTTTTTCCAGCTTTGATATACAGTCTGCACTGACACTACCCCTTTAAAACACAAATCTTTTAAGCGTGGATCCCGTCGAGTACGACGGACAATCTGGGTGCTAATACCTTCCCTGGTTGTAACCAACCCCCTTTCTTAGTCTCTCTGGTTCGCAACCGTCTTATCCATATCTTTCTAGGTCTATGCAGCATTACCTTTCCTCCGGGATAAAAATGCCTAGCTGGCGACTCTTTGTCTTTCTGAGTTCACTTCTGTGTGTTCTCATTCCTCTTTTCGCCGACCGTTCACGTCTGTACCCCTCTTGGCCCTGTGTGTCATCAGGTGGGAGCGACAATATGACATCAAACGCTTCTTGGAGGATTAAACATACCCACCTGGGGCATCATCCAATGATAAGAAGACATTAAGAAGACTAGCTGGTAGTTTCTTCTTGAATGCTGACGGTTCGTTGTACAAAAGAAACTTTGATATGGTACTTCTCAGATGTGTTAATAAGACAGAGGCAGATTTGTTGATGCACGAGGTGCACGAAGGATCTTTTGGTACCCATGCTGGAGGGCATGCAATGGCTAAGAAATTGCTACGGTCAGGTTACTACTGGATCACATGGATGCAGACTGTTGTGCATATTCTAGAAGGTGTCATAAATGCCAGATTTATGCAGATAAAGTGCATGTGCCTCCAAATCCTTTGAATGTGATGTCTTCGCCTTGGCCCTTTGCCATGTGGGGCATTGATATGATTGGCAAGATTGAACCGACTTCTTCAAATGGCCACAGATTCATCCTGGTAACCATTGACTATTTTACCAAGTGGGTTGAAGCAGCTTCATATGCAAATGTCACCAGGCAAGTGGTAGCCCGATTCCTGAAGAGAGACATCATCTGTCGGTATGGAGTGCCCGAGCGAATCATTATTGATAATGGTTCCAACTTGAACAACAAGATGATGGCAGAACTATGTCGGGACTTCAAAATCCAACACCACAATTCTTCTCCTTACAGGCCAAAGATGAATGGCGCTGTTGAGGCAGCTAACAAGAACATCAAGAAGATTGTGCAAAAGATGGTGGTCACCTACAAAGACTGGCATGAGATGCTACCATTTTCCTTGCATGGGTACCGTACCTCAATCAGAACATCCACTGGGGCAACACCGTATCAGCTTGTGTATGGCATGGAGGCAGTCCTACCTGTTGAAGTTGAATTACCCTCCTTGCGGGTACTAATGGATGTTAAGCTGAATGAAGCAGAATGGGTCCGATCCCGGTACGAGCAGCTGAGTCTGATCGAAGAGAAAAGGTTAGCTGCAATCTCTCATGGGGAGCTATATCAGAAAAGAATGAAGAAAGCCTTCGATCATAAAGTCAGGCTTCGAGAATACCAAGTAGGAGATCTTGTGCTGAAAAGACTCCTTCCTCCTCATACAGACCACAGGGGCAAGTGGACTCCAAATTACGTTGGTCCATTCATAGTAAAGAAAGTTTTCTCCAGTGGGGCACTGATTCTCAGTACTATGGATGGTGAAGACTTCCTGTCCCATGTGAATTCATATGCAGTTAAAAAATACTTCGCATAAAATGACCCGCTGGACATAAAAACAGAATGTAAGTCCAGGCAAAAATAGGGCATCCCGGCGAGTCAAAAACAGAATAAAAGACTCGGGAAAAAATAAGGAAAAATAAATAAAAAAATGTACACCCGCTGAGTTGAAAAGCCGCCTTGGACAACTCAGGCAAAAATGGGTATCCCGGTGGATTGAAAACCCAAAAGGGCGATCCACGCAAAATAAGGGAATAAGCGAACAACTGCATTCTGAACTCGTCTGTATCACTTACAACATGGCAAACTTCGAAAGGTTCAAGTATCGGTCAGAGTCAGCCTTCTTCAGAAAGCAAGACGAGAAGAACGTCAATGTCATACGAGTCATAGCAGAAGGGAAGCACACTGAAGTGTCATCAACATTGCCAGCACCTTTTTGTTTCTCAATTTGTAACAATCTCCTCATTTCAGGGGATCTGTTTCCTCGACTGTATTTGCCAATTCAGGGCACCTAAATTAATAAAATCAGATTTTCAGTCACCTTTCGTTTTGTACATTTTTATTTTTCATTTGCAAAAATGTCCGATGTCCTTAAAATATTGATTGCATAAATACAGATGCGTCTTTTCTAAATTACATGCTTACAGGAAATATATTTGCTCCCGGGAGTGTCTAGACTCCTATGATGGAATCCAGTAAGGGATACCTAGAGATACTTGTACGTTTCTCTTGTCATAACAGGATTGCAGGTATTCAAAGCGCAACATGGGGCATGAAAGCTCCTCCCCATCAGAACAGCATCAGAAGGGCCCCTTTTCCCAGCTAAGTACATCATCCTCAACAGGATCCCCACATAAATCACTAGGAAGGTCGTTCAGTGATCGTTCCTCCCCATCCAAGTGCGAAGACAGGGAACCACCTCCCCGTAGAGCTCCAGCCTCTATCCTGAAGAGCAATGTCTGAAGATCTCACAAAAAAGTGACGAAAGCTTCCACAGACCCCAGTTGGGCTCCTCACTACCAAGATAGGTCTATCAGTGATCTATTTCCCCAAGCAGAGTCGTATATATCAGATCTACCAATGATCTCATCCCCGGCTGGGATATTCTTTCAAAACAAGATCAATCAGAGATCTTTACGGCAACGGGATCTGAATCCTAGATCAGTATCTTCGCATAATCATATCATTCGCATCATATTTTCCCCAGAGCGTAGCATTCCGTCTAATACGGAGCATTGCGGAAAAAATCAAACATATTGCATAATCACAAGTCATGTTTTGAATCAAACACCTGTATATACCAACATTCCAACAACAATATATATATACAAAGACCCACAGTCACAGCAGAAAGCCAAAGCCTCCCCTTTGCACTCACTAATGCACATATATACTTTTTCCGATACTCGTCTGTGTCGTATCACTCCCCTGCAGATATAAACCACAAACAAATATCTATACACTCTTTGGACACTCGTCTGTGTCACCATCCCCCAACATGGTTACCGAAACACTTATGGAAAACCAAACACTTGTTTATAGCACACTGGTTCTGACACCCGTCCGTGTCATCTTATCCCCACAGAGCGCCAGAATATCTCTTACATTTATAAGTTCATAACTTATACACTTCCTCTTACGATACTCATCTGTATCATACTCTCCCCAGCATATGGAACACTCGTCTGTGTCTCACTCATGTTTACTTTTTACTCATACAGATACTCGTCCGTATCTTGTATACACCTCTTATCTTTCTCAAATTCAACACTCGTCCGTGTTCTTTGTTAACCAGTTGATACTCGTCCATATCAGCATCTCTGAACATGCGTCAGCATTTGTTTCTACCGATACTCGTCCGTATCATAGTCTTAAGGATGCTCGTCCGCATCTTTAATCTATACACAGCGTCAAACACTTATACTTTTCCTGTCTTGAATGTAAACACTCGTCTGTATCTACCATTCCCCAGAAGAGTTCCCAGCAAATTCCCAGTAAAAAAACAAAGTTTCTTTTCTATCTGACATTCGTCCTATGTCATGATACTTTCAGTAGCCGTACCCGGCCAGGTGATCGTCCCTCACCTCTTGATGATCGTCCTTCATCATTATTATCCGATGGCTGTCCCCATCGTTGATCTTGTTATCCGACATTCGTCCTATGTCATGATTTTTTAGCAACCGTCCCCTGCTAGGTGATCGTCCTTCACCTCTTGATGATCGTCCTTCATCATTATTATCTGATGGCCGTCCCCATCATTGATCTTGTTATCCGACATTCGTCCTATGTCGTGATTTTTTAGCAACCATCCCCTGCTAGGTGATCGTCCTTCACCTCTTGATGATCGTCCTTCATCATTTTATCCGATGGCCGTCCCCATCGTCGACCTTTTCTATCCGGCATTCGTCCTATGTCGTGATATTTTCGGCAGCCGTACCTTGCCAGGTGATCGTCCTTCACCTTGGATGACCGTCCCTCGTCCTTATCCCCAACAGAGCAGCTGTCCCCTGCTAGGTGATCGTACTTCACCAATGATGACCGTACCTCATCATTTATTTCATCTATGTTTTAATCTGATGGTCGTCCCCATCATTGACTTTACCTTTAATCCCCAGAGAATCTTGTTACTTTACCTGATGGCCATCCCCATCGTGATTCTTTATTTCCCCAACATGTCGGTCGTACCCGTCACTGCTTTATCCCCAACAGTCGTCCTTTGCTCGATGGTCGTACTCCATCTCCCACATTTTTATAATCATATTATACTTTCTTTTACAATCTATATCCCTTTTCTTCTTCACCCAGTGAGTGCAAATTTTGGATTGTCTTTGGTATTCAACCACAAGTTATCTTATTTGCCTGTTAAGCCGTCGCTTACATCCTGCACAGCTAACTCATGCTTGAATAGGGGCAGGTGTAAACACCCCAAATTTTCCCTCACTAAGTTCACACCATGGCTTGTGATCTTTTCATAAGTTCAACCATATCACCTCATATTGCATTTTTGCTTCACTGTATTGGATCAAAGTCATATGCATCTAGCGTTTGTGATCTGAGCAATCCATGAGCTATCTTAGCCATTCCAAAGGCCTCTAATCATCTCAAGAGGGTCCATGTATGTTCAAGCATCATATTATATCCCCCCAAGATCAAGGAAATCAGAAAATCACAAAAACTGAGAAAGGCATGGTTTCAAAGGCCATAACTCCAAATTTTTTGGTCATTCTTATTTCTATTGGTCTTTATATGTCATAAGGATCCTGCACACCAATTTTCATGAAGAAATTCAATGGGGAAGGCATCTGATCAATAGATGACTTCTTGAACAAGTCAGTGCAAAATCAGGGCATCTGAGGCCCCCAATCATCCAACCAAAGGGTATTCTCCATCATTTTGGGTGTATATGATCTTTATTTGATCTTAGAAGAGGTTAGAAGTTCACAAAATTGAAGAATTTCAAGCCATTTGCAAAGTTGCCATTTTGGGAAAGTGACTTGTAATGCAAAATTTCCATTTTGGGAAAGTTTTTCAACCTCCTCTTTTTGATTCAAAATTGCTTCAAATGAAAAATTCTTGGTCATGAAAGTTGTATATTGGATCATTCCCTTTTCAAAAAGTACAAGAACTTGATCTAATTCATCCTAGAACTAAAGTTATGGCCTTGCAAAGTTGGGAAAAATCACTAAAATTCACTTATGCACCAAAGAGGGAAACTTGCAAAAACTCATGTCAAGGCAAAATGTGACCTCTAATTGACTTCTAACCATTACACAAACATGATACATGACCTATAATTCAGAATTGCCCAAAGAATCACTCATTTTCATGCCTTGATCATCAAGTATTTCAAAAGGGGCCAAAACCTTCACAAATTGCAAAATGCCCCAAATCTTGACATCCACTTGTGCCAGCTCCTCAAATAAGTTTCCATGGACCTCCCTAAAGCCAGATGACTCGAGCCATGCCTCACAACCAGCCTGCCATGAGCCCATACCTCAAAGGACAACTTTCTTGACTTTATGCAATTTGAGCCATACCAATCAGCATAGGCCACCAACAACTCTCTGACCTATCAAGACTTGATACACGGACCAAAAGCAACTCAAAACACACAACAAGCAAGGCTGAATCCTCCCACAACTCAGCATACACCAAAACTCCCTCTTATGCATTTTTCTTCAAAACTCAGCACACAAGCTTCAAACATCAAAACAAACTCCATAGAACAACTCACCATCAACCTCTGATCATTTCCCACCCATCACCTTGCCTTGAAAACCCCCATATTAAAAACACGATTTCTCTCCCCCTTTGAACTGAACTGCATCAATCTCACAAACTAGCCACAAAACACTCCAACCAAGCCTCAAAGCTTCTTCAGGGAGTTCATTGGAGGCATTTGGAAGCAAGGAAGCAGCTTGAAAGCTCCAGGGTTGAAAGCTCCATCTCAGGTAGCTCCCTCAAACTTTTTTTCCAGAAACCTTCTTTTAAGTTATAGAAATGATCTGCTTGCTCCACTGAACATTCTGCACTTTTTATTTTTGAAATTGATTGACTATTGAGCCTGTATCGTATCTCTGAAAGTTTGGCCATTTTTTGAACTTTGATTCGTATCTTGTTCTTGAGGCAACATAAATTGGTTTTGGGGGTAGATTCGTGTTTAGGAAGCTTTGGGGGTTTGATCTGGAGCTTTACAGCTCTTAAAATGACCTAGGGAAGATTTTGTTCTTGGGGGTTGGCCGGAGAAGACGACCGGGACCACAGTTCCGGCCGTCTGAGGTTAGTTTGCCCTAATTAGGGTTAGCTGAGTAATTAGTGGATTTTTGAGTTTGGGCCGTTAGATTGAGCTTCCCGCGCGTGATTGTGTGGTCTGGATCTTGTCATTAGTGATTAATTAGGTTTATTAATTTAATTAATTAAAATTAGTCAGGTTTGAACCTGGGCCGTCCAGATGCGCGCCCAGTCAAACCTCTCAAAGCCCAGGATGCATCTCAGCCTTCCATCCAGCATACTTTTCATTTTTATTATTTTTATTTTATATTTCTTTGTATTTCTTTCTACATTTTATTAAAAATAGTAAAAAAGGTCCAAAAATTCTGAAATTGTTTATTAAATCTTTTATTAATTTTCAGAACCCAAAAACATTTTTATTTTTATTTTTTGCATTAAAAAATATTTTTAAATTATTTAAATGATTATTTTTAATTAGTTAATGGAAATTAATTAATTAAAAATACATTTAGGTATTTAAAAATCCCAAAAAAATTCAGAGAACTTTCTCAAACATTTAGAAACATTTACAAACTCACAAGACAAATTTCTTTTTGGTTTTGATCATATTTTGCCAATTTTCATTTGAATTAGGGTTCTTTAATTTGAATATTTTTAACCCTAAATTCAAAAATTCATAACTTTGGATCCAAGTTGAGTTTGTGAATGGTTCTTTTTGCATTGTGTTATACATACTTTCAAGCATCTAAAAACATTTTTGTTCCATTTTTATCTTGCATTTTCAATTTGTTTGGCATTTTACCTCTAGGATCACCCCTAAAACCCTAGCAAACTTAGAAAATTCATAACTTCCATTAGGTTAAGAGTTAGGTCACCTCCTTTGGGGTGTGATATCATGTAGGTTTAGGATCCCTTTGATTCCATTTTCAATTTTTTTTTATCATTTGCTTCTGATTTTGAATTTTGCATCTCATGTTGTACATAAACCCTAATTTGCATCTTCATTTGCATTCATCTTGCATAAGCTTGCATACATGAACTTGCCATGACATTTTGTGCATCCACATGACATATAAGACATCTTAGGACATGTTGAAGTCATATTTGATCATTGCATCATCCATTTGCCATGCTTTTGCTTTCATTTGATGTCATATGCATTCATGAACTTTCATGCTTCTTATTTGCTTCATTTGCATTCTCATCCTTTGTATGATCATCTCCATCTCATGAAATACATTTGCATCATCCCTTTACATCATTAGCATCATGAGCATGCTTATGACTTTGGTTTTCATCTTTACATTTCATCTCATTTTCATTTCATTTCATTTCCTTTTGCTAACTTTTCGGGTGGTAAGTGTTTGAGAAGTGAATTTTCCTTCACTTCTCATAATCTCTTCTCATCTCTCTTATGCATCATTGCTGCATTTTACTTGTGACTTTCTGATTATCCTTCCTTCATCCTGCTTCTTCCTTGGTGGCGTTTCTCTTGAGATCCTCTTGCAAGCCTCATAAACCCTAGGAACACCCAAGCATGATCAGAATTAGGGTTTGATTAGTCCCCCATTAGTTTTACCTTTGTGTCATCTTTGTGTCTTCTCTTCTCATCTCTTAATCAAGGACTAAACCTTAAAGGTTTTAAGGCTTTGTGGTTAAGCTTATGCCTACATCCTTCTATTAGGATGGAGTGTATAACTTTAATCATGAGTGTTAAACCCTTAATGTGTTTAAATCCTTTAATCAATTCACTTAACAATCATCAAGACATCAAGCTTGTAACTTGGGCCTTGCATTAGGGTTCTAATTCTTCCTTAATTGGTTAAGAAGGACTAACCCTTGTGTTAATGGACAAGTCCCCCTCAAGTTGTCTTACAAACCATAAAATTCATTTCTTAATCTTATCATTAACTAAAATCCACTTTAATAAAGACTTTGTTTTGTAATGAGGTTAATCTCTAATCATGGATTAAGTTGAGGAGCCTTCCTCAGCTTAAATGTTCTCATCTATTATCCTTCTATTAGGATGGTATAATGGGTCCATTAGATCTCTGATTGTGGCTTGAACTCATTACTTAACACCAAACAAAAAACTCCAAAAACATCTAAATAAATGCAAGTAGGTTAATCATCTTAATCCTACATCATGGAGGTTAAGTGTGAGGTGTTCACTTCATAATTAGTGTATTATCATTACCCCTAATCAGAGGGAGGATGTGATGAGTTTACTAACCCTTGGTTTAGGCTTAAGCTCATTTTCTTATGACAAACACCAAAATCAATAAAAGATTGAAAACTCAAAAACAAACAATAATCGTCTCCTCCGGGATTCTTTTCTCATCTCATTCACTCATAATCGAGAACTTGCTTCTCCCGTCTAATGCAAGACAATTAGCACCTAATCCAGACAGGTCATACACTTGAGCATAGACAAGTAAGCAGTTCATCAGTCAATTTACCTTTCAGTCTCTTTGAGTCGAACTACGGTGTTCTGACTTCCTCATTGCACGAGAGGATACGTAGGCATAACTTAATTATTATCGAACAAAATTCTCTGTGTCTTCCCCCACTTCCAGCTTTATTCTTTTAAGCCTCATTCCTGAGCATTTCACTTCACTTTCCTGCACTGACACTTGTATATTCTTTTCCAGATTTTGCACACAGATAGCACTGACACTACCCCTTTAAACATAAACTTTCAAGCGTGGATCCCGTCGAGTACGGCGGACAATCTGGGTGCTAATACCTTCCCAGGTTATAACCAACCCCCTTTCTCAGTTTCTCTGGTTCGCAACCGTCTTATTCATCTTTTCTTAGGTTTATGCAGCATTACCTTTCCTTCGGGATAAAAATGCCTAGCTGGCGACTCTTTTCAGTTCACCCTTGTGTGTTCCTCTCTTGCCGACCGTTCGCGTCTGTACCCTGGGTGACCCGGTGTCATTTAGTGGGAGCGACAAGGCCCAAGTTACAAGTTAATGTCTTAGTGATTATTATATGGATTGATTAAGAGGTTTAAACAGATTAAGGGTTTAACACTTAGGATTAAAGTTATACACTCCATCCTAAGATAAGGATGCAGGCATAACCCTAATTTCAAAGTCCTAAAACCTTAAAGGTTTAGTCTCTAATGATGAGATGAGAAAAGAGACACAAATAAGACTTTAAGGAAAAAGTCTAAGGGGAACTATCAATCCTAGAAGTTATCATGCTTGGAAGTCCTAGGGTTTATGAGGATTAAGAGAATAAGTCTTCAAGGAAGCCACCAAGGAGAAGCAAGATGAAAAGAGAAGGAAGCAGAAGAATAAGTTACTTACTTCCTAAGAAGATAAGTAACTTAGAGGAAGAAAGGAAAGAAGCACAAGTGAGGCAAGCCCACTCAAAGACAAACAAAAATGCAGTAAGAATGCAATATGAAGAGATGATAAAAGGTGGGAGGTGAAGGCAAATCCACCTCCCAAACAAACTTACCATTAACCTGAAAAGTTAGCACAAGATGCCTAAGGAAAGAAATGAAATGAAATGAAGAAAATGTAAGGGCAAAGACCAAGACCAGAAGCATACACATGATGTAAATGATGCTATGATATGATGCAAAGATATACAAGATGAATATGTGTGATCATACAAGAGAATGAATGCAAATGAAGCATGTAAGGAGCATGTAAACACATGGATGTTTATGAAATGTAATGGATGCAAAGCATATCAAATGTATGGATAAATGATCAAGCAATGTTCAATAAATGTCTTAAGATGTCTAAGATGGAATACAAATGCTTAGAATGGCATGTCAAGTTCATATGTTCATGCAATGCAATGGAAGATGCATGTAAAGATGCAAAATTAGGGTTACATGGCAACATGAGATGCAAATGACCAAGATAGAAGCAAATGACATTATAAAAAATTGAAAATGCACTCAAACAAACCCTAATACCATATGATATCACACCCCAAAAGAGAAGGTCTAACTCTTAACCTATTGAAAGTTATGATTTTTCTAAGTTTGCTAGGGTTTTTGGGTGCTTCAAAAGGAAAAATGCAAATCAAATTGAAAATGCAAGATAAATTCATGCCAAGAATATCCTAGATACTACATGATATGTGTAAAACAATGCCAAAAGAACCAACTTCAAACCCTTCATGGTTAGGCAGAAAAGATTTTTCAAAGGTTAGGGTTTAAAAATGTGATTTTTATAACCCTTAATTCAAAGAAAATTGTCAAGTTATGATCAAAACCAAAAAGAAATTTGTATGAAGGGTTTGAAAATGTTTCTAAATGTGTTAAGATGCAACATGATTTTTTTTGGGTAATTTTTAGAAACCTAAATGCTATTTTAATTAATTAATTTCCATTAATTAATTAAAATAAACATTTAAATATTTTAAAAATACTTTTTATATGCAAAAAATAAAATAAAAATCATTTTCTGATTAAGAAAAATATTTGAAACAAAAATGCAAAAGGAAATATTTTTTGAAAGCTTTTTGGTATTTTAAATAAAATGAGAAAGAAAAATGAATTAAAATGAAATAAAAATGAATTAAATGGGAAAGTATGCAAGATCCAAGGCTGAGATTCAAACTGATCTGGAGGGAATTGACTGGCGCGCGTTTGTGTGGCTAGGATTCAATCTGGAATTTTTAAAATTAATCCTAATTAATTAAAACTAATTAACTAATTAGGGTTTTAACAAGGCATCTGAGCCCTTCATCCACGCGCAAAATCCAAATCCTACGGCCCACATTCAAACTGGCCCTTAAACCCTAATTAAGAACCCTAAGCACTTTCAGGTGACCAGAGCTAGCTTCGGTCATCTTCTCCGGCAGCCCCTTCATGCTATCTCACTTAAAATGCAACCCCAAGCTCTCAAACTCTCCAGAATCAATCATGTAACAACCCTAAACATGAATCCAACCCCAAAACTCATTTATTTTACATCAAGAACACGAATCAAAGCAAAACGGAAAATACATCAAAATTTTCAGAAGCTCAGTACATGCACAAAACTCAACCATTTTCAAAACAAACTACATCATGGTGATCAGGAGAGCTCATAGATTCATTTAGAAACAAGAAATGCAAGTTCTGGAAAAACGTTTGAAGATGACTACCTGAGCTGGAGCTTTACAAACTGGTACTTTCTGGACCTCTCCCTTATGCAAATCCACTCCAATGAACTCCTTGTGAGTTTTGGTTATGTGGAGGCAGAAATCGTGTTTCTGATTCTTGAGGTTTTAGGCTTGTTTAATGGTTGGGAAATGATCTGGAGGATGTATGGAGATGATTGGTGAAGTTTGCTTGAAGTTTTTATGGCTGTGTTATGAAATTCGAAGAGGGAAAGTTTCTTGAGGATTTTGTAAATCTGAGTGTGTGTGTTAATTCAAGCTCCAATAAGTTATGAAATGTGATCCTTAGGGCATGTATGTGAAGTTGTGATAGGTCAGAAGAGTTGTTGTGGCTCAGTTTGATTGGTATGGTGTGAAATGCAAAAATTCAAGATTTGTGTCATTGGAGGTACGGGTCATGGAAGGTCTGGTTTCAAGGGGTTTCTGGTCTCAGCAGGTTTCAAGGAGAGCCATGGAATTGGTTTTGGCATGCTGGCACAAGTGGATGGAAAGATCTATACCATTTTGCAATTTTGGGAAGTCTTGGCCCCTTTGAAATTTCTTGAAGTTCAAGTCATGGAAATGCATAATTCTTGGGCCAATTCTGATCTTTAGAGGTCACATAGGCATATTGTGAAGTGTTTGTGCACATTTTAAGTCATTAGAATGCTTGAACATGCCATTTTGCAAAATCCCTCTTTGGCATGAAACTTGAAATTATGGGATTTTTGCCAACTTTGAAGGATCATAACTTGAGTTCCATAATGAACTAGAACATGTTCTTGTACTTTTTGAAAAGGGAAAGACCTAATCTACAACTTTCATGACCAAGAATTTTTCATTTGAAGCATTTTTTATTAAGAAATAGGAGGTTGAAAAACTTTCTCAAAATGGAAAGTTTCCATTACAAGTCATTTCCATTTTTGGCAACTTTTCAAATGGCTCAAAATTCTTCGATCTTGTGAACTTACAACCTCTTCTAAGATAAAATAAATATCATAGAACTTCAATTTGATGAAAATACCCCTTTGGTCCCATTGTTGGGGGCCTTAGATGCCCTGATTTTGACTTAACTTGCTCAAAAAGTTACCCAGTGAACAGATGACTTCCACAATGAATTTCTTCATCAAAATTGGTACACATGATCCTTATAACATCTTAAGAACACTAGAAACAAGAATGGCCCAAAAATTTGGAGTTGAGGCCTCTGAAACCAAAACCCTAATTTTGGTCATCTGTGTAGTGAAACCCTAGCTCTGCTTCCATGCTTTGCCAGTTCTTGTGATTTCCTGAATTCCTTGAACTTTGAGGGATATAACATGATGATAGAACACACATGGACCCTATTGGAAAGCTCTGAGACCTTTGGTATGGCTCATATGGAATCTTGGATTGCTCAGATCACAAACCCTAGATGGAGATGAATTTGAACTATGCAAATGAAACAAATATGCAATATGATGTGGTATGACTATGCAAATGCAAAAATGAAATATCACAAGCCATGGTGTGATATTAGTGAGGGAAAATTTGGGGTGTTTACAAAATTCACAGGAGACGGGAAGTCTTCACCATCCATGGTTGCGAGCATCAGTGCTCCACCTGAGAAGACTTTGGTTATCACATAGGGACCTTCATAGTTTGGTGTCAACTTGCCCCTGTGATTTGTATGAGGAGGAAGGATTATTTTCAGAACAAGCTCTCCCACTTGGTATTCCCGAGGTCTGACTTTCTGATCAAAGGCTTTCTTCATTCGCTTCTGATATAACTGCCCATGACAGATGGCTGATAATCTTTTCTCTTCAATCAGATTCAGTTGATTGTACCGAGACCGGACCCATTCTGCTTCATCTAGTTTCACATCCATCATTACGCGTAAGGAGGGTAGTTCAACTTCAATAGGTAGGACAACATCCATACCATACACAAGCTAATAAGGCGTGTCCCCAGTAGATGTTCTGATCGAGGTTCGGTACCCATGCAAAGAAAATGGTAGCATCTCATGCCATTCTTTGTAGGTGACTACCATCTTCTGCATAATATTCTTGATGTTCTTGTTAGCCGCCTCAACAACGCCATTCATCTTTGGCCTGTAAGGAGAAGAGTTTTGATGTTGTATTTTGAAGTCCCGACAAAAGTTCTGCCATCATTTTTTTGTTCAAATTGGAACCATTATCAGTAATGATTCGCTCGGGAACTCCATATCGACATATGATATCCCTTTTCATAAATCTAGCTACCACTTTCCTGGTGACGTTTGCATACGAAGCTGCTTCAACCCATTTGGTGAAGTAATCAATGGCTACCAGGATGAATCGGTGACCATTTGAAGCAGTCGGTTCAATCTTTCCAATCATGTCAATGCCTCACAGGGTAAAGGGCCAAGGAGAAGACATTATGTTCAAAGGATTTGGAGGTACATGCACTTTATCTGCGTAGATCTGGCACTTGTGGCATTTTCTGGCATAGGCACAACAGTCTGCATCCATTGTGATCCAGTAGTAACCCGATCTTAATAACTTATTTGCCATTGCATGTCCTCCAGCATGGGTGCCGAAAGAACCTTCATGTACTTCGTGCATCAGTAGGTCTGCTTCCTTTTTGTCAACACATTTAAGCAGAACCATGTCTAAGTTTCGCTTGTATAATGAGCCATCAACATTGAGGAAGAAACTGCCGGTCAGCCTTCTTAATGTATTCTTATCATTGGATGATGCCCCAAGTGGGTATGTCTGATTCTCCAAGAAGCATTTGATGTCATGGAACCAAGGCGTGTCATCACTAGCAGTGTCCACAGAGAAAACATATGTCGGTCGATCCAGTCTAGATATGTAAATCTTAGGCACATAATTGGCAGCTTGTACTTTGATCATGGAGGAAATGGTAGCTAAAGCGTCTGCAAACTGATTCTCATCTCGAGGGATGTATTCAAGTTTGATTGTTGTGAAGAAAGTCAATATCTCCTCGTATAGTCACGGTATGGAATCAGATGCTCCTGATGAGTGTACCATCTGCCGTTGGTCTGATTGATTACCAAAGCCGAATCTCTGAATACATTCAAGGTTTTGATCCTGAGGTCAATGGCTTCCTCAAGACCCATGATACAAGATTTATATTCTGCTTCATTTTTAGTGCAGGAAAAGGTGAGTTTTGCCGAGAAAGGCATATGAACTCCTTTAGGTGTGATGAGCACTGCACCAACTCCACGATCGTTCATATTGAGAGCCGCGTCAAACATCATAGTCCATGCCTTTTCTGGATCAGGCCCTTCAGTGTGAACTGGATCTTCATAATCTTTTGCTTTTAAGTACATGATGTCTTCATCAGGGAAGTCAAATCTCATGTGCTGGTAATCATCAATGGGTTGCTCAGCCAGATAGTCAGACAGTACACTGCCTTTGATGGCTTTTTGAGAAGTGTACTGAATGTCATACTCTGTTAGAATCATTTTCCATCTTGCAACCCTTCGGGTAAGTGCTGGCTTCTCAAATATGTACTTGACGGGGTCCATTTTTGAGATCAACAAAGTAGTGTGAGTCAACATATATTGTCTTAGTCGGCGAGCAGCCCACGCTAAAGCACATCAAGTTTTCTCGAGCAGTGAATAACGTTGTTCACAGTCGGTAAACGTTTTGCTTAGGTAGTATATTGCATACTCTTTTCGACCAGACTTGTCATGCTGGCCCAACACACACCCCATTGGGCCTTCTAATACTGTCAGGTACATTATCAAAGGTCTTCCTTCAATTGGAGGCATGAGAATTGGAGGTTCTTGCAGGTACTCCTTGATCTTGTCAAAAGCTTTTTGACAATCTTCGTTCCACCTGACTGTTTGTTCCTTTCTTAACATTTTGAACAAGGGTTCACAAGTTGCAGTGAGGTGAGATATGAACCTTGAGATGTAGTTCAATCTACCTAAGAACCCTCGAACTTCTTTTTCAGTCCTAGGTGCAGGCATTTCCTGAATGGCTTTGACTTTGTCGGGATCAACCTCAATTCCCTTTGACTTACGATAAATCCCAACAGATTAACGGAACGTACCCCGAATGTGCATTTATCGGGGTTCAACTTCAGCTGATACTTCCTCAGACGCTTAAACAACTTCAGCAGATTCACCAGATGATCTTCTTCTGTGAGGGACTTGGCAATCATGTAATCCACATAATATTCGATTTCTTTGTGGATCATATCATGGAATAATGTTACCATAGCCCGTTGATAAGTGGCACCGGCGTTCTTCAGTCCAAACGGCATTACCTTGTAACAGAATGTGCCCTAGGGTGTGATGAAAGTTGTTTTCTCCATGTCTTCGGGTGACATTTTAATTTGATTGTATCCAGAAAATCCGTCCATGAAAGAAAATATCGAGAACTGAGTTGTGTTGTCACCAATACATCAATGTGAGTTAATGGGAAATCATCCTTTGGGCTAGCTCTGTTTAGGTCCCGGTAATCCACACACATACGCACCTTGCCATCCTTCTTAGGCGTGAGTACAATGTTATCAACCCACGAAGGGTAACTAGTAACAACAAGGAAACCGGCGTCCCACTGCTTTTGTACTTCTTCCTTAATCTTCATGGCCATATCTGGGCGAGTGCGGCGCAACTTCTGTTTAAATGGAGGGCAATCTTCTTTCAAGGGTAACCTGTGCATGACAATATCTGTATCTAGACCTGGAATATCTTAATAAGACCAAGCAAAGATGTCAACGTATTCCCGAAGCATGCTGATAAGCTGGTCTTTCACTGGAGCTTGCAGACTGGCCCCAATCTTCACCTCTTTCACATCTTCCTCGGTACCAAGATTAACAGTTTCAATTTCCTCCTGATGAGGAGTAATCACTTTCTCTTCTTGCCTCAACAACCTGGATAACTCTTCAGGAAAATCATAGTCTTCTTCAACCCCTTCATCTGCTTGATTAATTGGATTGTCGAAGTCATACAAGGTCATAGTAGTGTTGTTGTCGGTGCAATCTGGAGGATAATCTCTGAAAGGGTTGAGATTTGTTCTTTTTAATGATTAATTTTAATCTTGTTTAGAAAAAGTGTAAATGAAGTTATTATTTTGAAAACATTTCCATTTTATTGTTTTGTGCGATAAATAACAAAAATGAAAAGACAGTGAGCGGAAGAGAAAATTGTTTACAAAAGATGTCCATTGTTCATTGATATTCCATTTGCACAAAATACAAATACGACCCTATTACAAAATGAGTCCTGACACCTTGGGCAAGATGCAAGACTTGATGTATGCTAAAGCAGGAAATAATAATTACTCTGCAGGAGTAACTCTTATAATTTCCTGGGAAGACCAATTAAGGACTTGTTGGCCCGGGATCCTTGGACGAATCCATCTCTCCAGGTTGAGGTGGCTTTCAGCCTCGTCTTCCACGTTATTGACAGCATATGGGGTTAGCATTCCCCTACTCACGAACTTGGGCTCTTTAGCAGCCTCTACTTGATCTTGTCGGAATGGTTTGTAACCCAAACTGAATCTATCCTCCTTCTTCTCCACAGGTAGCAGCTTGCCCCAGCCTTGGGCGTTTCCATCTTCAACAACCTTTCGAGCTTGTTAGTAGGAGACAATTGAAGTACCCATCCTATCCTCCTAGGATGCAGCGAATACTTCCGTTGTCGCCTCGTTGACGTTCAGTGCTTCGAAAAATTGGCTCATGGTCTCATGGATTTCACCATCCATCTCAATGTATTTGTAGGTAGCCAGATGGCTAACAAAAATGTCCTCTTCACCACAGATTGTGATAATTTTCCCTTCCCACTCGTATTTTAATTTCTAGTGAAGGGTCGACGTAACTGCGCTAGCAGCGTGAATCCATGGTAGACCCAACAAACAGTTGTAGGCCGGCTGAATGTCCATCACGTAGAAAGTAGTTTGAAAGACTTGCGGGACTGTTGCACCCCAAAATTTGCCCTCACAAGACAAGACTTTGTGTACTAAGAGGTTCATAAGGTTCACAAGACATCTTATGAGGTTCACAAGGTTCACAAGACATCTTATGAGGTTCACAAGGTTCACAAGACATCTTATGAGGTTCACAAGACATCTTATGAGGTTTACAAAGTTCACAATTAGTCAGAAGATTTGACAATTCCCTCAGACAATGCATCCTCCTATGCAGTGCATCTTAAACTAGGGTTTTGACTTTAATCAGGCTAAATGGACTTCCAAGACTTCAAGTGAGCTTAATAACATCTTATATGTGTTTAAGAACCCCCATGACAAGTTTCAAGACTTTCCCAAAAGATTTGCTCAGTCAGATGATCAGATAGGTTAAAATCAGTCAAAGCAGTTAAAAAGTCAAACTGAGGTCAACTGTGGTCAAACCAAAGTCAAACTTCATGATTTTTTGCCAACATCAAGTATACGAAGTAAAATTCATAATTTGATCAAGGGTTGATCATGATTCATCAAGGAGATTTCAGATCATCAAGAATCAGGAGTTTCTAAATTAAGGTTTCCTTAGGAAAAGTCAAATGAACATTGACCAGCCATAACTTTCACATGCTTCATCAAATTTTTCCCATCCAAAGCTCATTTTGAAGGAAATTGAATTCTCTACAACTTTGTGTCTCACAAGCCAAGCCCAAAAATGATTCATTTGGAAGGTATGAGCTAAGAAATTATAGGTCCTTTTAAAAGTCAACAAAAAGTCAACAACTTCAAAGGAGCATAACTGTAGAATGGTAAAAGGTATGGACATGAAACCAATGGGGTTGGTTAGAGGACTCCTTAAGCTTTCCAAAATCTCCAAGAACACCCTCATAGCATTAAAATTGAAGGATTTGTGCCCTTGCAAAGTTGGGAAATTTTTGGGAGGTTTATGAAGCAAATAGGACTTTAAAACCAATTTCTTCCAAATGGGCTTGCAAATTTGTGATCCAAACTTCAACATGACATCATGGACAACCCAATCCTCATTTATTCATATTTTTATTATTTTTTATTTTATCTATTTTTATTTTATTCATTTAAAAACATTTTAAATTAAAATAAAATATATAATTTAAATATTTGAGGGAGATATTGTTTCTAGAAGGTCATAAACATGGATTAGATCAAATTGATATACAATTTATGGTGATTGTCTTAAGATAGAAAGGATACATTCAAGAATATATGAAATTCAAGGCATAATCTTTTTCAATCTCTTGGATCCAAAAAGTTCAAACAACCATACAATTTTTTGACCTAATTTCATCTACTATAAGTACATAAACACATCACAATGCAATGGACACGAATTGTCTGCCTCAAGAGTAAGTTTCAATCTTCAAAAATTCATCAAAATTCACAATTCAGATTCTTCCTTAGAGACACTTTCAAGACAATTTGAAGGTTGCAAAAGTCTCCTTGATCATCACTGATACTTTCCCAATACTCATTTGCATCCAAAGTATGCCCAATTGCATAACCCGAATCAAACTCATCATACTTTGATGAATTTTTCGTTTTCTTATATTTGTGTGTTATAAATTAAATTTGATCATTGTTTCATGTTTATAATGAGTTGTTGATTGTTTCTGGGCTGGTTAATTGGAGTTTTGGTACAGGTTTGAGGAACGACCATTGTTAGGGTTTCGGCCAAGCTTTTAGGGCTTCACGATAAACCTAATATAAATAAATTTGGAAGACATAGGATGATTGTATGAGCTTTGGGGATTATAATGCACTAATCAATTTGAAATAATTTCACTGTTTTGGTGGTGTTTGAATTTCGTAGGTCCTGTATATGTTGAGATTCACAGGAAAGTTCATAGGAAATTTTGCAACAAAATTCGCAGGTACCAAGGTTGAAGATGAAGACCAGTGGCGCCAAAAATCAGATTTAAAAATTGGTTTTAATATTTTATGGATTGGTTTAAGATTATTACACAATTGTGTTGATGGCTCAGTTGGTTTGTATGTACGCGTATGATATTGAGGGTCCTGGGTTCGAATCCCCCCAGGCCCTTTTGCTTTGTTTTGTTTTTGTTATAATTTTTACAGGAGAAGAAACAAAACCTGATGGTATTCACTCCATATCACATGCGCGCGCATAGCCCAGTGGCTAGCTTCTTGGTCTGCTAGGAACAAAGCCTAGGGCCTGGGTTCGAATCCCAACCCCAGGTAAGTATTTTTTCACTTTTTCTTTCTTGTTTTCATTTAATTTATTTATATTATAATTAATTTAATAAATTATAAATGTTAAAAACAAAATGTTTATATTATTTCTTGTATATAATTTCAAACTTATAAAAATTAAGCTTTATTGTTAAAAATTATTTAATATTTTTATTTTATTTTTGTATATTATTAATATTATATATTTTGTACAAATAAATTAATTATTAAAAAATAAAACCTTAATTCTATTTTCTAAATTCATAAACCCTAAATTATTTATGTTAACCTTAATATTTTCATATAAAACCTAATATTTTCTAAAACCCTAATATTCTCATAAACCGTAATTTATTTTGATTAACCTCAATATTTTATAAAATTTATATTTGTATATAAATCCTAATTATGTATATAATTTGTTTATATTACTTAAATAATTCAATAAAATAGTAAACCCTAGATTATGTTTAAAACAATTAAAAATCCTAATTTGATCTTATAAATATAATTTATTTTTATATGTTTATTTAATTATAATTAACCAATACTTTTTATATAAATTTAAATCATTATAGTTTAGTATATAATACTTGTTATTTATTTCTTTTATTAAATTCTCTTAAAAAAATTTTATTTATTTAATTTTTAACTTTAAATTTATTTATTTTTATTATATATTATATGATTGTTTATTATTACTAACCCACTTAATTATTCTTTAATTTGCTTATTTAATTTATTTTAATTATTATTATTATGTAATTGTATCCAATATGTAATAGTGGTAGTAATTTTTAATATTTAATTTTAAATGCTATGGTTAGTAAAATAGGGAGTGCAAGACATGTTTGTATGTAACAATTGAATATAAATCACTAATCTCAAGATAAATATTTGAATTGGTACATGTAAACACCCCAAATTTGCCCTCACCCATTCACACCATGGCTTGTGATCATTTCATATGCATAAACACAATCATAACATCTCATACCACATTTTTGATTCATTGCATTGGTCCTAAGTCATCTGCATCTAGGGTTTGTGATCTGAGCAATCCAAGAGCTTCTTGAGCCACTCCAAAGGTCATCAATCACTTCAAAGGGATTCATATGTGTTCAAATATCATATTATATCCTCTCAAAGTCAAGGATGTCAAAGAATCACAAGAACTGAGATGGTTGTGGAAGCAGAGCCAGGCTTGACTGCACAGATGACCTAAAATTAGGGTTTTGGTTTCAGAGGCCATAACTCCAAATTTTTTTGGTCATTCTTGTTTCTATTGGTCTCTATATGGTATAGGGAGTATACATATCAATTTTCATGATGAAATTCCATGGGGAAGCCATCTGATCAAAGGTTGACTTTCTGGACAAGTCAGTGCAAAATCAGGGCATCTGAGGCCCCCAATGACCCAACCAAGGGGTGATCTTCATCATTTTGAGTGTATATGATCTTTATTTGATCATAGAAGAAGTTGGAAGTTCACAAAACTCAAGAATCTCAAGTTTTTGCAAAGTTGACTTTTTTGGGCAAGTTTGACTTTTAATGAAATGTCATTTTATGTAACTTTTTCAACCCTTACTTTTTGACCCAAAAATGCTTCAAATGGAAAAACTTTGGTCATGAAAGTTGAAGAATAGATCTTTCCCTTTTCAAAAAGTAACAGAACATGACCTAATTCATTTTGGATCAAAAGTTATGGTTCATCAAAGTTGGCTAAAATCACTAAAAATTCAAGTTATCCACCAAATGGAAACTTGCAAATTCATGTACCAAGCATTCTTTTGACCTCAAAATGATTTCAAAACTTCATCACATGATCATACATGACCCCAAAAACAGAATTGGCCCAAGGGATTTTGCATTGTTTGCTTTGATTTTCAAAGATCACTAAGCCATTTTTCATTACAAGTACAAAAGGGGGATTCTTGGCAAAACCATTTTTCAGGGAGTTATGTGATCACTAGCTGACTTCTATACATTGCCATGACTAAAAGAAGTTCCATGCTACAAAATTCAGCAAGAAATGTCTCATGTATATGGCACAAAATCATGAGAAAACACCAAGTGGGCAAGTTGCAAAAGCTAGCATAGCTCATGATCCATGTGTTGCAGTCAGCTACAAGCAATCTAAGGGTCCTCCTTAACCCAAGCTGAAGCCAGACATGACCTCAAACTGCTGCTGCCATAGCCCATGCTGCAAGTACAAGCCAACTTGACTTTTTGGCCAAAACTCCCATACTCATGGAACAGTAAGCAGCCACCCCTACTGACCTGCTCCACAGGCTATTCACACAACTTGGGAGGATTATAGCAAAGCATTGGCCCTTGAAGCAAGCCAGAACACAGTCCTCACAAAAACTGTCAAAGAGCTTCCCTTCTTCGAATCTCATTTTCCAGCCATCAAACATCCAATTTCTCTTCACCAACAAATCAAACACACTAAAAGGAACCAGAATCAACCATTGGTAGAGCATGAAACCTCATACACACAAACCTTATTTTCTGATACACCAGAACTGGATCTCTCAAAGTGGCCTGTTTAAACTCCATCTAAGCTTACCATTAGCACAAGGGGGATCATTGGAGTGAGTTTGCACCAAAGGACAGCCCAGAAAGCCCAGAACCAGAAGCTTCCACCTCAGGTATGGCCATGAACTTTTTCTCTCAGAGCTTGCATTTTATGTTATAATTTGATTGTGTATGTCTTGCTGATCATGGGGATGTGCTTAGAATTGAAAATGAGTGAGAAATGAGGATTTACCAAGGCTCTGAAATTTTGCCCGTGAATCTTGTTGGCTTCGATTCTCTCTGTTTTTGCATGATAAATTTAGTTTGAGAGGTGATTTGAGTGGGGTTTGGGTAGAGGAACATTTCCCTGCTTTTAATTTGATGAATGGTGGCCTGAATCTTGATCTAGGGTTTTCAACCCGCCGGAGAAGATGACCGGAGCTTCCCTCCGGTCACCTGAATATTGTTAACCCTAATCCTGTAATTAAGTGAGGTTTGAATTCAGGGCGTTGGATCCGTTGACTGGCTTGACTTCGCGCGTGTATGTGTGGTCCAGATGAGTCCATTTTGCCCTAATCACCAATTAGCCTAATTAATCCATTTAATTAATTCATAAAACCTGATTTAAGCCAGAGTCCATCCTGACCCTTGATTCACGCGCCAAGTCAAACCCTGACCCGCAGCTTTGAATCTCATGCGTTGGATTGGTTTACTTTTCAATTAAATCAATTTTAATTCATTTGTTTTGTGTTTAATTTGTACATTTATTTTAAAATAGTAAAACTAATTTAAAAATTCTGAAATTTTTTATACAAGTTATTATTTAATTTCAGAATACAAAAATATTTTTATTTTTATTTTTTGCATTAAAAAAGTATTTTTAAATATTTAAAAGTTTATTTTTAATTGATTAATGAAAATTAATTTATTAAAAATACTTTTAGGTATTTAAAAATCACCAAAAAAATTCATGAAACATTTAAAAACATTTAGAAACATTGTCCAACCCTCAAACCAAATTTATTTTTTGATCTTGATGCATTTTGAGAATTTTTCATGGAATTAAAATCATTTTGATGCATTATTTTGATCCAAACTTCCAAAAATCATTTCTGCCTAACCATTGGAGTTGGACTTTGATTCTTTTTGCATTGTGTTTAGCATATCATGTAGTTTGTGAGATTAAATTGGCATGATTTGATCTTTCATTTTCCATTTGTTTGGCATTTTTCTTGTTAAGGAACCCTAAAACCCTAGAAAACTTAGGAAAATCATAACTTGAATTGGGTTAAGAGTTGGAACTTCTCCTTTGGGCTTTGGGTTAGTATAGGTTTAGGGATCCTTTGAGGGAATTTTCAATTTTTTGTATTGATGTTTGCTTCTGATTTTGGTTTGTGTTTGATGCATGGATCATAAACCCTAATTTGGGCTTCCATATGCATCCATCTTGCATTTGCACTCATACCTTGACTTGCCATGACATTTTATGCCTCCATGTGATTTATTTAACATCTTAGGACATATTGAAAGCATGTTTGACCATTGCATCTTGCATTTGCCATATTGTATGTCATGCGCATTTCAAAACTTTGCATGTATGTTCATGTTTCTTAACTTGTTTCATTTGCATCCATAAGTTTGTATGATCATCCCCATGTGTTGTTTCATGTTTGTAACATCTCATAGCATCATTAACATCATGTATGTGCTTCTGGTTTTGTTTCTCATCATGCCATTCCATCCCATTTTGCATTGCATTGCATTCCTTTCACTAACTTTTCAGGTGGTAAGTCACTTTGAGAAGTGAATTTGCCTTCACTTCTCACAATTTCTTTTCATCTCTCTTATGCATCCTTGCTGCATTTTGTTTTGTGTTAGAGATTGAGCTTGCTCTTTCTTCTTCTTCTTACTTTCTTTCTTCAAGTGACTTGTCTTCTTAAATGAAGCAAGTTACTTTGCTTCTCTTTGTTCCTTTCATCTGCTTCCTGGTGGTTCCTCTGAAGATCTTTCTTGTAAACCTCACAAGCCTTAGGAACAACCAAGCATGATAATAATTAGGGTTTTGATTAGTCCCCCATTTAGATTCTACCTTTGTGTCTCTTTGAGTCTTCTCTTCTCACCTCATAATCAAGGACTAAACCATAAAGGCTTTAAGGCTTTGTGATTAAGTTTATGCCTGCATCCTTCTATTAGGATGGAGTGTATAACTTTAATCCTAAGTGTTAAACCCTTAATGTGTTTAACTCCTTTAATCAATTCACTTAATAATTATCAAGACATCAAGCTTGTAACTTGGGCCTTGCATTAGGGCTCTAATTCTTCCTTAATTGGTTAAGAAGGACTAACCCTAGTGTTAATGGACAAGTCCCCCTCAAGTTGTCTTACAAACCCTAAAATCCACTTATTCATCATATCATTAAATAAAATCCATTTAACCAAAGGCTTGTTTTGTCATGAGTTTAATCCCTAATCATGGATTAAGTTGAGGAGCTTTCCTCAGCTTAAACATTCTCATCTATTATCCTTCTATTAGGATGGTGTAATGAGTCTATTTAATCTTTGATTATGGCTTAACCTCATTACTTAACACTAAACAAAAATCAACAAAAACATTTAAATAATCACAAGTAGGTTAATGATCTTAATCCTACACCATGGTGATTAAGTGTGAGAATCTGACTTCACACTTAAGGTATTCTCATTACCCCTAATCAGAGGGAAGATGTGATGAGTTTACTAAATCCATTGGTCTAGGCTTAAACTCATTAACTTATGACAAACTTTCAAAAGCAATAAAAGGCTGAAAACTCAAAAACAAACAATAATCGTCTCCTCCGGGATTCTTTTCTCATCTCATTCACTCATAAACGAGAACTTGCTTCTTCCGTCTAATGCAAGACAGTTTGCATCTGTGCCAGACAGATCATACACTTGAGCATTGACAAGCGAGCAGTTCACAAGTCAATTCATCTTTCAGTCTCTTTGGGTCGAACTACGGTGTTCTGACTTCCTCATTGCACGAGAGGATTCGTAGGCATAACTTAACAGTTATCGAACAAAAGTCTTTGTATATTCCCCCTCCTTCCAGCATTGTTCTTAGCCTCATTATCATGAGCACTTCACTCTTGTTCCCACACTGACACTGTACATTTATGCACTTCACACTTCTCTTACACTGACACCTGTACATCCTTCTCCAGCTCTTTTATACACAAATTGCACTGACACTACCCCTTTAAAACACAAATCTTTTAAGCGTGGATCCCGTCGAGTACGGCGGACAATCTGGGTGCTAATACCTTCCCAGGTTGTAACCAACCCCCTTTCTCAGTCTCTCTGGTTCGCAACCGTCTTATCCATATCTTTCTAGGTCCATGCAGCATTACCTTTCCTCCGGGATAAAAATGCCTAGCTGGCGACTCTTTTTTTCTCCAGTGAGTTCACTGCTGTGTGTTCTCATTGTCCCTCTCACCGACCGTTCGCGTCTGTACCTTTATTTGGGCCGTTCCCATTTATCGGGAGCGACAGCTTGGCGACTCTGCTGGGGAATCCTTATACTGTAACCAGGGCTTCTGGTTCTTTTTGTGGGTTCCTCCTAGTGCTTGATTGATTTGTGTTTACTGGGGTGTTATGTGCTATTTGTGTTTGTATGTTTTATTTATTGTTTTATGTACAGTTCTTGTTTATTACTTTCTTTATAGCTTTGTGCATATATCATATTGTCATACTGTGCTGGCTGGATCTGTTTGTTTGCTTTGGTGGGTGGGTGTTTTATTGAGAGTTGAGGTCCTATACCTGGGACCTGAGTGACATCTAGGCTAGAGTGGTTCATATTCTTTCCCATTCCATCTCGGTCTGGTGCGGGAATATGAAACGCGGTTCAGATATGGGTTTCTTCTTGAGAACTCTGTGTTGCAGATTTCCTACAATGCTAGGGCTATCTGGGAAGCCTGCTAAGTCTGGATGACCTTTAGTTCTGACCTTTAGAAACTGAGGTGAATTAGAGGAGGAAATTTTATGGTTATTGTAAACACTGTACCTCCGGGTTAGAAGTGTTTACACTTCCCATAACTGATCCAAGTCTGAGGATCCTTGTTTTAGAACACCACCTGTGAGGGGGGTTGGGCTGTTTACAGGTTTGCAGGTACCCTTGACCCCAACATACCCTTGTTACTTTGTATGATTAAGAGTACTCCATGTTGGAACAGTTCTTGTGATTCTAAACCCTGGACATGTGGCTCTTTATTTGAGTCCCCCACCTTGGTTACTGGACTTATAGACCTCCATCTGGATTTCTTGAACATACCTGGACTTATATCAGAGCATTTGATCAGATCCAGCTCAGTCACAAACCCTTGCATATCATTTGCATACATCCTCATTGCATCATTTTGACATTTGTTTATTTGTCTTTCAGGGTATCCATCTTCATTTTTGGCTTGGTTTTGACCCCATCATCAGTATAGACCTATCTTCATCAGCATCTGCTTCAGCTATCAGCTACCTGCTTCAGTCACCTGCACCAGCCAGTCAGTGGCCCATTTTCAGTATTATCATCAGCACCTGTCTCAACTCTTCTTCAACAACATGGCACCTAAAAAGAGTAACATCTCCTACCACTTCTTCCAGCCTGAGCTAGCTGACATCAGGAGGATTCAGACCCTGGTCACTCCAAACCATATACCACTTTTCAGGGAGCACTATGGAGACATACTTGATGTGGTTATGGATTTGGACCCTTCACAGAGGAGCCTGATTCATACTTGCCTTCAGTTTTATGATCCCCCACTGAGGTGTTTCACTTTTCAGGATTTCCAGTTGGGCCCTTTATTGGAAGAATACTCATCATTGGTTGGTATACCTATCAGGGGTGGAGTCCCTTTCAACCCTGAGATGGTCTTTCCTGGTAATGAATAAGTAGCAAAGGCATTGCATCTGGAACCGGTTCTGATTGGGCAGCATATGACTACCAAGGCTGGAATCTCTGGCTTGCATCTGGATTTCTTGATCTCTCAAGCTACCCTGAAAGCTTCTTTGGGAGAGTGGAAAGCAGTCTGTGCTTTATTGGCCCTGAGCATATATGGGATTATATTATTTGCAGATGAGCCTAGATTCATTAGCAAGAATGCAATCCATCTTTTCATCCTGAGGAACCCAGTGCCCACTTTATTGGGAGATTTTTACTACTCAGTGCATCAGAGGAATGAAAAGCAAAGGGGAAGATTAGTGAGGTGTTGTGCCCCATTGTTCCATACTTGGCTTCTCAAGCATTTGCCCAAGACAGATGCATTTTTGAATCCTCATCAGCAGAGGAACTGGGCTAGAAGACTCACTGCTCTGACTTCAACTGATATCAGGTGGTGCACTCAAAGCACAAAGGGCAGGGATATCATTACCAGTTGTGGGCATTTTCCCAATGTACCCCTGATAGGAGTTAAGGGTTGCATTAATTACAACCCTCTGCTGTTCAAAAGACAACTGGGCTATGCATTGGTCCACACTCCTAAGGCACAAGACTTGGCTGAGACTCTTTACTGTGAGAACAAGCCTAATCTGGCTATTTTTAGGCAGGCAGCCTGGGCCTGGGACAATGTTCAAACTAAAGGAGTAACCATTTTGGGGAAGTGCAACAATGTGGCATCAGCACAATATTATGAGTGGTCCCATGCCAGGGCTCAATTTTCTAGGATGCCCTTTACCATGGAGGATATGCCTGGATCATCCTCAGCACCACCTCCTGCCACTGTCAGCTTAGAGGAGTTTGAGAGCTTGAAAGAGAGAAATGAGAAGTTGACTCAGGCTTTGCAGAAGACCCTCTGGGAGAGGAGTGATGGTAGGTTGGATATTGAAAGGTTGGAAAAGTTGAGGGTGGAGCATCTGGCTAAAATTGAGAAGTCTGAGGATTACATCAAGAAGTCTAGGGCTGGAGAGCAAATTCTGAAGAATGCTTGCAAGGAAGCCCAGTTCCAGAAATCCAGGACAGACCTGTATCTGAAGGAGAGTCAAGCCAGGTGGGTCAGGATCACCGAAGCTCGTACTCTGGAAGATAAGAGGACTCAGGACAAGATAGAGCAGCTAGAAGCTAGTGCAAAAGAACAGCAGGAAGCCCTGGCAGCAGCCCAGAGGGAAATATCAGAGCTGAAGATCAGAGCTGGAGTGAAGAGGTCAAAGGACCAGAGTCAACACAAGAAGCTAACTGCAGCTGTCACTACCCGGAATCTCCTTATCAGGAATCTCACGGAGCGTCCAGCTGATCCTGTGACTGAAGCACTTCTCAAGGAAGTTCAGGAGGATGAGTTTGGTCTTGGTGTTTGATTTTTTTGCTTGTTGTTGCTTTCATTCCATATACTTTTATTTTTCTTGTAATGTATTTTTGACCCCTCAGAGGGCATGTTTTGTAAAGAACAAATTATGTATCATTTGCTTTCTTGTAATGTATGTATCAGTTTGTTCCATTTAAGATCTTTTCAAGCAACATCAACAGTTTTCTCAAGGGTCTGGAAGGGTCAAAACCAAGTGCCAAGCCGGATACCTTGGAAACAAATAATCATACTGAATTGCATGCTAACCTTTTGTTTTGTTTTGCAGATTTTTGTTTTATTGTTACTAACTCTGTTGTGATGTTCAGGAACTATTGCTCGACGTCGGGTATTTCCACTCAACCGTCCACACCGATATCCAACCCGCAACAACCTTCCGGGCATACAAATGGATCAGGTACAACAGGACCTTGCAGAGGTCAGAAACCAAATGGCCAACGAAAGATTGGAAATGAGAACTCAGATGACGCAGTTTATGGAAGTGATGAACAACATGGCTCAGAGCCAAGAAAGATTGAGAGCAATGGTAGAAAGGCAGAATCAGGAAGATCCCCATATAGGGACTGCTAGCACAAGCAACAATGAGAGGGTCCAACCTCATGTCAACCCCCCTGTATTTGGACCCCACCTTCATCCAGAGGTCAACATTCCTGCTAATGTTCAAAGGACTGCCACTGCAGGAAGAGTGCTGCAAGAAGACCCCCAGGAGGATCAGTTCACAGTAATGGGTGCTGGGGAAGAAGCCTATGACAGAAGGCTGGATGAAATTGCTGAAAAATTAAGATCCTTGGAGTCTCAAAACTCTTTGGGTTTTGATGTTATGGACATGGGCTTAGTGGACGGGGTCAGGATTCCCCATAAGTTTAAGCCTCCTTGTTTTGAAAAATACAATGGGACTTCCTGCCTACGGACCCACTTACAATCCTTTTTGGGGAGGTTGAAAGCATATACCATGGACGAGAAGCTATGGATGTTTTATTTTGAGGATAGCTTAACTGGAGCGTCAAGGGAATGGTACTCCCATCTGACTAGAGCAACCATCAGGTGTTGGAAGGACTTGGCAGAGGCCTTCATCAGACAATACTAGTATAATTTGGATATGGCACCCAACAGGACCCTCCTGATGGGGATGTCACAGTCATCTAGGGAAAGCTTCCGCGAGTACGCCCAAAGGTGGAGGCAGCTGGCTGCTGCTGTCCAGCCACCTATGTCCGAGAGGGAGATGGCAGATATGTTTATGAACACCCTCCAGGGAACATACATTGACAGGCTGGCTGCTTTCTCTTCTACCAGCTTTGCAGATGTCGTTATAGCCGGAGAGAGAATTGAGAGCCTGTTAAAGATGGGCAAGATTTCTGACAACGGTGCCAGCTCATCCAGCAACACAAGGAAGCCTTTTGCAGGCCCAAGAAGAACTGGTGAAACCAATGCTATCCATACCAACAGGGGCAGACCCCAATATGTTCACAGGTCTGTGGCAGCAGTCACCATTCCCGCTCCAGTGCATCCACAACCAGTTTATCAACCACAGCAACAAAATTATCAGCAGCAAACTCAGTATCCTCCTCAGAGAAACTACAACAACACCAACAACAACAATCAGCAAAGACCGTTCCAACAGAGACCTTCTCAGGCCAACAGGGTGATCGATCCGATCCCTATGCCATATGCCACATTACTGCCACAACTCCTAAAACTCAATTTGGTTGAGCTAAGGACGTTGGCACCTCCAGATCCCACCAGTCTACCCAGAAATTATGACTCCAACGCCAGATGTGCTTTTCACTCAAATGCACCTGGCCATAGTACAGAAAAGTGCAGGGCCCTGCACATGAAGGTACAAGACTTGGTGGACTCTAAGGCTCTGAATTTTGCACCACCACCAAATGTTAACAAGAACCCTATGCCAAACCACGGAGGTCCCAGAATCAATGCTATTGAAGAAGACAAGCCGTCTTACTTGATAACCAGTGTGGGTCAGATTCGGACGCCGTTGGTAGAAATCAAAGCTCAACTCCTTGAATGTCAAATGTTCCCGGGATGTGAGCTAGGGTGTGCTTATTGCAACATTTCAGTGAATGGTTGTGATAATTTGAGAGATGGCATAAATGGTCTCATCCAGAGTGGCCTGCTTCAAATCACCACATCAATTCCTACCAATCCGGCAACCTCATCAGCAACAATTCCTGTGTCTTCTACAAATACAACAACCATTGTTCCAAGCAACTCTTCAATCTCATCAACAAGTGCTTCATCTGTTCTTTCAACGGACCAAATATCAGCAAACATCCCTTCTACAACTTCAGCACCACTCCATTCAGAAACTCCTACAACAACAACGCCCATCCTTCCAACAATGTCTCCTACAACTTCAGCCGCAAATGTCTCAACGGTTACAATTTATTATGATCCTGAAAATGATTCTGCCTACAACTCACAAAATTCCACTCCCATAAGAGCACCGGTCACAATATACTACGATCCACAGACTATCGCAGTCCCTCCTGCAGCTGCCATCAGTCCAGTCACCATCACGGTGCCTGGGCCAGTACCTTATGAAAGCAGTAATGTCATTCCTTGGCATTACGACTCTGATCTATACTGCGGAGGATAGAAAATTACTCTTGAATCATCAACTCCTGCACCACAAATAGATAATGTGGGAGGAGGCGGAGGCTTCACTCGAAGCGGACGTCTCTTCGCTCCACAAATTCAAAGATCCACTGCCGAAGCAGAAGCTGCTGCCAAGGCAAAATGTAAGAGCTTGGTGCAGGAAGAACAAATTGTTAAAGAAGCTTTAAAAACACCTTTTGATCAAGAAGTTGATGAATTCATGAGAATCATCAAGAAAAGTGATTACAAAATAGTGGACCAGCTTCACCAGACGCCTTCCAAGATCTCAATCCTATCATTGCTTATGTGCTCCGAAGCTCATCGGAACGCACTATTAAAAGTCTTGCACGCAGCTTATGTGCCAGAGGAGATCACCGTCAATCAGTTGGAAGCTGTGGTTGGAAATGTTAATGCTAGTCATGGGCTAGGGTTCACCAACACTGATTTGACTACGGAAGGCCGCAATCATAACAAGGCTTTGCACATTACCATGGAATGCAAAGGTGCAGTTCTCTCCCATGTGCTGGTAGACACAGGATCATCCCTCAATGTCTTACCTAAAAAAGCCCTTGTGAAGCTAGAGTATGACGGATTGGCATTACGTCCCAGCAACCTGGTAGTGAGAGCCTTTGATGGTTCTAAGAGATCGGTTCTGAGAGAGATTGAGTTGCCTATAACGATTGGCCCACAAACTTTCAAAACGACCTTCTACGTGATGGATATACAGCCTGCCTACAGCTGTCTATTGGGTAGGCCATGGATTCACGCCACTGGCGCCGTGACCTCAACCCTTCACCAGAAGTTAAAATTCGAGTGGGAGGGCCAAGTCGCCACTATTTGTGGAGAGGAAGATATTTTTGTTAGCCATCTGGCTACCTACAAATACATTGAGATGGATGGGGAGATCCACGAAACAATGAGTCAAGGGTTTGAGGCCTTGAACATAAATGAAACATCTGCTGTACCTGGAACCTCAATGACATCATATCAGCAAGCCCGGAAGGTTGTTGAAGAAGGAACTGCCCAAGGCTGGGGCAAATTGCTACCTGTGGAGAAGAAAGAGGATAGATTTGGGTTGGGTTACAAACCAACTCAACAAGATCAAGCAGAGGCTGCTAAGGAGCCCAACTTTGTTAGTTGGGGGATGCTCACCCCTGATGCTATCAACAATTTGGAAGACGAGGATGAAAGCGACCGCAACCTGGAGAGTTGGATCCGTCCAAAGATCTCGGGGAGCAGTATCTCAAACTGGTCTTCCCAGGAAATTATAAGAGTTACTCACGCAGAGTAATTATTATTTCCTGTATTTTTATAGCATGTATCAAAGTCTTGCATCTTGCCCAAGATGACAAGACTCATTTTGTAATCGGGCCATCTGTAATTTTTGTGCAACAAGATTAATCAATGAAATATCAGACATCTTTTGCAAATGAGTCTTTTTCTTTTCCGCTCATTGTTTTTCCATTTTTCTTTTTGTACAAAAAATAAATGGCAATGTTTTCAAAATGACAACTTTATTTCACTTTTCTAAACAAGATTAAAAACAAATCACTAAAATGAACAAACTGAACCCTTGCAGAGAATGCCTTCCAGACAGCACCGACAACAGCACGGCTATGACTTCGTATGACTTTGACAATCCGATCAATCAGGATGATGAAGGGGTTGAAGAAGAATATGAGCTTCCTGAAGAGCTAGCCAGGTTGTTAAGACAAGAGGAGAAGGTTATCACTCCTCATCAGGAGGAGGTTGAAACGATCAATCTTGGTACAGATGAAGACGTGAAAGAAGTTAGAATCGGGGCCTGCTTACAAGACTCAGTGAAGAGACAACTGGTTGACCTGCTTCAAGAATATGTGGATGTGTTTGCTTGGTCTTATCAAGATATGCCAGGGTTGGACACAGACATTGTTGTGCACAAGCTGCCTTTAAGAGAAGAATGCCCACCAGTTAAACAGAAACTGCGCCGTACTCGTCCAGACATGGCAATGAAAATCAAGGAGGAGGTACAAAAGCAATGGGACGCCGGGTTCCTTGCCGTAACTAGCTATCCACCATGGGTTGCTAACATAGTACCTGTGCCTAAGAAAGACGGCAAAGTAAGAATGTGTGTTGACTACCGGGATCTGAACAGAGCCAGCCCGAAAGATGACTTCCCTTTACCTCACATTGATGTACTGGTGGATAATACGGCTCAGTTCTCGGTATTCTCCTTCATGGATGGATTTTCAGGATACAATCAGATTAAAATGTCACCTGAAGACATGGAGAAGACAACCTTCATCACACCCTGGGGCACGTTCTGCTACAAGGTAATGCCATTTGGGCTCAAGAATGCTGGTGCGACATATCAACGGGCTATGGTAACATTATTCCATGATATGATCCATAAAGAAATCGAGTGTTATGTGGATGACATGATTGCCAAGTCCCTTACTAAAGAAGATCACCTGGTAAATCTGCTGAAGCTGTTCAAGCGTCTGAGGAAGTACCAACTAAAGTTAAACCCTAACAAGTGCACATTCGGGGTGCGATCGGGTAAGTTGCTGGGATTTATTGTAAGTGAGAAAGGGATTGAAGTTGACCCTGATAAAGTCAAAGCTATTCAAGAAATGCCTGCACCGAAGACGGAGAAGGAAGTTCGAGGGTTCTTAGGTCGATTGAACTATATTTCGAGGTTCATATCTCACCTTACAGCAACCTGTGAACCCTTGTTCAAATTGTTGAGAAAAGAACAGACGGTCAGGTGGAACGAAGACTGCCAAAGGGCTTTTGACAAGATCAAAGAATACTTACAAGAGCCTCTAATCCTTATGCCTCCAGTTGAAGGAAGACCTCTGATAATGTACTTGACAGTATTAGAAGAGTCAATGGGGTGTGTGCTGGGCCAGCATGACGAGTCTGGTCGAAAAGAATATGCAATATACTACCTAAGCAAAAAGTTTACCGACTGTGAACAACGTTATTCACTGCTCGAGAAAACTTGTTGTGCTTTAGCGTGGGCTGCTCGCCGACTAAGGCAGTATATGTTGACCCACACCACCTTATTGATCTCAAAAATGGACCCAGTCAAGTACATATTTGAGAAGCCAGCACTTACCGGACGAGTTGCAAGATGGCAAATGATCCTCACAGAATATGACATCCAATACACATCTCAAAAAGCCATCAAGGGCAGTGTATTGTCCGAATATCTTGCTGAGCAACCTATTGATGATTACCAGCCTATGAGGTTTGACTTCCCTGATGAAGACATCATGTTCATAAAATCAAAAGATCATGAAGAGCCTGTTCACACTGAAGGGCCTGACTCGGAAGAAGAATGGACTATGATGTTTGATGGGGCTGTTAACATGAATGGTCGTGGTGTTGGTGCAGTACTCATTACGCCTAAAGGAGTTCACATGCCTTTCTCGGCAAAACTCACCTTTAACTGCACTAACAACGAAGCTGAATACGAAGCTTGCATTATAGGTCTTAAGGAGGCCATCGACCTCAGGATCAAGACTTTAACTATATTCGGAGATTCAGCTCTGGTAGTTAATCAAACCAACGGCAAATGGTACACCCACCAAGATCATCTGATACCTTACAGGGATTATACAAGGAGGTTATTGACTTTCTTTACAACAGTCAAGCTTGAGTATATCCCCCGGGACGAGAATCAGTTTGCAGATGCTCTGGCTACCATTTCATCCATGATCAAAGTTCAAACTGCCAACATTGTACCTCAAATTTCAGTGTCCAGACTTGACAGACCAGCATATGTGTTCGCAGCAGATGTTGTTAAAGACGACAAGCCTTGGTTCCATGACATTAAGTGCTTCTTGGAGGATCAGACGTACCCACCTGGGGCATCTTCCAATGATAAGAAGACATTGAGAAGGCTTGCTGGTAGTTTCTTCCTGAACACTGATGGCTCCCTGTATAAAAGAAACTTTGACATGGTACTCCTCAGATGTGTTGATAAGACAGAAGCAAACTTGTTGATGCAGGAAGTGCACGAAGGATCCTTTGGTACCCATGCGGGAGGACATGCAATGGCCAAGAAATTGCATAATCAGGTTATTACTGGATCACAATGGATGTCGACTGTTGTGCCTATGCCAGAAAATGCCATAAATGCCAGATTTATGCGGATAAGGTGCATGTGCCTCCCAATCCTTTGAATGTGATGTCTTCACCTTGGCCCTTTGCTATGTGGGGCATTGACATGATTGGTAATATTGAGCCAACTGCTTTGAATGGCCACAGATTCATCCTGGTTGCCATTGACTACTTTACCAAGTTGGTCGAAGCAGCCTCCTATGCAAATGTTACAAGACAAATGGTAGCCAGATTTCTGAAGAGAGATATCATCTGTCGATACGGAGTTCCCGAGCGAATCATTACTGATAATGGTTCCAACTTGAACAACAAAATGATGGCAGGACTGTGCCGGGACTTCAAGATCCAACATCACAATTCTTCTCCTTACAGGCCAAAGATGAATGGCGTTGTTGAGGCAGCAAATAAAAATATCAAGAAGATTGTGCAGAAGATGGTAGTCACTTACAAAGACTGGCATGAAGTGCTACCATTTGCCTTGCATGGGTACCACACGTCAATCAGGACATCCACTGGGGCAACACCGTATCAACTTGTGTATGGTATGGAAGCAGTCCTACCGGTTGAAGTTGAATTACCTTCTCTACGGGTACTAATGGATGTTAAGCTGAACGAAGCAGAATGGGTCAGGTCCCGATACGAACAACTGAGTCTGATTGAAGAGAAAAGATTGGCTGCAGTCTGTCATGGGCAGTTGTATCAAAAAAGAATGAAGAGAGCCTTCGACCAAAAAGTCAGGCATCGAGAGTACCAAGTAGGAGATCTTGTGCTGAAAAGAATCCTTCCTCCTCATACAGACCACAGGGGCAAGTGGACTCCAAACTATGAAGGACCATTTGTGGTAAAGAAAGTTTTTTCTGGTGGAGCACTGATGCTCAGTACCATGGATGGTGAAGATTTCCCGTCCCCTGTGAATTCAGATGCAGTTAAAAAATACTTCGCATAAAAATGACCCGCTGGACATAAAAACAGAATGTAAGTCCAGGCAAAAATAGGGCATCCCGGCAAGTCAAAAACAGAATAAAAGACTCGGGCAAAAATAAGGGAAAATAAGCAAAAAAACGTACACCCACTGAGTTGAAAAGCCGCATTGGACAACTCAGGCAAAAATGGGTATCCCGATGGATTGAAAACCCGAAGGGGCGATCCATGCAAAATAAGGGAATAAGCAAACAACTGCATTCTAAATTCGTCTGTATCGTTTACAACTTGGTAAGCTTCGAAAGGATCAAGCTTCAATCAGAATCAACATTCTTCAGAAAGCAAGATGAGAAGAACGTCGGAAGTCATACGAGTCATGGCAAAGAGGAAGCTCCTTAAAGCGTCATCAACATTGCCAGCATTTTGTTTCTCAATTTGTAACGATCTCCTCATTTCAGGGGATTTGTTTCTTTGACTGTATCTCGCCAATTCAAGGCATATGAATTAATAAAATCAGATTTTCAGTCATGTCTCGTCTTGTACATTTTCTATTTTTACAAAATGTCTGATGTCTTAAGAGAAAAACTGATTGCATAAAAATACAGATGTTTATCTTCAAAAATAAAAACACGTGCTTGCAGGAAATATACTTACTCTCAGAAGTGTCTAAACTCCGATGACGGAATCCAGTGAAGGATACCTCGGGATTACTTGTGCGTTTCTCTATCTTTTCAAGATTGCAGGTATCCGGAATGCAGCTTGGGATATGAAAGCTTCATCCCAGCAAGTTGACAAACCAGCACTCAGTCTTAACACTCGAAGTGTTTTCTCCCCAGCCAAGTTTCCATTTCATCCTCAGCCAAAATACAAAAAGTCAAGGAGCCCTCTCCCCATGGAGTCTCAGCCTCTACCCAGAAAGAGCAGTGCATGAAGAATCACAATAGAGTAAAGAAAGCTTCTACAAACCCCAGCTGGGTCCCCAGTACAAGGATGGGTCTATCAACGACCTGTATCCCCAGGCAATAACATCTCATCAGATCTACCAGTGATCTCACCCCCAGCTGGGATGTCCATTTCAAACAGATCGGTCAAAGATCTTCGTAGCAACGGGATCCGAGTCCCGGTTTGGTACCTTTTGCATAATCATAGCATTCACATCATATTCACCCATAAAGCGTAGCATTTCGTCTAATACGGAGCATTACGGCAAAAACCAAACATATAGCATAATCATAAGCCATGTTTTGAATCAACACTCGTGAATAATGATATTTCAAAAGTACACAGAAAACTCCCCCCAAAATCCCCAACGGAGATTCCCCAGCAAAATCATTTGCCTCACATTCACAAACACCGGTATATACACTCTTTGGCACCCGTCCGTATCAATACTCCCCAGTAAAGTCGCCCGAACACTCTGTGCAAACAGTACCACTCGTATTACAGATACTTTCTGACACCCGTCCATGTCATATCCCCAGCGCAGTCGCCTACACTTTGTACATCAGATACTTGTTCATATCACACTCTTCTCCTTTTGACACTCGCCCATGTCGCTCTCCCCAGCTGTTAAACACTCATCTATACACCACTCACACTTATACTGATACTCGTCCGTATCTTATATATACCACTTATATCCCCACAGATTCAACACTAGTCCTTGTTCTTTGTTAACTCGTTGGTACACGTCCGTACCATCATCTCAGAACACGCGTCAAGAGTTTGTTTCTACATGATACTCGTCCGTATCATAGTCTTAAGGATGCTCGTCCGCATTTTTAATCCATACACTGTGTCAAACACTTTTGTCTTCTTGAATATAGATACTCGCCTATGTCTACTATTCCCTAGAAGAATCCTCTCAGATTCAACACTCATCCGTGTTCTCTGTTAACCCGTTGATACTCGTCCGTATCATCATCTCTGAACACGAGTCTGTATTTGTTTCTACCCGATACTCGTCCGTATCGTCTTAAGGATGCTCGTCCGCATCTTTGATCTATACACAGACGTCTAAACACTTATACTTTTTGTTTCTTGGATGTAAACACTCGTCCGTGTTTACTATTCCCCAGTAGATCGCTTCCAAAGCAAAATTTCCTTTTTATCTGACATTCGTCCTGTGTCATGATAAACCCTGAGAGCAGCCGTACCCTGCTAGGTGGTCGTCCTCCACCTCTTGATGGTCTTCCTCCATCATGCTCATCCGATGGCCGTCCCCATCGTTGATTTTCTATCCGACATTCGTCCTATGTCGTGATATTTAGCAGCCGTCCCCTGCTAGGTGGTCGTCCTCCACCTTTTTGATGATCGTCCTTCATCATTTTTATCCAATGGCCGTCCCCATTGTTGATTTTGGTTATCTGGCATTCGTCCTATGTCATGATAAACCTTGAGAGCAGCCGTCCCCTGCTAGGTGGTCGTCCTCCACCTCTTGATGGTCGTCCTCCATCATGCTCATCCGATGGCCGTCCCCATCGTTGACCGTTTATCCGGCATTCGTCCTATGTCGCGATATTTTCGGCAGCCGTACCCTGCCAGGTGGTAGTCCTCCACCTTAGATGACCGTCCCTCATCTTACCCTCAACAGGGCAGCCGTCCCCTGCTAGGTGATCGTCCTTCACCTTTGATGACCGTACCTCATCATCTGTTTATTTCATTTATTCTTTAACCCGATGGCCGTCCCCGTCGTGGTTCCTTTTTCTTTCAGTTTAGTCCGATGGCCGTCCCCATCGTTGGTTACTTTACTTTATGAACTTGATGGCCGTCCCCGTCATGTTTCATAAATCCCCAGAGAATTTTACAGCTTTATCTTGATGGCCGTCCCCATCATAACTCTTTTTATCCCCGACATGTCGGCCGTCCCCGTCATTGCTTTATTTTCCGCACTTTTCCAGCATGTCGGCCGTCCCCGTCATTGCGTTTTACCCAGCAGTCGTCCTCTGTTCGACGGTCGTCCTCCGTCGCCCATACTTTACAATATACTTTATTTTCTTTACAATCTATATCCCTTTTCTTCTTCATTCTGTGAGTGCAAATTTTGGACTGTCTTTGGTATTCAGCCACAAGTTATCTTGTTTGCCTGTTAAGCCGTTGCTTACATCCTGCGCAGCTAACTCATGTTTGAATAGGGGCAGCTGTAAACACCCCAAATTTTCCCTCACCCATTCACACCATGGCTTGTGATCATTTCATATGCATAAACACAATCATAACATCTCATACCACATTTTTGATTCATTGCATTGGTCCTAAGTCATCTGCATCTAGGGTTTGTGATCTGAGCAATCCAAGAGCTTCTTGAGCCACTCCAAAGGTCATCAATCACTTCAAAGGGATCCATATGTGTTCAAATATCATATTATATCCTCTCAAAGTCAAGGATGTCAAAGAATCACAAGAACTGGGATGGTTGTGGAAGCAGAGCCAGGCTTGACTGCACAGATGACCTAAAATTAGGGTTTTGGTTTCAGAGGCCATAACTCCAAATTTTTTGGTCATTCTTGTTTCTATTGGTCTCTATATGGTATAGGGAGTATGCATATCAATTTTCATGAAGAAATTCCATGGGGAAGCCATCTGATCAAAGGTTGACTTTCTGGACAAGTCAGTGCAAAATCAGGGCATCTGAGGCCCCCAATGACCCAACCAAGGGGCGATCTTCATCATTTTGAGTGTATATGATCTTTATTTGATCATAGAAGAAGTTGGAAGTTCACAAAACTCAAGAATCTCAAGTTTTTGCAAAGTTGACTTTTTTGGGCAAGTTTGACTTTTAATGAAATGTCATTTTATGTAACTTTTTCAACCCTTACTTTTTGACCCAAAAATGCTTCAAATGGAAAAACTTTGGTCATGAAAGTTGAAGAATAGATCTTTCCCTTTTCAAAAAGTACAAGAACATGACCTAATTCATTTTGGATCAAAAGTTATGGTTCATCAAAGTTGGCTAAAATCACTAAAAATTCAAGTTATGCACCAAATGGAAACTTGCAAATTCATGTACCAAGCATTCTTTTGACCTCAAAATGATTTCAAAACTTCATCACATGATCATACATGACCCCAAAAACAGAATTGGCCCAAGGGATTTTGCATTGTTTGCTTTGATTTTCAAAGATCACTAAGCCATTTTTCATTACAAGTACAAAAGGGGGATTCTTGGCAAAACCATTTTTCAGGGAGTTATGTGATCACTAGCTGACTTCTATACATTTCCATGACTAAAAGAAGTTCCATGCTACAAAATTCAGCAAGAAATGTCTCATGTATATGGCACAAAATCATGAGAAAACACCAAGTGGGCAAGTTGCAAAAGCTAGCATAGCTCATGATACATGTGTTGCAGTCAGCTACAAGCAATCTAAGGGTCCTCCTTAACCCAAGCTGAAGCCAGACATGACCTCAAACTGCTGCTGCCATAGCCCATGCTGCAAGTACAAGCCAACTTGACTTTTTGGCCAAAACTCCCATACTCATGGAACAGTAAGCAGCCACCCCTACTGACCTGCTCCACAGGCTATTCACACAACTTGGGAGGATTATAGCAAAGCATTGGCCCTTGAAGCAAGCCAGAACACAGTCCTCACAAAAACTGTCAAAGAGCTCCCCTTCTTCGAATCTCATTTTCCAGCCATCAAACATCCAATTTCTCTTCACCAACAAATCAAACACACTAAAAGGAACCAGAATCAACCATTGGTAGAGCTTGAAACCTCATACACACATACCTCATTTTCTGATACACCAGAACTGGATCTCTCAAAGTGGCCTGTTTAAACTCCATCTAAGCTTACCATTAGCACAAGGGGGATCATTGGAGTGAGTTTGCACCAAAGGACAGCCCAGAAAGCCCAGAACCAGAAGCTTCCACCTCAGGTATGGCCATGAACTTTTTCTCTAAGAGCTTGCATTTTATGTTATAATTTGATTGTGTATGTCTTGCTGATCATGGGGATGTGCTTAGAATTGAAAATGAGTGAGAAATGAGGATTTACCAAGGCTCTGAAATTTTGCCCGTGAATCTTGTTGGCTTCGATTCTCTCTGTTTGTGCATGATAATTTAGTTTGAGAGGTGATTTGAGTGGGGTTTGGGTAGAGGAACATTTCCCTGCTTTTAATTTGATGAATGGTGGCCTGAATCTTGATCTAGGGTTTTCAACCCGCCGGAGAAGATGACCGGAGCTTCCCTCCGGTCACCTGAATATTGTTAACCCTAATCCTGTAATTAAGTGAGGTTTGAATTCAGGGCATTGGATTCGTTGACTGGCTTGACTTCGCGCGTGTATGTGTGGTCCAGATGAGTCCATTTTGCCATAATCACCAATTAGCCTAATTAATCCATTTAATTAATTCATAAAACCTGATTTAAGCCAGAGTCCATCCTGACCCTTGATTCACGCGCCAAGTCAAACCCTGACCCCCAGCTTTGAATCTCATGCGTTGGATTGGTTTACTTTTCAATTAAATCAATTTTAATTCATTTGTTTTGTGTTTAATTTGTACATTTATTTTAAAATAGTAAAACTAATTTAAAAATTCTGAAATTTTTTATACAAGTTACTATTTAATTTCAGAATACAAAAATATTTTTATTTTTATTTTTTGCATTAAAAAAGTATTTTTAAATATTTAAAAGTTTATTTTTAATTGATTAATGAAAATTAATTTATTAAAAATACTTTTAGGTATTTAAAAATCACCAAAAAAATTCATGAAACATTTAAAAACATTTAGAAACATTGTCCAACCCTCAAACCAAATTTATTTTTTGATCTTGATGCATTTTGAGAATTTTCCATGGAATTAAAATCATTTTGATGCATTATTTTGATCCAAACTTCCAAAAATCATTTCTGCCTAACCATTGAGAGTTGGACTTTGATTCTTTTTGCATTGTGTTTAGCATATCAGGTAGTTTGTGAGATTAAATTGGCATGATTTGATCTTTCATTTTCCATTTGTTTGGCATTTTTCTTGTTAAGGAACCCTAAAACCCTAGAAAACTTAGGAAAATCATAACTTGAATTGGGTTAAGAGTTGGAACTTCTCCTTTGGGCTTTGGGTTAGTATAGGTTTAGGGATCCTTTGAGGGCATTTTCAATTTTTTGTATTGATGTTTGCTTCTGATTTTGGTTTGTGTTTGATGCATGGATCATAAACCCTAATTTGGGCTTCCATATGCATCCATCTTGCATTTGCACTCATACCTTGACTTGCCATGACATTTTATGCCTCCATGTGATTCATTTAACATCTTAGGACATATTGAAAGCATGTTTGACCATTGCATCTTGCATTTGCCATATTGTATGTCATGTGCATTTCAAAACTTTGCATGTATGTTCATGTTTCTTAACTTGTTTCATTTGCATCCATAAGTTTGTATGATCATCCCCATGTGTTGTTTCATGTTTGTAACATCTCATAGCATCATTAACATCATGTATGTGCTTCTGGTTTTGTTTCTCATCATGCCATTCCATCCCATTTTGCATTGCATTGCATTCCTTTCACTAACTTTTCAGGTGGTAAGTCACTTTGAGAAGTGAATTTGCCTTCACTTCTCACAATTTCTTTTCATCTCTCTTATGCATCCTTGCTGCATTTTGTTTTGTGTTAGAGATTGAGCTTTCTCTTTCTTCTTCTTCTTACTTTCTTTCTTCAAGTGACTTGTCTTCTTAAATGAAGCAAGTTACTTTGCTTCTCTTTGTTCCTTTCATCTGCTTCCTGGTGGTTCCTCTGAAGATCTTTCTTGTAAACCTCACAAGCCTTAGGAACAACCAAGCATGATAATAATTAGGGTTTTGATTAGTCCCCCATTTAGATTCTACCTTTGTGTCTCTTTGAGTCTTCTCTTCTCACCTCATAATCAAGGACTAAACCATAAAGGCTTTAAGGCTTTGTGATTAAGTTTATGCCTGCATCCTTCTATTAGGATGGAGTGTATAACTTTAATCCTAAGTGTTAAACCCTTAATGTGTTTAACTCCTTTAATCAAATCACTTAATAATTATCAAGACATCAAGCTTGTAACTTGGGCCTTGCATTAGGGTTCTAATTCTTCCTTAATTGGTTAAGAAGGACTAACCCTAGTGTTAATGGACAAGTCCCCCTCAAGTTGTCTTACAAACCCTAAAATCCACTTATTCATCATATCATTAAATAAAATCCATTTAACCAAAGGCTTGTTTTGTCATGAGTTTAATCCCTAATCATGGATTAAGTTGAGGAGCTTTCCTCAGCTTAAACATTCTCATCTATTATCCTTCTATTAGGATGGTGTAATGAGTCTGTTTAATCTTTGATTATGGCTTAACCTCATTACTTAACACTAAACAAAAATCAACAAAAACATTTAAATAATCACAAGTAGGTTAATGATCTTAATCCTACACCATGGTGATCAAGTGTGAGAATCTGACTTCACACTTAAGGTATTCTCATTACCCCTAATCAGAGGGAAGATGTGATGAGTTTACTAAATCCATTGGTCTAGGCTTAAACTCATTAACTTATGACAAACTTTCAAAAGCAATAAAAGGCTGAAAACTCAAAAACAAACAATAATCGTCTCCTCCGGGATTCTTTTCTCATCTCATTCACTCATAAACGAGAACTTGCTTCTTCCGTCTAATGCAAGACAGTTTGCATCTGTGCCAGACAGTTCATACACTTGAGCATTGACAAGCGAGCAGTTCACAAGTCAATTCATCTTTCAGTCTCTTTGGGTCGAACTACGGTGTTCTGACTTCCTCATTGCACGAGAGGATACGTAGGCATAACTTAACAGTTATCGAACAAAAGTCTCTGTATATTCCCCCTCCTTCCAGCATTGTTCTTAGCCTCATTATCATGAGCACTTCACTCTTGTTCCCACACTGACACTGTACATTTATGCACTTCACACTTCTCTTACACTGACACTTGTACATCCTTCTCCAGCTCTTTTATACACAAACTGCACTGACACTACCCCTTTAAAACACAAATCGTTTAAGCGTGGATCCCGTCGAGTACGGCGGACAATCTGGGTGCTAATACCTTCCCAGGTTGTAACCAACCCCCTTTCTCAGTCTCTCTGGTTCGCAACCGTCTTATCCATATCTTTCTAGGTCCATGCAGCATTACCTTTCCTCCGGGATAAAAATGCCTAGCTGGCGACTCTTTTTTTCTCCAGTGAGTTCACTGCTGTGTGTTCTCATTGTCCCTCTCGCCGACCGTTCGCGTCTGTACCTTTATTTGGGCCGTTCCCATTTATCGGGAGCGACAGTACACTCACACACGTAAGTCGATCCTGGATCGCCATCTCACTTCTTAAAGGGTTACCTCTCAAGTTGCCTAAACAAAAGGTCAAGTAGGGTGTATAAAGCAAAGTCCCTCATCTTGTATCATCTAGTCCCTTAACAGATAAAAAGATCAAGTCCCTTAATGGTTGCCTTCGTAATGATCTTGTCCCTTTCGAATAAAGATGATAAGTCCCTTCGAATTGCTTATACACCTTACAATTGCCTAAATAACAGTTGTCCATTCACATGTCCCTCACATCCAAGGTAATGACTACCTATTCCTTAATAATAGGGATAGTCTTACCACTTAAAGGATATTCAAGAACAGAAAAGACTTAACTTAGGGTAGGTTCCTCTTATGTACTTGCTCACTTTTCAAAAACATTTCAAACACTTCACATTTTTCAAACAAATTTTCAAAACAAAGACTTTATATATATCCGTACATGGATCATTATAAAGTACTTAAAGGAAATTTTATTCACACCCTACACTTTTTTTCAAAACAATTTAAAGTGAGCTAAGTAACTAAGAGCCCATGGATAACCATGGATGTAAAGGGTGCTAACACCTTCCCTTTACATAACCTACCCCCCGAACCCAAAAATCTTTTAAAAGGTCTTTCCTGTTCTTTTATGCCTTTCCTTTGGATAAAATAAAAGTCGGTGGCGACTCTTGCTATCCGCAACATAATTAAAGTCAGTTCTCCCACCGTGTTACAGAACTAGCGACTCTGCTGGGGATTTAATAAAAGAAGGGTACCCTTAGGAATTAGATCACTTTTAAATGGTTTTCCTTGTTTGCTTTATACTTATCTTGTTGGGTGCTCTTATGTGTGAAAGATCCTAACCCGGATCTAGTGTACCTTAGGTAAATGGCAATAGACCAAGGAAACTGTACGGCGTATACCGATATGGTTGATATGGTGGCCATAGTTAGTGTGACTTCTTGGTTGGTGCTTATGTTCCTTAAGTCAAGTTGAGGATAATATGAGGCTGCCATATGTTGTCAATACACTAACTAACTTTTAGAACCCTAGTCATCCCATCTTGGCCTTTAGAAAAGTAGTGAGTTAACCGGCTTTGGTGCAGACTGAAGTTGGTTGATACTCGATACTACGCTCATTGAGATCCTAAACTTGGAGGGTTTTAGTTGGCAAGTAAGTTGCCTACTGAACAACTACCCTTGTGAAAGATCAATGATATTGAGATCCCTTAGAACCTGGTTACTTTATAGGACAGGATGAACCAACTAAACTTCAGGGGAGGGTACTTACCTTTAAACCTCATGCAAGCCTTCAAACCTAGGGCTATTGTGTGACTTGTTTGTGTGTGCCACATGTCTTTGATTGAACATAACATCATGACATCATCATGCATCATAAGCATAGCATTTTCACTAACCCTTTCAAGGACCAAAGGATTTATCTTTGTTCTTTGTTGCAGGTCATGGCTTCTACTCGTAGGAATACTATCAGGATCAACTTTGTAGGAATACCTCCTAAGCTTAAGGGATTGGTTTCTCAGGTTTCTGAAAGCTCCCAGTTCATCAAGAGACATGGTCACCTGCTAGATCTAGTTACTTCAGAGTTCAATGAAGACATGATGAGTGTTCTGTTTCAGTTCTTTGATCCTAAGCACCATTGCTTCACATTCCCTGACTATCAGCTGGTTCCTACAATGGAAGAGTTCTCCAAACATCTGGGTATACCTGTTCTTGATCAAAGACCCTTCACAGGCTTGGAGAAAGAGCCTAAACCTGAGGTTATTGCTGCAGCTCTACATCTGAAGAAGTCAGACATTGTTTTAGAGACGAGAAGCGGAGTTAAGGGTATTCTTGCTAAGGTGTTGATAGAGAAGGCTCAAGTGTTCTTGAAGGCTATGAGCTATGATGCTTTTGAGGAGATCTTAGCCTTGTTGATTTATGGCTTAGTGTTGTTCCCCAATCCAGATCAGTTCATAGACGTTCATGCTATCAACGTATTTCTGAGTCACAATCCAGTGCCTACATTGCTTGGAGACATTCTGCACTCTCTTCATACTCGTACTACAAAGGCACGAGGAACTCTGATGTGTTGCATACCTTTGCTATCTAGGTGGTTTATTTCACACCTTCCTCGCTCAGTGATGAAGAATGAGCAAGGGTTCAGGTGGTCCAAGAGGATCATGTCACTCTCGCATTCAGATATTCATTGGTGCTCCAGATCTATGGAGAATGTTAATATCATTGACCGTTGTAGGGAGTTTCCTAATGTGCCACTTCTAGGCATAAGAGGAGGCATTACTTACAACCCTTCTTTAGCTTTACGATAGTTTGGTTACGCTCGGAGTGATGGTCCACATGACATATTGATTCAGGGTATTGCGTTTGACTACGACAACGATCTGCAAGGTTACCGTCAGAGGTTCATACGAGCATGGGGAAAAGTGAACAAGGTTGACAGCAAGACTCTGGAGCCCAAGTACACCATTCCTATGGAAGCTTACCTCAGATGGGTGCGATCTCGTGCTCAGACTCTTATGATGCCATATCCTGCCATCCTGCCAGTTACTATGGAGCCTGTTGCTGAAGGAGATACCTCTTATACCATCCTTCACCTAGATATGCCCACTGACATGGAAGACTTACAGTGGTCCTGGATCCAATTGAAGGAACAAAGGGATACTTTCGAGGCTCATTACAAAGCAAGTCAAGAAAGAATCCTGGAACTAACAAAGCAACTTCACGAGGAGCGGAATCTCAACTCATACCTCAACACAAAGAGGAAACGTCCATGGGAGACTTAAAACCCCATCTTTTGTATTTATTTCATTTCATTTTGTAAGCCCAAGAGGCAAGCAAATTTATTACTAATAAAAGTTTACTTTCTTGACTATTTAAGCAAATTTAAATCCTGCGGTCCTTGAAAACATTGCATACGCATTTACATATCATATCACTGCATCACAGGTTTATTGTGCACATGTTTCTTATCTTCTCGCTGTTTATTTCAGCAATGGCTCTTGAACAAACAGTTAAAGATCTCCAAGCACAAAATGCACAGTTCCAAGAGCTGATCCTGAACTTGTCCAAGGGGCAGGATGAATTGAAGACACTGCTGGCCAAGAAGACTAAGAAGACTAGAAGGTCAGGTGGCCTGATCAACATGGGAAGAAGGTTCAGAGGTCCTGTCAAGACCAAAGTACAGGTTGAAGATTATGAGTCTGAAGAGTCTGAAAAAGAGGGAGGCAGTCTCCATAATACAATGGGGGACTCTGATTCTGAAGCTAACTACTATCATGAGCCTAATGAGGATAAGTTCAAGATGATGGTGGATAGAATGGATGCTATGGAATTGCAAAAGTCTTCTGGGCTGGATTTTGAAGACCTGAGTTTGATATCTGGGGTGGTTATACCCATTGGTTTCAAGGTTCCTACTTTCGTAGTTTATGATGGTGTCTCTTGTCCCAAGCTGCATCTGAGGTCTTATGTCCGGAGAATCCAACCCCATACTATTGATAGGAAGTTGTGGATCCATTTCTTCCAAGAGAGCTTATCTGGAGCTCAATTGGAATGGTACTATCAGTTGGAAAGTGTCAACATCCGTGATTGGAATGATCTTGCTGAAGCCTTTTATAAGCAATATCAATACAATGCTGATCTAGCCCCTACTCGCATGCAACTACAAAGCATGTCTATGGGTGCTAAAGAAAATTTCAAGGAGTATGCCCAGAAGTGGAGAGACTTGGCTGGAAGAGTGCAACCCCCTCTAACTGACAGGGAGTTAGTTGATATGTTCATGTGTATGTTGAATGGTCCTTTTTACAGTCATCTCATTGGAAGCTCATCATCTGGCTTCACTGAGTTGATAATGACAGGAGAGCGCGTAGAAAGTGGTATAAGGAGTGGCAAGATCCAAGTGGGTGCTTCTTCATCCAGTACTACAAAGAAACCCCCTAGTGGGAAGAAAGAGTCAAATGCTGTTTATGGTCAACCTGATCGTAATAGGAGGCATCAGTTTGTGAGTGCAGTTCATATCTCCAATCCAACTCCTACAACAACAGAGCTACCCAGGGCAATCAACAGAGGACTAGAAGGCAGTTCACTAAGATCAACATGTCACTGGCCCAAGCCTTGCAACACTTGTTGAAGGGTGAACTTATCACTTTGAGGGACCCTCCTCAGAATCCCAATGTTACCTCTCCCAGGTACAATCCTAATGCACGATGTGCATATCATTCAAATTGTCAGGGACATGATACCAATAGTTGCTGGGTATTGAAGAATAAGATCCAGGATATGATTGATGCTGGAGAAATTGAGTTTGACCCTCCGGGTACTCCAAATGTGATTACTGCTCCCATGCCAAATCATGAGAAGACTGTCAATGCCATTGATGAAGTTTCACATATTTCATCAGTTGCAGATTTGACTACACCATTGTCTGTTATTAAGAAGAAGTTAGTACAAGCTGGGTTCTTTCCAGGTTGCCGTGAAGATTGTTTATATTGTGCTTATAAGCCGGATAGCTGCTGGAGGTTGAAGGAAGAAATTCAACGCCTCATGAATAATTACACCATAGTATTTGAAAGGACTCCACCTTCTGTGGATAGCATGGTTGATCATATAACTAAAGGTGCGAAGGTTGAAGAGGTGGATATGGTTGATAAAGTGCCGGTGAGGATTACTTCCAAGGGTCCTGTCAAAATCACTCATAAGGGTCCAATTAAGATTACTGCTGAAGGCCCTGTGAAGATTGTTGCTGAAGCTAGAGTGGCTCCTATGATCATTACCACTCCTGGTCCTATTCCGTATACTTCTGATAAAGCTGTGCCTTGGCATTATGGTTCTGATGTTTATATCCATGGTGTTAAGTAGGAACCCTTAGCTGATACGCCTGTTGCTGATGAAAACCTTGATGTTGATAATATTGCTGGATCTAGTAAGATCACACGAAGTGGAAGAGTTTTCTCACCTCCAGTTACCTCCAAGAATGCAGTTACTCCAGCTACTACCTCTACTGCTGATGCTCGGGGTAAAGGTCCTGTTATTGAACCTATACAAACTGATGTGCCAGCTGCTGATGATCTTGCTAAGCAGATGGAAGAAGTATTAAAGATCATTCGCAAGAGTGATTATGACATTGTTGATCAATTGGGGCATACTCCCTCCAAGATTTTTATGCTGTCTTTATTGTTGTGTTCTGAGGCTCATGCCAAGGCCCTGATTAAATTTCTGAAGACTGCTCATGTACCAAATGAGATTTCCGTAGACCAGTTTGAAAATTGTGTTGCACACTTGACCTATGATAATGGGTTAGGTTTCTCCGATGCTGATTTGACTCCTGCTAAGAGGGATCATAACAGGGCTCTACATATCTCTATTGAATGTAGGGGCAATACCCTGTCACATGTGTTAATAGACAATGGTTCCTCTCTGAATGTGTTGCCCAAAGAAATTCTGAATAAGCTTAGTCCTGAAGATGCTGTGTTGAAGCCCAGTAATATAGTGGTGAAAGCTTTTGATGGTTCAAGAAGAGTGGTGCATGGGGAAATTGATCTCCCAATCAAAGTGGGTTCTCAGGACTTCAATGCTACCTTTTATGTAATGGATATTCGTCCGTCGTATTCTTGTTTGCTTGGGCGTCCCTGGATCCATGGGGCAGGTGCTGTAACTTCCACCTTACATCAGAAGCTGAGATATCTAGTAGAAGGAAAAGTTGTCACTGTTTACGGAGAGGAAGGATATATAGTTAGCCATGTAAACACCTTTAAATATCTTGAAGTGGAAGGTGAATATGTTGAAACTCCGTGTCAGACCTTTGAAGTGGTTCCTTGGATTGTTAATAATTATGAAGCTCCTCCTGTTGTCAAGAAAGTTCCTGTGGTCACCAGAGTACCTCCTACAATGGCCTCCCTCAAAGATGCTAGAGCTGTGGTGGATAAAGAGTCCCAGAAGGCTGTTCGTCGTGCTCGTGCTGTTCGAATCACCAATCAGGGGATTATGAAAGATCAGATCAATGTTATGGGTGACTATGATGAAGACTACAACTTGGATGCTTGGATTTTTCCTACTGTGGGTGCTGGACTCAATAATTGGAAGGCTGAAGATGTTATTCCTATCTCCTTTAGTCAGGAGTAAATACTATTACTGTGTTGTTACTTTTAAAGTTTGTAATTTTTGAACAATTAAACTTTTAAGCCTTGTGCCTTACCCTGGGCACAATGGTATGCTTGTTTCGGGATGTCATTTCATTTGCATACTTCATTCAATAAAAATCAGTGGACGTTTCGTTTTCGTAAATATTGTGTTCCTTGTTTTTCTTTTATTTTTATTCTTGTTTTATCAGTTATGTGTTCTTACACACACCCACATCACTAAAATGCAGATCCTTATCCACTCTGGATCCTGTTGATAACAGTTCTACTATTGCCAATTATAATTTCGAGAATCCGATCTATCAAGCTGAAGATGGAAATGAGGACGATTGTGAAGTACCTGTAGAGCTTGCTAGGTTGTTACAACAAGAAGAGAAATCTATATAGCCACATGAAGAGCCAGTCGAAGTTGTGAATCTGGGAACTGGAGAAAACAGGAAAGAGGTCAAGATAGGGGCTGAATTAGAGGATGGTGTTAAGAGCAGGTTGATTCAAATGTTACATGACTATGTGGAGATTTTTGCTTGGTCCTACGAAGATATGCCAGGGTTGGATACAGACATTGTGGTTCACCGATTACCGGTAAAAGAAGATTGTCGTCCAAAGAAGCAGAAGGTTCGTCGCATGCGTCCTGAAATGTCAGAGAAGATTAAAGCAGAGGTGATGAAACAGTTTGATGCAGGGTTCTTAGCTATGACTTCTTATCCTCAATGGGTTGCAAATGTGGTGCCAGTACCTAAGAAAGATGGTAAGGTACGTATGTGTGTAGACTACAGGGATTTGAACAAGGCCAGCCCCAAAGATGACTTTCCACTTCCTTATATTGATGTTCTGGTAGACAACACTGCTCAGCATAAGGTATTTTCTTTCATGTATGGTTTCTCTGGTTACAATCAAATCAAGATGGCACCTGAAGATATGGAGAAGACAAAATTTGTTACACAGTGGGGCACCTTTTGCTATAAGGTGATGCCATTTGGTTTGAAGAATGCAGGGGCAACATATCAGCGTGCTATGGTGGCTTTGTTTCATGATATGATTCATCATGAGATAGAGGTATATGTGGATGATATGATAGCCAGGTCCCAGAATGAAGAACAACATCTTGATCATCTGCATAAGTTGTTTGAGAGATTGAAGAAATACAAGTTGAGATTGAACCCAAACAAGTGTACTTTTGGAGTTAGATCTGGTAAGCTCCTAGGTTTTATTGTTAGTGGAAAAGGTATTGAAGTAGACCCTGTGAAAGTGAAAGCTATACAAGAGATGCCAGCTCCCCGTACTGAGAAGGAAGTTAGAGGTTTCTTGGGACGATTGAATTACATTGCAAGATTTATTTCCCAATTAACTGCTACCTGTGAGCCAATCTTCAAGCTGTTGAAGAAAGATCAGGTGATGTAATGGAATGATGAATGCCAAACTGCCTTTGATGAAATCAAGAAATATCTGCTAGAACCTCCAATTTTGATGCCACCAGTTGATGGAAGACCCTTGATTATGTACTTAACAGTATTAGACAACTCAATGGGGTGTGTGTTGGGGCAACATGACGAGTTTGGTCGAAAAGAGCAGGAAATATACTACCTTAGCAAAAAGTTTACCGACTGTGAAACAAGATACTCATTGCTCGAGAAAACTTGCTGCGCTTTGGCATGGGCTGCTCGCCGACTAAGTCAGTATATGTTGACTCATACTACCTTATTGATTTCGAAGATGGATCATATCAAGTACATATTCGAGAAACCTACTCTCTCCGGAAGAATTGCAAGATGGCAAATGATCTGAACAGAATATGACATACAGTATACTACTCAGAAGGCCATTAAAGGAAGTGTTGTAGTTGATCATCTGGCTCATCAAGCAGTGGATGATTACCAGTCAATGAGTTTTGAATTCCCTGATGAAGACATTATGATTATTACCAAAGAACCTGGACAATATGACGGACCTGAACAAGGATCCCGATGGACTATGGTTTTTGATGGAGCTTCTAATGCACTTGGTAATGGTGTTGGTGTTGTGATCAGTTCCCCTGAAGGTTGTCATACCCCGATTACTGCCATACTTTGTTTCTATTGTACTAATAATATGGCTGAGTATGAGGCATGTATCCTGGGTATCAAAGCTGCCATTGATATGAAGATTTAGTTCCTAGACGTGTATGGAGATTCAGCCCTGGTAGTAAGTCAGATTAAAGGAGATTAGGATACCAAGCATGATAATCTCGTTCCTTACAGAGAGCATGTGTTGTCTTTGATCCCACATTTTAAAGAGATTACCTTTGGACATATTCCACGAAGAGAGAATCAGTTGGCAGATGCCTTAGCCACCATGGCATCCATGTTTGAGATCAGCTGGGATGATGAAGCTCCCAAGATTACTATTGATAAATTTGAAAAGCCTGCATACTGCAATGATATTGGCACTGAAGAAGCAGAGGAGAAGCCTTGGTTCTATGAAGTGAAAAGATATCTTGAAGCCCAGGAGTTCCTTGAAGGGGCATCTATCAAAGATAGAAAGTTTCTGAGAAGGTTTTCTGCTAAGTTCTTTTTTAGTAATGGCATTTTGTACAAGCGCAATCATGATTCAACTTTGCTTCGCTGTGTGGATAAGAAGGAAGCAACAGAGATTATGGAAGACATGCATGATGGGATCTTTGGCACTCATTCTAGTGGTCATACTATGGCAAAGAAGATATTAAGAGCAGGTTACTATTGGTCTACCATGGAAGCTGATTGCTATCAACACTCCAGAACATGTCACAAGTGTCAAATCTATGCTGATAAAGTACATATACCTCCATCACCCTTGAATGTGTTGACTGCTCCTTGGCCTTTTGCCATGTGGGGCATTGATATGATTGGTGAGATCAAGCCTACTGCTTCTAATGGGCATCGTTTCATCCTGGTCGCTATTGATTATTTCACGAAATGGGTAGAGGCAACTTCATTTGCATCTGTTACTAAGAATGTGGTGGCTCGATTCATTAAGAATAATCTCATATGTAGGTATGGTATCCCTGAAAGGATTATTACTGACAATGGCTCTAATCTAAACAACATTATGATTACTGATCTCTGCATGCAGTTCAAGATTAAGCATCACAACTCTTCTCCGTATCGTCCAAAGATGAATGGGGCCGTAGATGCTGCCAATAAGAACATTAAGAATATTATACAGAAGATGACTGTCACTTATAAGGATTGGCATGAGATGTTACCATTTGCTCTTCATGGTTATCGTACTACAATACGTACTTCAACAGGGGCAACCCCATTCTCCTTAGTATATGGTATGGAAGCAGTTCTACCCATTGAAGTTCAGATTCCCTCCTTAAGAATTATGAAGGATGCAAGCTTGGATGAAGATGAGTGGATTCAGACTCGACTTGACCAGATAAATTTGATTGATGAGAAGAGGTTAGCAGCAGTTTGTCATGGCCAGATGTATCAGAAACGAATGATCAAAGCTTTCAACAAGAAGGTTAAGCCAAAGGTATATCAGGCTGGTGACTTGGTAATCAAGCGTATCATATTACCACAGGGTGATCCTAGGGGCAAGTGGACTCCTACATATGAAGGACCATTTGTAGTCAAAACAGTATTCTCAGGAGGTGCCATGATACTTACTACTATGGATGGTGAAGACTTCCCGCAGCCTGTAAACGCAGACATAGTTAAAAAATACTACGCATAAAAAGAGACCCGCTAGGTTGACTGGCCTAGGCAAAAATAAGGGCATCCCGACGAACCAAAAGGGTTCGGGCAAAAATTAGGGATAAATATATAAAAAATGTACACCCGGCAAGTCGAAAACCTGAAAAGGCGGCTTGGGCAAAAAAGGGTATCCCGGTGGATTGAAAACCTGAAAGGGCAATCCAGGAAAACGTTAGGGATTAAAGCGTATGACTATGTCTCGTTTGGATCACCCATGAAACTATAACCAGTGGTGCTACCTACTCAAGTTTGAACAGATAAAGCTCAATCCAATCGTTTCCGTCCCAACAGCAGAAGATGAGATACTTGAAGATAATGGCAATTGTAGAATTGAAACTCAATAGGATTATTTCCCACATAGCTGATTTTCTTTGTTTTGTAAAAAAATTTACGACAAATTCCTCTTACTAGGATTTCTGTCTCCTTGAACAAACTTGCCTATATATAGGTCACTTTTTGATATAAATAAAATTTCATCTTTGAATCCAGATTTACTTTTACCCTATTTACATAAGCGAAACGTCCATTGGTTGTGTTTGAATGTATGTATGCTTTTGAATATGATTGATGTTTACAAGAAATGCATAAAATGCTTAATATGATTGATGTTTACCAAAAATGCATGAAAATGCAGTAATAGTATTTCCTAAGGACGAACGAGGGAAGGAATTCAACGAAGCTTCGCCGGTTCATCCCTACAAGACAGCTACAAATCCCCTAGTAGGACAAATCTATCTTCATAAATACTTCGAGTTACATCTCCCCTGGAATTTATATCCATCTCTTTTATCCTCATACGGATAGTCGGGAGTTTATTCTTTCAATAGGAGTATGACAAACGAAGACGGGAGGTTATGGATACCTTACTATCGAACGAAGACGGGAGGTTATGGATACCTTACTATCGGACGAAGACGGGAGGTTATAGATACCTTACTATCAAACGAAGACGGGAAGTTATGAATACTATATTATCAAACGAGACGATAACAAGTTCCTCATATTCTTCAGCAACAAATCGGGATTTATTTTCCCTGGCCAGCAGTTGTTATACAAAGATACCCGGACGCTTCAGGCTGCATGTTTCATACATACATCATTTACATCATACCATAACATACATGTCCATAATTACATAATACATTACTTAGGTGCATCATACTATACATGCATACATAATGCATAAACTAATATTTTCCTTGCAGGATAGTTATATGCAGGTAAAACAATATCAACAATTTATACCTCGGGACGTTGTTTATCCTCCTGAAAGCTATCATGACTTTGGACCGTTGTTTATCTTCCCAAAAGTTATACTTATACCTCGGGACGTTGTTTATCCTCCTGAAAGCTATCATGACTTTGGGCCGTTGTTTATCTTCCCAAAAGATATACTTGTACCTCGGGACGTTGTTTATCCTCCTGAAAGCTATCATGACTTTGGACCGTTGTTTATCTTCCCAAAAGTTATACTTATACCTCGGGACGTTGTTTATCCTCCTAAAAGCTATCATGACTTTGGGCCGTTGTTTATCTTCCCAAAGGTCATCTAATTATTTTGGGATGTCGTTTATCTTCCCGAAGGCTATCTTGAGACGTCGTTTATCTTCTCAAAAGCCATATCATTACTTTGGGTCGTTGTTTATCCTCCCAAAAGTATTATCATAACCTTGGGCCGTTGTTTATCTTCCCAAAGGTTATCTCACTATCTTGGGACGTTGTTTATCTTCCCAAAAGCTATATCTTCATAATTTGGACTACTTTATTCTCCAAGAGGTATATTTGAAGATTTTTTTTCCAAGTGGCATATTTAAGCCCACTCAAGCATGTACAGCTAGTCATCAGTATCACTCTACGCACCGGTGAGTGCAAATTTTTGGGCTTTTGTGTTCAATCCCCTTCAACCTTCCAGGTCACGACTGGCACATATACCAATCTAACCCCTCAGGTTTCAGAAAATTGAACAGGGGCAGCTGTTGCACCCCAAAATTTGCCCTCACAAGACAAGACTTTGTGTACTAAGAGGTTCATAAGGTTCACAAGACATCTTATGAGGTTCACAAGGTTCACAAGACATCTTATGAGGTTCACAAGGTTCACAAGACATCTTATGAGGTTTACAAAGTTCACAATTAGTCAGAAGATTTGACAATTCCCTCAGACAATGCATCCTCCTAAGCAGTGCATCCTAAACTAGGGTTTTGACTTTAATCAGGCTAAATGGACTTCCAAGACTTCAAGTGAGCTTCATAACATCTTATATGTGTTTAAGAACCCCCATGACAAGTTTCAAGACTTTCCCAAAAGATTTGCTCAATCAGATGATCAGATAGGTTAAAATCAGTCAAAGTAGTTAAAAAGTCAAACTGAGGTCAACTGTGGTCAAACCAAAGTCAAACTTCATGATTTTTTGCCAACATCAAGTATATGAAGTAAAATTCATAATTTGATCAAGGTTTGATCATGATTCATCAAGGAGATTTCAGATCATCAAGAATCAGGAGTTTCTAAATTAGGGTTTCCTTAGGAAAAGTCAACTGAACTTTGACCAGCCATAACTTTCACATGCTTCATCAAATTTTTCCCATCCAAAGCTCATTTTGAAGGAAATTTAATTCTCCACAACTTTGTGTCTCACAAGCCAAGCCCAAAAATGCTTCATTTAGAAGGTATGAGCTAAGACATTATAGGTCCTTTTAAAAGTCAACAAAAAGTCAACAACTTCAAAGGAGCATAACTTGAGAATGGTAAAAGGTATGGACATGAATCCAATGGGGTTGGTTAGAGGACTCCTTAAGCTATCCAAAATGTCCAAGAACGCCCTCATAGCATTAAAATGGAAGGATTTGTTCCCTTGCAAAGTTGGGAAATTTTTGGGAGGTTTATGAAGCAAATAGGACTTTAAAACCAATTTCTTCCAAATGGGCTTGCAAATTTGTGATCCAAACATCAACATGACATCATGCACGACCCAATCCTCATTTATTCATATTTTTATTATTTTTTATTTTATCTATTTTGATTTTATTCATTTAAAACCATTTTAAATTAAAATAAAATATATAATTTAAATATTTGAGGGAGATATTGTTTCTAGAAGGTCATAAACATGGATTAGATCAAATTGATATACAATTTATGGTGATTGTCTTAAGATAGAAAGGATACATTCAAGAATATATGAAATTCAAGGCATAATATTTTTCAATCTCTTGGATCCAAAAAGTCCAAACAACCATACAATTTTTTGACCTAATTTCATCTACTATAAGTACATAAACACATCACAATGCAATGGACACGAATTGGCTGCCTCAAGAGTAAGTTTCAATCTTCAAAAATTCATCAAAAATTCACAATTCGGATTCTTCCTTAGAGACACTTTCAAGACAATTTGAAGGTTGCAAAAGACTCCTTGATCATCACTGATACTTTCCCAATACTCATTTGCATCCAAAGCATGCCCAATTGCATAACCCGAATCAAACTCTTCATACTTTGATGAATTTTTCGTTTTCTTATATTTGTGTGTTATAAATTAAATTTGATCATTGTTTCATGTTTATAATGAGTTGTTGATTGTTTTTGGGTTGGTTAATTGGAGTTTTGGTACAAGTTTGAGGAACGACCATTGTTAGGGTTTCGGCCTAGCTTTTAGGGCTTCATGATAAACCTAATATAAATAAATTTGGAAGATATAGGATGATTGTATGAGCTCTGGGGATTATAATGCACTAATCAATTTGAAATAATTTCACTGTTTTTGTGGTGTTTGAATTTCGTAGGTCCTGTATATGTTGAGATTCGCAGGAAAGTTCATAGGAAATTTTGCAACAAAATTCGCAGGTACCAAGGTTGAAGATGAAGACCAGTGGCGCCAAAAATCAGATTTAAAAATTGGTTTTAATATTTTATGGATTGGTTTGAGATTATTACACAATTGTGTTGATGGCTCAGTTGGTTTGTATGTACGCGTATGATATTGAGGGTCCTGGGTTCGAATCCCCCCAGGCCCTTTTGCTTTGTTTTGTTTTTGTTATAATTTTTACAGGAGAAGAAAGAAAACCTGATGGTATTCACTCCATATCACATGCGCGCGCATAGCCCAGTGGCTGGCTTCTTGGTCTGCTAGGAACAAAGCCTAGGGCCTGGGTTCGAATCCCAGCCCCAGGTAAGTATTTTTTCACTTTTTCTTTCTTGTTTTCATTTAATTTATTTATATTATAATTAATTTAATAAATTATAAATGTTAAAAACAAAATGTTTATATTATTTCTTGTATATAATTTCAAACTTATAAAAATTAAGCTTTATTGTTAAAAATTATTTAATATTTTTATTTTATTTTTGTATATTATTAATATTATATATTTTGTACAAATAAATTAATTATTAAAAAATAAAACCTTAATTCTATTTTCTAAATTCATAAACCCTAAATTATTTATGTTAACCTTAATATTTTCATATAAAACCTAATATTTTCTAAAACCCTAATATTCTCATAAACCCTAATTTATTTTGATTAACCTCAATATTTTATAAAATTTATATTTGTATATAAATCCTAATTATGTATATAATTTGTTTATATTACTTAAATAATTCAATAAAATAGTAAACCCTAGATTATGTTTAAAACAATTAAAAATCCTAACTTGATCTTATAAATATAATTTATTTTTATATGTTTATTTAATTATAATTAACCAATACTTTTTATATAAATTTAAATCATTATAGTTTAGTATATAATACTTGTTATTTATTTCTTTTATTAAATTCTCTTAAAAAAATTTATTTATTTAATTTTTAACTTTAAATTTATTTATTTTTATTATGTTAATTCTTTCATCTTATTCTTATTTATTTTATTACTACTAACCCCCTTTATTTATTTATTTATTTATATATTATATGATTGTTTATTATTACTAACCCACTTAATTATTCTTTAATTTGCTTATTTAATTTATTTTAATTATTATTATTATGTAATTGTATCCAATATGTAATAGTGGTAGTAATTTTTAATATTTAATTTTAAATGCTATGGTTAGTAAAATAGGGAGTGCAAGACATGTTTGTATGTAACAATTGAATATAAATCACTAATCTCAAGATAAATATTTGAATTGGTACACTCACACACGTAAGTCGATCCTGGATCGCCATCTCACTTCTTAAAGGGTTACCTCTCAAGTTGCCTAAACAAAAGGTCAAGTAGGGTGTATAAAGCAAAGTCCCTCATCTTATATCATCTAGTCCCTTAACAGATAAAAAGATCAAGTCCCTTAACGGTTGCCTTCATAATGATCTTGTCCCTTTCGAATAAAGATGATAAGTCCCTTCGAATTGCTTATACACCTTACAATTGCCTAAATAACAGTTGTCCATTCACATGTCCCTCACATCCAAGGTAATGACTACCTATTCCTTAATAATAGGGATAGTCTTACCACTTAAAGGATATTCAAGAACAGAAAAGACTTAACTTAGGGTAGGTTCCTCTTATGTACTTGCTCACTTTTCAAAAACATTTCAAACACTTCACATTTTTCAAACAAATTTTCAAAACAAATACTTTATATATATCCGTACATGGATCATTATAAAGTACTTAAAGGAAATTTTATTCACACCCTACACTTTTTTTCAAAACAATTTAAAGTGAGCTAAGTAACTAAGAGCCCATGGATAACCATGGATGTAAAGGGTGCTAAAACCTTCCCTTTACATAACCTACCCCCCGAACCCAAAAATCTTTTAAATGGTCTTTCCTGTTCTTTTATGCCTTTCCTTTGGATAAAATAAAAGTCGGTGGTGACTCTTGCTATCCGCAACATAATTAAAGTCAGTTCTCCCACCGTGTTACAGGGACAATTATCACAGGAAGCTCTACCTCTCAAAGAACAGACCTCTTGGAACCGTCAAAAGCTCTAACCACCAGATTGCTTGGTCGGAGAGCTATACCATCATATTCAAGCTTAACAAGAGCTTTCTTTGGAAAGACATTGAGTGAAGACCCAATGTCAACTAGAACATGTGAATGCATAGACCCTTTACACTCTAGAGTGACGTGTAAAGCTTTGTTATGATGACGACCTTCTGCAGTCAAATCAGCATTGGTGAAGCCTAGTACATGACTAGTATTAACATTAGAAACCACTGTCTCTAGCTGATTCACCATAATCTCCTCAGGCACGTAGGCTGCGTGCAGGACTTTAAGTAATGCATCCCGATAAGCTTCGAAACACAATAGCAGGGATAAAATGGAGATCTTGGAAGGAGTCTGGTGGAGCTGATCCACAACCTTGTAATAGCTTATCTTGATTATCCTCATAAATTCATCCACATCTTGATCAAAGGACGTTTTATGAGCTTCCTTCAAAACCGGTTCTTCAGGCACCTCATTTTTGCCTTTAGCTCTGGCAGCAGCCTCTGCCTCAATGTTAACTCTCGAGATTTGTGACACGAAGAGGTGTCCGCTTCGAGTGAAGCCTCCGCCTCCCCCGACATTATCGACCTGTGGTGTATAAGTTGAAGAATCAAGAACGACTCTCTCCCCGTTGCAGTAGAGGTCTGAACCATAGTGCCATGGTACAACATTATCTTTTTCATATGGAATGGGTCCAGGTACCGTGATGGTGACTGGACTGACTGCAGAGGAAGTAGGAACTGTTATTGTCTGTGGATCGTAATATATGGTGACTGGACTTCTGACTAGTGGTGGTTGTGAAAGATTGAAGCTGGGTTATTGTTGAGATTGTTGCTGAAAATTGTTGGAATCGGGGACCATTGCTAGGTCGTAGTATATGGTGACTGTGGAGATGTCACTATTAATTGTTGTTGTTGTTGTAGAAGCGGATGCGGTTGAACTAGCATTTGTTGAAGTGGTGGAAGAGATGATTGTTGGCTTTGTAGACGAGTCGGTCGGAACAATTGTTTCTGAAGTTGTAGGAGGAGTGTTTGTTGTTGTTGTAGGAGGAATTGCTGATGTTGTAGAAATCGTTGATGTTATCTGCAGGATACCTTATTTGATAAGACCATTGATGCCACTTTTTAAACTCGCACAACCATTGGTGGAAATTTTGCAAGATTCACAGCAGGTCTCACAACCTGGGAACACCTGGCATTTTAAAAGTTGAGCTTTAACATCTGCCAGAGGTGTTTGAGTGCTTGCAGTATCTTCAATTAGGTTCACTAGTTGATCCTCCTCAATTGCATTTATTCTGGGCCCACCGTGGCTAGGCATAGGATTCTTTGTGACGTTAGGAGGTGGTGAAAAATTCAAAGCCTTTGAATCAACTAGATCCTGGACCTTCATGTGCAAAGCTCTGCACTTTTCTGTGGTATGGCCAGGTGCATTAGAATGGAAGGCACATTTGGCATTGACGTCGTAATTTCTCGGAAGGTTTTGAGGATCTGGTGGAGCCAGAGTCCTTAATTCAACAAGATTAAGCTTCAGAAGTTGTGGTAGCAAAGTGGCATAGGGCATTGGAATAGGCTCAATTACCCTGTTGACTTGAGATGGCCTTTGCTGGAAAGGATGTTGTTGTTGGTTGTTGTTGTTGTTATAGGACCTTTGTTGAGGAAAATGTTGTTGCTGAGGGAAATGTTGTGGTTGCGGAGTGTATTGTTGTTGAGGTGGTGGAGTGGGGATTGTGACAGCGGCAATTGATCTTGGCATATACTGGGTCCTACCTCTGCCCATGTGTACAAAATTGGTTTCACCTGACCTTCGAGGCCCTGCAAAAGGTTTTTTTGTGCTGCTTGAGCTGGCGCCGTTATCAGAAATCTTACCCATTTTTAACAAACTCTCAATCCTTTCTCCAGCTATGACTACTTCAGCAAAGCTAGTGGAAGAGAAAGCTGCCAGCCTATCAATGTATGTCCCCTGTAGGATGTTCATAAACATATCTGCCATTTCTCTTTCCGACAATGGAGGTTGAACAACAGCAGCTAATTGTCTCCATCTTTGAGCATACTCTCTGAAGCTTTCCCTGGGGGATTGTGACATACCCATTAGAAGAGTTCTGTTAGGAGCCATGTCTAGATTGTATTGATATTAGCGTATGAAAGCCTCAGCCAAATCTTTCCAATTTCTGATTGTTTCCCTAGTCAGATGAGAGTACCACTCGCGGGATGCCCTGGTCAAGATATCCTCAAAATAAAATATCCATAGCTTTTCATCCATAGTGTAAGCCTTCAATCTTCCCAGAAAGGATTGAAGTTGGGTGCAAGGGCAAGATGTTCCATTATATCTTTCGAAGCAGGGAGGTTTGAATTTGTGAGGAATTATTACTCCCTCCACCAGTCCCATATCCATAAAATCAAATCCTAGGGAGTTTTGGGACTCCCGGGATCTCATCTTTTCTTCTATCTCGTCCAGGCGACAATCATAAATTTCATCTCCAGCTCCAACAACAGTGAACTGTTCCTCCTGAGGGTCCTCTTGCAAGGCACGCCCTCCAGTATTACCTTGGGTATTCCTGATAGCATTAACATCAGGGTTAAGATGAGGTCTAAACTTCGGGGGGTCAGTACGAGGCTGTACATGATCATTGTTGCTGGTACCCCCTATACCGGGTGATTTCCTTCAGGAGTTTGCCGCTCGACCAACTCTCTTAATCTTTCTTGGCTCTGGGCCAACCCAGTCATTACTGCCATGAACTGGTTCATCTGAGCCCTCATTTCAGTTCTTTCATTAGCCATCTGGTTTCTTAAGTTAGTCAGATCTTGCTGAACCTGGTCCATCTGTAAGCTCGGAAGGTTGTTTCTTGTAGGATACCAGTGAACTCTGTTGATGGGGAAGACTCTCCTACGAGCAATGTTTCCTGAAACCACAACAAAGTGAGAAACAACAACAAAAATACCTACAAAACAAAGAATGAGGTTAGTATGCAATGCAATATGTCTATTTGTCTTCCAAGGGTATCCAGTTTGGTTCTTTGGTTTTGACCTTCCAGACCTCGAGGAATGATGATGTTGAAGAGAGATGAAGCCCATAAAATATCACACAAACCATATATTATAAATGCAAAGATACATAGTTTTGTGATTACAATAAACCCTCATGATGGGTCAAAATAAAACAAAATAAACAAAAGTACAAACAAAAATGAAGTACAAATACAAAGAAATCAGACATCCAGCCCATAGTCATCCTCTTTGACTTCCTTTGGGAGAGCATCAGTCACTGGTCCAACTGGATGCTCTGTGATGGTCATGATAAGAAGGTTCCTGGTGGCAATAGCATTTGTCAACTTCTTATACTTGTCTTGGTCTTTGGATCTCTTCAACCCCACCCGGAGTTTCAACTCAGAGATTACCTTCTGTGCTGCTAACAAGGCCTCATGGCTCTTCTTCTCATTAGCTTCTAGCTGCTTTATCCTAGCCTGGGTCTTCTGATCTTCCTGTGAACGAGCTTCAGTAATTTTGATCCATCTAGCCTGACTCCCTTCCAAGTAGTGCTCAGCTCTGGCTTTCTGAATCTTGGCTTCTTTGCAAGCATTCTTCAATACCAACTCCCATGCTCGGGCTCTTCTGATATAATCATTTACATTCTCAATCTTGGTCGTATGCTCGATCCGGAGCTTCTCTAACCTTTCATTGTCTAGAGGACTATCATTCCTATCCCAGAGGGTCTTCTTTAGAGCTTCAAAAAGTTGAGTATTCCTCTCTTTCAACTTCTCAAACTCCTCTAAAATGAATGCAGCTACAGGCTCTACTGTTGATGGTCCAGACACATCCTCCAGGGTGAATGGCATGCGGGTGATCTGTCTTCTGATGCGAGACCAATCAATATAGTGAGTTGAAGCTATGTTGTTGCACTTGCCAAGAATGGAAGTTCCTTTTATCTGAATGTTATCCCAAGCCCAAGCCGCTTATCGGACTATAGCAAGATTATGCTGAATGTCACAGTAAAGGGTTTCTGACAAGTCTTGCTCTCTTGGTGGATGTACTAAGGCATACCCTAGTTGCCTTTTGAACAGCAAAGGGTTATAGTTGATGCAACCCTTCACTCCTGAAAATTTGTGATCAGGTACGAGATTTCGAATGAGATGTTTAAACACTTGAAGACTTAACTAAAACTTAAAGTGCAGGAAAATTAAACAACACAGGAATTTGTTAACCCAGTTCAGTGTATAACCACACTTACATCTGGAGGCTACCAAGGCAGGAAGGAAATCCAATATAAGTAATATTAATTCTAGACTTAAACCACTCAGTTTAATCTTTCACTTAATATCTACCCAATGCAATTTCTACCTAAGACACAACTTAGATATGAGTACCAACTCACTCCCCCTCAATCACACAGTGATATGTTTACAAGTTTAATAAAATTGAAGTCATACTTCAAATAAAACAGCTTGATCTTACTTCACAGTTTCAATCAAGACACAAATACACTTTTGCTTAAAAGCTCATAAAGTGGTACAATTAAACAACCTGCTATTAAACCACAAACTCCCTATTTTGTCTTCTTAATTTTGTGCTCTATTCTGAGAGTTTCTGTTGCTTAAATAGGTGTTTGGATTTTGGGCTTTCTGTAGGTTTATCCAATCCTGATACGCATGCTTCCATCACCTTGAATTAGGGTTTGTAACTTCCTAGATTCTAGGTGATTCAGTTCTTATGATTATGTTGAAGTCACATAACAAATTTCCCTACAGATGCGCTTTCTTCTGTTTTAATCCATCCATAATTAATTCCAGATAACTTCCCTGAATTCACTCAGTTTTGTTAGTCATTAATTAATTCTGGTAGCAGGTTTGAGATGTCACAACATCTGATGTGACATCCTGAAAACTGAACTTACTTCATGTACTGATACAATGTCACAACATCTGGTGTGACATCCTGTAAACTGAACTTGCTTCATTAACTGATACAATGTCACAACATCTGGTGTGATATCCTGAATTAAGTTCATTTACTTATACTCTGTTTGATAATGTCCCAACATCTGATGTGACATCCTGAACTAAATTCAACACTTCTTGTTGGTCAAAAATTCTGCCAATTCTAAACAACTACAAACTCCCCCTTTGGCTAATTTTTGGCTAACATACTTTTCTGGTTATCAGAGTGCAACAGAGTTTCTTTTATCAGAGTACATCAGTTCTTTTCTGTTGAGTCATATGTGAGTTTACTCCCCCTCAAACATACATGTGTTCAGACTTGTTGCAGCAAATTTTTTTCATTAAAATCACAGCTTTAGTTCAGAAGCAAACAAAATTCATTTTTCATTAATCAGTAAGCTGCATCATACATTGTTGTTGTTGTTCAGTTCTGTTCTCTTCTCCCCCTTGTTAGACATAAATTGGGGCCAAATTTTACAATGACAGAGAGAAAAAAAAATACAATGCTGCAGCAAACATTACATATTCCTCACATACAAGCTTCACTCAGAATTCTCATATTCAATGTCTTCCTCTTCTTCAGTTTCCTCATCAGAAGCAGCAGCTTTCTGAGCACTCTCTTCAATCTCCAGCCTTTGGATAATCTCCTCAAGCTTCTGCTTCCTGGAATCCAGCTCTTTGCATGTGTTCTTCAGCTCAGCAATCAAAGCAGCTTTGGAGATTGGAGACTTTTCCTTTGAAGGACCAGCAGATGTCCAAGAGGGAGCTTCAACATCAGCTGCATGATGGCTCAAGAACAACTTGTAGTGGAAGGCCAGAGGGCTTTCTCTTTTGCAAATTGAGTCCTTCTCAGTGAGGATACCTGGATACTGACTCAGCATTATTCCACACAGCAAAGAAGGGAAGGCAATAGGTAGCTTTGTTGCAGATGATCCAACATGCTTCAATGTCTGATCAAAAATATAAGCCCCAAAATCCAGCTTTGTTTGGGTGCCCACAACATATATAAACCTGCCCAATCCAGTTGCTATTGAGGAGGTGTGGCTGGTAGGAACCCAGTTTGCAGTGCCAATCCTATGCAGCATTGCATACTTTCTTGTTAGCAAGCTAACAAAGAGTTTCCCTTTAACTGGCCAGGTCTTCACCTGATTTGCAGTGATGACCTTGCACACCTGGTTATCTGTCTTTCCTAACTCATTAGGTCCATCAGATTCTCTTCCTAGATAGTGGTTGATAACCCTAGGTGAGAATTCCACACATCTCCCTCTTACATATACTTTTCTGAAGTCAGCAGACTTACCATCAACACAGTCTTCTTGGAGGTTGACAATGAATTCCTTGACTAGCAGCTCATAGCAAGGAGAGAAGTTTGACACTGTTTTGAATAAGCCAGCAGAAGAGATGAGATCAATTACCTCAGTGCACTCAAGTGCATTGCTGCTCAGCTCTCTTTCCAGTGCTACCCTTCTTTAATAGACAAACTTCCATCTGTTCACACTTGACACATGATGGAAAGAAATGTTGTCCAGAGGAGCTTCTGGAACAGTAGCTGAGGACCTTGAGGGTGCTGGTTTCTTCTTTGGTGGGGATGTTGGGACATCCTCTTCAACATCTGAATCTGGAGGGGTGACAGCTTTCCTCTTCTGTGTATTCACCTTGCTCCTTTGTTTTGTATGACCAAAAACAACTTTAGCTTTGTCCTTCTTTGGTGTAGATTGCTTCTTCTCAGGAGTTGCATGTCCTGCATTCTTCTTTTCCTTCCTAGTCCTAAGCCTTTTGGCTATGCTAGGGTTTACAGAAGCAATGATTTCTGTATCAGAATCATGCTCTATGTTTACAACAGGAGGAGGTTGAGTAGTCTCCTCTTCAGCAGATGGATCAACAGAGGCTTGATCTTTAGTGGAGGCCTTGTGCTGGTCCTCAGATGTTTCATCATCACTATCAGTGGAGGCCTTTTGCTGGTCTTCCCCTCTATTTCTCATTACTTTGATGCATTGAATAGAAGAAATCCCCAAGCAAGGTGGGAACTGGATTCTTTAGCAGGAACAAATGGATAGCATTCTTGCTTACAAACTTAGGCTCGTCTGCAAACAAGATGATACCATATATGTTAAGGGGCAAGAGAGCACAAACAGTGTCCCACTTCCCTGCTGCAGCATGGCTGATGGCCTGAGTGATCAAGAAGTCCAAATGGAGGCCTAGGATTCCATCCTTTGTGGTCATATTCTGATCAATGATGGTGGTTTCCAAATACAGAGCCTTAGCTATATCCTCATTCCTAGGAGCAGTCATCTCAGGGTTGAAAGGAATCCCCCTCCTGATGGGGACACCCAACAACATGGAAAACTCCTCTAATAAAGGGCCTAGCTGAAAGTCTGTAAAGGTAAAACATCTGAGAGGAGGGTCATAGAACTGAAGGAAAGTGTGGATCATACTCCTCTGTGAGGCATCCAAGTCCATGATCATGTCCATAATTCCACCATAATGTTCCCTGAATAAAGGGACATGATCAGAAGTGATGAGTGTCTGAATCTTCCTGACGCCTACTAGCAAGGGATCAAAGAAATGATAGGTAATGTTGCTCTTCCTGGATGGGTCCATACTGATAATAGATGCTGATGAAGATAACTGATGAAAGTGATGAAGAGAATATTTGATGAAGATGACTAATGAAGATGGCTGATGCAGATGAACAGTCAAAACCAAAACCAAATAAGATGTGGATGAAGAGTTTAGGTTTGAATGATTTTGATTAGTTCTGAAAAAGCAGTTAAAGAATGCAATTCGTTTTGAGAGGATGATGAGAAGATGGATAGCTGAGAACAAGCTGATATTTTTATAAGTAGCCGTTACTTGGAGAAATTTTAGGAGTGGAATACCCAGAGTCCTTGACCAGACTGGTGTTGCCATCTGGTGATCATGCCACACGATGTCATATGACATGTTGGCACATCTCCATAACTGTTATATTTCACATAAACAGATTCCCAATTTACCCCTTAGGTTTTCAAATTGGGTAGCATCCAAAGCTTTAGTAAATATATCAGCCAATTGCAGATTTGTAGCTACATGTTCCAATGAGATCACTTTCTCTTCCACAAGATCTCTGATGAAATGATGCTTGATATCAATATGCTTGGTCCTGCTATGTTGGATAGGATTTTTTGATATGTTAATAGCACTTAAGTTGTCACAGTACAATGTCATGACATCTTGTGGGACATTGTACTCTGTGAGCATTTGCTTCATCCAAACCAACTGTGAGCAACTGCTTCCAGCTGCAATATATTCAGCTTCAGCAGTAGATAAGGATACACAATTTTGTTTCTTACTGAACCAAGAAATCAAATTGTTTCCTAGAAAGAAGCATCCTCCTGATGTGCTTTTTCTGTCATCAGCACTTCCAGCCCAATCAGCATCACAGAAGCCAGTGAGAATTGGTTTGCATCCATGAAGGTACATTATGCCATAGTCACAAGTACCATTAACATATTTCAGAATTCTCTTGACTTGGTTTAGATGACTAACTTTTGGATCAGCTTGATATCTTGCACATACACCTACTGCAAAGGCTATGTCTGGTCTACTAGCAGTCAGATATAATAAGCTTCCAATCATACTTCTGTATAGGCTTTGGTCTACATTCTCACCCTTGTCATCTTTAGTCAGTTTTAAGTGTGTGGGGGCAGGAGTTCTCTTATGAGTAGCATTGTCCATCCCAAATTTCTTGACAATGTTCTTAGCATACTTGCTTTGGGAAATGAACATGGAGTCCTCCATTTGCTTTATTTGCAGTCCAAGAAAATAGGTTAATTCTCCTACTAGGCTCATCTCAAATTCAGATTCCATTTGAGTGACAAAATGTTTAACCATCCTGTCTGACATCCCACCAAAAACAATGTCATCTACATATATTTGAGCAATCATGACATTTCCTTCTTCATCTTTAACAAACAAGGTTTTATCTATTCCACCTTTCCTGTACCCTTGCTTGATAAGAAAAGTAGTCAGCCTTTCATACCATGCTCTTGGAGCTTGCTTCAGTCCATAAAGAGCCTTCCTTAGTTTGTACACATGATTTGGACAACTTGGATCAACAAATCCCTTAGGTTGTTCTACATATACCTCTTCATTAAGATATCCATTTAGAAAGGCACTTTTCACATCCATTTGAAATAGCTTGAACTTCAAGATACAAGCAATTCCCAAAAGTAGTCTGATTGATTCAAGCCTTGCTACTGGTGCAAAGGTTTCATCAAAGTCTACTCCCTTAATTTGTGTGTATCCTTGAGCTACAAGTCTAGCTTTGTTCTTTGTAACAACTCCCTGCTCATTTGACTTGTTCTTATACACCCATTTAGTGCCAATCACATTTATGTCATCAGGTCTAGGAACAAGATCCCACACTTCATTCCTTGTGAATTGACCTAATTCATCTTGCATATCACAAATCCAGTACTCATCAGTAAGAGCTTCCTTGATGTTTTTAGGTTCTATTTTTGAGACAAAACAGGAACCTGAAATCAGCTCTCTTGATCTAGTGCTTACACCTCTGTTGGGATCCCCAATTATCAAATCTTTGGGATGATCCTTCTGGATTCTGATGGAGGGAGGTTTGCTGGATTGTTCTGTCCTTGCATCAGTTTGAGTGAAGTCAGGATGATCACTCTTTTCTTCAGTTTCAGTTTGTATGTCAGCAGATGTTCCAACATCTTCTGTAACATCTGCAGGAGCATCATCAATTATCACATTTATGGACTCCATGATAACCTTGGTTCTAGAGTTAAATACTCTATATGCTCTGCTGTTTATAGAGTATCCAAGGAAAATCCCTTCATCACTTTTAGGATCCATTTTTCTTCTTTGCTCCCTATCAGCCAGAATATAACAATTACTTCCAAACACATGGAAGTACTTAACTGTGGGTTTTCAGCCCTTCCAGACTTCATAGATTATGGACAAAGTTCCTTTCCTTAGATTGACTCTATTATGGATGTAACAAGCTGTGTTCATAGCTTCAGCCCAGAAGTACAAAGGTAACTTTTTAGCATGGATCATAGCTCTTTCTGATTCTTGGATAGTTCTATTCTTCCTCTCAACAATCCCGTTCTGTTGAGGAGTGATTGGTGAAGAGTATTCATGATTTATTCCTTCTAAAGAACAGAAATCTAAGAATTTTTTATTCTCAAACTCCTTTCCATGGTCACTTCTTATTCTGATCAAACAACTGGCCTTTTCTCTTTGTATTCTTTGGCATAAATCTTTGAATACATCAAATACATCAGACTTTTCTTTGATAAAATTTATCCATGTATACCTTGAAAAGTCATCAACCACCACATAGGCATACATTTTACCACCAAGGCTCTCAACCTGCATAGGTCCCATAAGATCCATATGCAATAATTCCAAAACTTTGGAAGTTGTCAGATGTTGGAGCTTTGGATGGGACATTTTGGTTTGCTTGCCTATTTGACATTCACCACATATTTTGCCATCATCAATCTTCAGTTTAGGAATACCTCTCACAGCTTCCATAGAAATGATTTTCTTTATGCCTCTGAAATGAAGATGACCCAGTCTTTGGTGCCATAGTTTCACTTCTTCTTCTTTGGCTAAAGAACAAGTTGAAGTGAGACTGAAGTCTTGAGGTTCCCACATGTAACAGTTGTCTTTAGATCTGGCTCCTCTCATGACAACCTTTTGTTCTTTATTAGACACTATGCATTCAGTTTTGGTAAAGTTTACATTGTACCCTTGATCACATAATTGACTTATGATGATCAAGTTAGCAGTCAAACCTTTTACCAGCAGCACATCATCTAGTCCTGGTACATCTGGACAGTCCAAGGTCCAAACTCCCTTGATTTCTCCTTTAGCTCCATCTCCAAAGGTTACATATCTGGATGAATATGACTTTAAGTCTACTAGCAGATTCTTCAATCCAGTCATGTGTCTTGAACATCCACTGTTAAAGTACCAGTTTTCTTTAGTTGATACTCTTAGAGATGTATGAGCTATATATGCAACACCCTTCTTTGACCATTTGTATTGAGGTTTCTTTTGATACCTCTTCCCTTTGTAGTGTCCATTTGTAGAGCTCCAAGGTTGTTTGTTGAACTTGTTCTTGGGCATGTAGCTTTGATCAGCATGAGGACTAGCTTTAGGTATCCATACTTTCTTGATGACCTCTGTCTTCTGCTTAGGGGGTTGCTGATATATCTGATTTGGATATCCATGCAACTTGTAGCAATGAGGTTTGATATGTCCAAACCTTCCACAATGATGACATTTCCATCTTTGATACTTCTTCTTCATTATGTTCTTTTCATGATGTTGAAGCATCTGTTGGGACATCTTGTTTGACTTTATGGAATTTGAAGTAGTTTTGCTGGTGCTAGCTTCAACCTAATGAACTTTGTTAAATCCCAGTCCACTTCTATCCCCTGAATGCTTATTGTTGTTGAGAATAACATCCAGTGTGCTTGAGCTACTGTTCAACATTCTAACAGATTTGGACATATGCTCCAACTTGGAGTTGAGCAGACTTACTTCACTTTTCAGGGTGTCAATGATCTCTAGATCACTTGTTTTTTCATCCTTTAGTGCCTCAATCTGCTTCTTTTGCTTTATATTCTCCATGCATATTTCAGTACTCCTTTTAACCAGTTCTCTGTATGATTGCTCAAGCTCTTCAAAAGTAAGCTCCCCATCACTGGATTCACTTTCAGATTCACATAATCCAGCTAGAGCAGTGATATGCTTAGCTAATTCTTCTTCTGAATCACATCCTGAGTCTTCATCAGACCAGGTTACAGAGAGACCTTTCTTTTGTCTTTTTAAATAGGTAGGACATTCATTTCTGATGTGTCCATATCCTTCACATCCATGACATTTAATCCCTTTTTCTTGACTGGTCTTTTCATCATAATTTGACCTTCTATTAGCATCATAAGGTCTTTTGTTCTCAGAAGAGTTTGTGTATCTTCCACTTGGTCTGGACTTGTCTTCCATCTTTCTGAGAATCTTTTTGAATTGTCTTCCAAGCATAGCAATGTTTTCTGATAAATTTTCTTCAGGTTCTGATTCATTATTTTCTTCTTCTTTATCAGTATTTGACACTGTCGCTCCCGATAAGTGGGACAGGCCCAGATAAAGGTACAGACGCGAACGGTCGGCGAGAGGGACAATGAGAACACACAGCCGTGAACTCACTGGAGATGAATAGAGTCGCCAGCTAGGCATTTTTATCCCAGAGGAAAGGCAATGCTGCATAGACCTAGAAAGAGATGGATAAGACGGTTTGCGAACCAGAGAGACTGAGAAAGGGGGTTGGTTACAACCTGGGAAGGTATTAGCACCCAGATTGTCCGTCGTACTCGACGGGATCCACGCTTAAAAGATTTGTGTTTTAAAGGGGTAGTGTCAGTGCAATCTGTGTGTAAAAGAGCTGGAAAGCAATATGTACAGGTGTCAGTGTAAAAGAGGTGAAGTGTATAATGATGTGTCAGTGTAGAATGAGAATAAGATGCTCAAGATCATGAGGCTAAAGAATGAAGCTGGAAAGAGGGGGGTATATACAGAGACTTTTGTTCGATAACTGTTAAGTTATGCCTACGTATCCTCTCGTGCAATGAGGAAGTCAGAACACCGTAGTTCGACCCAAAGAGACTGAAAGATGAATTGACTTGTGAAATGCTTACTTGTCTATGCTCAAGTGTATGACCTGTCTGGCCCAGGTGCAAACTGTCTTGCATTAGACGGAAGAAGCAAGTTCTCGTTTGTGAGTGAAGATGATGAGAAAAGAATCCCGAAGGAGACGATTATTGTTTGTTTTTGTGTTTTCAGTCTTTTATTGCTTTTGAGAGTTTGTCATAAATTAATGAGCTTAACCCTAAACCAATGGATTTAGTAAACTCATCACATCTTCCCTCTGTTTAGGGGTAATGAGAATACCTTAAGTGTGAAGTCAGATTCTCACACTTAATCACCTTTGGTGTAGGATTAAGATCATTAACCTACTTGTGATTATTTAAATGTTTTTGGTGTTTTTGTTTAGTGTTAAGTAATGAGGTTAAGCCATAATCAAGGATTAAACAGACTCATTACACCATCCTAATAGAAGGATAATAAATGAGAATGTTTAAGCTGAGGAAAGCTCCTCAACTTAATCCATGATTAGGGATTAAACTCATGACAAAACAAGCCTTTGATTAAGTGGATTTTATTTAATGGTGAGATGATGAAGTGGATTTTATGATTTGTAAGACAACTTGAGGGGGACCTGTCCAATAACACTAGGGTTAGTCCTTCTTAACCTATTAAGGAAGAATTAGAACCCTAATGCAAGGCCCAAGTTACAAGTGTGAAGTCTTGATGATTATTATGTGAATTAATTAGAGGATTTAAACACATTAAGGGTTTAACACTTAGGATTAAAGTTATACACTCCATCCTAATAGAAGGATGCAGGCATAAGCTTAATCACAAAGCCTTAAAGCCTTTAGGGTTTAGTCCCTGATTATAAGGTGAGAAGAGAAGACTCAAAGAGACACAAAGGTAAAACCAAGTGGGGAGACTAATCAAAACCCTAATTATTGTCATGCTTGGTTGTTCCTAAGGTTTGTGAGGTTTTTCAAGAGAAATCTTCAATGGAACCACCAGGAAGCAGATGAACAGGATCAAGAGGAGCAAAGTGACTTGTTTCATTCAAGAAGTCAAGTCACTTGAAGAAAGAAAGTAAGAGGAAGAAGAATGAGCAAGCTCAAACTCAAACACAAATAAGAATGCAGAAATGGATGCAAGAGAGATGAAAAGAAAAGTTATGAGAAGTGAAGGCAAATTCACTTCTCAAGTTTACTTACCACCTGAAATGTTAGGAAGAAATGCAATGCAATGCTAAATGGGATGAAATGGTATGATGCTAAACAAAACCAGAAGCATGTTGATTATAATAATGATGATATGGAGTGCTACAAACATGAGGCAAGGCATGGAAATGTTCATACAAGATCATGGATGCAAATGATGCAAGTTAAGGAACATGAACATACATGAAAAGTTATGAAGCATACATGGCATACAAGATGGCAAATATGTGATGCAATGATCAAACATGCTTTCTACATGTCTTATGATGTCAAATGAATCAAATGGATGCTTGGAATGTCATGGCAAGTCATGTTATGCAAGAGAATGCAAGAAGGAGGCAAATGAAAGCCCAATTTAGGGTTTATGGATCAAACAACAAACAAAAACCCAAAAGAGAAGCAAACCCTAAGATAAAAAATGGAAAATGCCATTCAAAGCAACCCTAAGTCTATACTAAACCAAAGTCCAAAGGGGAGGTCTCAACTCTCAACCAATCTCAAGTTATGAAATTTACAAGTTATTAGGGTTTTTAGGGCTCCTAAACAAAGGAAATACCAAACAAATTGAAAATGAAAGATCAAATCAAGGCCATTTAATCATAGAAACTACATGCTAAACACAATGCAATGCAAGAAGAATCAATGTCCAACTCTTCCTAGATAGGCAGAAATGATTTTTTGAACTTAGGATCAAAATAATGCACAAAAAATGATTTAATTCAATGGAAAATTCTCAAAATGCATCAAGATCAAAAAAGAAATTTGGTTTGAAGGTTGGACAATGTTTCTAAATGTCTTAGAACATTTCATGAATTTTTTGGTGATTTTTAGATACTTAAAAGTATTTTTAATAAATTAATTTCCATTAATCAATTAAAAATAATCTTTTAGATATTTAAAAATACTTTTTTAATGATAAAAATAAAAACAAAAATATTTTTGTGTCATAAAAATTAATAAAACTTATGAGAAAAAGTTTCATAATTTTTACACATTTTTTACTATTTTAAAATAATTGGAGAAAAGAAATGATATTAAATGAAAAATAAAATAGGTTAAAATGAAAGTAATTAGAAGGGAAAGCCAGGATTTGATCTGGGCTTGGTCTGGTTGACTGCGCGCCAGATCCAAGGGCCCAGATTCAAATCTGGCTAATTAAACTTATGAATTAATTAAACATAAATTAAATGGATAATCAGGGATTAGGGCTTCTAATGACTCATCTCATCCATCCATTCACGCGTGGGAGAAGCCATCCAACGATCCTCATTCAAACCTCATTAATCACTCAGATTAGGGCTAATGACTTACAGGCGGCCGGAGAAGACTTCCGGTCGTCTTCTCCGGCGAGCCAAAACCCTAGGTTCTTCTACAGGTCACCAATCAACAAATTTCTTCCACCAAAACGACTCTCTCATCAATCTAAACCTAAACCCTCAACCTAAATTCATTTATTTTCATCCATAAGCCTGAATCGAAACAAAATGTAAAACACGGGCAAATGTTCAAAAGCTTCATACATGCTGGTTTCTACACTATTTGCAAAAGTAAGCATACATTCATGATCAGAGGAACACATGGCATCATAAAAGAACTTAAAAATCAGTTTCTGGGAAAAATGTTCATGAAGCTCACCTGAGATGAAGCTTCTCTGTTTGTGAGCTCTCTGGACTTTTTCTTTGCACAGGCTTGCTTCCTTGAACCTCCTGAGGACAAAATGAGGCTCAGAAAACTTGGAGAGTGGCTGGCTTGAAAGATCCAACTCTGGTGTAGCAGAAATGGGGATCTTTGTATGTGATGTTTCAAACTGCTTTGAAGGGTGGTTTTGGTTCCAGGGACAGTTTATGACTTGTTGGTGAAAGAAAAAATGGATTTTGATGGCTGTGTGTGGAGATTCGAAGAGTTCTGGTTTTAGGGATGAGAAATGGTGCAGATCAGTTCAGGCTGGTTCCAGGCTTGAGTCTTATTGATTTCTACTCAATGAAACATAGTGAAAAGGTTGATGAAACTTGTTGGCATGTTTGTGAAGTGTGGAGGCAGATTCGAAGCAATTTGCAAAATGAGGTGTGTTTGTGTATGTGGTGCTTGAGAGAGTTTCAGCCTGGCTTGATGACATGTTTAGCTTGCAAATGGAAAGTATAAACAATTCTAATTGGCCAGATGATGTGACATGGCCTGCTGTGATAGGTAAGTCACCTTTTGCAAAATGTCAACTTCTTTGTAAGAGAGGCATGGGCTAAGTTATAGCTAGTACAAGGCATGGTTCTGGTGCAGCAAGATGAGGTGAGAGGGCTAGCAAGGTGCAGCATCCAATGCATCAAGTTGGTGAAGTGTGATGAGTGTTTTTTGCAAGTTGTCACTTTTTGAAACTTTGTGAAAAATGTCTTGTTACACAAACCATAAACATGTAATCTTTGGTCCAATTCTGACTTTTAGGACATATTGAATGTTTGCATACTGGTTTGAAGTGAATTAGAAGTTACAATTGGCTTTGGTTCATGATTTTGCAAAATTCTCATTTGAAGCATGCCTTGAAAATCAATGATTTTTGCCAACTTTGTCACACCATAACTTTTGATCCAAGAAGAGTTTGATCATGTTCTTGTACTTTTTGAAAAGGGAAAGATGTAATCTATAACTTTCATGACCAAAGTTTTCTCATTTGACACATTTTTGGATCAAGAATCAAGGCTTGAAAAATGACCTAAAATGAAGCATTCTTGAAAAGTCAACTATGCCCAAAAAGTCAACATTTGCAAAAACCCTAAATTCTTGATTTTTGTGAACTCCAACCTTCTTCCATGATTAAATAAAGATAATATACACTCAAAATGATGAAGATCACCCATTGGTTGGGTCATTGGGGGCCTCAGATGCCCTGATTTTACACTGACTTGTCTGAAAAGTCAACCCTTGATCAGATGACTTCCCCATGGAATTTCTTCATGAAAATTGATATGCATACTCCCTATACCATATAGAGACCAATAGAAACAAGAATGACCAAAAAATTTGGAGTTATGGCCTCTGAAACCAAAACCCTAATTTTAGGTCAACTGTGCAGTCTAGCCTGGCTCTGCATCCACTCAAACCCTAGTTCTTGTGATTCCTTTGCATTTTTGACTTTGTGGGGATATAATATGATGCTTGAACACACATGGACCCCTTTGAAATGATTGGTGGCCTTTGGAGTGGCTCAAGATGCCCTGAGATTGCTCAGATCATAAACCCTAGGTGCAGATGACTTAGAAACTATGCAGTGAATCAAAAATGAGATGTGAGATGGTATGATTGAGTTTATGCATATGAAATGATCACAAGCCATGGTGTGAATGGGTGAGGGCAAATTTGGGGTGTTTACAGCTGCCCCTATTCAAACATGAGTTAGCTGTGCAGGTGGTAAGCGACAGCTTAACAAGCAAACAAGATAACTTGTGGTTGAATACCAAAGACAGTCCAGAATTTGCACTCACAGAATGAAGTAGAAAAGGGATATAGATTGTAAAAGTAAAGTATATTGTAAAGTGTAGGCGACGGAGGACGACCGTCGAGCAGAGGACGACTGCTGGGTAAAGAGCAATGACGGGGACGGCCGACATGCTGGGAAAAGTGCGGAAAATAAAGCAATGACGGGGACGACCGACATGCTGGGGATAAAAGAATTATGATGGGGACGGCCATCAAGATAAAGCTGTAAAATTCTATGGGGATTAATGAAACATGACGGGGACGGCCATACAGTTCATAAAGTAAAGTAACCGACGATGGGGACGGCCATCGGGCTAAAAAAGAAAAGGGACCACGACGGGGACGGCCATCGGGTTAAAGAATAAATGAAATAAACAGATGATGGGGTACGGCCATCAAAGGTGAAGGACGATCACCTAGCAGGGGACGGCTGCTCTGTTGGGAATAAAAGAAATATGATGGGGACGGCCATCAAAGGTGGAGGACGACCACCTGGCAGGGTACGGCTGCCGAAAATATCGCGACATAGGACGAATGCCGGATAGAAAAGGTCAACAATGGGGACGGCCATCGGACGAGCATGATGGAGGACGACCATCAAGAAGTGGAGGACGACCACTCAGCAGGGTACGGCTGCTCTCAAAGTTTATCATGACATAGGGCGAATGCCAGATAACCAAAATCTACAATGGGGACGGCCATTGGATAAAATGATGAAGGACGATCATCAAAAGGTGGAGGACGACCACCTAGCAGGGGACGGCTGCTAAATATCAACGATGGGGACGGCCATCGGATGAGCATGGTGGAGGACGACCATCAAGAGGTGGAGGACGACCACCTAGCAGGGTACGGCTGCTCTCAGGGTTATCATGACACAGGACGAGTGTCAGATAAAAGAAAATGCTTTGTTGGTGATCTACTGGGGATATAGTGAACACGGACGAGCGTTCACAACCAAGAAAGGAAAGTATAAGTGTTTAGATGTTTGTGTAGGTTAAAGATGCGGACGAGCATCCTTAAGACTATGATACGGACGAGTATCATGTAGAAACAAATACTGACACGTGTTCAGGGATGACGATACGGACGAGTACCATCTGGTTAACAAAGAACACGGACGAGTGTTGTATCTGAAGGGACTCTTCTGGGGAATGATAGACACGGACGAGTGTCTATATTCAAGAAAACATAAGTGTTTGACACAGTGTATGGATTATAGATACGGACGAGCATCCTTAAGACTACGATACGGACGAGTATCATGTAGAAACAAACGCTTGACGCATATTCTGAGATGATGATACGGACGAGTACCATCTGGTTAACAGAGAACATGGACGAGTGTCGAATCTGTGGGGATGTAACTGGTATATACAAGATACGGACGAGTATCTTTATAAGAGCGAGTGGTGTATAGATGAGTGTTTAACTGCTGGGGAGAGTGACACGGACGAGTGTCAAAAGGAGAAGAGTGTAATATAAACAAGTATCTGATGTATAAAGTCTAGGCGACTGCGCTGGGGATATGACACAGACAAGTGTCAAGAAAGCGTATATATAGGTATATGTGAGTGCAAATAGGGTGTCTTTGGCTTTCTGCCGGGGTATGACACGGACGGGTGTCAGGGAGTATCTGTAATACGGGTGATTTTGTTGTAAAGAGTGTTCAGACGACTTTACTGGGGAAAGATGGCACGGACGGGTGTCAAAAGGAGTATATACTGGTGTTTGTGATTTGCGAGGCAACTGCTTTTGCTGGGGACTCTGGGGGATTTTGGGGGAAGTATTCTGTATTCTGATGACTGGTTATTATTCACATGTGTTTGATTCATATCACGACTTATGATTATGCTATATGTTGGATTTTTGCCATAATGCTCCGTGTTAAAACGGAATGCTACGCTTTATGGGTGAATATGATGCGAATGCTATGATTGTGAAAAGATACCAAACCGGGATCCGGGTCCCGTTGCTACGAAGATCTTTGATCGATCTGTTATGAAGCGGACACCCCAGCTGGGGATAAGATCACTGGTGGATTTGTCATGCGGTGATATCTGCTTGGAGATATGGGTCATTGATAGACCTATCTTTATAAACGAGAGACCCAGATGGGGCTTGCAGAAGCTTTCTTCACTCTGTTGTGATCTTCAAGCACTGCTCTTCTGGATAGAGGCTGGAACGCGGTGGGGAGATGGTTCCCTGACTTTTGTACCCGACCGAGGGCGAGATGACAGCTTGGCTGGGGAGAAAGAGACCTTCCTAGGGATTCTGTTGGAGAGGATCTTTGACTCAGCCGGGGATACAGGCGCCTTCTGTGATGCCTGGCAACTCCGATGGGGATAAGTAATAAGTGGCAACTCAGCTGGGGGAGGGCACTTTGATTTGTCAACTTGCTGGGATGAGGTTTCATGCCCCAAGTTGCGCTCTGGGTACCTGCAAATCCTGCGAAGATAGGGAAACGCACAAAATAATCCCGAGGTATCCCTTACTGGATTCCGTCATAGGAGTTCAAATGTTTCTGAGAGTAAGCACATTTCCTGTAAGCATGTTTTTATTTTCTTAGAGAGAAACATCCGTACTCGTGCAATCAGTTTTTAGAGACATCAGACATTCTTTGCAAAATAAAATATACAACACGAGACATGACTGAAAAATCTGATTTTATTAATTTGTATGCCCTGAATTGGCGAGATACAGCCGGAGAAACATATCTCCTGAAATGAGGAGATTGTTATAAATTGAGAAACAAAATGCTGGCGGTGTTGATGACGCTTTAAGGATCTTCCTCTTCTGCTTATGACTCGTATGACAATGACGTTCTTCTCGTCTTGCTTTCTGAAGAAGGTTGATTCTGATTGAAGCTTGATTCTGTTGAAGCTTTCCAAGTGATAGGTGATACAGACGAATTCAGAGTGCAGTTGTTCGCTTATTCCCTTATTTTGCATGGATCGCCCTTTCGGGTTTTCAATCCATCGGGATACCCATTTTTGCCTGAGCTGTCCAATGCGGCTTTTCAACTCAGCGGGTGTACATTTTTGTTTATTTTCCCTTACTTTTGCCCGAGTCTTTTATTCTGTTTTTGACTCGCCGGGATGCCCTATTTTTGCCCGGACTTACATTCTGTTTTTATGTCCAGCGGGTCATTTTTACGCGAAGTATTTTTTAACTGCATCTGAATTCACAGGGGACGGGAAATCTTCACCATCCATGGTGCTGAGCATCAGTGCTCCACCAGAGAAAACTTTCTTTACCACGAATGGTCCTTCATAATTTGGAGTCCATTTGCCCCTGTGGTCTGTATGAGGAGGGAGGATTCTTTTCAACACAAGATCTCCTACTTGGTACTCTCGGTGCCTGACTTTCCGATCGAAGGCCTTCTTCATTCTTTTCTGGTACAACTGCCCATGACAGATTGCAGCTAGTCTTTTCTCTTCGATCAAACTCAGTTGCTCGTATCGGGACCTAACCCACTCTGCTTCACTCAGTTTAACATCCATTAGTACCCGCAGAGAGGGTAATTCAACTTCAACCGGTAGGACTGCCTCCATACCGTACACAAGCTGATATGGTGTTGCCCCAGTGGATGTCCTGATTGACGTGCGGTAACCATGCAAGGCAAACGGTAGCATTTCATGCCAGTCTTTGTAGGTGATTACCATCTTCTGCACAATCTTCTTGATATTCTTATTTGCTGCCTCAACAGCGCCATTCATCTTTGGCCTGTAAGGAGAAGAATTGTGGTGTTGGATCTTGAAGTCCCGGCACAGCTCTGCCATCATTTTGTTGTTTAGATTGGAACCATTATCAGTAATGATTCGCTCGGGAACTCCATACCGACAGATGATATCTCTTTTCAGAAATCTTGCTACCACTTGTCTTGTGACGTTGGCATATGACGCTGCTTCAACCCACTTGGTGAAATAATCAATGGCGACCAGGATGAATCTGTGGCCATTTGAAGCAGTCGGCTCGATCTTGCCAATCATGTCAATGCCCCACATAACAAAGGGCCAGGGTGAAGACATTATGTTCAAAGGATTTGGAGGTACATGCACTTTGTCCGCATAGATCTGGCATTTGTGACATTTTCTGGCGTAAGCACAACAGTCTGCATCCATTGTGATCCAGTAGTAGCCTGATCTTAACAACTTCTTAGCCATTGCATGTCCTCCAGCATGGGTACCGAAGGACCCTTCGTGCACTTCGTGCATCAGCAAATCTGCTTCCGTCTTATCAACACATCTGAGGAGTACCATATCAAAGTTCCTTTTGTACAAAGATCCATCAGTGTTCAGAAAGAAACTACCAGCAAGCCTTCTTAATGTCTTCTTATCATTGGATGATGCCCCAGGTGGGTATGTTTGATCCTCCAAGAAGCACTTAATGTCATGGAACCAAGGCTTATCATCCTTAACAACATCTGCTGCAAATACATATGCTAGTCTATCAAGTCTGGACACTGAAATCTGAGGTACAAAGTTAGCAGTTTGAACTTTGATCATGGATGAAATGGTAGCAAGAGCATCTGCAAACTGATTCTCGTCTCGAGGGATATACTCAAGCTTGACTGTTGTAAAGAAAGTCAGTAACCTTCTTGTATAATCCCTGTAAGGTATCAGATTATCTTGGTGTGTGTACCATTTTCCGTTGGTCTGATTGATTACCAAAGCTGAATCTCCGAATACGGTTAAAGTCTTGATCCTGAGGTCAATGGCTTCCTCAAGACCCATTATGCAAGCTTCGTATTCAGCTTCGTTTTTAGTGCAGTTAAAAGTGAGCTTTGCCGAGAAAGGCATGTGAACTCCTTTAGGTGTAATGAGTACTGCACCAACGCCACGGCCATTCATGTTGACAGCCCCGTCGAACATCATAGTCCATTCTTCTTCCGGGTCAGGCCCTTCAGTGTGAATAGGCTCTTCATGATCTCTTGCTTTAATGAACATGATGTCTTCATCAAGGAAGTCAAACCTCATAGGCTGGTAATCATCAATGGGTTGCTCAGCAAGATATTCAGACAATACACTGCCCTTGATGGCTTTCTGAGATGTGTATTGGATGTCATACTCTGTAAGAATCATTTGCCATCTTGCAACCCGTCCGGTAAGAGCTGGCTTCTCAAATATGTACTTGACTGGGTCCATCTTTGAGATCAACAAAGTAGTGTGGGTCAACATATACTGCCTTAGTCGGCGAGCAGCCAACGCTAAAGCACAGCAAGTTTTCTCGAGCAGTGAATAACGTTGTTCACAGTCGGTAAACTTTTTGCTTAGGTAGTATATTGCATACTCTTTTAGACCAGACTCGTCATGCTGGCCCAGCACACACCCCATTGACTCTTCTAATACAGTCAAGTACATGATTAGAGGTCTTCCTTCAACTGGAGGCATAAGGATTGGAGGCTCTTGCAGGTATTCCTTGATCTTGTCAAAAGCCCTTTGGCAGTCTTCATTCCACCTGACCGTCTGTTCTTTTCTTAGCAGCTTGAACAAGGGTTCACAGGTTGCTGTAAGGTGAGATATGAACCTCGAAATGTAGTTCAATCGACCTAAGAACCCTCGAACTTCCTTCTCTGTCTTTGGTGCAGGCATCTCTTGGATGGCTTTGACTTTATCAGGGTCAACTTCAATCCCTTTCTCGCTTACAATAAATCCCAGCAGCTTACCGGACCGCACCCCGAATGTGCATTTGTTGGGGTTCAGCTTCAGTTGATACTTCCTCAGACGCTTGAATAATTTGAGCAGATTTACCAGATGATCTTCCTCTGTAAGGGACTTGGCAATCATGTCATCCACATAACACTCGATTTCCTTATGGATCATATCGTGGAATAATGTTACCATAGCCCGTTGATATGTTGCACCGGCATTTTTGAGCCCAAATGGCATTACCTTGTAGCAGAACGTGCCCCAGGGTGTGATGAATGTTGTCTTCTCCATGTCTTCAGGTGACATTTTAATCTGATTGTATCCTGAAAATCCATCCATGAAGGAGAATACCGAGAACTGAGCCGTATTATCAACCAATACGTCAATGTGAGGTAATGGGAAATCATCTTTCGGGCTGGCTCTGTTCAGATCCCGGTAGTCAACACACATTCTTACCTTGCCGTCTTTCTTAGGCACAGGTACTATATTAGCAACCCACGGTGGATAGCTAGTCACAGCAAGGAACCCGGCGTCCCATTGCTTTTGTACCTCCTCCTTGATCTTCATTGCCATGTCTGGACGAGTACGGCGTAGCTTTTGTTTGACTGGAGGGCATTCTTCTCTCAAAGGCAGCTTGTGCACAACAATGTCGGTATCCAACCCTGGCATGTCTTGATACGACCAAGCAAATACATCCACATACTCTCGAAGCAGGTCAATCAGTTGTCCTTTCACTGAGTCTTGCAGGCAGGCCCCGATCTTGACTTCTTTCACGTCTTCATCCGTACCAAGATTGATCACTTCAACCTCCTCCTGGTGAGGGGTAATAGCCTTTTCCTCTTGTCTTAACAACCTGGCTAGCTCTTCAGGAAGCTCATATTCTTCATCAACCCCTTCATCAGCTTGATTGATTGGATTTCCAAAGTCATACGAGGTCATAGCCGTGCTGTTGTCGGTGCTGTCTGGAAGGCACTCTCTGCAAGGATTAAGTTTGTTCATTTTAGTGATCTGTTTTTAGTCTTGTTTAGAAAAGTGAAATAAAGTTGTCATTTTGAAAACACTGCCATTTATTTTTTGTACAAAAAGAAAAATAGAAAAACAGTGAGCAGAAAAGAAAAAGACTCGTTTGCAAAAAGATGTCTGATATTTCATTAATTGATCTTGTTTGCACAAAAAGTACAGATGGCCCGATTACAAAATGAGTCTTGTCATCTTGGGCAAGATGCAAGACTTTAATGCATGCTATAAAAAATACAGGAAATAATAATTACTCTGCTCGAGTAACTCTTATAATTTCCTGGGAAGACCAGTTCGAGATACTGCCCCCCGGGATCTTTGGACGAATCCAATTCTCCAGATTGCGCTCCTCTTCCAGCTCGTCTTCCAGACAGTTGATAGCATCGGGGGTAAGCATCCCCCCACTGACAAAACCGGGCTTCTCAGCAGCCTTTGCTTGATGTTGAGTTGGTCTGTAACCCAACCCAAATTTGTCTTTCTTCTCCTCCACAGCTAAAACCTTGCCCCAGCCTAGGGCAGTTCCTTCCTCAACAACCTTCCGGGCTTGTTGGTAAGATGACATGGAGATTCCAGATACAGCAGATGCTTCATTCACATTCAAGGCTTCAAATCCTTGGCTCATTGTTTCATGGATCTCCCCATCCATCTCAATGTACTTATAAGTAGCCAGATGGCTAACAAATATATCCTCCTCCCCACAGATTGTAACAACTTGGCCTTCCCACTCAAATTTTAACTTTTGGTGAAGGGTAGACATTATTGCGCCGGCGGCGTGAATCCAGGGTCTACCCAACAAACAGCTGTAGGCGGGCTGAATGTCCATCACATAAAAGATAGTTTTAAAGGTCTGTGGGCCAATTGTCACAGGCAGCTCAATCTCTCCCAGAACCGATCTCTTTGAACCATCAAAGGCTCTTACCACCAGGTTGCTGGGTCTCAATGCCAATCCGTCATATTCTAGCTTCACCAGAGCCTTTTTAGGTAAGACATTGAGGGATGACCCCGTGTCTACCAGCACATGGGAAAGGACAGCACCTTTGCATTCCATGGTTATGTGCAAGGCTTTGTTGTGGTTGCGGCCATCCGCTGTCAAATCAGTATTGGTGAACCCTAGCCCATTGCTAGCAGTAACATTTCCAACCACGGTTTCCAACTGGTTGACAGTGATCTCTTCAGGCACGTAAGCTGCGTGCAAGACTTTAAGTAGTGCATTCCGATGGGCTTCGGAGCACATAAGCAGTGAGAGGATAGAGATCTTGGATGGCGTCTGGTGAAGTTGATCCACAATTTTGTAATCACTCCTTTTGATGATTCGCATGAACTCATCAACCTCTTGATCGAATGGTGTCTTCGAAGCTTCCTTAACTGTTTGATCTTCCTGCACCGGGCTCTTCCCTTTTGCCTTAGCAGCAGCTTCTGCTTCGGCAGTGGGTCTCTGAACTTGTGGAGCGAAAAGACGTCCGCTTCGGGTGAAGCCTCCGCCTCCGCCCACATTGTCTACTTGTGGTGCAGGGGTTGATGATTCAAAAGTGATTCTTTGTCCTTCACAGTACAAGTCAGAGCCGTAATGCCAGGGGATGGCATTGCTGCTTTCATAAGGTACGGGCCCAGGCACCGTGATAGTGACTGGACTGACTGCCGCTGTTGCAGGAACTGCAATAGTCTGTGGATCATAATAAATTGTTACTGGTGCTCTGATGGGAGCAGCACCTTCTGAATTGTAGGCAGAGTTGTTTTCAGGATCATAAAATATTGTGACAGTAGAGACATCTCCATGATTTGTTGTTGGTGTTGTAGGAGGTATTGTCGGAAGAAATGACGTTGTTGTTGTAGGAGTCTCAAAATGGAGTGAAGCTGAAGTTGTAGCAGGAAAATTTGTCAACATCTGGTCAGTTGAAATGACAGATGAAGTACTTGTTGATGAAGCCGAAGAATTGTCAGGAACAACGGTTGCTGCAGTTGTAGGAGGTTCTGAAACCGTTGCTGATGAGATTGCTGGATTTGTTGGAAATGATGTGGCGATCTGAAGTTGGCCACTCTGAATTAGACCATCTATGCCATTCCTCAAATTATCGCACCCATTTACCGAGATATTGCAGTAAGCACAACCCAACTCACACCCCGGGAACATTTGACATTCCAAGAGCTGGGCTTTGATTTCCACCAACGGTGTCCTGATCTGTCCCACACTGGTTATTAAATAAGACGGCTTGTCTTCTTCAATAACGTTAATTATAGGACCACCGTGATTCGGCATCGGGTTCTTATTGACATTGGGTGGTGGTGCGAAATTCAGAGCCTTGGAGTCCACCAGGTCTTGTACCTTCATATGCAGTGCTCTGCACTTTTCTGTACTGTGGCCAGGTGCGTTTGAATGGAAAGCACACCTAGCATTGGAGTCATAGTTCCTTGGTAGACTGTTGGGATCCGGAGGTGCCAACGTTCTTAGCTCAACCAGGTTGAGTTTCAAAAGTTGTGGCAGCAAGGTAGCATATGGCATGGGGATCGGATCGATCACTCTGTTAGCTTGAGATGGCCTCTGTTGGAATGGCCTTTGCTGATTATTGTTGTTGCTGTTGCTGTTGTTGTAATTTCTTGGAGGATACTGACTTTGTTGATGGTATTGAGGTTGCTGCTGATAGTTTTGTTGCGGAGGTTGATAGACTGGCTGAGGATGAGCTGGAGCAGGAATGGTGACTGCTGCTATTGACCTTTGAACATATTGGGGCCTGCCCCTGTTGGTGTGGATGGCATTGGTCTCGCCAGTTCTTCTCGGGCCTGCAAAAGGCTTTCTTGTACTACTGGACGAGCTGGCACCATTATCGAAAATCTTGCCCATTTTTAACAGACTCTCAATCCTTTCCCCAGCTATGACAACATCCGCAAAGCTAGTGGAAGAGAAAGCAGCCAGCCTGTCAATATAGGTTCCCTGAAGGGTGTTCATGAACATATCTGCCATTTCCCTTTCAGACATAGGTGGTTGAACGGCAGCAGCCAATTGCCTCCATCTCTGGGCATATTCTCGGAAACTCTCCCTTGAAGACTGTGACATTCCCATTAGGAGGGTCCTGTTGGGTGCCATATCTAAGTTGTACTGATATTGTCTGATGAAGGCCTCTGCCAGGTCCTTCCAGCATCTAATAGTTGCCCTTGTTAGGTGAGAGTACCATTCTCTTGAGGCCCCTGTCAAGCTGTCTTCGAAGTAGAACATCCAGAGCTTCTCATCCATTGTATAGGCCTTCAGCCTTCCCAGAAATGATTGTAAATGAGTCCGGGGGCATGAAGTCCCATTATACTTTTCGAAACAAGGAGGCTTGAACTTATGGGGGATCCTGACCCCGTCTACCAAGCCCATATCCATCACGTCAAAACCCAAAGAGTTTTGAGACTCTAGGGATCTTAACTTCTCAGCTATCTCATCCAACCTTCTATCGTAAGCTTCTTCCCCAGCACCCATTACCGTGAACTGGTCTTCTTGAGGGTCTTCTTGCAATACCCTGGCTGCAGTGGCGGTTCCTTGAACATTTGCAGGAATGTTGATCTCGGGATGCAGATGTGGGCCAAACACAGGGGGATTAACATGAGGTTGTACCCTTTCATTGTTACTGTTGCCGGCGGTCCCTATATGTGGATCCTCTTGATTTTGCCTTTCCACCATGGCCCTCAGTCTTTCTTGGCTCTGAGCCATGTTGTTCATCACTTCCATGAACTGCGTCATCTGTGTTCTCATTTCCAATCTTTCGTTTGCCATCTGATTTCTAACCTCTGCAAGGTCCTGCTGTACCTGATCCATTTGAATTCCCGGAAGGTTATTTCGGGTTGGATAACGGTGCGGACGGTTGAGGGGAAATACCCGGCGCCTAGCAATAGTTCCTGATGCATCACAACAGAGGTTAGCAACAACAAAACAAAAAACCTACAAAACAAACAAAGGGTTAGCATGCAATGCAGTATGCTTATTTGTTCTCAAGGTATCCGGTTTGGCCTTCAGTTTTGACCCTTCCAGACCCTTGAAGATGTTGTTGATGCTGCTTTCGAAGTGAACTCGGATGGAACAAACTAACACATATATTACAAAACAAAATAGTACATAGTTTGTTTACAAGTACAAGCCCTCTGAGGGGTCAAAATACATCACAAGAAAAGAAAATAAAAGTACATGGAATGAAAGCAACAACAAACAAATGGTCAAACAACAAGACCAAACTCATCCTCACGAACTTCCTTGAGAAGTGTTTCGGTCACAGGATCAGCCGGACGCTCCGTGAGATTCCTGATGAGGAGATTCCGGGTTGTAACAGCCGTAGTGAGCTTCTTGTGCTGAGCTTGGTCCTTTGACCTCTTCACTCCTGCTTTGATCTTCAGCTCTGATATCTCCCTCTGGGCTGCTGCCAGGGCTTCTTGTTGTTCTCTTGCACTAGCTTCCAGTTGCTCCATCTTGTCTTGAACTCTCTTGTCCTCCAGGGTACGAGCCTCGGTGATCCTGACCCACCGGGCTTGGCTCTCCTTCAAATACAAATCTGTCCTTGCTCTCTGGAACTGGGCTTCTTTGCAAGCATTCTTCAGAATTTGCTCTCCAGCCTTTGACTTTTTAATGTAATCCCCAGACTTCTCAATCTTAGTCAGATGCTCCACTCTCAACTTCTCCAATCTCTCAATCTCCCTCATACCTTCACTCCTCTCCCGGAGGGTCTTCTGCAAAGCCTGGGTTAGCTTCTCATTTCTTTCCTTCAAACTCTCGAACTCCTCCAAACTGATAGTGGCAGGGGGGGGTGCTGAAGATGACTCAGGCATGTCTTCTATGGTAAAGGGCATCCCAGAGAATTGGGCCCTGGCACGGGACCACTCATAATATTGTGTTGATGCCACATTATTGCACTTCCCCAGAATGGTCACTCCCTTGGTTTGAACATTATCCCAGGCCCAAGCAGCCTGCCTAACAACAGTCAAACTAATCTTGTTCTCACAATAAAGAGTTTCCATCAAGTCCTGTGCCTTAGGAGTATGGACCAGTGCATAGCCCAGCTGCCTTCTGAACAGCAGAGGGTTGTAATTGATACTACCCTTAACTCCTATTAAAGGCACATTGGGAAAATGCCCACAGCTAGTGATGATATCCCTGCCCTTGGTGCTTTGAGTACACCATCTGATATCTGCTGAAGTTAGGGCAGTGAGCCTCTTAGCCCAGTTACTCTGCTGATGAGGGTTCAGAAATGCATCTGTCCTGGGTAGATGCTTGAGAAGCCAAGTATGGAACAATGGAGCACAACACCTCACTAATCTCCCCCTCTGCTTCTCATTCCTCTGATGCACTGAATAGTAAAGATCCCCCAATAAAGTTGGCACTGGGTTCTTCAGGATGAACAGATGGATGGCATTCTTGCTAATGAATCGAGGCTCATCTGCAAACAATACAATTCCATATATGCTCAAGGCCAGTAGAGCACAAACAGCTTTCCACTCTCCTAGAGAAGCTTTCTGGGTAGCTTGAGAGATCAGGAAATCCAAATGAAAGCCAGGGATTCCAGCTTTAGAGGTCATATGCTGCTCAATCAGGACAGGCTCCAGATGTAAAGCTTTTGCTACCTCTCCATTGCTAGGAAAGACCATCTCAGGGTTGAAAGGGATTCCACCCCTGATAGGCAAACCAACCAATGATGAGTATTCTTCTAATAGAGGGCCCAACTGAAAGTCTTGGAAAGTGAAACACCTCAGTGGGGGATCATAAAACTGAATGCAGGTGTGGATCAGGCTTCTCTGTGAAGGGTCCAGATCCATAACCATGTCAAGTATATCTCCATAATGCTCCCTGAACAAAGGTATGTGATCTGGAGTGATCAGGGTCTGAATCCTCCTGATGTCTGACAACTCTGGCTGGAAGAAGTGATAGGTGATGTTGCTCTTTTTAGGAGCCATGATGCTGAGACTGAGTAGAGACAAGTGCTGATGATAATGCTGAAGTAATGTGCCACTGATTGGCTGGTGCAGGTGATAACTGAAGCAGATAGCTGATGAAGACAAGCCAAAACTGAAGATGGGGTCAAAACCAGAACCAAATGAATATGGATACCCTGAAACACAAATAAGCAAATGTCAATATGATGCAATGATTATGTATGCAAATGAAATGCAAGGGTCTGTGACTGAGCTGGATCTGATCAAACTGTTCTGATATAGGTCCAAGTGTGTTCAAGAATTCCAGATGGAGGTCTATACATCCAGTAACCAAGGTGGGGGGCTCAAATAAAGAGCCACAAGTCCAGGGTTTAGAATCACAAGAACTGTCCAACATGGAGTATTCTTAACAAATCAAAGTAACAGGGTATTCTGAGGTCAAGGTACCTGCAAACCTGTAAACAGCCCAACCCCCTCACAGGTGGTGTTCTAAAACAAGGATCCTTAGACTTGGATCAGTTATGAGAAGTGTAAACACTTCTAATCCGGAGGTACAGTGTTTACAATAACCATAAAAGTTCCTCCTCTAATTCACCTCAGTTTCTGAAGGTCAGTACTGAAAGGTCATCCAGACTTAGCAGGCTTCCCAGATAGCCCTAGCATTGCAGGAAATCTGCAACACAGAGTTCTCAAGAAGAAACCCATATCTGAACCGTGTTTCATATTCCCGCACCAGACCGAAATGGAATGGGAAAGAATATGATTCACTCTAGCCTAGGTGTCACTCAGGTCCCAGGTATAGGACCTTAACTCTCAATGAATCACCCACCCACCAAAGCAAACAACAGATCCAGCCAGCAACATGACAGTATGATATATACAAATGCAATAAAGAAAGCAGTAAAGCAAACTGTACATAAAGCAAAATAAATACAAGCACAAATAAGCACATAGCACCCCAGTAAACACAAATCAATCAAGCGCTAGGAGGAACCCACAAAAAGAACCAGAAGCCCTGGTTGCAATATAAGGTTCCCCAGCAGAGTCGCCAAGCTGTCGCTCCCGATAAGTGGGACAGGCCCAGATAAAGGTATAGACGCGAACGGTCGGCGAGAGGGACAATGAGAACACACAGCCGTGAACTCACTGGAGATGAATAGAGTCGCCAGCTAGGCATTTTTATCCCGGAGGAAAGGCAATGCTGCATAGACCTAGAAAGAGATGGATAAGACGGTTTGCGAACCAGAGAGACTGAGAAAGGGGGTTGGTTACAACCTGGGAAGGTATTAGCACCCAGATTGTCCGTCGTAATCGACGGGATCCACGCTTAAAAGATTTGTGTTTTAAAGGGGTAGTGTCAGTGCAATCTGTGTGTAAAAGAGCTGGAAAGCAATATGTACAGGTGTCAGTGTAAAAGAGGTGAAGTGTATAATGATGTGTCAGTGTAGAATGAGAATAAGATGCTCAAGATCATGAGGCTAAAGAATGAAGCTGGAAAGAGGGGGGTATATACAGAGACTTTTGTTCGATAACTGTTAAGTTATGCCTACGTATCCTCTCGTGCAATGAGGAAGTCAGAACACCGTAGTTCGACCCAAAGAGACTGAAAGATGAATTGACTTGTGAAATGCTTACTTGTCTATGCTCAAGTGTATGACCTGTCTGGCCCAGGTGCAAACTGTCTTGCATTAGACGGAAGAAGCAAGTTCTCGTTTGTGAGTGAAGATGATGAGAAAAGAATCCCGAAGGAGACGATTATTGTTTGTTTTTGTGTTTTCAGTCTTTTATTGCTTTTGAGAGTTTGTCATAAATTAATGAGCTTAACCCTAAACCAATGGATTTAGTAAACTCATCACATCTTCCCTCTGTTTAGGGGTAATGAGAATACCTTAAGTGTGAAGTCAGATTCTCACACTTAATCACCTTTGGTGTAGGATTAAGATCATTAACCTACTTGTGATTATTTAAATGTTTTTGGTGTTTTTGTTTAGTGTTAAGTAATGAGGTTAAGCCATAATCAAGGATTAAACAGACTCATTACACCATCCTAATAGAAGGATAATAGATGAGAATGTTTAAGCTGAGGAAAGCTCCTCAACTTAATCCATGATTAGGGATTAAAATCATGACAAAACAAGCCTTTGATTAAGTGGATTTTATTTAATGGTGAGATGATGAAGTGGATTTTATGATTTGTAAGACAACTTGAGGGGGACCTGTCCAATAACACTAGGGTTAGTCCTTCTTAACCTATTAAGGAAGAATTAGAACCCTAATGCAAGGCCCAAGTTACAAGTGTGAAGTCTTGATGATTATTATGTGAATTAATTAGAGGATTTAAACACATTAAGGGTTTAACACTTAGGATTAAAGTTATACACTCCATCCTAATAGAAGGATGCAGGCATAAGCTTAATCACAAAGCCTTAAAGCCTTTAGGGTTTAGTCCCTGATTATAAGGTGAGAAAAGAAGACTCAAAGAGACACAAAGGTAAAACCAAGTGGGGAGACTAATCAAAACCCTAATTATTGTCATGCTTGGTTGTTCCTAAGGTTTGTGAGGTTTTTCAAGAGAAATCTTCAATGGAACCACCAGGAAGCAGATGAACAGGATCAAGAGGAGCAAAGTGACTTGTTTCATTCAAGAAGTCAAGTCACTTGAAGAAAGAAAGTAAGAGGAAGAAGAATGAGCAAGCTCAAACTCAAACACAAATAAGAATGCAGCAATGGATGCAAGAGAGATGAAAATAAAAGTTATGAGAAGTGAAGGCAAATTCACTTCTCAAGTTTACTTACCACCTGAAATGTTAGGAAGAAATGCAATGCAATGCTAAATGGGATGAAATGGTATGATGCTAAACAAAAACAGAAGCATGTTGATGATAATAATGATGATATGGAGTGCTACAAACATGAGGCAAGGCATGGAAATGTTCATACAAGATCATGGATGCAAATGATGCAAGTTAAGGAACATGAACATACATGAAAAGTTATGAAGCATACATGGCATACAAGATGGCAAATATGTGATGCAATGATCAAACATGCTTTCTACATGTCTTATGATGTCAAATGAATCAAATGGATGCTTGGAATGTCATGGCAAGTCATGTTATGCAAGAGAATGCAAGAAGGAGGCAAATGAAAGCCCAATTTAGGGTTTATGGATCAAACAACAAACAAAAACCCAAAACAGAAGCAAACCCTAAGATAAAAAATGGAAAATGCCATTCAAAGCAACCCTAAGTCTATACTAAACCAAAGTCCAAAGGGGAGGTCTCAACTCTCAACCAATCTCAAGTTATGAAATTTACAAGTTATTAGGGTTTTTAGGGCTCCTAAACAAAGGAAATACCAAACAAATTGAAAATGAAAGATCAAATCAAGGCCATTTAATCCTAGAAACTACATGCTAAACACAATGCAATGCAAGAAGAATCAATGTCCAACTCTTCCTAGATAGGCAGAAATGATTTTTTGAACTTAGGATCAAAATAATGCACAAAAAATGATTTAATTCAATGGAAAATTCTCAAAATGCATCAAGATCAAAAAAGAAATTTGCTTTGAAGGTTGGACAATGTTTCTAAATGTCTTAGAACATTTCATGAATTTTTTGGTGATTTTTAGATACTTAAAAGTATTTTTAATAAATTAATTTCCATTAATCAATTAAAAATAATCTTTTAGATATTTAAAAATACTTTTTTAATGATAAAAATAAAAACAAAAATATTTTTGTGTCATAAAAATTAATAAAACTTATGAGAAAAAGTTTCATAATTTTTACACATTTTTTACTATTTTAAAATAATTGGAGAAAAGAAATGATATTAAATGAAAAATAAAATAGGTTAAAATGAAAGTAATTAGAAGGGAAGGACAGGATTTGATCTGGGCTTGGTCTGGTTGACTGCGCGCCAGATCCAAGGGCCCAGATTCAAATCTGGCTAATTAAACTTATGAATTAATTAAACATAAATTAAATGGATAATCAGGGATTAGGGCTTCTAATGACTCATCTCATCCATCCATTCACGCGCGGGAGAAGCCATCCAACGATCCTCATTCAAACCTCATTAATCACTCAGATTAGGGCTAATGACTTACAGGCGGCCGGAGAAGACTTTCGGTCGTCTTCTCCGGCGAGCCAAAACCCTAGGTTCTTCTACAGGTCACCAATCAACAAATTTCTTCCACCAAAACGACTCTCTCATCAATCTAAACCTAAACCCTCAACCTAAATTCATTTATTTTCATCCATAAGCCTGAATCGAAACAAAATGTAAAACACGGGCAAATGTTCAAAAGCTTCATACATGCTGGTTTCTACACTATTTGCAAAAGTAAGCATACATTCATGATCAGAGGAACACATGGCATCATAAAAGAACTTAAAAATCAGTTTCTGGGAAAAATGTTCATGAAGCTCACCTGAGATGAAGCTTCTCTGTTTGTGAGCTCTCTGGACTTTTTCTTTGCACAGGCTTGCTTCCTTGAACCTCCTGAGGACAAAATGAGGCTCAGAAAACTTGGAGAGTGGCTGGCTTGAAAGATCCAACTCTGGTGTAGCAGAAATGGGGATCTTTGTATGTGATGTTTCAAACTGCTTTGAAGGGTGGTTTTGGTTCCAGGGACAGTTTATGACTTGTTGGTGAAAGAAAAAATGGATTTTGATGGCTGTGTGTGGAGATTCGAAGAGTTCTGGTTTTAGGGATGAGAAATGGTGCAGATCAGTTCAGGCTGGTTCCAGGCTTGAGTCTTATTGATTTCTACTCAATGAAACATAGTGAAAAGGTTGATGAAACTTGTTGGCATGTTTGTGAAGTGTGGAGGCAGATTCGAAGCAATTTGCAAAATGAGGTGTGTTTGTGTATGTGGTGCTTGAGAGAGTTTCAGCCTGGCTTGATGACATGTTTAGCTTGCAAACGGAAAGTATAAACAATTCTAATTGGCCAGATGATGTGACATGGCCTGCTGTGATAGGTAAGTCACCTTTTGCAAAATGTCAACTTCTTTGTAAGAGAGGCATGGGCTAAGTTATAGCTAGTACAAGGCATGGTTCTGGTGCAGCAAGATGAGGTGAGAGGGCTAGCAAGGTGCATCATCCAATGCATCAAGTTGGTGAAGTGTGATGAGTGTTTTTTGCAAGTTGTCACTTTTTGAAACTTTGTGAAAAATGTCTTGTTACACAAACCATAAACATGTAATCTTTGGTCCAATTCTGACTTTTAGGACATATTGAATGTTTGCATACTGGTTTGAAGTGAATTAGAAGTTACAATTGGCTTTGGTTCATGATTTTGCAAAATTCTCATTTGAAGCATGCCTTGAAAATCAATGATTTTTGCCAACTTTGTCACACCATAACTTTTGATCCAAGAAGAGTTTGATCATGTTCTTGTACTTTTTGAAAAGGGAAAGATGTAATCTATAACTTTCATGACCAAAGTTTTCTCATTTGACACATTTTTGGATCAAGAATCAAGGCTTGAAAAATGACCTAAAATGAAGCATTCTTGAAAAGTCAACTATGCCCAAAAAGTCAACATTTGCAAAAACCCTAAATTCTTGATTTTTGTGAACTCCAACCTTCTTCCATGATTAAATAAAGATCATATACACTCAAAATGATGAAGATCACCCATTGGTTGGGTCATTGGGGGCCTCAGATGCCCTGATTTTACACTGACTTGTCTGAAAAGTCAACCCTTGATCAGATGACTTCCCCATGGAATTTCTTCATGAAAATTGATATGCATACTCCCTATACCATATAGATACCAATAGAAACAAGAATGACCAAAAAATTTGGAGTTATGGCCTCTGAAACCAAAACCCTAATTTTAGGTCAACTGTGCAGTCTAGCCTGGCTCTGCATCCACTCAAACCCTAGTTCTTGTGATTCCTTTGCATTTTTGACTTTGTGGGGATATAATATGATGCTTGAACACACATGGACCCCTTTGAAATGATTGGTGGCCTTTGGAGTGGCTCAAGATGCCCTGAGATTGCTCAGATCACAAACCCTAGGTGCAGATGACTTAGAAACTATGCAGTGAATCAAAAATGAGATGTGAGATGGTATGATTGAGTTTATGCATATGAAATGATCACAAGCCATGGTGTGAATGGGTGAGGGCAAATTTGGGGTGTTTACAGACACCAAGGCTATGCTTTTGTTCTTCTTTACAATTGTGTCATTCATTCCCATCTCAAATGTTTGCAGGGAACCAATGAGCTCTTCAACCTTCATTGTGCATATGTCTTGAGCTTCTTCTATTGCTGTGACCTTCATGTCAAATCTTTTTGGCAAAGATCTGAGAATCTTTCTTACAAGCTTTTCATCAGTCATTTTTTCTCCCAAAGCACCAGAAGTATTGGCTATTTCTAAGATGTTCATGTAGAATTCATGAATTGTCTCATCTTCCTTCATTCTCAAGTTTTCAAACTTGGTGGTGAGAAGTTGAAGTCTTGACATCTTCACCTTTAATGTTCCTTCATGAGTTGTTTTGAGAGTGTCCCAAACATCTTTGGCCAGCTCACAGTGATGCACAAGTCTGAATATATTCCTATCAATGCCATTAAATAAAGCATTTAAGGCCTTGAAATTGCCAAGTGCTGAATCTTCTTCCTCCTTGCTCCATTCTTCTCCAGGTTTCAACACTTTTGCTCCATCTTTGTTGTCTTGGACAGGATGTTCCCATCCTTTGTTGAGAGCTTTCCAGGCCCTATTGTCAAGTGATCTTAAGAATGCTATCATTCTTGGCTTCCAGTAGTCATAATTAGATCCATCCAATATAGGTGGTCTATTTACTGATCCTACATCTCTATCCATGTTTCCAGAATTTGCAGTCCCTAGATCTCACCCAGTATAAACAGGCAGGGTGCCTGCTCTGATGCCAATTGAAATTCTATGATCAGGTACGAGATGTCGAATGAGATGTTTAAACACTTGAAGACTTAACTAAAACTTAAAGTGCAGGAAAATTAAACAACACAGGAATTTGTTAACCCAGTTCAGTGTATAACCACACTTACATCTGGAGGCTACCAAGGCAGGAAGGAAATCCAATATAAATAATATTAATTCTAGACTTAAACCACTCAGTTTAATCTTTCACTTAATATCTACCCAATGCAATTTCTACCTAAGACACAACTTAGATATGAGTACCAACTCACTCCCCCTCAATCACACAGTGATATGTTTACAAGTTTAATAAAATTGAAGTCATACTTCAAATAAAACAGCTTGATCTTACTTCACAGTTTCAATCAAGACACAAATATACTTTTGCTTAAAAGCTCATAAAGTGGTACAATTAAACAACCTGCTATTAAACCACAAACTCCCCATTTTGTCTTCTTAATTTTGTGCTCTATTCTGAGAGTTTCTGTTGCTTAAATAGGTGTTTGGATTTTAGGCTTTCTGTAGGTTTATCCAATCCTGATACGCATGCTTCCATCACCTTGAATTAGGGTTTGTTACTTCCTAGATTCAAGGTGATTCAGTTCTTATGATTATGCTGAAGTCACATAACAAATTTCCCTACAGATGCGCTTTCTTCTGTTTTAATCCATCCATAATTAATTCCAGATAACTTCCCTGAATTCACTCAGTTTTGTTAGTCATTAATTAATTCTGGTAGCAGGTTTGAGATGTCACAACATCTGATGTGACATCCTGAAAACTGAACTTACTTCATGTACTGATACAATGTCACAACATCTGGTGTGACATCCTGTAAACTGAACTTGCTTCATTAACTGATACAATGTCACAACATCTGGTGTGATATCCTGAATTAAGTTCATTTACTTATACTCTGTTTGATAATGTCCCAACATCTGATGTGACATCCTGAACTAAATTCAACACTTCTTGTTGGTCAAAAATTCTGCCAATTCTAAACAACTACAAACTCCCCCTTTGGCTAATTTTTGGCTAACATACTTTTCTGGTTATCAGAGTGCAGCAGAGTTTCTTTTATCAGAGTACAGCAGTTCTTTTCTGTTGATTCATATGTGAGTTTACTCCCCCTCAAACATACATGTGTTCAGACTTGTTGCAACAAAATTTTTTCATTAAAATCACAGCTTTAGTTCAGAAGCAAACATAATTCATTTTTCATTAATCAGTAAGCTGCATCATACATTGTTGTTGTTGTTCAGTTCTGTTCAGTTCTCTTCTCCCCCTTGTTAGACATAAATTGGGGCCAAATTTTACAATGACAGAGAGAGAAAAAAAATACAATGCTGCAACAAACTTTACATATTCCTCACATACAAGCTTCACTCAGAATTCTCATATTCAGTGTCTTCCTCTTCTTCAGTTTCCTCATCAGAAGCAGCAGCTTTCTGAGCACTCTCTTCAATCTCCAGCCTTTGGATAATCTCCTCAAGCTTCTGCTTCCTGGCATCCAGCTCTTTGCATGTGTTCTTCAGCTCAGCAATCAAAGCAGCTTTGGAGATTGGAGACTTTGCCTTTGAAGGACCAGCAGATGTCCAAGAGGGAGCTTCAACATCAGCTGCATGATGACTCAAGAACAGCTTGTAGTGGAAGGCCAGAGGGCTTTCTCTTTTGCAAATTGAGTCCTTCTCAGTGAGGATACCTGGATACTGACTCAGCATTATTCCACACAGCAAAGAAGGGAAGGCAATAGGTAGCTTTGTTGCAGATGATCCAGCATGCTTCAATGTCTGATCAAAAATATAAGCCCCAAAATCCAACTTTGTTTGGGTGCCCACAACATATATAAACCTGCCCAATCCAGTTGCTATTAAGGAGGTGTGGCTGGTAGGAACCCAGTTTGCAGTGCCAATCCTATGCAGCATTGCATACTTTCTTGTTAGCAAGCTAACAGAGAGTTTCCCTTTAACTGGCCAGGTCTTCACCTGATTTGCAGTGATGACCTTGCACACCTGGTTATCTGTCTTTCCTAACTCATTAGGTCCATCAGATTCTCTTCCTAGATAGTGGTTGATAACCCTAGGTGAGAATTCCACACATCTCCCTCTTACATATACTTTTCTGAAGTCAGCAGACTTACCATCAACACAATATTCTTGGAGGTTGACAACGAATTCCTTGACTAGCAGCTCATAGCAAGGAGAGAAGTTTGACACTGTTTTGAATAAGCCAGCAGAAGAGATGAGATCAATTACCTCAGTGCACTCAAGTGCATTGCTGCTCAGCTCTTTTTCCAGTGCTACCCTTCTTTGATAGACAAACTTCCATCTGTTCACACTTGACACATGATGGAAAGAAATGTTGTCCAGAGGAGCTTCTGGAATAGCAGCTGAGGACCTTGAGGGTGCTGGTTTCTTCTTTGGTGGGGATGTTGGGACATCCTCTTCAACATCTGAATCTGGAGGGGTGACAGCTTTCCTCTTCTGTGTATTCACCTTGCTCCTTTGTTTTGTAGGACCAAAAACAACTTTAGCTTTGTCCTTCTTTGGTGTAGATTGCTTCTTCTCAGGAGTTGCATGTCCTACATTCTTCTTTTCCTTCCTAGTCCTAAGCCTTTTGGCTATGTTAGGGTTTACAGAAGCAATTATTACTGTATCAGAATCATGCTCTATGTTTACAACAGGAGGAGGTTGAGCAGTCTCCTCTTCAGCAGATGGATCAACAGAGGCTTGATCTTCAGTGGAGGCCTTGTGCTGGTCCTCAGATGTTTCATCATCACTATCAGTGGAGGCCTTTTGCTGGTCTTCCCCTCTATTTCTCATTACTTTGATGCATTGAATAGAAGAAATCCCCAAGCAAGGTGGGAACTGGATTCTTTAGCAGGAACAAATGGATAGCATTCTTGCTTACAAACTTAGGCTCGTCTGCAGCATGGCTGATGGCCTGAGTGATCAAGAAGTCCAAATGGAGGCCTAGGATTCCATCCTTTGTAGTCATATTCTGATCAATGATGGTGGTTTCCAAATACAGAGCCTTAGCTATATCCTCATTCCTAGGAGCAGTCATCTCAGGGTTGAAAGGAATCCCCCTCCTGATGGGGACACCCAACAACATGGAAAACTCCTCTAATAAAGGGCCTAGCTGAAAGTCTGTAAAGGTAAAACATCTGAGAGGAGGGTCATAGAACTGAAGGAAAGTGTGGATCATACTCCTCTGTGAGGCATCCAAGTCCATGATCATGTCCATAATTCCACCATAATGTTCCCTGAATAAAGGGACATGATCAGGAGTGATGAGTGTCTGAATCTGCCTGACGCCTACTAGAGAGGGATCAAAGAAATGATAGGTAATGTTGCTCTTCCTGGATGGGTCCATACTGATAATAGATGCTGATGAAGATAACTGATGAAGGTGTTGAAGAGAATATTTGATGAAGATGGCTAATGAAGATGGCTGATGCAGATGAACAGTCAAAACCAAAACCAAATAAGATGTGGATACCCTGTAAAACAAATAGACAAGTGTTAAAATGATGCAAAATGATGTATGCAGAATGATATACAAGGGTTTGTGATCAAGTGCTGGATCTCCTATCTGCCTTGATAAAATCCATGTGTGTTCATAAGTCCGGATGAAGGCTTAGAGAACCAGTAACCAGGTGGGGGACTCAAATAAAGAGTCACAAGTCCATGGTTTCACAAGAATAGTCCAAAATGATGTAACCTTAAAACAAATCTGATAACATGGTATGATGAGGCCAAGGGTTCCTACAAACCTGTAAACATCCCAACCCCCCTCACAGGTATTGTTCTAGAACAAGGATCCTCAGACTTGGATCAGTTATGAGAAGTGTAAACACTTCTAACCCGGAGGTACAGTGTTTATATTAATCATAAAGGATCCTCCTCTAATTCACCTCAGATGCTGAAGGTCATCTAAAAGGTCATCCAGAATTAGCAGGCTTCCCAGATAGCCCTAGTACTACAGGAAATCCGTAGCACAGAGTTCTCAAGAAGAAACCCATGTCTAAATCGTGTTTCATATTCCCGCACCAGACGAAATGGAATGGGAAAGAATATGAAGCCACTCTATCCTATGTGTCACTCAGGCTCCCGGTGTGGAACCTTACTCACTAAATATCCCTCGCACCAAGGTAAACAATAGATCCAGCACAATGATATGATGATAGCAGTATGAAATGCAATAAAACAGTAAATGAAGCAATAAATAAAGTTGTACAGAAAGCAATAAATAAAGCAATAAACAAAAAGCACATATAGCACATAAGACCCCCATAAACACAAATCAAGCAAGCGCTAGGAGAAACCCACAAAAAGAACCAGAAGCCCTGGTTGCAAGATAAGATCCCCAGCAGAGTCGCCAAGCTGTCGCTCCCGGAGATTTGCATCCCGGTGCAGACGTGAATGGTCGGTGAAAAGAGAAAATGAAAGTGAAGTGAATAGAGTCGCCAACTAGGCATTTTTATCCCGAAGGAAAGGTAATGTTGCATAAACCTAGAAAGAGATGGATAAGACGGTTGCGAACCAGAGAAATTGAGAAAGGGGGTTGGTTACAACCTGGGAAGGTATTAGCACCCAGATTGTCCGTCGTACTAGACGGGATCCACACTTACATGATTGTGTTTAAAGGGGTAGTGTATGTGCTATCTGTGTGCAAACGCTAGATATGAATGTACAGGTGTCAGTGCAAAAGGGTGAATGCTCAGGAACTGAGGCTTAGAAAAGGATGCTGAAAGAGGGGGATGACAAAGAGACTTTTGTTTGATAACAGTTAAGTTATGCCTATGTATCCTCTCGTGCAATGAGGAAGTCAGAAAACCGTAGTTCGACTCAAAGAGACTGAAAAATAAATTGATTGTGAACTGCTTGCTTGTTTATGCTCAAGTGTATGACTCGTCTGGCTTGAGTGCTAAATGTCTTACATTAGACGGAAGAAGCAAGTTCTCGTTTGTGAATGAGTGTGATGAGAAAAGAATCCCGGAGGATACGATTATTGTTTGTTTTTGTGTTTTTAATCTTGTTATTGTCTTTGTTGTTTTGCATAGGTTAATGAGCTTAAGCCTAAATCAAAAGCTTGTAAAATCATTATATCCTCCCTGATTATGGATAATGAGCCTACTTAAATATGAGATAAGTATCTCAACTTAACTACCATGATGATGTAGGATTAAGATCATTAACCTACTTGTGATTAATTAGATGTTTTTGGGTTTTTGTTTAGTGTTAAGTAATGAGTTTAATCTTTGATCACAGATTAGTGAACTCATTACACCATCCTAAAAGAAGGATAATAGATGAAAACACTTAAGTTGAGGAAGATACCTCAACTTAATCCATGGTTAGGGACTAAATTAATTATCTAACAAACCTTTATTAAATGGATTTTAATTAAGGGATAAGATTAAGAAGTGGATTTTATGGTTTGTAAGACAACTTGAGGTGGACTTGTCCATTAAACACTAGGGTTAGTCCCTCTTAACCATAAGGAAGAGATAGAACCCTAATGTAAGGCCCAAGTTACAAGATAAAGTCTTATTGATTAATAATGTGATTTGATTAAGAGGTGTAAACAAATTAAGGGATTAACACTTATGTCGTACCTCGAAAAAAATACGATCCTAAAACAAACAACAGAGTTGCCACCTAATTCTGTTTATTCTATTTAAAGAAAAGGATGATATAGATACAACCTAATAAAGGATAAGAAATGGTATACGAAACCAAATTCTAAGTTCGGGAGTCGGTTACGCAAGGGGAAGGTATTATCACCCCTCACGTCTATTGTACTCAACGGGAACCTCTTAGCTAACTATGCGATTAAATGTTTGATCTTTAGTTTTTGTCTTCTAATTGATTGTTAATATGTTTGTTCTAAGGAAATTAAAGTTATATTATTAATAAGTCAGAGAAAAGATTAAAAAGTTTGTTATTATTGTAACGGAGAGAAAATGTTGAATTTTTTTATTATTGTGCTCGCGAAGGATTAAAATCCCCGTGCCTACGTATTCCCTTGTGCAATGGGAAAGTCAGAGCTTCGTAGTTCGTGCTACTACGATTGGTTGGTGTTTTTTAATGAACGATTGTTTAAAACGCTTTCTAACTGCTAAGCATTGGCTTATACTCGCGGTGGAGGCTGAAGCGCTAGCTTGTTGGCGAGATAAAATGATTTAAACAATGTTCGTTTTTAGAGAAAAGTATTTGATTTTTTTGTTAAGGTATTTTAAACGAAAGGGCGAATGAACCACGTCGCGTGGGGCTAGCCCAGGAGTGTTTGCATTCCAAAACGTGCGGAGTGCTAGACTCCGGAGTTTTGTCTTTCGTTGATTAATTATGAAAATGATTTAAATTGGTTGGTAAGCTTTAAATTGTTTTAAGATATGAAAGAGCGAATGGACCACGTTGCGTGGGGCTAGCCCAGCTGCAGTCCATTTTAGAACGTGCAGAGTGCTAGACTCCGAAGTTCTATTTTCGTACGTTAATTTATGCGATTATTTATCTCGAAACCGGGAGGCGAATGGACCACGTTGCGTGGGGCTAGCCCAGCTGCAGTCCATTTTAGAACGTGCGGAGTGCTAGACTTTGGAGTTCCGCTTCCATATTAAATTAATTAAATAATTTGGATAATTGTTGTTTTAGACGTTTTTAGGTTTAATGTGTTTTAAGTAACAAAGGAGTGAACGAAACATTACGCGCGGGGCTAGCCCAGTTGTAGTTCGTTCTAGAACGTGCGGAGTACTAGACTCCGGAGCTCTATTCCTTGTTAAATTATTTAGTTTTGAAAGTTTTGGTGAAAATCGTAATCGTTTTAAGAGATTTAGGATTTAGCATGGGTGGTGATGTACGAGTAGTTAGACAAACGCAAACGCGACGTCAAAACCAAAGTAAAACGCAAAAGAAGATAATATCGAATTTTAGTGATACCTAACGGAGAAAGTCTGTCGCCTCCTCAAGGTACGTACGAAGAACCTCAAGAATAAACATCGAGAAAAGAAACTTCACACGATCAATCTTCAATCAGTCTTCAAGTGCATAACACCACAAAACAACAAAGTTAATTCAAACAGCATTCTCAAGCTTATTCAACGGAATTAACAGGAGAACACCACAAAAGTTCTAACCAAAGTTCAAACAAAACTCTATCTACGAAATCTAATCAATTTGATCCAAAAATTAAAAACCAAACAAAAAAATTTAAATCACATGTTAACCAAACAGTTAACTAAATCTATAGTTAATTAACAAATTAAATATTTTTACTAGATAATTAAATGCTAAGAATTAATAAAATGTAAATAAAAGATAAATAAAGGGGGTGGAATTCGCTGCAAACAGGGTGATGAAAGATTAAGATTCGGTGGGCTTAGCCCCAAATGAGCCAAATAAAAATTTATGAAATAAGAACCAAAAAACAAAAAAACAAATAGTAAAGACTCAATCTGTGTTTTTTAGAAAAGAAAAAAGAAAAAAAGAAAGGAAAGATTGAGGCGACGAGAACGCGAGTTTCTCCCCCTCTTACTAGGTCAAAAAGCCGCTGTTCAAAGGCCTCCCTCCTTCATGGTCGATTCTCACCCTTTTATTCCGCGGCGATGGCGGCTTTTCCCTCACTTAACCGTTCGCGTTTCTTTCAGATTTCTCAAAGACCTTTCCGTCTCAGCCACAATTTTCTCTAAATCCCTCTGTTTTTTGGCCGATTCGGTTTGGTGTGTGTGTTTTGGGTGGAAGGTTTCGTGATTTGGAGGTTACCGATGGTGTGCGATGGTGAAAGGGGGTGGTGGTGACGGCGTACGATGGTGAAAGGTGGTTCTTAGGGATGAGGAAATGGCGGCGATTGGTGAAGAGATGGTGTTGGAAGTGGATTTTCGCGGCGGGTCTTCGAAGTGACGGAAAAGGGTTTGGCGGATTTCACGGCGGCGGCGAATGGATTTGGATGGTGGTGGAGTTTCTTTGTGATTTCAGAGGGTTTTGAGAGGTGGGTTAGATTTGGTTATTTGCTTGTGAAATGTTACAAATCCATTCTTTGATGTTCTGTTTATCCGAAGAAAAAGAAAGAAGGTTTTGCAGAAAGTTATTGGTGTTTGGAAGGGTTCCCGTTTCGTTGAGGTATGCGGTTTGCGGATTTTTATGCGAAGAGGGAAATGTTGTTTCGGTTCTGGAAGTGTGGGGCCGAAGGAGAAGGCATTCCAGGTTGATGGTGTTGGCTTTCGGCGGTGCGGTTTGTAGATCTATGAGTTGTTGCTGTTGAGTTTTCTCTTAGAAAAGTGGTGTGGGTGAGTTGATGGGTTTGTTTGGCCTGCGGTTCAGGTGTTTGAGTGTGTTTTTAAGGTTTTCGGTGGCGGAAGTGTGTTTGTGAAGGCTGAGAAAAAAGAAGAAGGTATGCGGTTTTGTGAAAGGTGTGGTCTTGGATATCAGGTTTTTTGTTGTGAAGAAGGCACCCTTTTTCGGTTGCCTAGAGGAAAAGCCTCTCTTATTTAGAACCTTTTTTTTCGTTGGTCTGTTTCTCCCCCAAAACGCAGGCGGTAATGGTATTCGATTTAAAGAAGTCAATGGTTTTTTCAAAGTTTTTTTTGTTGCCCCCCTTTCTGTTCTCTTATTGTGACTTTTTATGTGAGTGTCATACCTTTTGTTTTGGTTATTCTGAAAAGGTTTATTCTATGCACATCATCTTTTGCCAAATTAGTGAAATGATTTGATCTGTCTCTTTCTTGCAGGTTTTTTGGAGTGTATTGGTCAACTGGTGTATGTAACAGGGTTGCAGGTTAGTAGCAGGAGGTGCAGACCAGCAAGTTGTATGCTTTGGTATAACATGGAGGAGCAGGGTGCTACTGGTGTTATGTCTGTTGTAGCAGAGTCAACGAGAGAAAAAAATAAGAAGCTAGTTTTGTAACATATTCTTGGATGGATTTTGGCACATTATCATAAAAACTAAATAATCAAACTAGACAAACTACATTAATTCCTATAAATTTAAATAAAAATATACAGATAAACTAATCTCACCAAATTAATTATACTATAAAACTTGATTAAAATATTTAACTAATTGAACTACAAAAATAAATTAAAACTAGATTATGAAATAATAAGATCAAAACTACAAAGACAAAAATCAATTAAATTTTAACTAAATAAAAGGGGGAGTTATCCAAATAAAAGTTAATTAAATCTAAACTAAATCAAAACTAGAATTAAAATAAATTAAAATTGAATTAAACTAAATTAAAATAATTTAGTATAAACTAAACCCCTGTTTTAAAAAGAAAATAAATTAGATTGGGAATTGATTACAAATTATAATTGAGCTAAATTTAATTCTAAAAAAAATATTAACTAGAAATTAAAATTACCATAAATAAATTACAAAAATTAGATAAAACATTCTAAATAAATTAAAAAATCGAAACTAAGTAAAAAATAAGTAAAAAAGACAATGGAACAGTGAAATGATTAATGAAATGTTTTTAACGCAAAATGTTGGAATGACTGACTAACGACACTGTAACAAAAATGCGACGAAATGCGCCAAATAAAAAAAAGGGGGGGGGGTCAAAATTTAAGGTGTGACAACTTAGGATTAAAGTTATACACTCCATCCTAAGAGAAGGATGCAGGCATAACCCTAATTCCAAAGTCCTAAAACTTTAAGAGTTTAGTCTCTGATTATTGAGATGAGAAGAGAGACTCAAGGAGACTCAAAGGTAAAAGACTAAGGGGGACTATACACAACCCTAAAATTTATCATGCTTGGATATCATATGGTTTGTTAGGCTTAAGAGAAAATATCTTCAAGGCCACCAATGGAAGAAGCAGATGAAAAAAGAAGGAAGTAGAAGAATAAGTTACTTACTTCCTGAAGAAGATAAGTAACTTAAAGGAAGAAAGTGAGAGAGATGGAACATAAGTGAATTGTATTCACTTCAAAGACATGTAGATATGCATATGAATGATGATAAGAGATGGGAAGTGAAGTCAAATCCACCTCTCAAATAACTTACCAATAGTTCCTGAAAAGATTAACATGAATGCATAAGACATAAAGTATAAAGAGATGAATTGAAATGAGATGCAAAGACCAAAGTCAGAAGTGATTATGCAATGCAAATGGCATATAAGATGATGCAAATCCATACAATATGCATATGAATGTTCATACAAGGATGAGATGTCATGAAAGCATGTTTAGAAGTATGAAAACACATGGATGTTTATGGAATGTAATGAATGCAAGACATGGCAAATGAATGAAGAAATGATCAAGCAATGTTCTAACATGTCCTAAGATGTCTACGATGACATATGAATGCTTGAAATGTCATGGCAAGTTCACATGATGATGAATATGCAAGGTGAATGCAAATGAACATGAGAAACTAGGGTTTTATGAACATATGAGATGCAAATGACCAAACCAGAAGTAATCAACATGATAAAAAATTGAAATCAAGCCCAATCAAACCCTAAACCCATATTAGGTCACACCCCAAAGGAGAATGTCAGAAGCTAATCCTATTGAAAGTTATGAATTTTCTAAGTTTGCTAGGGTTTTTGGATGATTCTTAAGGGAAAATGCAAATCAAATTGAAAATGCAAGATAAATTCATGAGGATAATAACCTATAAACTACATGAAACATGTGAAACAATGCAAAAAGAATCAAGTTCAAACTCTTCATGGTTAGGCGGAAATGAAATTTTCAAATTAGGGTTAAAAATGTGATTTTTAAAGAACCCTAATTCAAAGAAAATTGAGAAATTGTGATCAAACCTAAAAAAGAAATTTGTATGAAGAGTTTGAAAATGTTTCTAACTGTATTGGAATGGTTCATGATTTTTTTGGTGATTTTTAGAAACCTAAATGCATTTTTAATTAATTAAAATCCATTAATTAATTAAAATTAACATTTCAATATTTTAAAAATACTTTTTGAATGCAAAAATTAAAATAAAAATCATTTTTTGGTTGAGAAAAATATTTGGATCAGAAATGCAAGAAATGGGATTTTTTTTAATGAGTTTTGCTATTTTAAATAAAATGAGAAAGAAAATGCAAAGAAAATGAAATAAAAATAAAATAAAATGGAAGTATGTTGATCCAAGGGCCAAGATTTGAACTTGGGAGAAAGGGGATGACTGCGCGTGTGTTTTGATGGCTAGGATCTAATCTGGCAAAAATTAACTAATAAACCTAATTAATCTAATTAATCAGATTTAGGGTTTTAATGAATCAATCTGGACCCTCCATATGCGCGCTAAGCAAGATCCTACGGCCTACATTCAAACTAGCAAGATTAAACCCTAATCAAACCCTAATGACATTCAGGTGACCTGAGCTAGCTCCGGTCATCTTCTCCGGCGAGACACTCAACTCAACTTCTTCCCTAGGTCAAATTAAACCCTCTAAAGCTCCAGAAATGATCCTCTAACCCCCCTAAGCAAGAATCCATCATCAAATAACATTTATATTTCATCAAAAACAAGAATCGAAGCAAACAAGATTTTCGGGCAAACTTTCAGAGAGTTCATACATTCTCAAATCTTAACCATTTTCAAAAGTAAAGACATCAGTATGATCAGGGAAGCATGTAGAATAATTTAAGAACTTAAAAGAAGGTTTCTAGAAAAATTGTTCTTGAGGTATACCTAAGTTGAAGCTTTTCAGTTTAGAGCTTTCTGGCATTTTCTTTGATGCAAACCAACCCCAATGAGCTCCCTGATGATGTTGCAATGCTTAGAACATGTTTGTGATGGCTATTTTGAGGTGTATGGTTCTGGTTTTGCAGAAATCGTGTTTTTGATTTTGGAGGTTTCAGGCCATTTTGAGGGCTGTTTTATGTTATATGAGTGATTTGAAGATGATTGGTGAAGTTTGTTTTGAAGTTTGATGGTTGTGTTTTGAGTTTCGAAGAGAGGAAGCTTTTTTGTGATTTTGTGAAATCTGAGTTGTGGGAGCTTGTAGGCTTGGTTCTTGTGTCAAATGAGCTCCATAATCTTAGTTTGTAATGTCTTGATTGGTCAGAGAGTGGTTAGTGGCACAACTTGATTGGTATGGGAGGTTTTGCAAAAAAGTCAAATTTGTGTACTTGAGGTATGGGCATGGTGCAAAGCTATTTCAATGGGTGTCTTGGCCTCAGCAGAGTTTGTGGATGGCCCTTGGATCAATAGAATGCAGCTGGAAGGCTTGGATGAATAGATATCATGTGTTTTGCAAATTTGTGAGTTTTGGCCCCTTTGAGATTTCTTGTGAATCAAGCCTTGAAAATGCCAAATTCTTGGGCCAATTCTGGTTTAGGAAAGTTTTATTGACATGTTATGAAGTTTTTGTGCACATTAGAGGTCACTTAGAAGCTTGAAATGCCAATATGCAAAAATCCCTCTTTGACATGAACTTGAAAATTATGTGATTTTTGCCAACTTCGAAAGGCCATATCTTGAGTTCTAGGATGAATCAAGACATGTTCTTGTACTTTTTGAAAATGGAAAGACCTAATCTACAACTTTCATGTCCAAGAATTTTTCATTTGAAGCATTTTTGGTCATGAAAGAGGAGGTTGAAAATCTTTCCCAAAATGGAAAGTTTCCATTACAAGTCATTTCCAAAAATGGCAAGTTTGCAATTGGCTCAAAATTCTTCAACTTTGTGAACTTACAACCACTTCTAAGATCAAATAAAGATCATATAACTTCAATTTGATGAAAATTATCCTTTGGTACCCTTGTTGGGGCCTCAGATGCCCTGATTTTGACTTAACTTGCTCAAGAAGTTACCCAATGATTAGATGACTTCTACAATGAATTTCTTCACCAAACTTGGTACACATGATCCTTATAACATATTAAGAACATTAGAAACAAGAATGACCAAACAATTTGGAGTTAAAGCCTCTGAAACCAAAACCCTAATTTTGGTCATCTGTGCAGGAAAACCCTAGCTCTACTTCCATGCCTTTGCCATTCTTTGTGATCTCTTGACTTTCATGAACTTTGGGGAGAATATTATGATTATAGAACACACATTGACACTATTGGAAAGCTTCAAGACCATTGGGATGGCTCAAATTGATTCTTGGATTGCTCAGATCACAAACCCTAGATGCAGATGAAATGGAATTATGTAGATGAAACAAATATGCAATATGAGATGTAATACTTATGTAAATGCAAAAATGAAAGATCACAAGCCATAGTGTGAGAGAAAGTGAGGGAAGATTTGGAGTGTTTACATTAAGTAATGAGTTTAATCTCTGATCACAGATTAGTGAACTGATTACACCATCCTAATAGAAGGATAATAGATGAGAACACTTAAGCTGGGGAAGATACCTCAACTTAATCTATGGTTAGGGATTAAATTCATTATATAAAAAGCCTTTATTAAATGGATTTTAATTAAGGGATGAGATTAAGAATTGGATTTTATGGTCTGTAAGACAACTTGAGGAGGACTTGTCCATTAAACACTAGGGTTAGTCCCTCTTAACCATAAGGAAGAGATAGAACCCTAATGTAAGGCCCAAGTTACAATATAAAGTCTTAATGGTTATTAATTTAATTTGATTAAGAGGTTTAAACAAATTAAAGGTTTTACACTTAGGATTAAAGTTATACACTCCATCCTAAGAGAAGAATGCAGGCATAACCCTAATTCCAAAGTCCTAAAACTTTAAGAGTTTAGTCACTGATTATTGAGATGAGAAGAGAGACTCGAGGAGACTCAAAGGTAAAATACTAAGGGGACTATACACAACAATAAAAGTTATCATGCTTGGATATCCTATGGTTTGTTAGGATTAAGAGAAAGGATCTTCAAGGCCACCAATGGAAGAAGCAGATGAAAAGAGAAGGAGCAAGAAGAACAAGTTACTTACTTCCTGAAGAAGATAAGTAACTTAAAGAAAGAAAGTAAGAAGGATGGAACATAAGTGAATTAGATTAACTTCAAAGACATGTAAATATGCATATGAATGAGATAAGAAGAGGTTGGAGGTGAAGGCAAATCCACCTCCCAGATAACTTACCAAAAGCTCTTGAAAATGTTAGTATGAATGCATAAAACATAAAGCATGAAGAAATGAATTGAAAGGAGATGCAAAGACCAAATTCAGAAGTGATTATGCAATGCAAATTCCATATGAGATGATGCAAAGTCATACAATATGTATATGAATGAGCATACAAGGATGAGATGCAATGGAAGCATGTTCAGAAACATGAAAACACATGAATGTCCATGAAATGTAATGAATGCAAGATATGGAAAATGAATGAAGAAATGATCAAGAAATGTTCTAACATGTCCTAAGATGTCATATGAATGTTTGAAATGTCATGGCAAGCTCACATGATGATGATAAGCAAAGGTGAATGCAAATGAACATGAGAAATTAGAGTTTTATGAATGTATAAGATGCAAATGACCAAGACAGAAGCATAAAACATGATAAAAAATTGAAATCAAGCTCAATCAAACCCTAGACCCATACAAAGTCAAACCCCAAAGGAGAAGGTCAGAAGCTAATCCTATTGAAAGTTATGATTTTTCTAAGTTTGCTAGGGTTTTTGGATGATTCTTAAGGGAAAATGCAAATCAAATTGAAAATTAAAGATAAATTCATGAGGAAACTAACCTAGAAACTACATGTAATTTGTGAAACAATTCAAAAAGAATCAAGTTTAAACACTTAATGGTTAGGCATAAATGAATTTTTCAAATTAGTGTTAAAAAATGTGATTTTAAAGAACCCTAATTCAAAGAAAATTGTGAAATTATGATCAAACCTAAAAAGAAATTTGTATGAAGAGTTTGAAAATGTTTCTAAATGTATTGGAATAGTTCATGATTTTTTTGGTGATTTTTAGAAACCTAAATGTATTTTTAATTAATTAAAATCCATTAATTAATTAAAAATAACATTTAAATATTTAAAAATAATTTTTTAATGCAAAAAATAAAATAAAAATCATTTTTGGGTTGAGAAAAATATTTGGATCAGAAATTCAAAAGATAAAATTTTTGTGATGTTTTTAACTATTTTAAATAAATTATGCAAAAGAAATGAATAAAAGTGAACTAAAAATGAAATAAAGGGAAAGTATGCACATCTGGTGGCCAGGCTTTAAACTGGGAGAGAGACCATTGACTGCGTGCATTTTTGTGTGGCTAGGATTCATTCTGGAAAAATTTAAACTAAACCTAATTAATTAAACAAATTAAAAATTAGGGTTTTAAGTGAACTAATCATGGCCCTCCATTCACGCGCTAAACCTAATCAAACGGCCCACATTTAAACTGGCCCACATTTAAACTGGCCCCTAAACCCTAATTAAGAACCCTAATGATTCTCAGGTGACCGGAGCTTGCTCAGGTCATCTTCTCTGGCAAGACACTCAACCTAACTTCCTCCCTAGGCTAAATCAAACCCTCTAAAGCTCCAGAAATGATCCTCTAACATCACTAAGCATGAATCCAGCATCAAATAACATTTATCACTCAAGAACAACATGATTCGAAGCAAAACGGAAAAACATTCAAAACTTTCAGAAGTTCAATACATGCTTGATTCTTAACCATTTTCAAAAGTAAACATATCAGGATGATCAGTACACCATGTAGAAGCATTTAAGAACTTAAAATAGGAGTTCTGGAAAAAAATTTCTTCATGGTTACCTGAGATGAAGCTTTCAATTCCTGAGCTTTCTGGCCTCTTTCTTGGTTCAAACAAACCCCAATGAGATCCCTGATGATGTTGCAATGCTTGGAACAAGTTTGTATGGTTTGGTTTATGAGTTTCAGTTCCTCTGCACCAAGAATCGTGTTTTGGTTTGGCTGTGTTTTAGGGATTTTCAGAGGGTGGTTTGTGTTTTATGAGTGATTTGAAGATGATTAGTGAAGTTTGTTTTGAAGTTTGATGGCTGGTTTTTGAAATTCGAAGAGATGAAGCTCTATGGTGATTTTTGGGATTCTGAGTTATGAGAGCTTGCAGGCTTGTGTGTTATCTCTTTTGTGTTCCTTAGGGTTTGTATAAACCAATAGGAGTGATCAGAAGAGTTGGTGTGGCCTAGTGTGATTGGTATGGGCAAGTTGCAAAAAAGTCAAATTTGTGTACTTGGAGGTATGGGCCATGGCAGGAGCTGCTCAATGGGGTGTCTGGCCTCAGCAAGATTCATGGAGAGCCATAGAATTGGTTTGATGCAGCTCGCACAAGTGGATGGAAGGATCCAAGGCATTTTGCAAAGTTTGTGAATTTTGGCCCTTTTGAGATTTCTTAAAGATCAAGTCATGAAAACCATGCAAACTTGGGCCAATTTTGATCTTTGGAAGTTGCCTTGACATGTTATAATTCATAGAAGTTGATTAGAGGTCATGAAAAGGCTTGGCAAGTGAAATTGCAAAATTCCCTCTTTGGCATGAACTTGAAAATTATAGGATTTTTTCCAACTTTGAAAGGCCATATCTTGAGTTCTAGGATGAATCAAGACATGTTCTAGTACTTTTTTAAAAGTGAAAGACCTAACCTACAACTTTCATGTCCAAGAATTTTTCATTTGAAGCATTTTTGGTTATGAAAGAGGAGGTTGAAAATCTTTCCCAAAATGGAAAGTTTCCATTACAAGTCATTTCCAAAAAATGGCAAGTTTGCATTTGGATCAAAATTCTTCAACTTTGTGAACTTCCAACCACTTATAATATCAAATAAAGGTCATAGAACCTCAAAATTATGAATGTGACCCTTTGGTACCCTCGTTGGGGGCCTCAGATGCCCTGATTTTGACTTTACTTACTCAAGAAGTTACCCAATGATCAGATGACTTCCACAATGAATTTCTTCATCAAACTTGGTACACATGATCCTTATAACATATTAATAACATTAGAAACAATAATGACCAAAGAAATTGGAGTTAAAGCCTCTGAAACCAAAACCCTAATTTTGGTCATCTGTGCAGGAAAACCCTAGCTCTGCTTCCATGCCTTTGCCATTCTTTGTGATCTCTTGAATTTCATGAACTTTGGGGAGCTTATTATGATTATAGAACACACATGGACCCTCTTGGCAAGCTTCAAGACCTTTGGGATGGCTCATATTGATTATTGGATTGCTCAGATCACAAACCCTAGATGCAGATGAAAATGGAACTATGTAGTGAACCAAATATGCAATATGAGATGTAATGCTTATGCAAAAAATGAAAGATCACAAGCGATGGTGCGTCACATATATTGAAGGGTCCCGCTGCTAGGTGGTGGGAGAGTGCTTCAAACCTGATGATGGTACAAGGAGTTCCAAGAGTGTGGCATCAATTTAAGACAATTTTTATGGATAAGTATTTTCTGAGTTTCTTGAGAACGTAAAAGGAGTTTGAGTTTCAAAAATTAAGGCAAGGGAGCATGATTGTGGCCAGTTATGCTGAGAAGTTTGAGAACATGGTGGCCAACTCTAGGCAGTCTATGTATGTCCCTGATGCAAGGTGGAAAATTGACCAGTTCTTGTTTGGATTTAAGGGACGAAATCTCGCATAGTGTCTCGCAACGGGAATTCACTACTTATTTTGAGATGTTGAGGCAATGTTATGTTGCCGAGCATAGTTTGAGGAAAGTGAAAACAGAAGCCAGTGCTAGGAGAGCGGTTCAAGGTGAGCGGGGAAGATCCAATCAATCCTTTAGGCCGAGGCCTCAACCCTTCAAAGGGAAACAGGTGTCGAGTCCTAGATTTAGTGCTCCTCTGTTGTGCTCCAGGTGTCACAAGAACCATTTTGGAAGGTGTGAGCAGAACGGTGTAATTTTTTATCATTGTCAGAAGGAAGGACATGTTGCTAGGGATTGTCCACATAGAGAGAATCAGATTCAAGGAGAGTGTATACTATGGATGCTATAAAGATGAAAGGCGACAATTTTATAATTGCGGGTAATTGTCTTGTTAATGACATTCCTTGTTTTTTTTATTTAATTGTGGAGCTACGCATTCTTTTGTATCTTATAGTTATGTAAAGCGACTCAGATTGAGAGTTTTTCCTTGTTTCCTCCTATGGTGGTTACTACCGCTATGGACGAAACCGAAGAAACACCCCTTATATGTGAAAGTTGTACCTTGTCGGTGGACGATAGAACCTTCCAGATAGATAGTATTTGCTTATCCCCTCAAGAAGGTTGATGTCATTCTGGGAATGGACTGGTTGTCTGTGAATTCTGTGTTTATCGGATGCGAAGAAAAGTTGATTCTTATTCCATCCGTAGAAGCCCCCTCCGAAGGATATGCTAACAATAATCATGGAAGGTACGGTTGGAATGGTAAACTTTTTATTTAAGAATGAGAAGTTTGTTTTATTGGTCCTTACTAAGGAAGAGAGTGTCGCTCCCGATAAATGGGAATGGCCCAGATAAAGGTACAGACGCGAACGGTCGGCGAAAGGGACAATGAGAACACACAGCCGTGAACTCACTGGAGAAGGAAAGAGTCGCCAGCTAGGCATTTTTATCCCGGAGGAAAGGTAATGCTGCATAGACCTAGAAAAGATGGATAAGACGGTTGCGAACCAGAGAGACTGAGAAAGGGGGTTGGTTACAACCTGGGAAGGTATTAGCACCCAGATTGTCCGCCGTACTCGACGGGATCCACGCTTAAAAGATTTGTGTTTTAAAGGGGTAGGGTCAGTGCAATTTGTGTATAAAGAGAGCTGGAAAAGGTGTACAGGTGTCAGTGTAAAAGAAGTGCAAAGTGTAATATATACAGTGTCAGTGCAGGAACAAGAATGAAATGCTCAAGAATATGAGGCTAAAAGAATAAAGCTGGAAAGAGGGGAATATACAGAGACTTTTGTTCGATAATTGTTAAGTTATGCCTACGTATCCTCTCGTGCAATGAGGAAGTCAGAACACCGTAGTTCGACCCAAAGAGACTGAAAGATGAATTGACTGATGAACTGCTTGCTTGTCTATGCTCAAGTGTATGACCTGTCTGGCTCAGGTGCAAACTGTCTTGCATTAGACGGAAGAAGCAAGTTCTCGTTTGTGAGTGAATGAGATGAGAAAAGAATCCTGGAGGAGACGATTATTGTTTGTTTTTGAGTTTTCAGTCTTTTATTGCTTTTGAGAATTTGCCATAAGTTAATGAGCTTAAGCCTAAACCAGTGGATTTAGTAAACTCATCACATCTTCCCTCTGATTAGGGGTAATGAGAATACCTTAAGTGTGAAGTCAGCTTCTCACACTTAATCACCTTTGGTGTAGGGTTAAGATCATTAACCTACTTGTGATTATTTAGATGTTTTTGTGATTTTTGTTTAGTGTTAAGTAATGAGATTAAGCCATAATCAGGGATTAAACAGACTCATTACACCATCCTAATAGAAGGATAATAGATGAGGATGTTTAAGCTGAGGAAAGCTCCTCAACTTAATCCATGATTAGGGATTAAACTCATGACAAAACAAGCCTTTGGTTAAGTGGATTTTATTTAATGATATGATGATGAAGTGAGTTTTAGGGTTTGTAAGACAACTTGAGGGGGACTTGTCCATTAACACTAGGGTTAGTCCTTCTTAACCAATTAAGGAAGAATTAGAACCCTAATGCAAGGCCCAAGTTACAAGCTTGATGTCTTGATGATTATTAAGTGAATTGATTAAAGGAGTTAAACACATTAAGGGTTTAACACTTAGGATTAAAGTTATACACTCCATCCTAATAGAAGGATTCAGGCATAAGCTTAATCACAAAGCCTTAAAGCCCTTAGGGTTTAGTCCCTGATTATGAGATGAGAAGAGAAGACTCAATGAGACACAAAGGTAAAACTAAGAGGGGGGAACTAATCAAAACCCTAATTATTGTCATGCTTGGTTGTTCCTAAGGTTTGTGAGGTTTAACAAGAAGAAGTCTTCAAAGGAACCACCAGGAAGCAGATGAAAGGATCAGGAGAAGCAAAGTAACTTGCTTCATTTAAGAAGTCAAGTCACTTGAAGAAAGAAAGTAAGGAGAAAAAGAATGAGCAAGCTCAATCTCAAACACATACAAAAATGCATCAAGGATGCATAAAAGAGATGAAGAGAAGTTATGAGAAGTGAAGGCAAATTCACTTCTCAAAGTTACTTACCACCTGAAAAGTTAGTGAAAGAAATGCAATGCAATGCAAAATGAAATGAAATGGCATGATGAAAAACAAAACCAGAAGAACATACATGATGTTAATGATGCTATGAGATGCTATAAACATGAGACAACACATGGGGATGATCATACAAACTCATGGATGCAAATGAAACAAGCTAAGGAGCATGAACATACATGAAAAGTTATGAAATGCAAAGGACATACAATCATGGGAAATGCAAGATACAATGATCAAACATGCTTCCAACATGTCTTAAGATGTCAAATTAATCACAAGCATGCATAAAATTCCATGGCAAGTCAAGGTATGAATGCAAATGCAAGATGGATGCATATGGAAGCCCAAATTAGGGTTTATGATCAATGCATCAAACACAAACCAAAATCAGAAGCAACATCAATACAAAAAAATTGAAAATGCACTCAAAGGATCCCTAAACCTATACTAACCCACTGCCCAAAGGAGAAGTTCCAACTCTTAACCAAATTCAAGTTATGATTTTCCTAAGTTTTCTAGGGTTTTAGGGTTCCTTAACAAGAAAATTACCAAACAAATTGAAAATGAAAGATCAAATCATGGCCATTTAATCTCAAAAACTACATGATATGCTAAACACAATGCAAAAAGAATCAAAGTCTAACTCTTTGTGGTTAGGCAGAAGTGATTTTTGAAAGTTTGGATCAAAATAATGCATAAAATGATTTTAATTCCTATGAAAAATTCTCAAAATGCATCAAGATCAAAAAAGAAATTTGGTTTGAGGGTTGGACAATGTTTCTAAATGTTTTTAAATGTTTCATGAATTTTTTGGTGATTTTTAAATACCTAAAAGTATTTTTAATTAATTAATTCTCATTAATTAATTAAAAAGAAACTTTTAAATATTTAAAAATACTTTTTTAATGCTAAAAATAAAAATGAAAATATTTTTGTGTTCTGAAATTAAATAATAACTTGTATAAAAAATTTCAGAATTTTTAAAGTATTTTTGCTATTTTTAATAAATTATGGAAATTAAATGAAATAATATGAAAAATAAAATGAAATAAAGCTGAAAAATGGAAAGTAATCAAATCCTAGGGTCCAGATTCAAATGAAACACGCGCGCGTTTGACTTGGCGCTAGATCCCACGGCTGGAATTCAAACTTGGCTAATTAAGTGATTAAGCCCTAATTTTGCCCTAATGACTTTCAGATGACCGGAACAGTGGTTCCGGTCATCTTCTCCGGCGAGCTCAAATGCTAAATCATCCTACACGCTATGAAAATGAAAACCAACTATCCAGGAATCTTCCCCACCCTAAAACGAATCAAACCCCTCACTTAAACATCATTTATCACTCATAATCAGAGAGAATCGAAGCAAACAAATTCTAGGGCAAAAAGTTTCAGAAACAGATTAAACTCTCATCTCTCCATCATTTTCAAAACCAAAGACATCAGAGTGATCAGTGAACTACAAAGAACATCTTAGGAACTTTAAAAATCATTTCTGGAAAAAAAGTTCTTGAGCTACCTGAGTTTTGAAGCTTTCAACTTAGCAACTTTCTGACCTCTCCTCTTTATGCAATCCACTCCTTTTGGTCCCTTGATGATGTCTGGATGCTTAGAAGGAGTTTATGGTGGCTGGTTTAAGAGTTTGAACAGGTTCTGTTCAAGCTCAGGTGAGAATCGTGTTTGGCTTATGTGGTGTTTCAAGGATGAATGAAGGCAGGGAAATGATCAGAAGGATGTGGTGATGAGTTCTATGAAGTTTGTTTGTGAGTTTGTGGCTTGTACACTGAGTTTCGAAAGCTTTTGCTTTTGAGAGTGAAAATGAGAAAGTTATGTTCTTGCTGGTTTCAGGCTTGTGTGTTATGATGTTTGGCTTGCATTTTGTTTGTATAAACAATGTTGATTGGTCAGAAGATGTGACATGCCCTTTTGTGATAGGTGTAGCTACTTTTGCCAATTTGTCAACTTTGTGTAAGAGAAGCATGGGTCATGTTCTAGCCAAGTACAAGGGGTGTGGGCTGCGCAGCATGGTGTGAGGGAAAGGCTAGGATGGTTCAGCAATGTAGCTAGCAAGTGGATGAGAAACTATCATGACTTTTGCAACTTGCTTGCTTTTGATTTTCATGAAAATGTCTTGCTTCACAAACCATAAAACATGTGATCTCTTTGGCCCATTCTGATTTTTAGGACTTGTATCATGTTTGTGTAATGGTTTGACAACAATTAGAGGTCACAAATTGCCTTGATACATGATTTTGCAAGTTTCCTCTTTGGTGCATAACTTGAATTTTAGTGATTTTTGCCAACTTTGATGCACCATAACTTTTGATACAAAATGAATTAGGTCATGTTCTTGTACTTTTTGAAAAGGGAAAGATCTATTATACAACTTTCATGACCAAAGTTTTTCCATTTGAAGCATTTTTGAATCAAAAAGCAAGGGTTGAAAAAGTTGCATAAAATGACCTTTTCATTAAAAGTCAAACTTGCCCAAAAAAGTCAACTTTGCAAAAACTTCAAATTCTTCAATTTTGTGAACTTCCAACCTCTTCCATGATCAAATAAAGATCAAATATACTCAAAATGATGAAGATCACCCCTTGGTTGGGTCATTGGGGGCCTCAGATGCCCTGATTTTGCATTGACTTGTCTGAAAAGTCAACTCTTGATCATATGACTTCCCCATGGAATTTCTTCATAAAAATTGATATGCATACTCCCTATACCATATAGAGACCAATAGAAACAAGAATGACCAAAAAATTTGAAGTTATGGCCTCTGAAACCAAAACCCTAATTTTAGGTCATCTGTGCAGTCAAGCCTGGCTCTGCTTCCATACCAATCCCAGTTCTTGTGATTTTTTGACATTCTTGACTTTGAAAGGATATAATATGATGTTTGAACATACATAGACCCCTTTGAAGTGATTCATGGCCTTTGGAGTGGCTCAAGAAGCTTTTGGATTTCTCAGACAACAAACCCTAGATGCAGATGACTTAGAACCAATGCAAAGACTCACAATTGTGGTATGAGATGTTATGATTGTGTTTATGCATATGAAATGATCACAAGCCATGGTGTGAATGGGTGAGGGCAAATTTGGGGTGTTTACAGCTGCCCCTATTCAAACATGAGTTAGCTGCGCAGGATGTAAGCAACGGCCTAACAGGCAAACAAGATAACTTGTGGTTGAATACCAAAGACAGTCCAAAATTTGCACTCACAGAATGAAGAAGAAAAGGGATATAGATTGTAAAAGAAAATAAAGTATATTATAAAGTATGGGCGACGGAGGACGACCGTCGAGCAGAGTACGACTGCTGGGTAAAGGGCAATGACGGGGACGGTCGACATGCTGGGAAAAGTGCGGGAAATAAAGCGATGACGGGGACGACCGACATGCTGGGGATAAAAGGTATTATGATGGGGACGGCCATCAAGTAAAACTATAATATTCTCTGGGGATCAATGAAACATGACGGGGACGGCCATCAAGTTCACAAAGTAAAGTAACCAACGATGGGGACGGCCATCGGGCTAAAAAGAAAAGGGACCACGACGGGGACGGCCATCGGGTTAAAGAATAAACGAAATAAACAGATGATGAGGGACGGTCATCAAAGGTGAAGGACGATCACCTAGCAGGGGACGGCTGCTCTGTTGGGTAAGATGAGGGACGGTCATCTAAGGTGGAGGACGACCACCTGGCAGGGTACGGCTGCCGAAAAGTATCGCGACATAGGACGAATGCCGGATAAAGGTCAACGATGGGGGAGGCCATCGGATGAGCATGATGGAGGACGACCATCAAGAGGTGGAGGACGACCACCTAGCAGGGGACGGCTGCTCTCAAGGTTTGTCTTGGCATAGGACGAATGCCAGATAACCAAAATCAACAATGGGGACGGCCATTGGATAAAATGATGAAGGACGATCATCAAAAGGTGGAGGACGACCACCTAGCAGGGGACGGCTGCTAAATATCACGACATAGGACGAATGTCGGATAAAAAAACAACGATGGGGACGGCCATCGGATGAGCATGATGGAGGACGACCATCAAGAGGTGGAGGACGACCACCTAGCAGGGTACGGCTGCTCTCAGGGTTTATCATGACATAGGACGAATGTCAGATAAAAAGAAATTGCTTTGTTGGCGATCTACTGGGGAATAGTAAACACGGACGAGTATTTACATCCAAGAAACAAAAGGTATGAGTGTTTAGGTGTTTGTGTATAGATTAAAGATGCGGACGAGCATCCTTAAGACTACGATACGGACGAGTATCGGGTAGAAACAAATACTGACACGTGTTCAGAGATGATGATACAGACGAGTATCAATGGGTTAACAGAGAACACGGATGAGTGTTGAATCTGAGGGGACTCTTCTGGGGAATAGTGGACACAGACGAGTGTCTATATTCAAGAAGACAAGGAAGTGTTTGACACAACGTACGGATTAAAGATGCGGACGAGCATCCTTAAGATTATGATACGGACGAGTATCTGGTAGAAACAACGCTTGACGCATGTTCTGAGATGATGGTTCGGACGAATACCAACTGGTTAACAAAGAACAAGGACTAGTGTTGAATCTGCGGGGATATATAAGGTGTATACAAAATACGAACGAGTATCTGCATAAGTAGTAGGTATGAGGGATGTATAGATGAGTGTTTAACTGTTGGGGAGAGTGACACGGACGAGTGTCGAAAGGAGAAGAGTATAGTATAAACAAGTATCTGATGTACAAAGTGTATATGAGTATCTGTGAGTGCAAAGGGGGTGTCTTTGGCTTTCTGCTGGGGATATGGCACGGGCGAGTGTCGAAAAGTGTCTGTAATACGAGTGGTACTGTTTGCACAGAGTGTTCGGGCGACTTTACTGGGGAGTATTGACACGGACGGGTGCCAAAAAGAGTATATACTGGTGTTGGTGAATGTGAGGCAATTGATTTTGCTGGGGATTTTGGGGGGAGTTTTCTGTATACTGTTGAAATGTCAATATTCACAAGTGTAGATTCAAAACATGGCTTATGATTATGCTATATGTTTGTTTTTTTTGCCGTAATGCTCCGCACTTAAGCGGGATGCTACGCTTTGTGGGTGAATATGATGTGAATGCTATGATTATGCAGAGATACCAAACCGGGACTCGGATCCCGTTGCTAAAAAGATCTTCGACCGATCTGTTTGAAATGGACATCCCAGCTGGGGGTGAGATCATTGGTAGATCTGATGAGATGCTATTGCTTGGGGATATAGGTCATTGATAGACCTATCCTTGTACTGAGGGACCCGGCTGGGGTTTGAAGAAGTTTTCTTCACTCTGTTGTGATCCTTCATGCGTTGCTCTTCTGGATAGAGGCTAGCTCTATGGGGAGATGGTTCCCTGACTTGTATTTGGCTGAGGATGAAATGGTAACTCGGCTGGGGAGAAAGAGAGATCACTGAAAGATCTCCCTAGAGATTCTGTTGAGGAGGATCTTTGACTCAGCCGGGGATATGGGCGCCTGCTGGTACTGTTCTGTGGGAAAAACGATGCCTGGCAACTTTGATGGGGAGAAGTAATAAGTGACAAATCAGCTGGGGACCAGGCACTTTGGGTGCTAAGGCTGAGTGTGGATTTGTCAGCTTGCTGGAGTGAAGCTTTCGTGCCCCAAGTTGCATTCTGGATACCTGTAATCCTGCAAAGATAGGGAGATGCACAAATGATCCCGAGGTATCCTTTACTGGATTCCGTCATAGGAGTTTAGACACTTCTGCGAGTAAGTATATTTCCTGTAAGCATGTGATTTTATTATATCTTTTGAAGATGGGCATCTGTATTTATGCAATCAAATTTCTGGAGACATCAGACATTTTGCAAATAAAAATAAAATGTACGAGACGAAACGTGACTGAAAATCCTGATTTTATTAATTCATGTGCCCTGAATTGGCGAGATACAGTCAAAGAAACATATCCCCTGAAATGAGGAGATTGTTACAAATTGAGAAACAAAATGCTGGCAATGTTGACGACGCTTCGAGGAGCTTCCCCTTTTGTTATGACTCGTATGACTTTTGACGTTCTTCTCGTCTTGCTTTCTGAAGAAGGCTGATTCTGAAAGAAGCTTGATCCTTTTGAAGCTTATCAAGTTGTAAACGATACAGACGAATTTAGAATGCAGTTGTTCGCTTATTCCCTTGTTTTGCATGGATCGCCCTTTCGGGTTTTCAATCCATCGGGATACCCATTTTTGCCTGAGCTGTCCAATGCGGCTTTTCAACTCAGCGGGTGTACACATTTTTTTGTTTATTTTCCCTTATTTTTGCCCGAGTCTTTTATTCTGTTTCTGACTCGCCGGGATGCCCTATTTTTCCTGGACTTACATTCTCTTTTTATGCCCAGCGGGTCATTTTATGCGAAGTATTTTTTAACTGCATCTGAATTCACAGGGGACGGGAAGGCTTCACCATCCATGGTGCTGAGCATCAGCGCTCCACCAGAGAAAACTTTCTTTACTACAAATGGTCCTTCATAGTTCGGAGTCCATTTTCCCCTGTGGTCTGTATGAGGAGGGAGGATTCTCTTCAGCACAAGATCTCCTACTTGGTACTCTCGGTGCCTGACTTTCTGATCGAAGGCTCTCTTCATTCTTTTCTGATACAACTGCCCATGACAGATTGCAGCCAATCTTTTCTCTTCAATCAGACTCAGTTGTTCGTATCGGGACCTGACCCATTCTGCTTCGTTCAACTTAACATCCATTAGTACCCATAGGAAGGGTAATTCAACTTCAACTGGTAGGACTGCTTCCATACCATACACCAGCTGATACGGTGTTGCCCCAGTGGATGTTCTGATTGACGTGCGGTACCCATGTAAGGCGAATGGTAACATTTCATGCCAGTCTTTGTAGGTGACTACCATCTTCTGCACAATCTTCTTAATATTCTTATTAGCTGCCTCAACAGCGCCGTTCATCTTTGGCCTGTAAGGAGAAGAATTGTGATGTTGGATCTTGAAGTCCCGGCACAGTTCGGCCATCATTTTGTTATTCAAGTTGGAACCATTATCAGTAATGATTCGCTCGGGAACTCCGTATCGACAGATGATGTCTCTCTTTAGAAATCTGGCTACCACTTGTCTTGTAACATTGGCATAGGAGGCTGCTTCGACCCACTTGGTGAAATAATCAATGGCAACCAGGATGAATCTGTGGCCATTCGAAGCAGTTGGCTCAATCTTACCAATCATGTCAATGCCCCACATAGCGAAGGGCCAGGGTGAAGACATCACATTCAAAGGATTGGGAGGCACATGCACCTTATCTGCATAAATCTGGCACTTATGGCATTTTCTGGCGTAGGCACAACAGTCAGCATCCATTGTGATCCAGTAATAGCCCGACCTCAATAACTTCTTGGCCATGGCATGCCCTCCCGCATGGGTACCAAAGGATCCTTCGTGTACTTCATGCATTAGCAGATCTGCTTCTGTTCTATCAACGCATCTGAGGAGTACCATATCAAAGTTTCTTTTGTACAGGGAACCATCAGTGTTTAGGAAGAAACTACCAGCAAGCCTTCTTAAAGTCTTCTTATCATTGGGAGATGCCCCAGGTGGGTATATTTGATCCTCCAAGAAGCACTTAATGTCATGGAACCAAGGCTTATCATTTTTAACAACATCCGCTGCGAACACATATGCTGGTCTGTCAAGTCTGGATACTGAGATCTGAGGTACAAAGTTGGCAGCTTGAACTTTGATCATGGATGAAATGGTAGCAAGAGCATATGCAAACTGATTCTCGTCTCGAGGGATATACTCAAGCTTGACTGTTGTAAAGAAAGTCAATAACCTCCTTGTATAATCCCTATAAGGTATCAGATGGTCCTGGTGGGTGTACCATTTGCCATTGGTTTGATTGATTACCAAAGCTGAATCTCCGAACACGGTCAGTGTCTTGATCCCGAGGTCAATGGCTTCCTCAAGACCCATAATGCAAGCTTCGTATTCATCTTCGTTGTTAGTGCAGTTAAAGGTGAGTTTTGCCGAGAAAGGCATGTGAACTCCTTTGGGTGTAATGAGTACTGCACCAACACCACGACCATTCATATTAACAGCCCCGTCAAACATCATAGTCCATTCTTCTTCCGGGTCGGGCCCTTCAGTGTGAATAGGCTCTTCATGATCTTTTGCTTTTATGAACATGATGTCTTCATCAGGGAAGTCGAATCTCATAGGCTGGTAATCATCTATAGGTTGCTCAGCAAGATATTCAGACAATACACTGCTCTTGATGGCTTTCTGAGATGTGTACTGAATGTCATATTCTGTGAGGATCATTTGCCATCTTGCAACCCGCCCGGTAAGTGCTGGCTTCTCAAATATGTACTTAACTGGGTCCATTTTTGAGATCAATAAAGTAGTGTGGGTCAACATATACTGTCTCAGTCGGCGAGCAGCCCACGCTAAAGCGCAGCAAGTTTTCTCGAGCAGTGAATAACGTTGTTCACAGTCGGTAAACTTTTTGCTTAGGTAGTATATTGCATACTCTTTTCGACCAAACTCGTCATGCTGGCCTAGCACACACCCCATTGACTCTTCTAATACCGTCAAGTACATTATCAGAGGTCTTCCTTCAACTGGAGGCATAAGGATTGGAGGCTCTTGTAAGTATTCTTTGATCTTGTCAAAAGCCCTTTGGCAGTCTTCGTTCCACCTGACCGTCTGTTCTTTTCTCAACAATTTGAACAAAGGCTCACAGGTCGCTGTAAGGTGAGATATGAACCTTGAGATGTAGTTCAATCGACCTAAGAACCCTCGAACCTCCTTCTCTGTCTTTGGTGCAGGCATCTCTTGAATAGCTTTGACTTTATCAGGTTCAACTTCAATCCTTCTCTCGCTTACAATAAATCCCAGCAACTTACCCGATCGCACCCCGAATGTGCATTTGTTGGGGTTCAACTTCAGTTGGTACTTCCTCAGACGCTTGAACAACTTTAGCAGATTTACCAGATGGTCTTCTTCAGTGAGGGACTTGGCAATCATGTCATCCACATAACATTCGATTTCTTTATGGATCATATCGTGGAATAATGTTACCATAGCCCGTTGATATGTTGCACCGGCATTCTTCAGTCCAAATGGCATCACTTTGTAACAGAACGTGCCCCAGGGTGTGATGAAGGTTGTCTTCTCCATGTCTTCAGGTGACATTTTGATCTGGTTGTATCCTGAAAATCCGTCCATGAAGGAGAATACCGAGAACTGAGCCGTATTATCCACCAATACATCGATGTGAGGTAAAGGGAAATCATCTTTCGGGCTGGCTCTGTTCAGATCCCGGTAGTCAATGCACATCCTTACTTTGCCGTCTTTCTTAGGCACAGGTACTATATTAGCAACCCACGGCGGATAGCTAGTTACAGCAAGGAACCCGGCGTCCCATTGCTTTTGTACCTCTTCCTTGATCTTCATTGCCATGTCCGGGCGTGTACGGCGCAGTTTCTGTTTAACTGGTGGGCATTCCTCCCTTAAAGGAAGCTTGTGCACAACAATGTCGGTGTCCAACCCTGGCATATCTTGATAAGACCAAGCAAACACGTCCACATATTCTTGAAGCAGGTCAATCAGTTGTCTCTTCACTGAGTCTTGTAAGCAGGCCCCGATTTTAATTTCTTTCACGTCTTCATCTGTACCAAGATTGATCGTTTCCACCTCCTCCTGGTGAGGAGTGATGACCTTTTCTTCTTGTCTTAACAATCTGGCTAGCTCTTCAGGAATCTCATACTCTTCTTCAACCCCTTCATCGGCTTGATTGATTGGATTGTCAAAGTCATACGAAGTCATAGCCGTGCTGTTGTCGGTGCTGTCTGGAAGGCATTCTCTGCAAGGGTTCAGTTTGTTCATTTTAGTGATTTGATTTTAATCTTGTTTAGAAAAGTGAAATAAAGTTTTCATTTTGAAAACACCGCCATTTATTTTTTGTACAAAAAGAAAAATGGAAAAACAGTGAGCGGAAAAGAAAAAGACTCATTTGCAAAAGATGTCTGATATTTCATTGATTAATCTTGTTGCACAAAAATTACAGATGGCCCGATTACAAAATGAGTCTTGTCATCTTGGGCAAGATGCAAGACTTTGATGCATGCTATAAAAATACAGGAAATAATAATTACTCTGCATGAGAAACTCTTATAATTTCCTGGGAAGACCAGTTTGAGATACTGCTCCCCGGGATCTTTGGACGGATCCAACTCTCCAGGTTGCGGTCGCTTTCATCCTCGTCTTCCAAATTGTTGACAGCATCAGGGGTGAGCATCCCCCCACTAACAAAGTTGGGCTCCTTAGCAGCCTCTGCTTTATCTCGTTGAGTTGGTTTGTAACCCAACCCAAACCTATCCTCTTTCTTCTCCACCGGTAACAGTTTGCCCCAGCCTTGGGCAGTTCCTTCTTCAACAACCTTCCGGGCTTGTTGGTATGATGTCATTGAGGTTCCAGGTACAGCAGATGTTTCGTTTATGTTCAAGGCCTCAAACCCTTGACTCATTGTCTCGTTGATCTCTCCATCCATCTCAATATATTTGTAGGTAGCCAGGTGGCTAACAAAAATATCCTCCTCTCCACAGATAGTAACGACTTGGCCCTCCCACTCGAATTTTAACTTCTGGTGAAGGGTTGAAGTCACGGCGCCAGCAGCGTGAATCCATGGCCTACCCAATAGACAGCTGTAGGCGGGCTGTATATCCATCACGTAGAAGGTCGTTTTGAAAGTTTGTGGGCCAATCGTTATAGGCAACTCAATCTCTCCCAGAACCGATCTCTTAGAACCGTCAAAGGCTCTCACTACCAGGTTACTGGGACATAATGCCAATCCGTCATACTCTAGCTTCGCAAGGGCTTTTTAGGTAAGACATTGAGGGATGATCCCGTGTCTACCAGCACATGGGAAAGAACTGCACCTTTGCATTCCATGGTAATGTGCAAAGCCTTGTTATGATTGCGGCCTTCCGTGGTCAAATCAGTGTTGGTGAACCCTAGTCCATGACTAGCATTAACATTTCCAACCACAGCTTCCAACTGATTGACGGTGATATCCTCTGGCACATAAGCTGCGTGCAAGACTTTTAGTAGTGCGTTCCGATGAGCCTCGGAGCACATAAGCAATGATAGGATTGAGATCTTGGAAGGCGTCTGGTGAAGCTGATCCACTATTTTGTAATCACTTTTCTTGATGATTCTCATGAATTCATCAACTTCTTGATCAAAGGGTGTTTTCAAAGCTTCTTTAACAATTTGCTCTTCTTGCACCATGCTTTTCCCTTTTGCCTTGGCAGCAGCTTCTACTTCGGCAGTGGGTCTTTGAATTTGTGGAGCAAAGAGACGTCCGCTTCGAGTGAAGCCTCCGCCTCCTACCACATTGTCTATTTGTGGTGCAGGGGTTGATGATTCAAGAGTGATTTTCTGTCCTCCGCAGTATAGATCAGAGCCGTAATGCCAGGGGATGGCATTACTGCTTTCATAAGGTACTGGCCCAGGCACCGTGATGGTGACCGGACTGATGGCAGCTGCAGAAGGGACTGTGATAGTCTGTGGATCATAGTATATTGTGACTGGTGCTCTTATGGGAGTGGCATTTTGTGAGTTGTAGGCAGAGTCATTTTCAGGATCATAATAAATTGTAACCGTTGAGACATTTGCTGCTGAAGTTGTAGGAGACATTGTTGGAAGGATGGGTGTTGTTGTTGTAGGAGTTTCTGAATGGAGTGGTGCTGAAGTTGTAGAAGGGATGTTTGCTGATATTTGGTCCGTTGAAAGAACAGATGAAGCACTTGTTGATGAAATTGAAGAGTTGCTTGGAACAATGGTTGTTGTATTTGTAGAAGACACAGGAATTGTTGCTGATGAGGTTGCCGGATTGGTAGGAATTGATGTTGTGATTTGAAGCAGGCCACTCTGGATGAGACCATCTATGCCATCTCTCAAATTATCACAACCATTCACTGAAATGTTGCAATAAGCACACCCTAGCTCACATCCCGGGAACATTTGACATTCAAGGAGTTGAGCTTTGATTTCTACCAACGGCGTCCGAATCTGACCCACACTGGTTATCAAGTAAGACGGCTTGTCTTCTTTAATAGCATTGATTCTGGGACCTCCGTGGTTTGGCATAGGGTTCTTATTAACATTTGGTGGTGGTGCAAAATTCAGAGCCTTAGAGTCTACCAAGTCTTGTACCTTCATGTGCAAAGCTCTGCACTTTTCTGTACTGTGGCCAGGTGCATTTGAATGAAAAGCACATCTGGCGTTGGAGTCATAATTTCTGGGCAGACTGGTGGGATCTGGAGGTGCCAACGTCCTTAGCTCAACCAGGTTGAGTTTCAGGAGTTGTGGCAGTAATGTGGCATATGGCATAGGGATCGGATCAATCACCCTATTGACTTGAGAAGGTCTCTGTTGGAACGGTCTTTGCTGATTGTTGTTGTTGGTGCTGTTGTAGTTTCTTTGAGGAGGGTACTGAGTTTGTTGCTGATAATTTTGTTGCTGTGGTTGATAAACTGGTTGTGGATGAATTGGAGCGGGAATGGTGATTGCTGCCACGGACCTATGAACATACTGGGGTCTGCCCCTGTTGGTATGGATAGCATTGGTTTCACCAGTTCTCCTTGGACCTACAAAAGGTTTCCTTGTGTTGTTGGATGAGCTGGCACCGCTGTCAGAAATCTTGCCCATTTTTAACAGGCTCTCAATTCTCTATCCAGCTATAACGACATCTGCAAAGCTGGTAGAAGAGAAAGCGGCCAGCCTGTCAATGTATGTACCTTGGAGGGTGTTCATAAACATATCTGCCATCTCCCTCTCTGACATAGGTGGCTGGACAGCAGCGGCCAGCTGCCTCCACCTTTGGGAGTACTCGCGAAAGCTTTCTCTAGATGATTGTGACATCCCCATCAGGAGGGTCCTGTTGGGTGCCATATCCAAATTGTACTGATATTGTCTGATGAAGGCCTCTGCCAAGTCCTTCCAACACCTGATGGTTGCTCTAGTCAAATGGGAGTACCATTCCCTTGACGCTCCAGTTAAGCTATCCTCGAAATAAAACATCCATAGCTTCTCGTCCATGGTATATGCCTTCAACCTCCCCAGAAAGGATTGTAAGTGGGTCCGTGGGTAGGAAGTCCCGTTGTACTTTTCAAAACAAGGAGGCTTAAACTTATGGGGAATCCTGACCCCGTCCACTAAGCCCATGTCCATAACATCAAAACCCAAAGAGTTTTGAGACTCCAAGGATCTTAATTTTTCAGCAATTTCATCCAGCCTTCTGTCATAGGCTTCTTCCCCAGCACCCATTACTGTGAACTGATCCTCCTGGGGGTCTTCTTGCAGCACTCTGCCTGCGGTGGCAGTCCCTTGAACATTAGCAGGAATGTTGATCTCTGGATGAAGGTGGGGTCCAAATACCGGGGGGTTGACATGAGGTTGGACCCTCTCATTGTTGCTTGTGCCAGCAGTCCCTATATGGGGATCTTCCTGATTCTGCCTTTCCACCATTGCTCTTAATATTTCTTGGCTCTGAGCCATGTTGTTCATCACTTCCATAAACTGCGTCATCTGAGTTCTCATTTCCAATCTTTCGTTGGCCATTTGGTTTCTGACCTCTGCAAGGTCCTGTTGTACCTGATCCATTTGTATGCCCGGAAGGTTGTTGCGGGTTGGATATCGGTGTGGACGATTGAGTGGAAATACCCGACGTCGAGCAATAGTTCCTGAACATCACAACAGAGTTAGTGAAAATGACAAAATAAACCTACAAAACAAACAAAGGGTTAGCATGCAATGCAGTATGCTTATTTGTTTTCAAGGTATCCGGCTTGGCTCTTGATTTTGACCCTTCCAGACCCTTGAAGATGCTGTTGATGCTGCTTTGAGGGAAACTTGGATGGAACAAACTGATACATATATTACAAAAGGCAAATGGTACATAGTTTGTTCTTTTACAAAACATGCCCTCTGAGGGGTCAAAATACATCACAAGAAAATAAAAATACATAAAATGAAAGCAACAACAAGCAAAAAGTCAAACACCAAGACCAAACTCATCCTCCTGAACTTCCTTGAGAAGTGATTCAGTCACAGGATCAGCTGGACGCTCCGTGAGATTCCTGATAAGGAGGTTCCGGGTAGTAACAGCTGCAGTTAGCTTCTTGTGTTGACTCTGGTCCTTTGACCTCTTCACTCCAGCTCTGATCTTCAGCTCTGAAATCTCCCTCTGGGCTGCTGCCAGGGCTTCCTGCTGCTCTTTTGCACTAGCTTCCAGCTGCTCCATCTTGTCCTGAGTCCTCTTATCTTCCAGAGTACGAGCCTCGGTGATCCTGACCCACCTAGCTTGACTCTCCTTCAGATACAAGTCTGTCCTGGCTTTCTGGAACTGGGCTTCCTTACAAGCATTCTTCAGAATCTGCTCTCCAGCCCTGGACTTCTTGATGTAATCCTCAGACTTCTCAATTTTAGCCAGATGCTCCACCCTCAACTTTTCCAACCTTTCAATATCCAACCTACCATCACTCCTCTCCCAGAGGGTCTTCTGTAGAGCTTGAGTCAACTTCTCATTTCTTTCCTTCAAACTCTCAAACTCCTCTAAGCTGACAGTGGCAGGAGGTGGTGCTGAGGATGATCCAGGCATATCTTCCATAGTGAAGGGCATCCCAGAAAATTGAGCCCTGGCATGGGACCACTCATAGTATTGTGCTGATGCCACATTGTTGTACTTCCCCAGAATGGTTACTCCTTTAGTCTGAACGTTGTCCCAGGCCCAGGCTGCCTGCCTAACAATAGCCAGATTAGGCTTGTTCTCACAGTAAAGAGTCTCAGCCAAGTCTTGTGCCTTAGGAGTGTGGACCAGTGCATAGCCCAGTTGTCTTTTGAACAGCAGAGGGTTGTAATTAATGCAACCCTTAACTCCTATCAGGGGTACATTGGGAAAATGCCCACAACTGGTAATGATATCCCTGCCCTTGGTGCTTTGAGTGCACCACCTGATATCAGCTGAAGTCAGAGAAGTGAGTCTTCTAGCCCAGTTTCTCTGCTGATGAGGATTCAAAAATGCATCTGTCTTGGGCAAATGCTTGAGAAGCCAAGTATGGAACAAAGGAGCACAACACCTCACTAATCTTCCCCTCTGCTTTTCATTCCTCTGGTGCGCTGAGTAGTAAAAATCCCCCAATAAAGTGGGCACTGGGTTCCTCAGAATGAAAAGATGGATTGCATTCTTGCTAATGAATCTAGGCTCATCTGCAAATAATATAATCCCATATATGCTCAGGGACAATAAAGCACAGACTGCTTTCCATTCTCCCAAAGAAGCTTTCAGGGTAGCTTGAGAGATCAAGAAATCCAGATGCAAGCCAGAGACTCCAGCCTTAGTAGTCATATGCTGCCCAATCAGAACTGGTTCCAGATGTAATGCCTTTGCTACTTCTTCATTACCAGGAAAGACCATCTCTGGGTTGAAAGGGACTCCACCCCTGATAGGTATACCAACCAATGATGAGTACTCTTCCAATAAAGGGCCCAACTGAAAATCCTGAAAAGTGAAACACCTCAGTGGGGGATCATAAAACTGAAGGCAAGTATGAATCAGGCTCCTCTGTGAAGGGTCCAAATCCATAACCACATCAAGTATGTCTCCATAGTGTTCTCTGAAGAGTGGTATATGGTCTGGAGTAATCAGGGTCTGAATCCTCCTGATGTCAGCTAGCTCAGGCTGAAAGAAGTGGTAGGAGATATTACTCTTCTTAGGTGCCATGATGTTGAGGATGAGTTGAGACAGGTGCTAATGATAATACTGAAAATGGGCCACTGGCTGGCTGGTGCAGGTGACTGAAGCAGGTAGCTGATAGCTGAAGCAGATGCTGATGAAGATAGGCCTATACTGATGATGGGGTCAAAACCAAGCCAAAAATGAAGATGGATACCCTGAAAAACAAATAAACAAATGTCAAAATGATGCAATGAGGATGTATGCAAATGATATGCAAGGGCTTGTGACTGAGCTGGATCTGATCAGGTGCTCTGATATAGGTCCAGGTATGTTCAAGAAATCCAGATGGAGGTCCATAAGTCCAGTAACCAAGGTGGGGGACTCAAATAAAGAGCCACATGTCCAGGGTTTAGAATCACAAGAACTGTTCCAACATGGAGTATTCTTAATCAAATCAAAGTAACGGGGTATGCTGAGGTCAAGGGTACCTGCAAACCTGTAAATAGCCCAACCCCCTCACGGGTGGTGTTCTAAAACAAGGATCCTCAGACTTGGATCAGTTATGAGAAGTGTAAACACTTCTAACCCGGAGGTACAGTGTTTACAATAACCATAAAAGATCCTCCTCTAATTCACCTCAGTTTCTGAAGGTCAAAACTAAAGGTCATCCAGACTTAGCAGGCTCCCTAGATAGCCCTAGCATTGCAGGAAATCTGCAACACATAGTTCTCAAGAAGAAACCCATATCTGAACCGTGTTTCATATTCCCGCACCAGACCGAGATGGAATGGGAAAGAATATGAACCACTCTAGCCTAGGTGTCACTCAGGTCCCAGGTATAGGACCTCAACTCTCAATAGAACACCCACCCACCAAAGCAAACAAACAGATCCAGCCAGCACAGTATGACAGTATGATATATGCATAAAGCTATAAAGAAAGCAATAAAACAACTGTACATAAAGCAAATAAACAAAACTAATATACAAACACAGACAGCACATAACACCCCAGTAAACACAAATCAAACAAGCGCTAGGAGGAACCCACAAAAAGAACCAGAAGCCCTGGTTACAGTATAAGGGTCCTCAGCAGAGTCGCCAGGCTGTCGCTCCCGATAAATGGGAATGGCCCAGATAAAGGTACAGACGCGAACGGTCGGCGAAAGGGACAATGAGAACACACAGCCGTGAACTCACTGGAGAAGGAAAGAGTCGCCAGCTAGGCATTTTTATCCCGGAGGAAAGGTAATGCTGCATAGACCTAGAAAAGATGGATAAGACGGTTGCGAACCAGAGAGACTGAGAAAGGGGGTTGGTTACAACCTGGGAAGGTATTAGCACCCAGATTGTCCGCCGTACTCGACGGGATCCACGCTTAAAAGATTTGTGTTTTAAAGGGGTAGGGTCAGTGCAATTTGTGTATAAAGAGAGCTGGAAAAGGTGTACAGGTGTCAGTGTAAAAGAAGTGCAAAGTGTAATATATACAGTGTCAGTGCAGGAACAAGAATGAAATGCTCAAGAATATGAGGCTAAAAGAATAAAGCTGGAAAGAGGGGAATATACAGAGACTTTTGTTCGATAACTGTTAAGTTATGCCTACGTATCCTCTCGTGCAATGAGGAAGTCAGAACACCGTAGTTCGACCCAAAGAGACTGAAAGATGAATTGACTGATGAACTGCTTGCTTGTCTATGCTCAAGTGTATGACCTGTCTGGCTCAGGTGCAAACTGTCTTGCATTAGACGGAAGAAGCAAGTTCTCGTTTGTGAGTGAATGAGATGAGAAAAGAATCCCGGAGGAGACGATTATTGTTTGTTTTTGAGTTTTCAGTCTTTTATTGCTTTTGATAATTTGCCATAAGTTAATGAGCTTAAGCCTAAACCAGTGGATTTAGTAAACTCATCACATCTTCCCTCTGATTAGGGGTAATGAGAATACCTTAAGTGTGAAGTCAGCTTCTCACACTTAATCACCTTTGGTGTAGGGTTAAGATCATTAACCTACTTGTGATTATTTAGATGTTTTTGTGATTTTTGTTTAGTGTTAAGTAATGAGATTAAGCCATAATCAGGGATTAAACAGACTCGTTACACCATCCTAATAGAAGGATAATAGATGAGGATGTTTAAGCTGAGGAAAGCTCCTCAACTTAATCCATGATTAGGGATTAAACTCATGACAAAACAAGCCTTTGGTTAAGTGGATTTTATTTAATGATATGATGATGAAGTGAGTTTTAGGGTTTGTAAGACAACTTGAGGGGGACTTGTCCATTAACACTAGGGTTAGTCCTTCTTAACCAATTAAGGAAGAATTAGAACCCTAATGCAAGGCCCAAGTTACAAGCTTGATGTCTTGATGATTATTAAGTGAATTGATTAAAGGAGTTAAACACATTAAGGGTTTAACACTTAGGATTAAAGTTATACACTCCATCCTAATAGAAGGATGCAGGCATAAGCTTAATCACAAAGCCTTAAAGCCCTTAGAGTTTAGTCCCTGATTATGAGATGAGAAGAGAAGACTCAATGAGACACAAAGGTAAAACTAAGAGGGGGGAACTAATCAAAACCCTAATTATTGTCATGCTTGGTTGTTCCTAAGTTTTGTGAGGTTTAACAAGAAGAAGTCTTCAAAGGAACCACCAGGAAGCAGATGAAAGGATCAGGAGAAGCAAAGTAACTTGCTTCATTTAAGAAGTCAAGTCACTTGAAGAAAGAAAGTAAGGAGAAAAAGAATGAGCAAGCTCAATCTCAAACACATACAAAAATGCAGCAAGGATGCATAAAAGAGATGAAGAGAAGTTATGAGAAGTGAAGGCAAATTCACTTCTCAAAGTTACTTACCACCTGAAAAGTTAGTGAAAGAAATGCAATGAAATGCAAAATGAAATGAAATGGCATGATGAAAAACAAAACCAGAAGCACATACATGATGTTAATGATGCTATGAGATGCTACAAACATGAGACAACACATGGGGATGATCATACAAACTCATGGATGCAAATGAAACAAGCTAAGGAGCATGAACATACATGAAAAGTTATGAAATGCAAAGGACATACAATCATGGGAAATGCAAGATGCAATGATCAAACATGCTTCCAACATGTCTTAAGATGTCAAATGAATCACAAGAATGCATAAAATGCCATGGCAAGTCAAGGTATGAATGCAAATGCAAGATGGATGCATATGGAAGCCCAAATTAGGGTTTATGATCAATGCATCAAACACAAACCAAAATCAGAAGCAACATCAATACAAAAAAATTGAAAATGCACTCAAAGGATCCCTAAACCTATACTAACCCACTGCCCAAAGGAGAAGTTCCAACTCTTAACCAAATTCAAGTTATGATTTTCCTAAGTTTTCTAGGGTTTTAGGGTTCCTTAACAAGAAAATTACCAAACAAATTGAAAATGAAAGATCAAATCATGGCCATTTAATCTCAAAAACTACATGATATGCTAAACACAATGCAAAAAGAATCAAAGTCCAACTCTTTGTGGTTAGGCAGAAGTGATTTTTGAAAGTTTGGATCAAAATAATGCATAAAATGATTTTAATTCCTATGAAAAATTCTCAAAATGCATCAAGATCAAAAAAGAAATTTGGTTTGAGGGTTGGACAATGTTTCTAAATGTTTTTAAATGTTTCATGAATTTTTTGGTGATTTTTAAATACCTAAAAGTATTTTTAATTAATTAATTCTCATTAATTAATTAAAAAGAAACTTTTAAATATTTAAAAATACTTTTTTAATGCTAAAAATAAAAATGAAAATATTTTTGTGTTCTGAAATTAAATAATAACTTGTATAAAAAATTTCAGAATTTTTAAAGTATTTTTGCTATTTTTAATAAATTATGGAAATTAAATGAAATAATATGAAAAATAAAATGAAATAAAGCTGAAAAATGGAAAGTAATCAAATCCTAGGGTCCAGATTCAAATGAAACACGCGCGCATTTGACTTGGCGCCAGATCCCACGGCTGGAATTCAAACTTGGCTAATTAAGTGATTAAGCCCTAATTTTGCCCTAATGACTTTCAGATGACCGGAACAGTGGTTCCGGTCATCTTCTCCGGCGAGCTCAAATGCTAAATCATCCTACACGCTATGAAAATGAAAACCAACTATCCAGGAATCTTCCCCACCCTAAAATGAATCAAACCCCTCACTTAAACATCATTTATCACTCATAATCAGAGAGAATCGAAGCAAACAAATTCTAGGGCAAAAAGTTTCAGAAACAGATTAAACTCTCATCTCTCCATCATTTTCAAAACCAAAGACATCAGAGTGATCAGTGAACTACAAAGAACATCTTAGGAACTTTAAAAATCATTTCTGGAAAAAAAGTTCTTGAGCTACCTGAGTTTTGAAGCTTTCAACTTAGCAACTTTCTGACCTCTCCTCTTTATGCAATCCACTCCTTTTGGTCCCTTGATGATGTCTGGATGCTTAGAAGGAGTTTATGGTGGCTGGTTTAAGAGTTTGAACAGGTTCTGTTCAAGCTCAGGTGAGAATCGTGTTTGGCTTATGTGGTGTTTCAAGGATGAATGAAGGCAGGGAAATGATCAGAAGGATGTGGTGATGAGTTCTATGAAGTTTGTTTGTGAGTTTGTGGCTTGTACACTGAGTTTCGAAAGCTTTTGCTTTTGAGAGTGAAAATGAGAAAGTTATGTTCTTGTTGGTTTCAGGCTTGTGTGTTATGATGTTTGGCTTGCATTTTGTTTGTATAAACAATGTTGATTGGTCAGAAGATGTGACATGCCCTTTTGTGATAGGTGTAGCTACTTTTGCCAATTTGTCAACTTTGTGTAAGAGAAGCATGGGTCATGTTCTAGCCAAGTACAAGGGGTGTGGGCTGCGCAGCATGGTGTGAGGGAAAGGCTAGGATGGTTCAGCAATGTAGCTAGCAAGTGGATGAGAAACTATCATGACTTTTGCAACTTGCTTGCTTTTGATTTTCATGAAAATGTCTTGCTTCACAAACCATAAAACATGTGATCTCTTTGGCCCATTCTGATTTTTAGGACTTGTATCATGTTTGTGTAATGGTTTGACAACAATTAGAGGTCACAAATTGCCTTGATACATGATTTTGCAAGTTTCCTCTTTGGTGCATAACTTGAATTTTAGTGATTTTTGCCAACTTTGATGCACCATAACTTTTGATCCAAAATGAATTAGGTCATGTTCTTGTACTTTTTGAAAAGGGAAAGATCTATTCTACAACTTTCATGACAAAAGTTTTTCCATTTGAAGCATTTTTGAATCAAAAAGTAAGGGTTGAAAAAGTTGCATAAAATGACCTTTTCATTAAAAGTCAAACTTGCCCAAAAAAGTCAACTTTGCAAAAACTTCAAATTCTTCAATTTTGTGAACTTCCAACCTCTTCCATGATCAAATAAAGATCAAATATACTCAAAATGATGAAGATCACCCCTTGGTTGGGTCATTGGGGGCCTCAGATGCCCTGATTTTGCACTGACTTGTCTGAAAAGTCAACTCTTGATCAGATGACTTCCCCATGGAATTTCTTCATAAAAATTGATATGCATACTCCCTATACCATATAGAGACCAATAGAAACAAGAATGACCAAAAAATTTGAAGTTATGGCCTCTGAAACCAAAACCCTAATTTTAGGTCATCTGTGTAGTCAAGCCTGGCTCTGCTTCCATACCAATCCCAGTTCTTGTGATTTTTTGACATTCTTGACTTTGAAAGGATATAATATGATGTTTTAACATACATAGACCCCTTTGAAGTGATTGATGGCCTTTGGAGTGGCTCAAGAAGCTTTTGGATTGCTCAGACCACAAACCCTAGATGCAGATGACTTAGAACCAATGCAAAGACTCACAATTGTGGTATGAGATGTTATGATTGTGTTTATGCATATGAAATGATAACAAGCCATGGCGTGAATGGGTGAGGGCAAATTTGGGGTGTTTACAGAGAGTAATGGTCCACAAATTCTGAATATTCCAATAGTTTGTGAGTTACCCGAAGTTTTTCCCGAGGATGTCACTTCCTTACCTTCGGTAAGAAAGGTTGAATTCTCAGTTGACCTGATACCAGGGACGTCTCCTATATTTGTTTCCCCTTATCGGATGGCACCACTCTAGTTAAAATAATTGAAGGATCAATTAGAGTATTTGATGGCAAAGCATTTTGTGAAACCAAGTGGCTCACCGTGGGGAGCTCCTGTTTTGTTGGTAAAGAAGAAGGACGGTGGTATGCGAATGTGTATTGATTACTGTAAGTTAAACAAGGTTACTATCAAAAATAAGTATCCTTTCCCGAGGATAGACGATCTCTTAGATCAATTGAAAGGAGCTTGTGTGTTCTCTAAGATTGATTTGATATCGGGTTATCACCAAATCCGTGTGAAGAGTTCTGATGTGCCAAAAACCGCGTTCCGAACCCGTTACGGTCATTACGAATTCCTAGTGATGCCTTTCGGTGTGACGAATGCTCCAGCGGTTTTCATGGATTATATGAACCGGATATTTCAAGCTTACTTTGATCAGTTTGTAGTGATCTTTATTGATGATATTCTTATTTATTCTCGTACTCCCCAAGAGCACGGAGAACACCTAAGAATTGTTCTAACGATACTGCAAGAGAAGCATCTTTTTGCTAAGCTTAGTAAGTGTGAATTTTGGATGTCGGAAGTTAAGTTTATTGGACATGTTATATCTCAGGAAGGTGTAGTGGTGTATCTGTCAAAGATTGAAGTTGTGATTAAATGGGAGATACCGAGGAATGCTTTGGAAGTGAGAAGTTTCTTAGGCTTGGCTGGTTATTACAGAAGGTTCATTAAAGTTTTTTCTCAGTTGGCATTACCATTGACTAAGCTTACTAGAAAGGATTTTGCTTACGAATGGGATTCTGGTTGTGAGAAAAGTTTCAGGTATTTGAAAGAAAGATTGACTACTGCTCTGGTGTTGGTTATTCCCGATCCTGATAAATCTTATGAAGTGTTTTGCGATGCTTCCAAGATGGGGTTAGGAGGTGTTCTTATGAAAGAAGGTCAAGTTGTGGTGTATGCTTCTCGACAATTAAAAGTTCATGAGAAGAATTATCCGACTCATGATTTGTAACTAGAGGCCGTGGTTTTTACACTAAATGTGTGGAGGTATTACCTGTATGGTGTTCATTTTGAGATGTTTAGCGACCATAAGAATTTGAAGTATCTCTTTGATCAGAAAGAATTAAATATGAGACAAAAGAAGGTGGATGGAATATATGAAGGATTATGATTTGGATTTGAAGTACCATCTGGGTAAAGGGAACAAGGTGGCAGATGCTTTAAGCCGGAAGTTGATTCATGGTGCCGCATTGATGATATTAGAATATGCATTACTGGAAAAATTTTGAGATCTTAATCTACAATTTGTATGGACTCCGAATGGTGTGATGATGGGAAATCTAAATATTGATTCTATCTTGAGGAATGAGATTCTACAAGCACAAGTTCTAGATGATAAGTTGCAAGAGATGTTACTCCAACCGGGATTTATAAAGGCGTTAGAGGGGGTCATCCTATTTAACCAAAGGATTTTCATTCCGAGCAATGATGTATTAAAGAGAAAGATTTTGGAGGAAGCTCATAAGGGTACTTTTACGATACATTTGGGTTCTTCGAAGATGTATCAAGATTTGAAGAAAGAGTATTGGTGGTCTGGTATGAAAAAGGATGTTGCGGTGTTCGTGTCCGAATATGCGGTGTGCCAACAAGTAAAGATCGAGCACCAAAGAACGGGTGGGTTCTGTAATACCTCAAAATTTGTCCTCATATTCATTTCCTCTACTGGTGTATCACTTCGCACTCATCTGCATTTCTCACCAGGTCATTAATATCATATTAGCGCATTTCATTGTATCATAGGGCATGTGATCAAGGCCCTGAGAAATTAGGATTTCATACCTCGTCCATGTCTATCTGGGACGTTCTAAGTTTTAGTTATGTGGCTATTAATAACATTAGTTTCTTATGCGATTGCTATTCGATTAGGGTTTATTTCCCTAATTAAGTGATCCGTAAGGAAATCTCTCGCAAAGATTGTTCATTGGTGCATCAAGACCATTATCACGATGAAATGGAGTTTTATTCATGATTGAGCTTGAAGGAATTCGGTCAACTGGGTTCCTTTATATTAAAGTTCGATTTGGGCTTATTTGGTGGAGATATTCATTCTTACATAACAGTTTCAAATGAAGCAAGGAGATTGGTTCGAGGTATTATTGTTCCTTGGATTCGTCATGGTATCACAAGTTCACAAGAAATGGTTTGTGTTCAAAGTAAGGATGAAGGGTGCATATGGTCATCATTTTCTTAGAAGGCGTGGTTATAGTTTACTTTGAATTCAATTTTCCATGCCATAAAACTATGCTCCATTTTCATAACCATGATTAACTTTATGTTTATTTAAGCCATTGTACTCCCTACATTGTTTTGGGCCTGATTTTTACCCGTCTCCCGTTTATCAAGATTCACATTGTCTAGTCAATTTTAATTTCAAATTCAGGATGCTTGTCCAAGTTAGTAGTTGAGCCCATAAACCACTTTCAAGCCCATTATTCAATGTCAATCCATGGCCATTCAAATGCCTTAAGATTATCTCAACTTACTTTGTTCATCATAAAAAAAATCACCTTTAAACTAATTACCATTTTAAAATACGTGTTTGTCACTCACATCTACTTTGATTGTTTTTCTTAGAGTTTTATTCTTAGTACAACAGGTAGTAAACCTATATCTTTGGCTCTCATCAATCATCCAATATGAAGGAAAAGGGGATTTTTATCAAAAAGGGAGATTTACACCAGTTATTGAAAAAAACCGACGTGTAACTTCAGCGATACAAGCAAATGTCAACAAATTTTCAATACCTCTCTCTCTCAATATACACAACGCAAACCATTATGAGAGTCATATATATTTGTTTGAAAAATCGGTTACAAAGAGAACTGATATATAACAGAATCAGTGGGGGAGTGAAATAAAAAAAAAAGGTAGAAAGAAAAACTCATAACAAAAATTTCAGTGGGGGATGCTAACTGAAAAAATTCATAAAAGAAAGGGGGATAACCAAACTTCTGATTTTTGGCAGAAACTGAGATCTGTATAATAGGATCTCTCTGCGTATGAAAAAGGGGGATTCCTTTTGAATCACTCATTCTGCTATCTATTATCCACCATCATCATCTTCATCTTCCATCCTCAGCCTCTTTATCAATCAAGATCATCATCTTCAATCCCTTGGCTCCACTCTTCTTTAACGACTTGCAACGTCACTTTCAATTCAGAACAGTCTTCTTCTCCAACGATATTCAACCTTCATCTCTTGATTGCTTTCTCATCTTTAACAATCAACAACCATTAGCAGCCATTTCAATCTCTACAAACTTTCTACTCCTCCATCTCCATCCATCAACAAAAACCTACACAAGGCACCATGAATACATAGCGTAATCAAGATTGAAGAGAGACAGAAAAACAAAAGGGAGTTGCAGAATAAAAAGAAAAAGTTCCAAGAAAACTTCTCCTGAATACATCTTCATCAAGCTTCATTATCATCAAGACCTGCATACCACAATGGTTCAACATCACACAATAACAACAATACAGAAAAACAAAGCAAGAACACGTCGATATCGAAAAAGAAATTGAAGCAAGAATTCGAGAAAATAATGAATCTTACTGGGAGCATCGTGTTCTCGCCTCCATATTCATTATGCAGCCACGACAGAGGGGATTATTGTGTCTCGTCGTTTCAAAGTGCATCATTCGTCATTAGCTTCATCATTGCACAGTAATCTTGGATCACGATTAGCGGTGTTGAGATGATAACGGAGACGACACAAAGAAAGAGCACAACATGAAGGATGAATCTACGACAATGATAACAGATTCGGAGCAATGAAAGAGATTCGATTCTACCTCCGTGTCCCTGGTATTTTCGTTTTCTCGAATTGCGAACTCCTACGGATTCAGCCTTCAACGAGCTCTCAATCATCTTCTCCAATTGATCATACGCAACCTGCTTAGTACATCAGCAACGCGACTTTCACAACACAGCCTCAAGAACAGATTCAATGTCAGATCGTGAATGAAAAGGATATCCATACCTGAAGCGTTGTAGCATCTCATTCGTCGATATCGCGAAACAACCGGACTCCATCACGATTTTCACACGATTTTCACACGATTCGGAAATGATTAAGGTGGCGCCATCGTCAGCTTGAGTCGCGGCACGACAACTGTGGATGGTAGCTTTTGTTTCCACACGATTTTCATTCTAGTGCGAGAGGCTTGGTCAATTTGTAGTGTGGTGGCGCCGTTTTGAAGGATTAACGGTGAGGCTTTCCACGGAGGTGAGAAGAGGGTCGGCATCGACGAATCAAAGTGACTTCGCTTGAGAGATGGGAGATGTTCTCCCGTTGTAAGGGTCATCGAATGCATATCGTAGTTAGTATCGGGAATGGACGGAAGGTTCGAGATGCCATGGCGGCGGAACTGCGAAATCTTGGGGCACATTGTATCACTGCCGGTGTAAGGCCGCGACAACATGCTGAGATGTCTTGGTGGAATTTTTCGCCCTCTGAGGTAGAGAATGAGAACGAAGGGGTGAGGGCGGCGGCGATTCGCATTGAAGATAAAAGGATTTTCAGCGGCGGTATTGTGGCGCCGAATGGAGGAGAGTTCAGAGGGTGATAGATGTGATGAATCATTTATGTGGTGGTAGTTAGGTAGATGGCGAATCGGAGCAGGTGAACCGCGGAGGTGATAAGAACGGTGACATAATGAAGATGAAGGTTGAGTGTTGGCTGTTATGCTTTTTGTGTTTCACTGATAGCAAATTAGGGTTTCACAAAAAATTGGGATTGGGCTTCAAGACCCCATGGATCTTCTATTCACACCCTAATTCCTCAAGCACCCCGCGCCTCTTGCATGTAAATGGGCCCGAGTCCAAGTAAAGGTTATTTGCATTTACTTACATCATCCCCTGCACCATCAGCATTTTGGGATTGGGCCTGCAAGCCCGCGAAAATTGCTACTCATAACCTCAGATTCGTTCAAAGCACCTCTTCCTGCATTTGGCAATGAAATTGAGCCTTTTGGGCCATTGTACTCTATTTGCACCCTCCGATTTGTGGAACAGCCCACCTTGTTTTCTTCATTTCATTTTTATTTTTATATAGAAATTTTTCTAATTAATTCTTGTTATTCGTGATTAGTTTTCTTGTTAGAATTATTTTTGTGGATTAAAATATTTGGATTCATTTCTTGGAAATTTGTAATTGGAATTTTTAATTATAGTTTAGTACTAATTTTGGATTAACTATTGTTTATGAGTGTTTTTGATCGATTCAAATCGATTTCAATTATGGAGGGGCTTCACAAAAGCAAATATGGATGATAAGCATTTATTTTGCTTATGGGAGACTACAAGACATTGCTTAAGGTTTTTTTTCGGATTTCTTTTTGTGAGGAATCGGCACTTCGATCAAGTAAGTGATTTCAAGCCTTTAAGCATCATTTTAGTCGTATGCGGCTTAGGATCATATAATTTAAGGTGCATCTGAGCCCTCCCACCTGAGGCATTGGTTATATTTGTGATTTTTGTTGATATGTATCGATTTCGGAACTTAGGGATTAGGTTAAGAACCATTAGGATCACTTCCTTTCACTTCCCCTTAAAATCCACTTTTGTCCGTTTCGTAACATTTATTAAAAATAGTTTTAGGTGAGATAAAATTCTGGAAAAATTCATGAGTGACCCTCATCCTCTTAATTAATTTGTCATATTTTTTATTTCCAGATTTGGGTGGTTTTAATATTTAATTTGGATTTTAGTTCGCAAGCTGTCCCAAAAGGGAAGGTTTTGGCATAAGGGACCGAAATCGATTTTTCCCCATAGGTGTGAAACCTATTTTTTGTGTATGATTAAGCACTGTAATTTGTGACATTTTGATGCTCATTAGGCATTTTTTTCATAATTTTTAGTGCCCTTTTTGATCCACTTTGTGGAGTTGTTTTTGATGATCATGTTTTGTTACCTTGCTAGTCAAGGAATTGTTTTGGCACTTTGGTGCATGATTTTGTAAAATCCTTTTGGACAATGTGAGATAATGACTTTATTATTCCAGGGATTTAATTTCATAATTTTTAAAGGCATTTTGCTATTTTTCCATGTCACCTAGATCCTAGGTTGATTCATGTGTGTATTTGCTCCATACTCTAAATGTTAAGAAGGCATTCATGCCATTTGCTTGGAATAATTTTTGGTAACGTTTATGAGTTGATTATAGGTCATTTTTATGTCCTTAATTCCAGTTATATACCACTTTTGGAACCATACTCATTTGGTTTGTTTTAGTGTTTCAAAGTGCAAACTTATGTGAGCTAATTTTAACCTAAACTCATGTCTCCTCTCCTCTAATTGTTAACTTGACTTATGTGAAAATCATCAATGCCTATTCATGAATTCTCATTGCATTTCACATCTTGTATGCTATTGACCCATAATCATTTCATTCATATTCACATGCCATTCTTCCTTAGTTTGCATCATTTGCGATCTTATGCGATGTTTGTTCCATTTCATCTTACATCTTCTTCTCATTGCTCCATATGCCTAATCCATTACATCCATGATTGTATATTCATTCATCCATCTTCATAAGTATTCACTACTGACTTTGATGTTCATTTCATGTATTAATTCATGTTTGTAAGCCATATGCATTCATACTTCATCCATAAGCCCTAACTTGCATTTAGGTGAACTTAGGTGAACTTTTTGTACATAGTTTGACATAGTTTGATCTTGTGAGGTATCCTAGCATACCTAGGGACCTATATCATGTAGCTACTGACTTTAGAAGTCATGTAACCTTTAGGTACCTTCACCTTTAGACTTAGGTCTTATTTTTAACCCTAGTTCTATTCTAGGACGTTTATGGTACTTAATCGCTTTTATACTTTGATTTTACTTTCAATATGCATTGTCATGCTAACTTTTGTTTTGTAGGGGGGAAGATTGAGGTAAGCATTACTTCATTACTATCTCTTATGCATTTTAATTGTGTTTGCCTTAGCACTTTATGCTTTGCTTTTAGGCTTTCCCTTTCTTTAGAGACAACTTAACTTCCTTAGGAAGTAAGTTAGTTTCTAAGCTCTCTTTTCTTCTTTTCCTTTTCTTCCTTAGGATTAGAATACCTCATTAACCATAGGACCTCTCTTGTAAATAAACAAATAAAATTAGGGTTGTGTCTTAGTCCCCTTAGTTTGACCTTTTTGCAACTTGAGTCATTCTCTTTCTCATCTCAAAAGAAAAGCAATAAAACACTTAATAAAAACCGAACAATCTTGTACGACACGAGACTTTGTTGCGGAGTGTTTATACGCGTCCTGTTTCGGGGCGAGGTGTAAATACTTCCCGCGATGGATAGGTCTTAGTACAAGATAGTTCACAAACAAATTCAAAACACTTCTTTTAAAAGCCAAAAACAAACAATAAGCGACTATCCTGCGGGAACTTCTCTTCTCATCTCATTCATTCACAACGCGAACTCGCGACGACTTGTCTCGCATGCAAGACGGTAAACGCACTCGTACCAGACGAGCCTGCAACACCTGAGCATAGACATACGCAGTTCCAGCTGTAAAAAACACAAACAAGCAGTTCCCGCCTAGGTTAGGCGAACTACGTCGACTCTGATCCTCATTATCCCGATGAGGTACGTAGGCAGCGGGGTAGGGCCCGTTCGAGCACATTCTTTATTTTCCCTACATTTCCCCATTCCTTTCCATTTTCTTATTTCAGTTCTTTTCTCATTTCCATTCCATTCCAGATAGCCATTATTTCATTTCAGCAGCATATTATTTCTCACCCTTTGAAGCAAACAAGCAAGCGTGGATCCCGTCGGGTACGACGGACGATCTGGGGTGCTAATACCTTCCCAGGTCGTAACCGACTCCCGAACTCAGATCTTTGGTTCGCAGGACTTTGTCCTTTCCTTCTTCCTTAGGTTTGTGCAACATTACCTTTCCCATTCATTCGGGATAAAAATGTCTGGCTGGCGACTCTAACTTTTCCGCGCCACTTTCGCGTTTGTACTAGGATGAAAATCCCGGGAGCGACAGCTGGCGACTCTGCTGGGGAATAACCTGATTCTTCCGGTTTCCCTTGTAGAGTCAATCCTAGCGCCTGTTGGCTTTGTTTCTTTGGGTGTTTATCTGTTTGCTGCCGTGTGTTTTAAGTTTAGCTTTACTGTTTTTATTTATAGTTTTTACTTTACAGCTTTACTTTACAGCATTTATTTATTGCTTTCAGTATTTTATTTTCCATGCATCATATTATACTGGACTGTCTGGCTGTGCTGGTTTTCATTTTTTCTGTGGGTTGGGAGTTACTGTGAGATAAGCCAAACACCCGGCTTGAGTGCACCATAGGATTAGCGTGGACAGACATTGTACTCGCATGGTATCTCACCATGATGGGTGGCGATGTGTTCCACACCCAGATTGCGACCGTCTTGGAACTATTCTGTGTGGGGATTACCTCACTTCAGGGTATGACCTTGATAGTTATGTGCATCTGGTGACCGATCTTCGAGGACCTTAATGGGAACACCCCTCTCCAGTGATGACAGTGGCAGACCACATTTGTTGGCAAACCCACTCGCATCCGAGGGTCCATTGGGAACTCGCATAGGATGGCCTGGTTCTTTCATAGGAATTCAGTTAAAGCAAAACTGTTCGTATGACGGTAGTATTGTACCCTTCGGGATGAATGTACTATTGTTTCTCGACTCAGTGCTTGAAGCTGGAGACTTGTGAGGGATGCTTGTTTCCTTGGACTCAGCTGAGGCCTCCCTGATTAGTACATAATGCCAAACCGATTCCCTGATTTAGTCATGAGCCATTTCTCGGAAATGGTAAACGTATTATTGCTATTCGGCTTTGAGAGTCCGTGATGTTGACCCGAGTAGCACACCCGTGAGATTGGGAGGGGTTTACAGGTTTGCAGGAACCCTAAACTTCAACATACCCACTTTGCCAGTATTGTTCAGTGTTTTATGGTTCTTTGATTATGAGATCCGGGATTTCTATTCAGAGAAATTGTTATTGTGATTACCATTGCGACCTTGACATTGTGACTGTTATTATGACTCTCCACAGACACTTGGCTCGTTGTTCAACTTCAACACCATCAGTGATTGTTCAATTATGTGATCCAGTTCTACAATTATTGGGTTCTCAGTTATGGGGTTCTATACAGAGATGGTGTCGCTATTGTGATTCTATACAGACAGTTGGTTCACTGCTCAACACCAGCATCAGATTATTGATCACATGCCTGTTGCATACATGACATCATAACATTTCTGCACACATGTTCAGTTATTTCCGAGGATCACATATCTGAATCATGCCATTGGACTTTGTCTGTGTCAAAACTTGAATCAAAGCAGTTAGATTCCTCAGAAATAATTGAACATGGCATTTGCATACATCCTTGCATTCTTGACAGGTGTTCAGAGACAGATTCTTTTCCTGACTTGATTTCTCATCAGAATGGACAACTTGAATCACAATCATCAAGGTATATATTTGAAGCAACTCCGGGCGGAGGTAATCGAAGGAAGACCCAGCTGAGGCCATTCAGGGCAGAGGTATAAGCTTTATTTCAAAACCAGAAACTGCTGAAACAGGAAGTCAACCAGATGAAGACTCAGATGAGTTTGGTTATGGAAATTCTGAACAAAACTATTTTCATCCCTATTGAGGGGAACTACGCTGCTCTGATTCTCCATTGGTCAATGGAGATACGTAGGCAGGAGATCACCTGAGATCTTTCCGAGCAACCTTATTTATCAACTTCATTTATCAACCTCTTCCCTCCAGATGTCGTTGTCAGCATCCAACCTCAGCTTCCCAAGAGAGTCCTAGGGCCAGAGAAAACGGGTAAAGGCCAAAACAACTTGAGAAGAAGTTTGATCATATTCTGATGACGTACGTGCAACAAGTTTCCTCATTTACGCAAATTCGGAGTGTTTGAGCTAATTGCATCAGGATCATCTCCGACAAAGCTTCCTTTGGGGTTTTAATGCCAAGTATGATTACCATTCCGGGGCACCCGACCTATTAATTGAAGGTTGCAAGTCTTTCAGAGGCAAAGGTGAAGACAAGGTCCCGAAGTTGATCGACTCAAAGGTCATCATGCCAGAAAGTATGCTCACATATTGAAGTCTCCTCATCAAATGGGTCTCCCAATTTGCAAAGGCATCTTCATAAGCAATAAGTCCAGACGGAGTCAAGTCTCCTCAATGATGGCAATGTTCGGCTTCTTTACTTCATTTTCATTTGTAGTTTATATTGTTTGTTTAAACATTTGTATGCATGCATGAAACTTATTTGTTTTTGAATGATAACCATAATAAAATGCACATGTTTCTCTTGAAGTAATCCATTCGTATTCACTCATGATTTTGTGTATGTGCATTGCAATACCAACTGTTGTGATTAAACTCTATCAGGGAGGATGACGAAATGAAAACGCAAAAATCTCTAATTGTGTGCTTTTGAGAAAGACCCTGTTGACGATGTACAGGCATTGTTTCAAGTCCTAAACACCGGAGATATAAGGGAGATAGACCCTCGCCAACCCATTTGAGCCTTGAAGTAGGAGTTTCTTTTTGCATGAAAAAACCCTCGCACTTAACCCAGGGGCAGGGTAGGCATCAGTTAGTTTGACCGAGCATTCAAATTTCAAAAAGGAGTGCAAATTTGAGGATCCATTACCTTTCGTGGTACCAAATCAAGAGGTCTAATGACCAGAAACCACAATGGTTATCCCAATCAAGAGGTCTAACGACCAGAAACCACAATGGTTATCCCAATCAAGAGGTCCAAAGACCGGAGACCACAATGGTTATTCCTCAACAACAAAGGAGTGAGACAGTCACGACCCTCGCAAAGCATTCAAGACAAACAGTGTCACACGATTTGTTCAAAAAAAAGAATTAAAAATGATGAGAAAGCCCGCTAAGTCGGAACTTGAAAACAAGCGACTTAGGCAAAAATTAGGGCATCCCGCTGGACATCGCAATCAAAGATTCACAAGAATCAGTCCAGGCAAAAGTTAGGGATAAGAAAAAGAATGCAAAAGTGAAAAACGAAAAGGATTACACAAGAAAGATCCTTGAGCAAGAACAAAGTCGTGTGATACAAACACGAAAGACGAAGGGATGACTAACTCCAAATAACAACCTGAGTGGTGCTTAAACCGTTAGTGTAATTGGTTCCTCAATCATCACAAAACCCCTTTTCGAAAGGTGAGCGCTTGTGCCAAGCTAGCTGAACATAGGAATGGAGAACATCACGAAGATGGGTGGGCACAAATAAACTTCGAGCCTATATCCTTTGTTTTTATAACTGTGAACCAGGCCACGATACAACCCTCAAAAGTCCTAACTGAAACAAGGTTATTTTTGAGAGCGTACTACCACGAGACCGCGTTCCTGACTCCTATGAGGGGTGTTGAAAGATCTTTGTTGGTGTTGCATGTGCATGCTTTCTATTATTCAAAAAAAAAAAATTTATTAATGTCGTATCTTAACCAGTGACTCGCTCGCGAAGGTTTGCGACATCTTTTTCAGTAAAACATCAAGATTAACATGTGTGTTGCATTAGAATTTTCATTCTTAGAATAAACATTTTCTGCTTGCATACATCTGTTTGGCATCATAAAAAGTCCACATATGGAGTCTCAGTTCAAAAGCTTAATCTTGCCAAGTTGAGAAGTCTGAAACGTCCGAAGGACAATCTGTCGAGGTGCACTTTTCAAGAAAACTCCATTGAGTAGGGACTTTCCCAACGATCGCGATAAGAGCCGACCAATCTGGGGCAATAGCTTCGAGATCCAAATCTCTCAAAGAGCCATTAGTCGGAGGCATTCATTCAAATTTTAGCCAATCTGGGGCAATCACTTCAAGATTCAAATCTCTCTAGGAGTATGTAGTATGGATATTTGCTTCAAAGCACAAGTCAGTCATAGATGATCACTTCAAGGGCATGAGAAGTCACTCTCTCCCGAAGACCGTCAATTCAAAGCGCCTATCCGAAGTTCAAAATACTGGGGCAGAATATCTCACAGTGATATGAGGCTTTTCATGAATCCTTGCGAGGCAAATTCTTGCACAGACCATGCAGTCTGGGGCAGTTATTTCGAGATACGATGAATCTCTCCAAGAGTTTGAAGACACTGAGGCATTTCATATGCCATGTTTTCTGTAAAATCCTCTTGAGACATTTACTTCTGATGGACTTTAATCTGAGGCGAGTCGAAAATTGCAAAGAACCATTGTTCACTCATGATTAGTTGACAACCTATCAACCCGGGGCTAGGGGCAAAGCCATTGTCAGCATGGTACTTCAAGAGTTATTTCATCAGCAAGCTTCATTGATCAAAATGTCTTAGCTAGTCTCATTAGACAATCCTTTCTCCAGCTGTGTGGAAAAGCGAAAGTTACTTCTTGATCAGAAGGGTATCATCGTCTCTCATCACCAGCATGAGACGCCTTACATCTCTCATTCCCAACATGAGAGGATTTATCTCTTATCCCCAGCAAGTGGAAGCTTGAGCTTTTATCTTCAGCGGGAAGCTTTATCATTGATATCACCCGTCATCCCCAGTAATGTGGAAGTCGAAATTTCTCCCAGCAAGGTAGCAGAAGGTGGGTGTTATCCCCAAGCAGGAGTTTCCCTTCAAACAGGGGCAATTTTCAGCAGTATAAGGAGTGTCTTGCCTCCCCAGCAATTGCTTCCTCAGCAGTATCATACCTTGGGTTCTCAGCCAAGTCAAGAAGGTCCTCACTTCCCCGTCAGAGTTCAAGAAGAGTCCATCTCCAGCAGGGTCTTGGCTCTCCAATCTCAAAGTCCAATTTATTTTTGGCAATGGCGGCAGTTCAGAGCCGGTGTATCGTTGACAGCCTTCCCCGCAGAGTTGTCTTCTTCTCACAAAGATCAATCAGATCAATGCAGTGATCATCAGTTCCTCCCCAGTCAAGCCATCTGGGATATTTGTTATCTCCTCATCGGGAGACCCCTTTTGCATTTGCATTTGCGTCTAGTAATCATCATTACATTTGCATCCTCCAAAGCGTAGCATTTCCATTATTAGGGAGCATCGCCATAAATCCAAACATATGCATGCCAGCATGGGCCAGTTTTGAGGTATATTACATAAGACCCGTTACATCTCCAATCAGATTGAAGTATTCCTCACAGAATGCAGCTTCATTTCCCAGGGTGGTTACTTCTACCGGGTCTTGTTGTTATCCCCAGTTGAGTCTTGTTTCAGTACAACAGTCTCATTTTTTTCGCGTCTCCGTTTCAGTACAACGGTCGCGTCTTGGGCTCTCGTTTAAGTACAACGATCCCGTTCCTTTCGAGTCGCCATTTAAGTACAATGGTCTCGTCTTTGAGTCTTGTTTCAGTACAACAGTCTCATTTTTTCGCGTCTCCGTTTCAGTACAACGGTCGCGTCTTGGGCTCTCGTTTAAGTACAACAATCCCATTCCTTTCGAGTCTCCATTTAAGTACAATGGTCTCGTCTTTGAGTCTTGTTTCAGTACAACAGTCTCATTTTTTCGCGTCTCCGTTTCAGTACAACGGTCGCGTCTTGGGCTCTCGTTTAAGTACAACGATCCCATTCCTTTCGAGTCTCCATTTAAGTACAATGGTCTCGTCTTTGAGTCTTGTTTCAGTACAACAGTCTCATTTTTTTGCGTCTCTGTTTCAGTACAACGGTCGCGTCTTGGGCTCTCGTTTAAGTACAACGATCTCGTTCCTTTCGAGTCGCCATTTAAGTACAATGGTCTCGTCTTTGAGTCTTGTTTCAGTACAACAGTCTCATTTTTTCGCGTCTCCGTTTCAGTACAACGGTCGCGTCTTGGGCTCTCGTTTAAGTACAACGATCCCATTTTTTCGAGTCTCCATTTAAGTACAATGGTCTCGTCTTTGAGTCTTGTTTCAGTACAACAGTCTCATTTTTTCGCGTCTCCGTTTCAGTACAACGGTCGCGTCTTGGGCTCTCGTTTAAGTACAACGATCCCATTTTTTCGAGTCTCCATTTAAGTACAATGGCCTCGTCTTTGAGTCTTGTTTCAGTACAACAATCTCATTTTCTCATGCCTCCGTTTCAGTACAACGGTCGCGTTTTGGGCTCTCGTTTAAGTACAACGATCCCGTTCCTCTCGAGTCTCCATTTAAGTACAATGGTCTCGTATTTGAGTCTTGTTTCAGTACAACAGTCTCATTTTTTTTTCGCGTCTCCGTTTCAGTACAACGGTCACGTCTCGGGTTATCATTTAAGTACAATGATCCCATTTCATTCGAGTCTCCATTTAAGTACAATGGTCTCGTCTCTGAGTCTTGTTTCAGTACAACCGTCTCATTTTTTTCGCGTCTCCGTTTCAGTACAACGGTCGCGTCTAGGGCTCTCGTTTAAGTACAGCGATCCCGTTCCTTTCGAGTCTCCATTTAAGTACAATGGTCTCGTCATTGAGTCTTGTTTCAGTACAACAGTCTCATTTTTTTTCATGTCTCCGTTTCAGTACAACGGTCGCGTTTTGGGCTCTCGTTTAAGTACAACGATCCCGTTCCTCTCGAGTCTCCATTTAAGTACAATGGTCTCGTATTTGAGTCTTGTTTCAGTACAACAGTCTCATTTTTTCGCGTCTCCGTTTCAGTACAACGGTCACGTCTTGGGTTATCATTTAAGTACAATGATCCCATTCCTTTCGAGTCTCCATTTAAGTACAATGGTCTCGTCTCTGAGTCTTGTTTCAGTACAACAGTCTCATTGCTTTTCACGTCTCCGTTTCAACGGTCGCGTTTTGGGCTTTCGTTTAAGTACAACGATCCCGTTCCTTTCGAGTCTCCATTTAAGTACAATGGTCTCGTCTTTGAGTCTTGTTTCAGTACAACAGTCTCATTTTTTCGCGTCTCCGTTTCAGTACAACGGTCGCGTCTCAGGTTATCATTTAAGTACAATGATCCTGTTTGCTCGGGCTCTCGTTTAAGTACAACGATCCCATTTCATTCGAGTCTCCATTTAAGTACAATGGTCTCGTATTTGAGTCTTGTTTCAGTATAACAGTCTCATTTGTTCGCATCTCCGTTTCAGTACAACGGTCGCGTTTTGGGCTCTCGTTTAAGTACAACGATCCCATTTCATTCGAGTCTCCATTTAAGTACAATGGTCTCGTCTTTGAGTCTTGTTTCAGTACAACAGTCTCATTTTTTCGCGTCTCCGTTTCAGTACAATGGTCGCGTCTTGGGCTCTCGTTTAAGTACAACGATCCCGTTCCTTTCGAGTCTCCATTTAAGTACAATGGTCTCGTCTTTGAGTATTGTTTCCGTACAACAATCTCATTTCCTCGTGTCTCCGTTTCAGTACAACGGTCACGTTTTGGGTTATCATTTAAGTACAACGATTCCGTTCCATCTTGTCCTATTTTCTTTTCTTTGTGTTCGGTTACCGCCTGCGGCCGGTATACCTTTGCGTCTCCATTCGAGGATGGTTTCGTGTTAGATCCGAGGATCTTTTGATTTGTCATTCGAGGATGGCATTTCTTTTCTTCAAGTCCTTCCGAGGTTGGTCTTGTTGTTTTGTGTGGCTATTATTCGAGGATAGTAGTTCACTTTTCGAGCTTATTGATCGAGGTCAGTTTGTCTCTTTTGCAAAGTCTGTCTGAGGTCAGCTTTGTGTTTGGTTATCAGTCGAGGCTGGTATATCTTTGCGTCTCCATTCGAGGATGGTTTCGTGTTAGATCCGAGGATCTTTTGATTTGTCATTCGAGGATGGCATTTCTTTTCTTCAAGTCCTTCCGAGGTTGGTCTTGTTGTTGTGGCTATTATCCGAGGATAGTAGTTCACTTTTTTGAGCTTATTGATCGAGGTCAGTCTGTCTCTTCTGCAAAGTCTGTTTGAGGTCAGCTTTGTGTTTGGTTATTAGTCGAGGCTGGTACACCTTTGCGTCTCCATTCGAGGATGGTTTCGTGTTAGATCCGAGGATCTTTTGGATTGTCATTCGAGGATGACATTTCTTTTCTTCAAGTCCTTCCGAGGTTGGTCTTGTTGTTTTGTGTGGCTATTATTCGAGGATAGTAGTTCACTTTTCGAGCTTATTGATCGAGGTCAGTTTGTCTCGTTTGCAAAGTCTGTCCGAGGTCAGTCTTTGTTGTTGATGGTTATCGCCTGCGGCCGGTATACCATTGTGTTTCTATTTGAAGAAGGTTTTAGAACTAGATCCGAGGATCCCGTGTGAGTGGTCATTCGAGGATGGCATTCTTCCCAGCATATTTCCATCTGGGTCTATTTCCCGCTACCTATTCAGAGGTCAAAATCAAAAGGTATATAAATAAATAAATGGGCAGATGGTATTTCCATTATCCTGAGTTCAAATTTTCAGTTTTTATTCGAGTATTCAATCACTCCATACCTTGAACGTCTAAAAGCTGTTGCAATTATCCGTTCAGGTCTGCAGTTGATTGAATAGGGGCAGCTGTAATACCTCAAAATTTGTCCTCATATTCATTTCCTCTACTGGTGTATCACTTCGCACTCATCTGCATTTCTCACCAGGTCATTAATATCATATTAGCGCATTTCATTGTATCATAGGGCATGTGATCAAGGCCCTGAGAAATTAGGATTTCATACCTCGTCCATGTCTATCTGGGACGTTCTAAGTTTTAGTTATGTGGCTATTAATAACATTAGTTTCTTATGCGATTGCTATTCGATTAGGGTTTATTTCCCTAATTAAGTGATCCGTAAGGAAATCTCTCGCAAAGATTGTTCATTGGTGCATCAAGACCATTATCACGATGAAATGGAGTTTTATTCATGATTGAGCTTGAAGGAATTCGGTCAACTGAGTTCCTTTATATTAAAGTTCGATTTGGGCTTATTTGGTGGAGATATTCATTCTTACATAACAGTTTCAAATGAAGCAAGGAGATTGGTTCGAGGTATTATTGTTCCTTGGATTCGTCATGGTATCACAAGTTCACAAGAAATGGTTTGTGTTCAAAGTAAGGATGAAGGGTGCATATGGTCATCATTTTCTTAGAAGGCGTGGTTATAGTTTACTTTGAATTCAATTGTCCATGCCATAAAACTATGCTCCATTTTCATAACCATGATTAACTTTATGTTTATTTAAGCCATTGTACTCCCTACATTGTTTTGGGCCTGATTTTTACCCGTCTCCCGTTTATCAAGATTCACATTGTCTAGTCAATTTTAATTTCAAATTCAGGATGCTTGTCCAAGTTAGTAGTTGAGCCCATAAACCACTTTCAAGCCCATTATTCAATGTCAATCCATGGCCATTCAAATGCCTTAAGATTATCTCAACTTACTTTGTTCATCATAAAAAAAATCACCTTTAAACTAATTACCATTTTAAAATACGTGTTTGTCACTCACATCTACTTTGATTGTTTTTCTTAGAGTTTTATTCTTAGTACAACAGGTAGTAAACCTATATCTTTGGCTCTCATCAATCATCCAATATGAAGGAAAAGGGGATTTTTATCAAAAAGGGAGATTTACACCAGTTATTGAAAAAAACCGACGTGTAACTTCAGCGATATAAGCAAATGTCAACAAATTTTCAATACCTCTCTCTCTCAATATACACAACGCAAACCATTATGAGAGTCATATATATTTGTTTGAAAAATCGGTTACAAAGAAAACTGATATATAACAGAATCAGTGGGGGAGTGAAATAAAAAAAAAAGGTAGAAAGAAAAACTCATAACAAAAATTTCAGTGGGGGATGCTAACTGAAAAAATTCATAAAAGAAAGGGGGATAACCAAACTTCTGATTTTTGGCAGAAACTGAGATCTGTATAATAGGATCTCTCTGCGTATGAAAAAGGGGGATTCCTTTTGAATCACTCATTCTGCTATCTATTATCCACCATCATCATCTTCATCTTCCATCCTCAGCCTCTTTATCAATCAAGATCATCATCTTCAATCCCTTGGCTCCACTCTTCTTCAACGACTTGCAACGTCACTTTCAATTCAGAACAGTCTTCTTCTCCAACGATATTCAACCTTCATCTCTTGATTGCTTTCTCATCTTTAACAATCAACAACCATTAGCAGCCATTTCAATCTCTACAAACTTTCTACTCCTCCATCTCCATCCATCAACAAAAACCTACACAAGGCACCATGAATACATAGCGTAATCAAGATTGAAGAGAGACAGAAAAACAAAAGGGAGTTGCAGAATAAAAAGAAAAAGTTCCAAGAAAACTTCTCCTGAATACATCTTCATCAAGCTTCATTATCATCAAGACCTGCATACCACAATGGTTCAACATCACACAATAACAACAATACAGAAAAACAAAGCAAGAACACGTCGATATCGAAAAAGAAATTGAAGCAAGAAGTCGAGAAAATAATGAATCTTACTGGGAGCATCGTGTTCTCGCCTCCATATTCATTATGCAGCCACGACAGAGGGGATTATTGTGTCTCGTCGTTTCAAAGTGCATCATTCGTCATTAGCTTCATCATTGCACAGGCGGGCTTCTCGTTTCTAATCTTGGATCACGATTAGCGGTGTTGAGATGATAACGGAGACGACACAAAGAAAGAGCACAACATGAAGGATGAATCTACGACAATGATAACAGATTCGGAGCAATGAAAGAGATTCGATTCTACCTCCGTGTCCCTGGTATTTTCGTTTTCTCGAATTGCGAACTCCTACGGATTCAGCCTTCAACGAGCTCTCAATCATCTTCTCCAATTGATCATACGCAACCTGCTTAGTACATCAGCAACGCGACTTTCACAACACAGCCTCAAGAACAGATTCAATGTCAGATCGTGAATGAAAAGGATATCCATACCTGAAGCGTTGTAGCATCTCATTCGTCGATATCGCGAAACAACCGGACTCCATCACGATTTTCACACGATTTTCACACGATTCGGAAATGATTAAGGTGGCGCCATCGTCAGCTTGAGTCGCGGCACGACAACTGTGGATGGTAGCTTTTGTTTCCACACGATTTTCATTCTAGTGCGAGAGGCTTGGTCAATTTGTAGTGTGGTGGCGCCGTTTTGAAGGATTAACGGTGAGGCTTTCCACGGAGGTGAGAAGAGGGTCGGCATCGACGAATCAAAGTGACTTCGCTTGAGAGATGGGAGATGTTCTCCCGTTGTAAGGGTCATCGAATGCATATCGTAGTTAGTATCGGGAATGGACGGAAGGTTCGAGATGCCATGGCGGCGGAACTGCGAAATCTTGGGGCACATTGTATCACTGCCGGTGTAAGGCCGCGACAACATGCTGAGATGTCTTGGTGGAATTTTTCGCCCTCTGAGGTAGAGAATGAGAACGAAGGGGTGAGGGCGGCGGCGATTCGCATTGAAGATAAAAGGATTTTCAGCGGCGGTATCGTGGCGCCGAATGGAGGAGAGTTCAGAGGGTGATAGATGTGATGAATCATTTATGTGGTGGTAGTTAGGTAGATGGCGAATCGGAGCAGGTGAACCGCGGAGGTGATAAGAACGGTGACATAATGAAGATGAAGGTTGAGTGTTGGCTGTTATGCTTTTTGTGTTTCACTGATAGCAAATTAGGGTTTCACAAAAAATTGGGATTGGGCTTCAAGACCCCATGGATCTTCTATTCACACCCTAATTCCTCAAGCACCCCGCGCCTCTTGCATGTAAATGGGCCCGAGTCCAAGTAAAGGTTATTTGCATTTACTTACATCATCCCCTGCACCATCAGCATTTTGGGATTGGGCCTGCAAGCCCGCGAAAATTGCTACTCATAACCTCAGATTCGTTCAAAGCACCTCTTCCTGCATTTGGCAATGAAATTGAGCCTTTTGGGCCATTGTACTCTATTTGCACCCTCCGATTTGTGGAACAGCCCACCTTGTTTTCTTCATTTCATTTTTATTTTTATATAGAAATTTTTCTAATTAATTCTTGTTATTCGTGATTAGTTTTCTTGTTAGAATTATTTTTGTGGATTAAAATATTTGGATTCATTTCTTGGAAATTTGTAATTGGAATTTTTAATTATAGTTTAGTACTAATTTTGGATTAACTATTGTTTATGAGTGTTTTTGATCGATTCAAATCGATTTCAATTATGGAGGGGCTTCACAAAAGCAAATATGGATGATAAGCATTTATTTTGCTTATGGGAGACTACAAGACATTGCTTAAGGTTTTTTTTCGGATTTCTTTTTGTGAGGAATCGGCACTTCGATCAAGTAAGTGATTTCAAGCCTTTAAGCATCATTTTAGTCGTATGCGGCTTAGGATCATATAATTTAAGGTGAATCTGAGCCCTCCCACCTGAGGCATTGGTTATATTTGTGATTTTTGTTGATATGTATCGATTTCGGAACTTAGGGATTAGGTTAAGAACCATTAGGATCACTTCCTTTCACTTCCCCTTAAAATCCACTTTTGTCCGTTTCGTAACATTTATTAAAAATAGTTTTAGGTGAGATAAAATTCTGGAAAAATTCATGAGTGACCCTCATCCTCTTAATTAATTTGTCATATTTTTTATTTCCAGATTTGGGTGGTTTTAATATTTAATTTGGATTTTAGTTCGCAAGCTGTCCCAAAAGGGAAGGTTTTGGCATAAGGGACCGAAATCGATTTTTCCCCATAGGTGTGAAACCTATTTTTTGTGTATGATTAAGCACTGTAATTTGTGACATTTTGATGCTCATTAGGCATTTTTTTCATAATTTTTAGTGCCCTTTTTGATCCACTTTGTGGAGTTGTTTTTGATGATCATGTTTTGTTACCTTGCTAGTCAAGGAATTGTTTTGGCACTTTGGTGCATGATTTTGTAAAATCCTTTTGGACAATGTGAGATAATGACTTTATTATTCCAGGGATTTAATTTCATAATTTTTAAAGGCATTTTGCTATTTTTCCATGTCACCTAGATCCTAGGTTGATTCATGTGTGTATTTGCTCCATACTCTAAATGTTAAGAAGGCATTCATGCCATTTGCTTGGAATAATTTTTGGTAACGTTTATGAGTTGATTATAGGTCATTTTTATGTCCTTAATTCCAGTTATATACCACTTTTGGAACCATACTCATTTGGTTTGTTTTAGTGTTTCAAAGTGCAAACTTATGTGAGCTAATTTTAACCTAAACTCATGTCTCCTCTCCTCTAATTGTTAACTTGACTTATGTGAAAATCATCAATGCCTATTCATGAATTCTCATTGCATTTCACATCTTGTATGCTATTGACCCATAATCATTTCATTCATATTCACATGCCATTCTTCCTTAGTTTGCATCATTTGCGATCTTATGCGATGTTTGTTCCATTTCATCTTACATCTTCTTCTCATTGCTCCATATGCCTAATCCATTACATCCATGATTGTATATTCATTCATCCATCTTCATAAGTATTCACTACTGACTTTGATGTTCATTTCATGTATTAATTCATGTTTGTAAGCCATATGCATTCATACTTCATCCATAAGCCCTAACTTGCATTTAGGTGAACTTAGGTGAACTTTTTGTACATAGTTTGACATAGTTTGATCTTGTGAGGTATCCTAGCATACCTAGGGACCTATATCATGTAGCTACTGACTTTAGAAGTCATGTAACCTTTAGGTACCTTCACCTTTAGACTTAGGTCTTATTTTTAACCCTAGTTCTATTCTAGGACGTTTATGGTACTTAATCGCTTTTATACTTTGATTTTACTTTCAATATGCATTGTCATGCTAACTTTTGTTTTGTAGGGGGGAAGATTGAGGTAAGCATTACTTCATTACTATCTCTTATGCATTTTAATTGTGTTTGCCTTAGCACTTTATGCTTTGCTTTTAGGCTTTCCCTTTCTTTAGAGACAACTTAACTTCCTTAGGAAGTAAGTTAGTTTCTAAGCTCTCTTTTCTTCTTTTCCTTTTCTTCCTTAGGATTAGAATACCTCATTAACCATAGGACCTCTCTTGTAAATAAACAAATAAAATTAGGGTTGTGTCTTAGTCCCCTTAGTTTGACCTTTTTGCAACTTGAGTCATTCTCTTTCTCATTTCAAAAGAAAAGCAATAAAACACTTAATAAAAACCGAACAATCTTGTACGACACGAGACTTTGTTGCGGAGTGTTTATACGCGTCCTGTTTCGGGGCGAGGTGTAAATACTTCCCGCGATGGATAGGTCTTAGTACAATATAGTTCACAAACAAATTCAAAACACTTCTTTTAAAAGCCAAAAACAAACAATAAGCGACTATCCTGCGGGAACTTCTCTTCTCATCTCATTCATTCACAACGCGAACTCGCGACGACTTGTCTCGCATGCAAGACGGTAAACGCACTCGTACCAGACGAGCCTGCAACACCTGAGCATAGACATACGCAGTTCCAGCTGTAAAAAACACAAACAAGCAGTTCCCGCCTAGGTTAGGCGAACTACGTCGACTCTGATCCTCATTATCTCGATGAGGTACGTAGGCAGCGGGGTAGGGCCCGTTCGAGCACATTCTTTATTTTCCCTACATTTCCCCATTCCTTTCCATTTTCTTATTTCAGTTCTTTTCTCATTTCCATTCCATTCCAGATAGCCATTATTTCATTTCAGCAGCATATTATTTCTCACCCTTTGAAGCAAACAAGCAAGCGTGGATCCCGTCGGGTACGACGGACGATCTGGGGTGCTAATACCTTCCCAGGTCGTAACCGACTCCCGAACTCAGATCTTTGGTTCGCAGGACTTTGTCCTTTCCTTCTTCCTTAGGTTTGTGCAATATTACCTTTCCCATTCATTCGGGATAAAAATGTCTGGCTGGCGACTCTAACTTTTCCGCGCCACTTTCGCGTTTGTACTAGGATGAAAATCCCGGGAGCGACAGGTTCTTACAACCTTTGGACATCCCAGTTTGCAAGTGGGATAGTATCTCTATGGATTTTGCAGTGGGGTTACCAAGTACTCAAGATGGTTATGATTTTATTTGGGTAATTGTGGATCGACTAACGAAATCTGCGCATTTCTTAGCCGTTAAGACTACATACAAGGCAAGTCATCTTGCGAGGTTGTTTATTTCTGAGATTGTAAGATTGCACGGTGTACCATCTAATATTGTTTCGGATAGGGATCTGAAGTTTACTTCGAGGTTTTGGAAAGTGTTCCAACAAGCTATGGGTACGAATGTATGTTTGAGTACTTCTAATCATCCTCAAACGGATGGTCAGATACAGTGTACGTTCCAAACGATGGAAGACATGTTAAGGGCGTGTGTGTTGGAAAGTAAAGGAAGTTGGAAAGAAATTTTACCTTTGATCGAGTTCTCCTACAACAATAGTTACCATGCGAGCATTGGTATGGTTCCGTATGAGGCATTATATGGAAGAAAATGTAGAACACCTTTGTGTTGGTTGGAAGTGGGCGAAGACAAAATTTTAGGACTCGAGGTTATTCAAGAGACTATGGAAAAGATTCGAATGATTCAAGAGAAAATCAAGCAAGCCCAATATCGTCAAAAGAGTTATGCTGACAATCGAAGGATGCCTTTGGTTTTTGAGGAAGGTGTTCATGTCTACTTGAAAGTTACTCCGAGATTGAGGTTGAAAGGACCGTTCAAGTCGCGCAAGCTAAGTCCGAGATACGTAGGACCGTATCAGATCTTAGAAAGGATTGGTGAAGTTCCTTATATATTAGCCTTGCCACCCTCTCTGTCGGAAATGCATGATGTTTTCCATGTATCTCAACTTTGTAGATTCGTCCCTGATCCTCTTCAACCTATTCTTCCAGATTCTATCGAGATAGAAATGGATTTAACTTTCGAACCCCAACCGAGCCATGTTGTTGGAAGAGAAACGAAGGTGCTAAGAAACAAACAGATCCCACTTGTTAAAGTATAATGGGATATGACGCATCTGGGAGATGCTACGTGGGAATTGGAATCGGAGATGCGGGAGTTGTATCTACACCTATTTAGGTAATCTTTTAAATTCGAGGACGAAATTCTATTTAAGGGGGGAGGATGTAACACCCCGTAATTTATTTTAACTCTCCAAATAATATTGTTTAATACGAATAAGATTTCCGGTTTATTCTAAGAAATTTTAATGAAAAACCATTTAGGGTAAATGGAAATTTAAGTAGGATAACTTATATTATTTATGCCGAGGTTTTATTTAAATTAAGGATTAAGAGACATTTTTGGATGCTCTCTATTTTTGGACCCATTGGTAAGAAATTTAAGTATTATATATTTTGTTTATATAGAAGGAAAAATAGAGAAAAAAAGTTAGTTAGTAAGAAAAAGAAGAAAAGGGAAAGGAAGAGAAGAAGAAGGAGAGAAAAACCATAAAGCTTCAAATTCATCATTCTCAATCATCCGTCCATCAAATCAACTCATTTCTCCTGTCAATCCTCATCTCTCGAGGTGGGTTCATAGTTAGATACTTTTGTTTTAGTTTTTGGTTGAGTTTTGAAGTTTATGAGTTTAGGATTTTTGGTAGAAATCTTGAAAACAAATGATTTAAACGGTTAAAAACTTGATTAAACCTGACTATGTTGCTCACATTGTGCCTATGAATATGTTTAGTGTTGTTTCCTATGTTGATTGGTGTTTTGGATGATTTTTGGAATGGAATGATAAGTTTCCCGTAAGCTGAGTTTTCTAGAAAACACAGAGCTCGCTCAACAAGCAGGATCTTGCTTAACGAGAAATGCAGGAGGTTCCTCGCTAAGCGAGATGAACCTTCGCTCAGTGAGACCTGGAAGTTTCAGTTTTGTTTTTCTATTCATAACTTTTGATTCGGGCATCCGATTTTAGTGTTCCACATATCGAATCGAAGCTAAAAATATTTACAAATTGATGATGCCAAAAGATGTTATTTTTACCTGACTTTTTCCCGACTTTTACCGACTTTTTCAAATGACCAAAACCTTGTTAAATTGGAAAGTGTGAGTTAATGGAAATAAAGATAGGTACGACTTGTGAGGTGCCTAGGTTTCCCTTAAGCTAAAGTGAATCATGAATTATGTATTGTTTTAAGGCCCTCCGTAAAGCCTTGATTAAGTCTCTTTGTTGTTACCTTGTATTTTGCAAGAGCGTCCGTAAATACTTGAGGTACCGGTTGATTAAATGCGGATTATGGTCTGATGAGTGTAGGTCTCAAGTCCTCCATAAGGTTATGAGTAAGTCTTGAGGTGGGTTTCCTTTAGTCCCATGTGAAGCATCCGTAAAGACTTGAGGCGAGTGTTATACTAGTTATGTGTTAATCTTGAGTAAGTCTTGATATGGGTTGCCTTTAGTCCCACGTGAAGCATTCATAAAGACTTGAGGCAAGTGCTATACTAGTTATGTGTTAATCTTGAGTAAGTCTTGAGGTGGGTTACCTTTAGTCCCACAGGAAGCATCCGTAAAGATTGAAGAGAGTGTTATGTTGAATCCTCCATAAGTTCTTGAGTAAAACTTGAGGTGTTATGTCCTTAGTCCCACGTGAAGCATCCATAAGGACTTGAGGTAGACGTTTCTCTCATTGTATATTGAGATCATGTGTGGACCTTAGTTCCCTTTTGTTATCGATCCTTGTGTGAGTTGGTTTGTGGAAACTTGTGAGATTTATTAGGGACAAACCCTTAGAGCCGAGAGAACTCTAAGATATGGAACTCACTGAGATGGTTTATCTCACCCCATGTTGATGTTGTTATTTCAGGTACCTCAGGTTCCAAAAAGGGTAAAGATAAGGCGATTTGATTATCTTTATTTGTTTGATGGCTTTGTCTTCCGCTGTGGACTTTTGAGATCTCCAGATCTAGTTCTTAGACTTTTGTATTCTTTTGAACATCTTGTATAATTTATAGCCTAGTTTTAGTACCTTATGTTGTAGTGGCTATACTTATGCAATGTGTTGCTAAGAACTTATGTATTTCAATACCAAACTTGATTTTTATATATGAAAAATATGCTTTGAAGTATGTCTTTTATATATGGGTATTACAAGAACTCATCCTGATATGGTAGTAAAGATCAAAGAAGAGGTTCAAAAGCAGATTGATGCAGTTTTTCTTGTGACATCTAGTTATCCTCAATGGGTGGCTAATATTGTGCTTGTTCCAAAGAAAGACAGAAAATTCCGAATGTGTTTGATTATAGAGATTTGAATAAAGCCAGTCCCAAAAATGATTTTCCATTGCCACAAATTGATGTGTTGGTAGATAATACGGCTAAGTTTGATGTATTCTCCTTTATGGACGGATTTTCCGGTTATAATCAAATAAAGATGGAACCTGAGGACATAGAAAAGACCACATTTATTAAACCATGGGGAACATTCTGCTACAGAGTGATGCCCTTTGGATTGAAGAATGTTGGTGCGACATACCAAAGAGCTATGACCATGCTTTTCCATGATATTATGCACAAAGAAATTGAGGTATATGTTGATGATATGATTGCTAAATCAAGGACTGAAGAGGATCATGTTGAACATTTGCTGAAGTTGTTTCAGAGGTTTAGAAAGTTTAAGCTTCGTTTGAATCCGAACAAGTGCACGTTTGGTGTACGTTCTAGAAAGTTGTTAGGTTTCATTGTCAGCCAAAGAGGCATTGAAGTTGATCCTGATAAAGTGAAAGCTATTCAGGAAATGCCTGCTCCAAGAACTGAAAAGAAAGTAAGAGGATTCTTTGGCCGTTTGAATTATATTTCGAGGTTTATCTCTCACATGACTGCCACATGTGCTCCGATCTTTAAGTTGCTTCGGAAAGACCAAGGTTGTGTCAGGACAGACGATTGTCAGAAGGAATTTGAAAGTATCAAAGAATATCTGCTTGAACCTCCTATCTTGTCTCCTCCGGTGGAAGGTAGACAATTGATTATGTACTTGATTGTGTTGGAAGATTCCATGGGTTGTGTGCTTGGTCATCAAGATGAATCTGGGAGAAAAGAATATGCAATTTACTACTTGAGTAAGAAATTCACCGATTGTGAGTCTCGGTACTCCATGCTTGAAAAAACTTGTTATGCCTTAGCTTAGGCTGCAAAGCGTCTTCGCCATTATATGCTGAATCATACAACTTGGTTGATCTCTAAAATGGACCCAATCAAGTATATCTTTGAAAAGCCTGCTTTGACTGGGAGGATTGCTCGTTGCCAAATGTTGTTGTCATAATATGATATCGAGTACCGAGCTCAAAAAGCTATAAAAGGTAGTATCTTGGCTTACCATTTTCACATCAACCGATTGATGATTACCAGCCTGTCAAGTTTGATTTCCCAGATGAGGATGTAATGTATTTGAAAATGAAAGATTGTGATGAGCCTTTGATTGAGGAAGGGTCAGAGCCTGGATCTCGATGGGGTTTAGTTTTTGATGGTGCTGTAAATGCACACGGAAGAGGAATTGGGGCAATGATCAATTCTCCCCATGGTTCACATATTCCTTTTAATGTAAGGTTAACTTTTCCTTGTACCAATAATGAAGCTGAGTATGAAGCCTATATTATGGGTCTTGAGGAAACTATTGATCTGAGGATTAAGCATCTTAATGTGTATGGAGATTCTGCCTTGGTAATCAATCAGATTAAGGGTAAGTGGGCAACTCATTAACCCCACTTGATCCCTTATAGAGATTACGCCAGGAGGATATCAACTTTCTTCACTAAAGTTGAGTTTCATTATGTGCCTCGTGATGAAAATTAGATGGAAGTTGCTTTGGCAACTATAGCTTCTATGATAAAGGTGCACCAGTGGAATGACATTCCCATGATCAGAGTGATGTCGCTTGAAAGACCAGCTCATGTGTTCGCAGTTGAAGAGGTCCATGATGACAAGCCTTGGTATCATGATATTAAATGTTTTCTCTAGATTCAGGAATACCCACTTGGGGCATCCGATAAATATAAGTGGACTTTAAGGAGATTGGCAGGCAATTTCTTCCTGAATGGAAATGTGCTTTACAAGAGGAATTTTGACATGGTCTTACACAGATGCGTGGATAGACATGAAGCAGACATGTTAAAGAAATAAATTCATGAAGGATCTTTTGGTACTCATGCTAATGGGCATGCAATGGCTAAATAGATGTTGAGAGCAGGTTACTATTGGCTGACAATGGAATCTGATTGTTGTAAGTATGTGAAAAAGTGCCACAAGTGCCAAGTGTATGCTGACAAGTTTCATGTGCCACCAACTCATCTCAATGTGATTTCTTCCCCGTGGCCATTCTCTATGTGGGGAATTGATATTATTGGTATGATTGAACCCAAGGCTTCGAATGGACATCGTTTTATTCTTGTGGCAATTGGCTACTTCACCAAGTGGGTAGAAGCGGCATCATATGCTAATGTGACCAAGCAAGTTGTGGTTTGGTTTATCAAGAATAACATTATCTGCAGATGTGGTGTTCCGAATAGAATCATTACTGATAATGGTAAGATGATGAAAGAGCTTTGTGAAGAATTCAAGATTCAACACCATAATTCTTCTCCTAATAGACTGAAGATGCATGGGGTTGTTGAAGCTGCGAATAAGAACATTAAGAAGATAATTCAGAAGATGGTTGTGACATATAAGGACTGGCACAAGATGCTCCCTTTTTCTTTACATGGGTATCGTACATATGTCCTCACTTCAATAGGGACAACCCTTTTCTCACTTGTTTATGGTACAGAAGCAGTGCTCCCCGTCGAGGTTGATATCACATCAATGAGAGTTCTGATGGAAGCCAAGTTGATTGAGGCAGAATGGTATCAAAGTAGATTTGATCAGTTGAATTTGATTGAGGAAAAGAGAATAACAGCTTTGTGTCATGGTTGGTTGTACCAGCAAAGAATGAAGAAAGCTTTTGACAAGAAGGTTAAACCTCGTGTATTCAAAGAAGGCGACCTCGTGCGCAAAAAGATCCAGTCTTTCATTAAAGATTCTCGGGGCAAGTGGACTCAGAACTATGATGGCCCATATGTTGTTAAGAAATCCTTCTCTGGCGGTTCATTATTTCTTGCAACTATGAATGGTGAGGAGATCACTCGTCGTGTGAATGCGGATGTAGTCAAGAAATACTTCGCCTAAAAAATAAAAAGAACAAATTGCTAAGTTGAAAACCCGAAAGGGCGACTTAGGCAAAAATGAGCGTCTCGGTGGATTGAAAACCCGAAAGGGCGATCCAGGCAAAAATTAGAGACATAAAACAGAAACAACTATCCCGGTAGATTGAAAACCCGAAAGGGAAATCTAGTTAAAAGTTAGGGATCATGGCAAGTAACTGCGTCGACAGACTAGATCACTTGAAACGACCGAGGATTTCAGATTCTATCCCTCAGAAGAATTGCTCATCAAATATTCTTATTCACTCATCCTTGACTGAAGTTTCGGACATAGTGGAGTTTAAATTTGATAGGGAGAATAGTGATCATTGTATTTCAATGTAGCCCTTTTCCATGTATTTACCATTTTTCAAACTTGTAACGATCCGTGGAGTTATGCCATTTGCTGGCTACCATTCTATCAATGAATTTGAGCTTTTATCCAATTGTTTGCAATTTGTCATATTGTTTCTGTTTACCAAATTTCAATTTATTGTTGATGATGATTTTTGAAACAAATTTAATCTTTGAAGATTATAAAAACATTTTTCTTTTGATATGTGAACAAAGAAAAGATATCATTAGTGATTCCAGGGATGGTAAAGTTCGGATGTGTGTAACTCGTCTCTCCCAATGCAGGGCTGGACCTGATTGTGTCCCTATAGAATTCCTAAATGGTCTTGGCATGTTGATGTTAATGATATTTTGTGCCCAACTAGCATGAACAGGGATTGTAAATGCTCATAGTTTTGTTTCCTTCCCCAGAAGAGTTGTTGGAAGGGATATTCTTGAAAATCCCCAGCTGAGTTTTGATCTCTTCCTCAACAACTTACCTTTGACTTGAGAAGTATTGGGAATCCTCAATCGAGTTCTTGTTCCTCAGCATGAGTTGGTTGTATCCCATAACAGAAGTATTGGTATAGCAGTCAGTTTAGAGGTTTTCTTTCACCTGATGGTGTGGATTGACTTAAAATCCCTCATAATTGTGTTTTGACTATGATGTTAACTTCTGGTATCCCCGCATAGGTCGGAAAGTCCAAATTTTCAGTGATGATTGATCTTCATAGATCCCAGTAGGTATGCATGTGATGGTTTCCAGCAGATTTCTATTTGATCTTCAACAAGTTTTACAGTATTTCCCCAAGCAGAGAAAGAGTGGCATAACTCCTTCCCCAAGTAGAGCAAGAGTGGCATGACTCTTTCCCCGAGTGGAGCAGGAATAGTATGATGATTATTCCCTGCAGGAGTTTGATTAAGAACACTTATGTCCCCAGCAAGGATCATGGAAGCTTTTCCCATCCCAGACAGATTATTACTTTTCCTAAGCAGGGTGGTATTCCTATGCAGAGTCGATGCTTGATACCCCAATAGGCTATGCTTTATATTGTATCACTGGTAGATCTTTATCTTGTTCCCTCAAACAAAGTTATGAATATATTTGTCCCCACCAGATTTTAACAGGGACTTTTCCCTCCATCCCCAAAGTATGGAAGATTTTGTGTTGTTGAGGTGTCTCCAACACGTTCCCTCTCAGGGTAGAATTTCTGGTTTTATCCTCAATGGATTCTTGAAGATTGCTTTATGAATTGGATCTCTAACAGTTGTTTTCCACAGTCTGAGTTATGCCTTGTAGCGGGATTTTATTCCCTTGATGGCTTTTGATCTTCCCTGCGGGATTTTGATTCAAATCTCCAGCATGGTCCCCGGTCTTGTTGCCTTGATTAACCGAATATCCGGTTGTTGTGGTGTTTATATCACCCATTTCTTATCTTTATGTCTATTTTTTCAGCATATTCATACATATATTCATACGCATAAGTATGGCATCTTTTGCTTGCATTCTTTCATTTATCTTTGTTCACCGCTCTTTGGTGTGGTTTTTCCCCATGGAGTGTGTGTGTTGTCTTCCTCTCAAGTTTAGAGTGTCGACCCTTAAGCAGAAAGTGTTGATCCTTTCCATTTCCCCACTGAGTTTATTCCTCGTGGATGATTTTGATTCAGTTTCCTCCCCAATTTATTATTTGGATGGAATTTCCCTAGTTGAGATATTTCCTCCTCGGGATGCGTCTTGTTTGACAGTTTCTCTCCAACTTGTCCTTGGATTAAACTTTGGTCGTTTTGGAGGATTTTTATTTGCTTTGGAATTATGCTATCATTGTTTGATAGTAGGAAATATTTCCCCCAACTTGAGTATATTACTTTGGAATTAAGCTATCAATTATTCGATAGTGGGTAATATTACCAAATTAATCAAGCTCTATTGCTTTTGCTCCTACCCAGTAAATCCGGTAGTCGAGAGTTCTTCTTTCTACCCAGTAAAAAGGTAATAGAAGTTGTTTCCCTTTCCTTATGAACCTACCCAGTAAATCCGGTAGTTGAGATTTTTTCTACTTAGTAAAAAGGTAGTGGAGGTTATCCCTCTTTGTTTTGCTCCTATCCAGTAAATTGATAGTTGAGTCCATATCTTATACCCAGTAAACCGGTAGTGGATGATTTTTTTCCAACTCAGTATTCCTCCTTTTTTGGACTCAAATACTTTGTTTGGTTATTATTCCCTGGAAGAGAGTTTACTCTCCCTCGTGGAATCTTTTACCTTGATTATATCATTGAACTTTTCCCCCATGTAGAGTCAGCTATCCAGTGATTTATTTTCCTGGTAACTCTTTTGGTGTCTTTTGTTTTCCCCAGCGGGATTTTCTTATGTGTCCCCAAGCTTTCATTTTCCTCTAGTGGTCATGTTTTCCCAACAGAGATCATAGGTTTACATATTATATCATATCCATATCATATCATGTTCTCTTAGGACAAAAATTTGGGTTTTCTGTATTTAAGTCTCTCCCATCTTGCAGAGAAGAAGATGTCAATCTTCATATCTTCATATTGAAGAAACTTAAATAGGGGAAGCTGTAGCACCCTAATTTTTGCCCTAAATTTTCTTCGCATTTTCATATACATCTTGCATACAAACAAGATCGCATTGGTTTCTCGGTTCTTCTCGGGTTAGGTTTATGCCTCGCAGGGGATCATTGTTGTCTTTATTTACTTTGTTTGTTTATGATTACTAACCATTAATTAAAATCCAAAAAACAGTTAAGTTATGCCTACGTATCCTCTCGTGCAACGAGGAAGTCAGAACACCGTAGTTCGACTCAAAGAGACTGAAAGATAAATTGACTTGTGATCCGCTTGCTTACCTATGCTCAAGTGTATGACCTGTCTGGCTCAGGTGCAAACTGTCTTGCATTAGACGGGAGAAGCAAGTTCTCGCTTATGAGTGAATGAGGTCAGAAAAGAATCCCGAAGGAGACAATTATTGTTTGTTTTTGGTATTTTCAATCTTTTATTGCTTTTGGAGTTTGTCATAAGAAAATGAGCTTAAGCCTAAACCAAGGGTTAGTAAACTCATCACATCTTCCCTCTGATTAGGGGTATGAGAATACCTTAAGTGTGAAGTAAGCACCTCACCCTTAATCACCATGATGTAGGATTAAGATCATTAACCTACTTGCAATTATTTAGATGTTTTTGGTATTTTGTTTAGTGTTAAGTAATGAGTTTAAGCCATAATCAAGGATTTAATGGACCCATTACACCATCCTAATAGAAGGATAATAGATGAGAACATTTAAGCTGAGGAAGATACCTCAACTTAATCCATGGTTAGGGATTAACCTCATGACAAAACAAAGCCTTTATTAAAGTGGATTTTAGTTAATGATAAGGTTAAGAAGTGGATTTTATGATTTATAAGACAACTTGAGGGGGACTTGTCCATTAACACTAGGGTTAGTCCTTCTTAACCAATTAAGGAAGAATTAGAACCCTAATGCAAGGCCCAAGTTACAAGCTTGATGTCTTAGTGATTATTAGGTGGATTGATTAAGAGATTTAAACACATTAAGGGTTTAACACTTAGGATTAAAGTTATACACTCCATCCTAAGAGAAGGATGCAGGCATAACCTTAATCACAAAGCCTTAAAACCTTTAAGGTTTAGTCCCTGATTATGAGATGAGAAGAGAAGACACAAAAGATGACACAAAGGTAAAACTAATGGGGGGAACTAATCAAACCCTAATTGTGAACATGCTTGGGTATTCCTAGGGTTTATGAGGCTTGCAAGAGATCTTCAAGAAGAGCCACCAAGGAAGAAGCAGATGAAAGGAGGAGAAACAGAAGAAACAAGTCAACTTACTTCACTTAAGAAGATAAGTTGCTTGAAAAAAGGAAGTGATGAGGGAACATGGGTGAGCAAGCTCACTCTAATACAAATACAAAATGCAGCAATGAATGCATAAGAGAGATGAGAAGAGATTGTGAGAAGTGAAGGCAAATTCACTTCTCAAAACACTTACCACCTGAAAAGTTAGCAAAAAGAAGTGAAATGAAATGAGAATGAAATGAATGCAAGGATGCAAACCAAAACCAGAAGCATGTTCATGATGCAAATGATGCTAAGAGATGATGCAAATGTGTGTCAAGTGATGTGAATGTTCATACAAGTAATGAGGATGCAAATGAAGCATGAAAGGAGCATGAAAGTTCATGAATGTACATGAAATGAAATGAATGCATAACATGGAAAATGGATGATGCAATGATCAAACATGATTCTAATGTGTCCTAAGATGTCTTAGAAGTCATATGAATGCATAAAATGTCATGGAAAGTTCATGAATGCAAGCATATGCAAGATAAATGCAAGTGAAGATGCAAAATTAGGGTTTCATGAAAGGATGAGATGCAAATGGCAAAGACAGAAGCAAATGACATGATAAAAAATTGAAAATTCACTCAAAGGAACCCTAAACCTATACTAGGTTACCATCCAAAGGGGGAGGTCAGAAGCTAAACCTAGAAGGAGTTATGAATTTCCTAAGTTTCTAGGGTTTTTTGGGTGATCCTTAATGTAAAATGCCAAATAAATTGAAAATGAAAGATAAAAATGAAACAAAAATGTTTTTGGATGTTAGAAGGAATGCATAGAAAAGTGCAAAAAGAACCATTCACAAACTCTCCTTGGTTCTAGGGTTATGAATTTTTGAAGTTAGGGTTAGAAAATGAACTTTTTAAAGAACCCTAATTCATTGAAAAATCTCAAAGTGTGATCAAAACAAAAAAAGAAATTTGTATGGTGGGTTTGTAAATGCTTCTAAATGTCTAAGAATGCTCTCTGATTTTTTGGGTGATTTTAAAATACTTAAATGTATTTTTAATTAATTAAAAGACTTGAATTAATTAAAAATAACATTTAAATGATTTAAAAATACTTTTTTAATGCAAAAATTAAAAATAAAAATATTTTTGGGTTCTGAAAATTAATAAAAGGTTTGATAAAAAATTTCAAATTTTTTTGATCATTTTTACTATTTTAAATAATTATAAGAAAAGAAATAAAAATAAAAATAAAATAAAATGATAAAAATGAAAAGTATGACAATCCAAAGGCTGAGATTCAAAGCTGGGTGGAGGGAATTGACTGGCGCGCTAATGAGTGGTCCAGATGCATTCTGCCTAATTAATTCAAATTAAATTAATTAATTGAGGGTTAGGGTTTAATGACTGATTTGGGGCGTTCAAACACGCGCGGGAGACACAATCCAAGGGCCAGAATTCAAAGTTCACTAATTACACTGATTAGGGCATAAACACTTTCAGGTGACCGGAACAGTGTTCCGGTCATCTTCTCCGGCGAGCAAAAATCTCATCTCTCTCCCTAAGCATCCAAAACCTAATTTTTCTTCCCAGAAATGATCCCCATACATCACTGAACCTAAATCCCCAAACAAAATTCATTTACAACACATCAAAAGAGAAAATCGAAACAAATCAGTTTTAGGTAAAAAAAACTTTCAGAGATCATTAAATGCTTATTTCTCAACCATTTTCAAAACCAAACATATCAGGATGATCAGTGCAACTCATAGAATCATTCTATAACAAGAAATCAAAGTTCTGGAAAAAATGTTCTTGAGGTATACCTGAGATGGAGCTTTGCTAAATGAAGCTTTCTGGCCACTTTCTTGGTGCTTTTCCACTCCAATGAACCCCTTTGTGCTTCTGGCAAGCTTGAAACAAGTTTATGTTGGTTGTTTTTGAGGTTTCAGTTCAGAGCATGTCAAAATCGTGTTTTTGTTTGAGGTGGTTTCAGGCTACGGTGATGGGTGGGAAATGATCCTGGGATGATGCTGAGTTGATTGGTGGAAGAATTTGTGATTTTTGTTGGCTGAGGAGTGAGTTTCGAAGGAATGAAGTTTTTGACAAGTTTTGTGAATCCTGACTTATGGGAGGTTTTCAGCTTGTGTGTGGTGTGTTTTGGATTGCTTTAGGTTAGTATAAACAAATGCAATTGGTTCAGAGAGTTGGTGTGGCACAGTGTGATTGGTATGGTGTGAAATGAAAAAAGTCAACATTGGTTGTGCTATGGGCATGGGTCATGGCAGGAGTGGTTCCAAAGCATGTCTGGCCTCAGCTGGCTTTGTGGAAGGCATTTGGATCAAAAGCTTGCAGCTGGATGGCTTGGATGAAGAGATACCATGCTTTATGCAATTTTCCCTCTTTGACATTTCTTGTGAATCAAGCCATAAAAATGCCAAGTTCTTGGGCCAATTCTGATGTTTAGAAGTCACATAGGCATGTTATGAAGTGTAGAAGTTGATTAGAGGCCATAAGAAAGCTTGAACATAACATTTTGCAAAATCCCTCTTTGACATGAAACTTGAAATTTTAGGATTTTTGCCAACTTTGACAAGCCATAACTTGAGTTCCAAAATGAATTAGATCTTGTTCTTGTACTTTTTGAAAAGGGAATGATCCAATCTATAACTTTCATGACCAACAATTTTTCATTTGAAGCATTTTTGGTTAAGAAAGGGGAGGTTGAAAAACTTTCCAAAAATGGAAAGTTTACATTACAAGTCATTTCCATTTTTGGCAACTTTTGGCTTTGCTCACTTTTCTTCAAATTTGTGAACTTATAAGCACTTCAATGATCAAATAAAGACCATATAACTTCAATTTGATGAAAAATCCACTTTGGTTCCATGTTGGGGGCCTCAGATGCCCTGATTTGGCTCTAATTTGCTCAAGAAGTTACCCAGTGATCAGATGACTTCCACAATGAATCTCTTCATCAAACTTGGTATGCATGATCCTTATATCATATTGAGACCAATAGAAACAATAATGACCAAAAAGTTTGGAGTTATGGCCTCTGAAACCAAAACCCTAATTTCAGGTCATCTGTGCAGTTCAACCCTAGCTCTGCTTCCATGCTTTGCCAGTTCTTGTGATTCTTTGACTTCTTTGATCTTTGGAGGATAAAATATGATGATTTAACATTCATGGACCCTCTTGATATGATTTAAAACCTTGGAAGTGGCTCAGATGGATCTTGGATTGCTCAGATCACAAACCCTAGATGCAGATGAACTTGAACCAATGCAGTGAAGCAGAAATGCAACATGAAATGGTATGATTAAACTTATGTAAATGAAAAGATCACAAGCCATGGTTTGAACTTAGTGAGGGAAAATTTGGGGTGTTTACACACCACATTTTCATTCATTAACCAAGCTTTTGAGAGCCAAAATACACCTTGCAAAACATTCTCCCAAAACCAAAAATTCATTAAAGCTCTTTTTCTTTCTTTTGAAGTTATCAAGAATTCACATTGAATTCTTGACTAACTTGAGCTAAACCTTCATCCTTTTCTTCTCTTGTTCATTAATTTGCAGTAGATATAAGCTTGATTTGGTCCAATTTGAAGAAGTGCTAATGGTAATTCATCTTTCTCCATAAACCCATATTCACCATCAACATTCAAGATGTAGATCTTTGGTGCCTTTGTTTCTAGATCCTTTGGATCTTTATTTGTTGTTTAATTGCAGGGATTCCACTGTATTTTGGTTTTAAAATTCTTGCAAATTCAGATCATGATCATCAAATATTTGAGAAAAGGTTTTAAAATGGATCATGCTGAATATTCTGCATTTTTCTGCTTCTGGTACAGTGTTAACCGGTTAACCATTTATAGTGCAAATTGGTTAACCAGTTAACCAGTTTTAAAACTGCGCAGGTTTTGCCTGCGTTAACCGTTTAACCAATTGGTTAACCAGTTAACACAAGTCAGAATGGACTTTTTGGCTTGTTTTAAGCCCCTTTTTGGTTCCTTTTTCTTCTTCTTCTTCTTCCTCCTTTTTATTTTTTACCTTGGGAAGCAATTTTGGGAGTGATTTCTCCTTAATTTCAATGAACTTTGGGTGTAGATTAGAGTAGTTAATATTCATTAATTCAAAACTACCTTTATGTGGATTATTCAATTCATTTAAGGTACTTTGCATTAGTGATAAATTTTCATGCTTGAACCCACCAAGATGAGTGATTGAACTTAAGGATGGAAGAATACCATGAGTGCAACTCAATTTGGTATTCACCTTTAGTTTTGTGCGGTATTGCGTCCGGATGGCGATTTATATATCTTTTATCTCGCATGCATTAGCACTAATATTGTCCACCTTAATTGGTGGTGGACGGCCTCATTTGTAGGGTAATTACTTCGTAAATTACTCGGCGATTGCTTAATATAGACCTAAATTTGTCCCTAATTCGGAATAAAAATCTAATTGGGTACTTGCACTTTCGTGGACCGGACCTCTTGTTGGTCGCGTAATCCCAAAGTGGTTAATCATATAGCATTAAGAATTGAGACTTATGAATGTTTGATGCGTAGGTGCTTTGGGTCTCCCAATCGCCTTTCAAATTTCATTGAATTCGGTTCGGCTTGCCTTGATTAATCTCTATAGTGTAAGATGCTAAGAGGATCCGGTTGCCTTTCGATTTTGATTACTCTTTTGGTTGTGGTTGACTAAGTTCACCATACCACTCTTATGTAAATATTATTATACTATTATTATTATTAATATTTTGGATTCTTTCACTTTAATTGCTTTTTCTACTAACATTTAAATTCTTACACTTTTATTGCTTTTATTTTATTTTGCTTTATTATGCTTTATTCATCCATATCATGTTTATTATTTGCTCTTATTATTGTTTTGTTAATTTTCCTTTTGTCCATTCAGACACAAAAACATTAATAAAGGATTAAACTTCTAAAAAAACTTGTGACTTTAATTTGTGGACTATTGGTTACCATCCTTGGCTTTGGAATGAAGATTTGGACTTAGATTCTTAGGACACATTTCCTTTGCCTTGACCTTCATGAAATTGGAATTTGCCTTTATTTGGCCATTTGCTAGCTTATAAGGATGGAACTCTTATGCTCATAATTTGAAGTATCATCAAGTTTTGTTAGATCTTTCCTCCCTTATCTCCTTATTTTCTTTTTTAGGATAGTTCCTTCATCTCCTCCCCTTCTTTAATTTTCAAAATCTTCTCTCTTTTTCAAAGGATTCCTTCTTTTTAAAACATCGCCTCTTTAATAAACAAAACCTTGACTTTTGTCAAGTGGCTTTAACTGTTTTTCTTTTCTTTTAAAATCAATGAATCTAATCATGTTGACCTTAATTCAAAAAATAAAAAAAATCAAACTCATTCAAGTTGTTTTGTGCGTTTATGCATTTTTTTGTATTTTCTTTAAATGAGTGTCGATTATAAGTCATTATTCTTTAGTCGGGTGCAAGTCTCTCAATCTCCATGGTTGTAGTTTGATGTAATTGAGTCACTTGTCATTCGTGGGGGTTTAGTGGCATACTCGTTGATTTTATCCGAGTTGGCGCCCTTCCCATAATGATGTATGAGTCTATGCCTTCATTCTCATGGTAGTTTGTTTGGCCCTCCACTTGAAAATGACAAATTCTCTCCACTTAATAAAATTAATCATAACCAACCCTTTTCATTATTTGTACCACGACCTACGGGGTTTTGATCTCGTATTGCACTTTGTGGGTACGTAGGCATGAGGTGGTAAACCTTTCCAAACACAAAAATATTAAAAAATAATTCTTTTCTCATCCCTCCACTCACATTTTGCAAACCATTTTCAAAACAAAAGCAGTAAATTTTTCAAAGGGCTCCCGTGGAGTTCCACAGACATTTTAGGTGCGTAAAACCTTCCCATTGTGTAACTTATCCCCTTACATGTTTCTCTGTTGTGTTTCTTTAGCTTTTTGCTTTTAGATTCATTAGAACTTATTCGCTCTTTTTTCCTTTTCCTCTTGAAAAAAAATTAAAGCGCGGTGGCAACTTTGTTTACTTTGAGTTAAGTTAACTAATAGCTTACACTCATGATTTTACCACTACAAATATGACTTCCAGGTGCGAGTTCCACTCAGGAAAGTTTGGGCATACCATTGACAATTGTAGGGAATTCGAACATGAGGTGTAAAGTTTGATTGACGCCAAGGTCATTACGCCAGATAGGCTGCTTTTAACTTGAAGTCTTCTTATCAGAGTCTGTCAGAAATGAAAAAGAACTAAAGCAATAAGGCCAGAAATATTCCAATACTCTCAGTGATGGCATTTAGTTGTTTCTTTATTTCATTTCCTCCCTATTGAGACGAACTACGTCGCTCTGATTCTTCATTGGTACTGGTTCAATGGAGATACGTAGGCAGGAGATCGTTGGGTCTTTGCGAGCAACCTTATGTGGAAATTTCATCTCAGTGTCACTCTTTTCTTTAGACGTCTCGTGTCAATGTTTGAACGTCAAAGGCTTAAGGTCTGGAATATTGAGAATGAAGTATGGTTCTGGATATGTGGCTATTTGATTAAAGATTGCAAATTCCATCAGAAAAAAGCTACTGACTGCTGAAGGTAGTCAAGATCAACAAGTCCAGATGGAGTCAAGTCTCCTCGATGATGGCAATGTTCAGCTGCTTTACTGCATTTTCATTTGTAGCTTTTATCTGTTTGTTTAAACATTTGTATGCATGCGTGATTTGTTTGTTTTGAATGTTAATTAATAAAATGTATATGTTATCTTGAAGTAATTCATTAGTATTTTACTTATAATTTTGTGTATGTGCATTGTAATGCCAATTGTTGCTCTTAAACTCGGTGATGGAGGATGACAAAATGAAAACGCAAAAGTCTTTGATTGTGTGCTCTTTAATAAGACCTTGTTGACAATGTACATGCATTGTTTCAAATCCTAAACATCAGAGATATAAGGGAGATAACTGTAAACACCCCAAATTTGCACTCACTCATTTCACCATGTCTTGTGATTCTTTTCATATTGCATAAGTTCAATCATATCATCTCATAATGCATTTTTGCTTCATTGAATTGGTTCTAAGTCATCTGCATCTAGGGTTTGTGATCTGAGCAATCCATGAACTATCTGAGCCACTACAAAGGTCTTAAATCATCTCAAGAGGGTCCATGTATGTTCAAGCATCATATTATATCCTCCCAAGAACAAGAAAGTCAGAAAATCTGAGAAAGGCATGGAAGTAGAGCCAAGCTTAACCGCACAGATGACCTAAAATTAGGGTTTTGGTTTCAAAGGCCATAACTCCAAATTTTTTGGTAATTCTTGTTTCTATTGGTCTCTATATGTTATAAGGATCTTACACACCAATTTTCATGAAGAAATTCAATGGGGAAGGCATTTGATCAATAGGTGACTTCTTGAACAAGTCAGTGTAAAATCAGGGCATCTGAGGCCCCCAATCACCCAACCAAAGGGTCTTCTCCATCATTTTGGGTGTATATGATCTTTATTTGGTCTTAGAAGAATTTATAAGTTCACAAAATTGAAGAATTTCAAGCCATTTGAAAAGTTGCCATTTTGGGAAAGTGACTTGTAATGCAAACTTGCTATTTTGGGAAAGTTTTTTAACCTCCTCTTTTTTATTCAAAAATGCTTCAAATGAAAAATTCTCGGTCTTGAAAGTTGTAGATTGGATCATTCCCTTTTCAAAAAGTACAAGAACTTGATCTAATTCATCATAGAACTCAAGTTATGGCCTTGCAAAGTTGGGAAAAATCACAAAATTTCACTTATGTACCAAAGAGGGAAACTTGCAAAAACTCTTGTCAAACCAATTTGTGACCTCAAAGTGACTTCTAACCATTACACAAACATCATACATGACCTATAATTCAGAATTTCCCAAAGAAATCTCAAGTTTCATGCCTTAATCATCAAGTATTCCAAAAGGGGCCAAAACCTTCACAAATTGCAAAACCACCCACAAACTTCATTCCACTTGATATTTTGCCTCAATCTGAATTCCATGGCTTCCCATGAATCAAGTTGCGCCAGACACCCCCTTGTCCTCAGCCTGCTATGAGCCCATACTTCCAAGTACAACTTTCTTGACTTTTTGCAAAATGAGCCATACCAATCACACTGCTCCACAATAACTCTCTGCCCAATCAGAACATGTTATGTGGACCTCAAGCAAGCCATTTCATACAACAACATAACCTGAATCCTCCCTCAACTCAGCATTCACAAAAACCTCCCCTTTTGCATTTCTCTTTGAAACTCAAAGCTCAGCCAACAAATCTCCAAACTTTTTCCACCATTCAACCCCACATTCATCACTGATCATTTCCCACCCTTCATTTTGCCTTTAAACACCCTATATCAAAAATACGATTTTCACCTCCCTTGGCCTGAGTTTCAGCCAACTTCACATAGAGGCCATATAAACTCCAACCAAGCATTGCAAACTCTTGAGGGAGATCATTGGAGGGGTTTTGAAGCAGAGAAGCAGCCAGACAGTGCCATTTTTGAAAGCTTCAGTTCAGGTAACCTCAAGAACAAATTTTCCAGAAACTTGATTTTAGGTTATAGATTTGTTCCTCATGTTGCACTGATCATGCTGATGCTTTTCTTTTTGAAAATGGTTGAGTTTTAAGGATTTTATGTTGCTCTGAAACTTTGCCCGTAAAATGTGTGTTGATTCGATTCTCATGATTTACGAAAAGTAAATGAGTTTTGTTGTGTGGTTTGTGTTTAATGATGTTCAAGAAATGATTCTGGAGAGTTTGATGAGTTTTTGTGGCGTTTTGAGAGAGATTGAATGAGAGGCTGGCCGGAGAAGATGACCGGAACACTGTTCCGGTCACCTGAGAGTCATTAGGGTTAAGATTAGGGTTTAATTGCGTAATTAGTGAAGTTTGAATGTGAGTCGTCCAGATGCGCGCGTGGTCTTTCCCTCCCTTTCCAGATTCAAATCCCAGCCCTTAGATTTGCATACTTTCCATTTAATTAGTTTTTATTTCATTTTTTTTCTTATTTAACTTCTACGAATTTTTAAAAATAGTAAAACATTTTCAAAAAATTTTATTCTTTTAAACATGACTTTAAACATTTTTCTCATTCTGAAAGTAATTTTTATTTTATTTTTTGCATAAAATTTGTATTTTTTAAAATATTTAAATGTTTATTTTAATTAATTAATGGAAATTAATTAATTAAAATACCATTTAAGTTTCTAAAAATCACCAAAAAAATCACATTGTATCTTGACACATTTAGAGACATTATCAAACCATTCATACAAATTTCTTTTTGGTTCTTGATCCATTTTGACATTTTCTTTGGATTTAGGGTTCTTAAAAATCAATATTTTTGACCCTAACTTAGAAAATTCTTTTATGCCTAACCATGAAGGTTTTGATAATGATTCTTTTTGCATTGCATCCCACATGTCATATAGTTTCTAGGATAAAATTGGCTTGAATTTATCATTCATTTTTGATTTGTTTTGCATTTTTCCTTGTGAGGTACCTTAAAACCCTCGCAAACTTAGAAAAATCATAAGTCTTTTAGGGTTTAGCTTCTGACCTTCCCCTTTGGGAAGTGAACTTGTATAGGTTTAGGGTACCTTTGATCCCATTTTCAATTTTTTATCTCATGTTTTGCTTCTGATTTTGAATTTTTTTATTGCATCTTGTACATAAACCCTAATTCTTGCCTTCCTTTGCATTCATCCTTCATAAGCTTGCATACATAAACTTGCCATGACATTTTGTGCATCCACATGATATATAAGACATCTTAGGACATATTGACATCATGTTTGATCATTGCATCATCCATTTGCCATGTTATGCATCCATTGCATTTCATAAGTTTTCATGATATTCTTGCTTCCTTTCATGTCTCATTTGCATCTTCATTACTTGTATGATCATCCACATCTCTTGGTATGCTTTTTCATCATCCCATAGCATCATTTCCATCATGGTCATGCTTCTGATTTTGGTTTGCATCCTTGCATTCATTTCATTTTCATTTCATTTCATTTCCTTTGCTAACTTTTCAGGTGGTAAGTGTTTGAGAAGTGAATTTGCCTTCACTTCTCATAACCTCTTCTCATCCCTTTTATGCATCAATTGCTGCATTTTTACTTGTGAATTAGAGTGAGATTGATCATTCATGCTCCTTTTCCTCTTTCTTTCTTCAAGCAACTTGTCTTCTTAAGTGAAGTAAGTTGTCTTGCTTCTTTCTGCTTCTCCTCCTTCCATCCTGTTTCTCCCATGGTGACTCTTCTTGAAGATCTTCTTGCAAGCCTCATAAACCCTAGGAATACCCAAACATGATCACAATTAGGGTTTGATTAGTCCCCCATTAGTTTTACCTTTGTGTCATCTTTGAGTCTTCTCTTCTCACCTCTTAATCAGGGACTAAACCTTTAATGTTTTTAGGCTTTGTGATTAAGGTTATGCCTGTATCCTTCTCTTAGGATGGAGTGTATAACTTTAATCCTAAGTGTTAAACCCTTAACGTGTTTAAATCCTTTAATCAATTCATCTAATAATCACTAAGACTTCAAGCTTGTAACTTGGGCCTTGTATTAGGGTTCTAATTCTTCCTTAATTGGCTAAGAAGGACTAACCCTAGTGTTAATGGACAAGTGCCCCTCAAGTTGTCTTACAAACCATAAAATTCACTTCTTAATCTTACAATTAACTAAAATCCACTTTAATAAAGACATTGTTTTGTCATGAGGTTAATCCCTAATCATGGATTAAGTTGAGGAGCCTTCCTCAGCTTAAATGTTCTCATATATTATCCTTCTATTAAGATGGTGTAATGGGTCCATTAAATCCTTGATTATGGCTTAAGCTAATTACTTAACACTAAACAAAAACAACCAAAACATCTAATTAAACACAAGTAGGTTAATGATCTTAATCATACATCATGGTGATTAAGTGTGAGGTGTTTACTTCATACTTAAGGTATTCTCATTACCCCTAATCAGAGGGAAGATGTGATGAGGTTACTAACCCCTGGTTTAGGCTTAAGCTCATTAATTTATGACAAACACAAACAGCAATAAAAGATTGAAAACACCAAAAACAAACAATAATCGTCTCCTCCGGGATTCTTTTCTCATCATCTTCACTCACAAACGAGAACTTGCTTCTTCCGTCTAATGCAAGACAGTTAGCACCTGAGCCAGACATGTCATATACTTGAGCATAGTCAAGTAAGCAGTTCACAAGTCAATTTATCTTTCAGTCACTTTGAGTCGAACTACGGTGTTATGACTTCCTCATTGCACGAGAGGATACGTAGGCATAACTTAACAGTTATCGAACAAAAGTCCTTGTCTATTCCCCCTTCTTCCAGCATTATTCTTTAAGCCTCATAGTCTTGAGCTTCACACTCTTTCCTTACACTGACACTCCTTTTTCTCCACTTCACATTTCTCTTGCACTGACACCGGCATTCTTTTCCAGATTTTGCACACAAAATAGCACTGACACTACCCCTTTAAACACAAATCTTTCAAGCGTGGATCCCGTCGAGTACGGCGGACAATCTGGGTGCTAATACCTTCCCAGATTGTAACCAACCCCCTTTCTCAGTTTCTCTGGTTCGCAACTGTCTTATCCATCTTTTCTTAGGTTTATGCAGCATTACCTTTCCTTCGGGATAAAAATTCCTAGCTGGCGACTCTTTTCAGTTCACCCTTTGTGTTCTCTCTTTCGCCGACCATTCGCGTCTGTACCCCTCTTGACCAGGTGTCATTTGGTGGGAGCGACAACTTGGCGACTTTGCTGGGGAATCTTATATTGCAACCAGGGCTTCTGGTTCTTTTTGTGGGTTCCTCCTAGCGCTTGTTTGATTTGTGTTTGTTGGGGTGTTATGTGCTATGTGTGTTTATTTATTTTGCTTTATTTACTGTACAACTTTATTTACTTGCTTTCTTTACTGTCTTATGCATATTTCATACTGTCATTGGCTAGATCTGGTTTGCTGTTTTGGTGGGTGGGGTTCCATTGAGAGTTCAAGGTCCTATACATGGGACCTTAGTGACACCTAGGCTAGAGTGGTTCATGTTCTTTCCCATTCCATTTCGGTCTGGTGTGGGAATATGAAACACAGTTCAGATGTGGGTTTCTTCTTAAGAACTTTGTGCTACAGATTTCCTGTAGTACTAGGGCTATCTGGGAAGCCTGCTAAGTCTGGATAACCTTTATTATGACCTTCAGAAACTAAGGTGAATTAGAGGAGGATCTTTTATGGTTATTGTAAACACTGTACCTCCGGGTTAGAAGTGTTTACACTTCTCATAACGGATCCAAGTCTGAGGATCCTTGTTCTAGAACAATACCTGTGAGGGGGTTGGGCTGTTTACAGGTTTGCAGGAGCCCTTGGCCACATCATACCCTGCTACTGTTTTGTTTAAGAATACTTCACTTTGGACAGTTCTTGTGATTAACCCTGGACATGTGACTCTTTATTTGAGTCCCCCACCCTGGTTACTGGATTTCTGAGCCTTCATCCGGACTTTTGAACATACACGGGCCTTATATCAGGACAGATAATCAGATCCAGCATGATCACAAACCCTTGCATATCATTTGCATATATCATCATTGCATCATTTGACATTTGTTTATTTTCTTTTCAGGGTATCCACTTCATTATATCTTGGTTTTGGTTTTGACCCCTTCTTCTGCATAGACCTCTGCTTCAGCTATCTTCATCAGTTATCTGCTTCAGTTATCTCCATCACCACCTGCATCAGTCTGTCAGAAACTTACCTTCAGCATCTCAGTCTATGATCTTCATCAACACTTATCTTCAGCTTCTTCAGCAACACTCATGACTACTCCCAGGAAGAGCAACATATCCTACCACTTTTTTGAGCCTGTTTTGACTGGTATCAGGCAGGTCCAATCACTTATCACACCTGACCACATCCCACTGTTTAGAGATCACTATGGGGGTATCTTGGATATGGTTATGGACCTTGATTCTTCTCAGAGAAGCATGATCCACACATGCTTGCAGTTTTATGACCCTCCATTGAGATGTTTCACCTTTCCAGACTTTCAGTTAGGACATCTGCTGGAAGAGTTTTCTTTATTGATTGGGGTACCTATCAGGGGTGGAACCCCCTTCAGCCCAGAGATGACTGCTCCTAGAAATGAAGAGATAGCAAGGGAATTATGCTTGGAGCCTGCCCTTATTGAGCAAAGTATGACAACAAAAGCTGGGATTCCTGGTTTGCATTTGGACTTCTTGATTTCTCAGGCCATCCTGAAGGCTTCATTGAGAGAGTGGAAGGCAGTCTGTGCACTGTTATCCCTCAGCATATATGGGGCTATACTGTTTGCAGATGAACCAAAATTTGTCAGCAAGAATGCCATCCATCTGTTTCTTCTGAATAACCCAATACCCACGTTGCTAGGAGATTTTTTACTACTCCATTCATCAGAGGAATGAGAAACAAAGGGGGAAGTTGGTGAGATGTTGTGCTCCTTTGTTTTACACCTGGCTGCTCAGACACCTGCCTAAGTCAGATGCTTTCTTGAACCCCCACCAGCAGAAGAATTGGGCCAAGAGGTTCATTGCCTTGACTTCAGATGACATTAGATGGTGTACCCAGAGCACCAAAGGTAAGGACATTATCACCAGTTGTGGACAGTACCCTAATGTACCTCTGATAGGAGTGAAGGGTTGCATCAACTACAACCCCTTAATGTTTAAGAGACAATTGGTCTATGCCTTGATTCACCCTCCCAGAGGACATGATTTAGCTGAGACCCTATATTGTGAAGTTCAACCTAATTCAGCTGTTGTCAGACAAGCATCCTGTGCTTGGGACAACATCCAGACAAAAGGGGTGGCTATTCTTGGAAAATGTAACAATGTTGCTTCAGCTCAGTACTCAGACTGGTCCCGTACTAGAGCTCAGATTACCAGAATGCCTTTCACCTTGGAAGACATGCCTGGACCATCCATAGTACAGCCTGCAACAACAGTTATCCTGGAGGAATTTGAAAAGTTGAAGGAAAGGAATGAGCAGCTATCTCAAGCCTTGAAAAAGACTCTTTGGGAAAGAAGAGATGGTCTCCTGGACATTGAGAGATTGGAAAAGCTCAGGGTTGAGCATCTTGCCAAAATTGAGAAGACAGAAGACTACATAAGGAAAGCAAGGGTTGGGGAACAGATATTGAAGAATGCTTGTAAAGAGGCCAAGATTCAGAAAGCTAGGGCTGAGCACTATCTGCAAGAGAGTCAGGCTAGGTGGGTCAGGATCACCGAAGCCCGTACACAAGAAGACCAGAAGACTCAAGCCAAGATTGAACAGCTAGAGGCCAATGAGAAGAAACAGCAGGAAGCTTTGTTGGCAGCTTAGAAAGAGATATCAGAGTTGAAGCTCAGAGCAGGATTGAAGAGATCAAAGGACCAGGACAAGTATAAGAAACTGACTACTGCCATTGCTACCAGGAATCTCCTCATTAGGACCATTACAGAGCACCCAGCTGGTCCAGTGACTGAGGCACTCCTGAAGGAGGTCAGAGAAGATGAGTTTGGACTGGATGTCTGATTCTTTGCTTGTTGTTTGTTTCCATTTGATGTACTTTTCCTTTTATTTTATTTTGACCCTCCATGGGCATGTATTGTAAAACAAACTATGTATTGTTCACCATTTTAATATATTTTAGTTTGGGCTTTTCTCTCAACAGCATCACACATCTTCCTCGAGGTCTGGAAAGGTCAAAACCAAGAACCAAACCGGATACCTTGGAAAACAAATAAGCATACTGCATTGCATACTGACTTTGTTTTTGTTTTGTAGGGTTTGTTATTTTCTTGTTTCTAACTTTGTTGTGATTTCAGGAAACGTTTCTCGTCGCCGAGTGTTCCCTGTCAACCGCACGCACCGGTACCCGACTCGTAACAACCTTGCCGGCATTCAAATGGAACAAGTGCAACAGGATCTGTTTGAGGTCAGAAATCAGATGGCCAATGAGAGAGTAGAGATGAGAAATCAGATGTCTCAGTTCATGGCAGTGATGACTGGCTTAGCCCAGAGTCAAGAAAGGTTAAGGGAGCTGGTGGAAAGACAAACTCCTGAGGAACCTCATCTTGGAACAGGAGGAACTAGCAACAATGAACGGGGCCATCCTCGTATTGACCCATCAGAATATGGACCTCATCTGAATCCAGAAGTTAACATCCCGAGGAATGGTCAAGGTAATACTACTGGGGGTAGAATCCTGCAGGAGGATCCCCAGGAAGAACAGTTTACTGTTATAGGGGCTGGAGATGAGGTATATGACAGAAGATTAGACGAGATTGCTGAAAAGTTAAGATCCTTTGAATCTCAGAATTCTTTGGGCTTCGATGTGATGGATATGGGACTAGTGGATGGGGTGAGAATTCCCCACAAATTCAAAACCCCATGCTTTGAAAAGTATAATGGTACCTCCTGTCCTCGCACTCATCTGCAGTCTTTCTTGGGAAGGCTCAAAGCTTATACCATGGATGAAAAGCTATGGATGTTCTACTTTGAGGACAGTTTAACTGGAGCTTCGAGAGAATGGTATTCGCATTTGTCTAGGGCCACCATAAGATGTTGGAAGGATTTGGCCGAAGCTTTCATCCGGCAATATCAGTACAACCTGGATATGGCTCCCAATAGAACTCTTCTAACGGGCATGTCTCAGTCTTCCAAAGAGAGCTTCCGGGATTATGCTCAAAGATGGAGACAACTTGATGCTGCTGTCCAACCACCCATGTCAGAAAGGGAAATGGCTGACATGTTCATGAACACATTGCAAGGGACTTATATTGATAGACTTGCTACTTTCTCCTCTACCAGTTTTGCTGATGTGGTCATAGCTGGTGAGAGAATTGAGAGCCTATTGAAGATGGGCAAAATCTCCGACAGTGGTGCATGTTCCTCCAGCAATCCCTGAAAACCTTTTGCGGGACCCCGAAGGGTAGGTGAAACAAATTCCATTCATACAAGCTGGGGTAGGCCTCAATATGCTCACCGGTCAGTAGCAGCTGTTACCATCCCAGCTCCGGTTCCACAACAATCATCATATCCTCAACAACAACAGCCACATTATAAACAACAAGCTCATTATCCACAACAAAGGTCGTACAACAACAGCAATAACAACCAACAGCAGCGTCCCTTCCAACAGAGGCCATCACAAGCAAACAGAGTAATTGACCCAATCCCAATGTCGTATGCCGCACTCTTGCCACAACTCCTAAAGCTCAACCTAGTTAAGTTAAGGACGTTGGCTCCTCCAGATCCTCTCAATCTGCCAAAGAACTATGATGCAAATGCCAGGTTTTCATTCCACTCAAACGCACCGGGGCATAATACTGAAAAGTGCAGGGCCCTACAGATGAAAGTCCAGGATTTGGTGGACTCAAAAGCTCTCAATTTTGCGCCTCCTCTGAACATCACAAGAAATCCAATGCCTAGTCACAACGGGCCTAGGATTAATGCTATTGAGGATGGCAAACCATCCACATTAATTAGTAGAGTTGCACATATCCGAACAACTTTGGTTGAAATCAAAGCTCAGTTGTTAGAATGCCAAGTGTTCCCCGGGTGTGAGGTCGGCTGTGGATATTGCAATATTGCCATTAATGGATGTGAGAGACTAAAAAACGGCATAGATGGCCTCATTAGAGATGGCACTCTTCAGATTACAACAACCGTGACTACAACTCCAACAATTCCTTCATCAACAATCACAGATACTCCTACAACATCAGCAACCCTGGTTCCAACAGATTCTGCATCAACTACAACGATTACTCAATCAATCACTTCAACGGATACAAGTTCAGTCACAATTCCTTCTACAATGACAACACCCATTATTCCATCAGTTCCTGCTACAACTTCAACACCCGTCCAGTCAACAGTACCGTCTACAACACTAGCAACAGTTATTGAAAGCGTCTCAATGGTTACGATATACTACGATCCCGCAAATGTTCCTTCCAACAACTCACAACAAAATGCTACTCATGTCAGAGCCCCAGTTACCAAATATTATAATCCACACACCATTGTGGTCCCCTCTGCAGCTGCTATCAGTCCGGTCACTATCACAGTGCCTGGGCCAGTTCCTTACGAAAGCAATAATGCCATTCCTTGGCATTATGGCTCGGATCTATACTGCGAGGGGCAGAAAATCACTTTAGCGTCATCAACTTCTTCACCTCAGATAGATAATGTGGGGGGAGGCGGAGGCTTCACTAGAAGCGGACGTCTCTTTGCCTCGCAAATACCAAGACCCATTGCCGAAGCAGAAACTGCTGCTAAGGCAAAAGGGAAGAACGTGGTGCAAGAAGAACCAGTTGCTAAAGAAACTTTGAAGACTCCTTTTGATCAAGAAGTTGATGAATTCATGCGGATAATCAAGAAAAGTGATTATAAGGTGGTGGACCAGCTTCACCAGACACCTTCCAAAATCTCCATACTATCATTGCTAATGTGCTCCGAGGCTCATCGGAACGCACTATTAAAAGTCCTGCACGCAACTTATGTGCCGGAGGAGATTACTGTCAATCAGTTAGAGGCTGTGGTTGGAAATGTCAACGCTAGTCATGGACTAGGATTTACCAACGCTGATCTAACAACGGAAGGTCACAATCAAAACAAGGCTTTGCACATTACCTTGGAGTGTAAGGGTGCAGTTCTTTCTCACGTATTGGTGGACACGGGGTCATCACTCAATGTCCTACCCAAGAAAGCCCTTGTGAAGCTGGAGTATGATGGATTGGCACTACGCCCAAGCAACTTGGTAGTGAGAGCCTTTGACGGTTCTAAAAGATCAGTTCTGGGAGAGATAGAGTTGCAAATAATGATTGGCCCACAGGTTTTCAAAACGACCTTCATTGTGATGGATATACAACCTGCCTACAGCTGTCTATTGGGTAGACTATGAATACACGCCGCTGGCGCCATGACATCAACCCTTCACCAGAAGATAAAATTTGAGTGGGAGGGCCAAGTCATTACCATTTGTGGGGAAGAGGATATCTTCGTTAGCCAGTTGGCTACTTTCAAATACATTGAAATGGATGGGGAGATCCATGAGACCATGAGTCAAGGGTTTGAGGCCCTTAACATCAACGAAGCATATGTTGTGTCTGGGACTTCCATCACTTCATATCAACAGGCCCGAAAGGTTGTTGAGGAGGGTACCGCTCAAGGCTGGGGCAAGCTGCTGCCAGTTGAAAAGAAAGAAGACCGATTCGGGTTGGGTTACAGACCAACTCGACAAGATCAACCAGAGGCTGCAACGGAGCCCAAGTTTGTCAGTGGGGGAATGCTCACCCCGGATGCTGTGAATAGTTTGGAAGATGAGTCAGAAGACGAGCGCAACCTGGAAAGCTGGATACGTCCAAGGATCCCGGGGAACCATGTCTCAAACTGGTCTTCCCAGGAAATTATAAGAGTTACTCCTGCAGAGTAATTATTATTTCATGTCTTTTAAGCATGCATCAAGTCCTGCGTCTTGCCCAAGATGTCAGGGCTCATTTTGTAATCGGGCCATCTTGTATTTTGTGCAAATGATCAATTAATGAATATCAGGACATCTTTTGCAAATGAGTCTTTTCTTTTCCGCTCACTGTTTTTCATTTTTTATTTTTTGTACAAAAATAAAATGGCAATGTTTTTTTAAAAAAAATAAAAAAATTCATTTTCACTTTTTCTAAACAAGATAAAACTGATCACTAAAATGAACAAATCTAAACCCTTGCAGAGAGTGCCCTCCAGACTGCACCGACAACGACACTGCTATGACTTTGTATGACTTTGACAATCCGATTAATCAAGCCGATGAAGGGGTTGAAGAGGATTATGAGCTACCTGAAGAACTAGCCAGGTTGTTAAGACAAGAGGAGAAGGTTATCACTCCTCATCAGGAGGAGGTTGAAACGATTAATCTTGGTACAGAAGAAGACTTGAAAGAAGTGAAAATCGGGGCCTGCTTGCAAGATTCAGTGAAAGAGCAACTTATTGACATGCTTCGGGAGTATGTAGATGTTTTTTCTTGGTCTTATCAGGATATGCCAGGGTTGGACACCGACATTGTTATGCACAAGCTGCCTCTGAAAGAAGACTGTCTGCCAGTAAAACAGAAGTTGCACCGTACTCGTCCAGATATGGCCATGAAGATAAAAGAAGAGGTACAAAAACAGTGGGACACCGGTTTCCTTGCTGTGACTAGTTACCCGCCATGGGTTGCTAACATCGTACCTGTGCCTAAGAAAGATGGAAAAGTGAGGATGTGCGTGGATTACCGGGATCTGAACAGAGCTAGCCCAAAAGATGACTTCTCATTACCTCACATTGATGTATTGGTCGACAATACGGCTCAGTTCTCGGTGTTCTCCTTCATGGATGGATTTTCAGGATATAATCAGATCAAGATGTCACCTGAACACATGGAGAAGACAACTTTCATCACACCCTGGGGCACATTTTGTTATAAGGTAATGTCGTTCGGACTGAAGAATGCTGGTGCCACCTATCAACGGGCTATGGTAACATTCTTCCATGACATGATCCATAAAGAAATTGAATGTTATATGGATGACATGATTGCCAAATCCCTCACAGAAGAAGACCACCTGGTGAATCTGTTGAAGCTATTCAAGCGTCTGAGGAAGTATCAACTGAAGTTAAACCCCAACAAATGCACATTCGGGATGCGATCCGGTAAGCTGCTGGGATTTATTGTGAGTGAGAAGGGGATTGAAGTTGACCCTGACAAAGTCAAAGCCATTCAAGAAATGCCTGCACCGAAGATCGAAAAATAAGTTCAGGGGTTCTTAGGTAGATTGAACTACATATCAAGGTTCATATCTCATCTTACTGCAACCTGTGAGCCCTTGTTCAAGTTGTTAAGAAAAGAACAAACGGTCAGGTGGAATGAAGACTGCCAAAAGGCTTTTGATAAAATCAAGGAATACTTACAAGAGCCTCCAATCCTTATGCCTCCAGTTGAAGGAAGACCTCTAATAATGTACTTGACAGTATTGGAAGAGTCAATGGGGTGTGTGTTGGGCCAGCATGACGAGTCTGGTCGAAAAGAGTATGCAATATACTACCTAAGCAAAAAGTTTACCGACTGTGAACAACGTTATTCACTTCTCGAGAAAACTTGTTGTGCTTTAGCGTGGGCTGCTCGCCGACTAAGGCAGTATATGTTGACCCACACTACCTTATTGATCTCAAAGATGGATCCAGTCAAGTACATATTTGAGAAGCCAGCACTTACCGGACGGGTTGCAAGATGGAAAATGATTCTCACAGAATATGACATTCAGTACACATCTCAAAAAGCCATCAAAGGCAATGTATTGTCTGATTATCTTGCTGAGCAACCCATTGATGATTACCAGCCTATGAGATTTGACTTCCCTGATGAAGACATCATGTTCATAAAAGCAAAAGATCATGAAGAGCCTATTCATACTGAAGGGCCTGACCCAGAAGAAGAATGAACAATGATGTTCGATTTGGCTGTTAATATGAATGGTCGTGGTGTTGGTTCAGTACTCATTACACCTAAGGGAGTTCACATGCCTTTCTCAGCAAAACTCACTTTTAACTGCACTAACAACGAAGCTGAATACGAAGCTTGTATTATGGGTCTTGAGGAAGCCATTGACCTCAGGATCAAGACTTTGATTGTATTCGGAGATTCAGCTATGGTAATTAATAAAACCAACGGCAAATGGTATACTCACCAGGAGCATCTGATTCCATACCGGGATTACACAAGAAGGTTACTCACGTTCTTCACTACAGTCAAACTTGAGTATATCCCTGGAGATGAAAATCAGTTTGCAGATGCTCTGTTTACCATTTCATCCATGATCAAAGTTCAAGCCGCCAACTTTGTGCCTCGGATTTCAGTGTCCAGGCTTGACATACCAGCATATGTATTCTCAGCAGACCTTGCTAAAGATGATAAGCCTTGGTTCTATGACATCAAATGTTTCTTGGAGGATCAAACATACCCACCTAGGGCATCATCCAATGACAAGAAGACATTAAGAAGGCTAGCTGGTAGTTTCTTCTTAAATGCTGATGGTTCCTTATACAAGAGAAACTTTGATATGGTACTTCTCAGATGTGTTGATATGGCAGAAGCAGACTTGTTGATGCACGAGGTGCATGAAGGATCTTTTGGTACCCATGCTGGAGGACATGCAATGGCTAAGAAGTTGTTAAGATCAGGCTACTACTGGATCACAATGGATGCAGACTGTTGTGCTTATGCCAGAAAGTGTTATAAATGCCAGATTTATGCAGATAAAGTGCATGTGTCTCTGAATCCTTTGAATGTGATGTCTTCACCTTGGCCCTTTGCCATGTGGGGCATTGATATGATTGGCAAGATTGAACCGACTGCTTCAAATGGCCACAGATTCATCCTGGTAGCCATTGACTATTTTACAAAGTGGGTTGAAGCAGCTTCCTATGCAAATGTCACCAAGCAAGTGGTAGCCCGATTCCTGAAGAGAGATATCATCTGTTGGTATGGAGTGCCCGAGCGAATCATTACTGATAATGGTTCCAATTTGAACAATAAAATGATGGCAAAACTGTGTCGGGACTTCAAGATCCAACACCATAATTCTTCTCCTTACAGGCCAAAGATGAATGGCGCTGTAGAGGCAGCTAACAAGAATATCAAGAAGATTGTGCAGAAGATGGTGGTCACCTACAAAGACTGGCATGAAATGCTACCATTTGCCTTGCATGGGTACCGTACATCAATCAGAACATCCATTAGGGCAAACCGTATCAGTTTGTGTATGGTATAGAGGCAGTCCTACCTGTTGAAGTTGAATTACCCTCCTTGCGGGTACTGATGGATGTCAAGCTGAATGAAGCAGAATGGGCCCGATCCCGATACGAACAACTGAGTTTGATCGAAGAAAATAGATTAGCTGCAATCTGTCATGGGCAGTTATATCAGAAGAGAATGAAGAAATCCTTCGATCACAAAGTCAGGCTTCGAGAATACCAAGTAGGAGATCTTGTGCTGAAAAGACTCCTCCCTCCTCATACAGACCATAGGGGCAAGTGGACTCCGAATTACGATGGTCCATTCATAGTAAAGAAATTTTTCTCTGGTGGAGCTCTGATGCTCAGTACTATGGATGGTGAAGATTTCCTGTCCCTTATGAATTCCGATGCAGTTAAAAAATACTTCGCATAAAATGACCCGCTGGACATAAAAACAGAATGTAAGTCCAGGAAAAAATAGGGCATCCCGGCGAGTCAAAAACAGAATAAAAGACTCGGGCAAAAATAAGGGAAAATAAATAAAAATGTACACCCGCTGAGTTGAAAAGCCGCATTGGGCAGCTCAGGAAAAAATGGGTATCCCGGTGGATTGAAAACTCGAAAGGGAGATCCACGCAAAATAAGGGAATAAGCGAACAACTGCATTCTAAATTCGTCTGTATCACCTACAACATGGCAAGCTTCGAAAGGTTCGAGCATCGGTCAGAATCAGCCTTCTTAAAAAAGCAGGATGATAAGAACGTCAATGTCATACGAGTCATAGCAAAAGGGAAGCACACTGAAGCGTCATCAACATTGCCAGCACCTTTTTGTTTCTCAATTTGTAACAATCTCCTCATTTCAGGGGATCTGTTTCCTTGACTGTATTTGCCAATTCAGGGCACCCAAATTAATAAAATCAGATTTTCAGTCATATTTCATCTCGTACATTTTATTTTCATTTGCAAAAATGTCTGATGTCCTTAAAATATGGTTGCATAAATACAAATGCGTCTTTTCTAAATTACATGCTTGCAGGAAATATATTTGCTCCCGGGAGTGTCTAAATTCCTATGATGGAATCCAGTAAGGGATACCTCGGGGTACTTGTACATCTCTTTGTTATAACATGATTGCAGGTGCTCAAAGTGCAACATGGGGCATGAAAGCTTCTCCCCAGTAGGATGCCAAATCAGTACTTCCTCAACACTTTCTCCAGGACAACATCAGGAGGGGCTCATTTCCCCACCTAAGTCCATCACCCTCAGCAGGGCCTCTACAAAAATCACTAGGAAGATCGTTCAGTGATCGTTCCTCCCAAGCCAAGTGCAAAGACAGGGAATCATCTCCCCGCAGAGCTCCAGCCTCTATTCAGAAGAACAATGTCTGAAGATCTCACAACAAAGTGACGGAAGCTTCCACAGACCCCAGCTGGGCTTCTCATTACCAAGATAGATCTATCAGTTATTTATTTCCCCAGGCAGAATCATATATCAGATCTACCAATGATCTCATGCCCAGCTGGGATACCACTGCAAGCAGATCAACCGGAAATCTTCACAGCAACGGGATCCTAATCCCGGATCGGTATCTTTTGCATAATCATAGCATTCGCATCATATTCTCCCCCCAGAGCGTAGCATTCCGTCTAATACGGAGCATTACGGCAAAAGTCAAACATATTGCATAATCATAAGCCATGTTTTGAATCAAACACCTGTTTATACCAACATTCCATCAGCCATATATATGTACAAAGGCCCACAGTCACAGCAGAAAGCCAAAGCATCCTCTTTGCACTCTCAAATACAGATACATGCTCCTTTTGGCACTTGTCCGTGTCATCATTCCCCAGTAAAGTCGTCTGAATGTTCTCTACAGACAGATACATATGTATACTCTTTCTTAGTCACCCGTCTGTGTCACCATTCCCCAGCATGGTTACCTACTTATTGTAAACCAAACACTTGTTTATAATACACTTCTTCCGACACCAGTCCGTGCCATCTTATACCCACAGATTGTTAGAATATCTCTTACATTTATAAGTTCATAACTTATACACTTTCTCTTATGATACTCGTCAGTGTCATATTCTCCCCAGCAAGTTGAACACTCGTCTGTGTCTCACTCATGCCTACTATTTACTCATACAGATACTCGTCCGTATCTTGTATACACCGCGTATCTCTCCTCAGATTCAACACTCGTCCGTGTTCTTTGTTAACCAGTTGGTACTCGTCTATACCATCATCTCTGAACATGCGTCAGCATTTGTTTCTACCGATACTTGTCCGTATCGTAGTTTTAAGGATGCTCGTCCGCATCTTTAATCTATACACAGTGTCAAACACTTATACCTTTTCTTTCTTGAGTTTAGACACTTGTCTGTGTCTACCATTCCCCAGAGGAGTCCCCGGAAGATCCCAATAAAATATTTCTCTTCCATATGACATTTGTCCTATGTCATGGTACTTCCGGCAGCCGTACCCTGCCAGGTGATCGTCCTTCACCTTTTGATGACCGCCCTTCATCATTTCCCCCAGCGGAGTCTCCATCATTGGAACCCTTTCCTATCTGACATTCGTCCTATGTCATGATATTTTTAGCTGTCGTACCCTGCTAGGTGATCGTCTTTCCCCCTTTTGATGATCGTCCTTCATCATTTTATCTGATGGTCGTCCCCATCGTTGATCTTGTTATCTGACATTCGTCCTATGTCATTATAAACCCTGAGAGCAGCCGTACCCTGCTAGGTGATCGTCCTTCACCTCTTGATGATCTTCCTTCATCATGCTTATCCGATGGCCGTCCCCATCGTCGACCTTTTCTATCCGACATTCGTCCTATGTCGTGATACTTTCGGCAACCGTACCTTGCCAGGTGATCGTCCTTCACCAATAGATGATCGTCCCTCATCTTACCCCCAACAGAGCAGCCGTCCCCTGCTAGGTGATCGTCCTTCACCTTTGATTTCATTAACCCGGTGGCCGTACCCATCGTTGTTTACCCATCACTTTGTAAACCCGATGGCCGTCCCCATCATGATACTTCCATCACCCTAGCATGTCGGTCGTCCCCGTCATTGCTTCATCCCCAGCAGTCGTCCCCTGCCCGACGGTCATCCTCCGTCACCCGCACTTTATAATCATACTTTACTTCCTTTTACAATCTATATCCCTTTTCTTCTTCATACCCAGTGAGCGCAAATTTTGGACAGTCTTTGGTATTCAACCACAAGTTATCTTGTTTGCCTGTTAAGCCGTTGCTTACATCCTGCACAGCTAACTCATGCTTGAATAGGGGCAGCTGTAAACACCCCAAATTTGCCCTCACTCATTTCACCATGGCTTGTGATTCTTTTCATATTGCATAAGTTCAATCATATCATCTCATAGTGCATTTTTACTTCACTGCATTGGTTCTAAGTCATCTGCATCTAGGGTTTGTGATCTGAGAAATCCATGAACTATCTGAGCCACTCCAAAGGTCTTTAATCATCTCAAGAGGGTCCATGTATGTTCAAGCATCATATTATATCCTCCCAAGAACAAGAAAGTCAGAAAATCACAAGAACTGAGAAAGGCATGGAAGCAGAGCCAAGCTTAACTGCACAGATGACCTAAAATTAGGGTTTTGGTTTCAAAGGCCATAACTCCAAATTTTTTGGTAATTCTTGTTTCTATTGGTCTCTATATGTTATAAGGATCATACACACCAATTTTCATGAAGAAATTCAATGGGGAAGGCATCTGATCAATAGGTGACTTCTTGAACAAGTCAGTGTAAAATCAGGGCATTTGAGGCCCCCAATCACCCAACAAAAGGGTCTTCTCCATCATTTTGGGTGTATATGATCTTTATTTGGTCTTAGAAGAAGTTAGAATTCAAAAAATTGAAGAATTTCAAGCCATTTGCAAAGTTTCCATTTTGGGAAAGTGACTTGTAATGCAAACTTGCCATTTTGGGAAAGTTTTTCAACCTCCTCTTTTTGATTCAAAAATGCTTCAAATGAAAAATTCTTGGTCTTGAAAGTTGTAGATTGGATCATTCCCTTTTCAAAAAGTACAAGAACTTGATCTAATTCATCATAGAACTCAAGTTATGGCCTTGCAAAGTTGGGAAAAATCACAAAATTTCACTTATGTACCAAAGAGGGAAACTTGCAAAAACTCTTGTCAAACCAATTTGTGACCTCAAAGTGACTTCTAACCATTACACAAACATCATACATGACCTATAATTCAGAATTTCCCAAAGAAATCTCAAGTTTCATGCCTTAATCATCAAGTATTTAAAAAGGGGCCAAAACCTTCACAAATTGCAAAACCACCCACAAACTTCATTCCACTTGTTATTTTGCCTCAATCTGAATTCCATGGCTGCCCATGAATCAAGCTGCGCCAGACACCCCATTGTCCTCAGCCTGTCATGAGCCCATACCTCCAAGTACAACTTTCTTGACTTTTTGCAAAATGAGCCATACCAATCACACTGCTCCACAACAACTCTCTGCCCAATCAGAACATCTTATGTGGACCTCAAGCTAGCCATTTCATACAACAACATAACCTGAATCCTCCCACAACTCAGCATTCACAAAAACCTCCCCTTTTGCATTTCTCTTCGAAACTCAAAGCTCAGCCAACAAATCTCCAAACTTTTTCCACCATTCAACTCCACATTCATCACTGATCATTTCCCACCCTTCATTTTGCCTTTAAACACCCTATATCAAAAATACGATTTTCACCTCCCTTGGCCTGAGCTTCAGCCAACTTCACATAGTGGCCATATATACTCCAACCAAGCATTCCAAACTCTTGAGGGAGATCATTGGAGGGGTTTTGAAGCAGAGAAGCAGCCAGACAGTGCCATTTTCGAAAGCTTCAGTTCAGGTAACCTCAAGAACAAATTTTCCAGAAACTTGATTTTAGGTTATAGATTTGTTCCTCATGTTGCATTGATCATGCTGATGCTTTTCTTTTTGAAAATGGTTGAGTTTTAAGGATTTTATGTTGCTCTGAAACTTTGCCCGTAAAATGTGTGTTGATTCCATTCTCATGATTTACGAAAAATAAATGAGTTTTGTTGTGTGGTTTGTGTTTAATGATGTTCAAGGAATGATTCTGGAGAGTTTGATGAGTTTTTGTGGCGTTTTGAGAGAGATTGAATGAGAGGCTGGCCGGAGAAGATGACCGGAACACTGTTCCGGTCACCTGAGAGTCATTAGGGTTCAGATTAGGGTTTAATTGTGTAATTAGTGAAGTTTGAATGTGAGCCGTCCAGATGCGCGCGTGGTCTTTCCCTCCCTTTCCAGATTCAAATCCCAGCCCTTAGATCTGCATACTTTCCATTTAATTAGTTTTTATTTCATTTTTTTTCTTATTTAACTTTTACGAATTTTTAAAAATAGTAAAACACTTTCAAAAAATTTTATTTTTTGCATCATGACTTTAAACATTTTTCTCATTCTGAAAATAATTTTTATTTTATTTTTTGCATAAAATTTATATTTTTAAAAATATTTAAATGTTTATTTTAATTAATTAATGGAAATTAATTAATTAAAATACCATTTAAGTTTCTAAAAATCACCAAAAAAATCACATTGCATCTTGACACATTTAGAGACATTATCAAACCATTCATACAAATTTCTTTTTGGTTCTTGATCCATTTTGACATTTTCTTTGGATTTAGGGTTCTTAAAAATCAATATTTTTGACCCTAAATTAGAAAAATCTTTTATGCCTACCCATGAAGGGTTTGATAATGATTCTTTTTGCATTGCATCCCACATGTCATATAGTTTCTAGGATAAAATTGGCATGAATTTATCTTTCATTTTGATTTGTTTTGCATTTTTCCTTGTGAGGTACCTTAAAACCCTAGCAAACTTATAAAAATCATAAGTCCTTTAGGGTTTAGCTTCTGACCTTCCCCTTTAGGCAGTGAACTTGTATAGGTTTAGGGTACCTTTGATCCCATTTTCAAATTTTTATCTCATGTTTTTCTTCTGATTTTGAATTTTGCATTGCATCTTGTACATAAACCCTAATTTTTGCCTTCCTTTGCATTCATCCTTCATAAGCTTGCATACATAAACTTGCCATGACATTTTGTGCATCCACATGACATATAAGACATCTTAGGACATATTTACATCATGTTTGATCATTGCATCATCCATTTGCCATGTTATGCATCCATTGCATTTCATAAGTTTTCATGAACTTTCTTGCTTCCTTTCATGTCTCATTTGCATCTTCATTACTTGTATGATCATCCACATCTCTTGGTATGCTTTTGCATCATCCCATAGCATCATTTGCATCATGGTCATTCTTCTGATTTTGGTTTGCATCCTTGCATTCATTTCATTTTCATTTCATTTCATTTCCTTTGCTAACTTTTCAGGTGGTAAGTGTTTGAGAAGTGAATTTGCCTTCACTTCTCATAACCTCTTCTCATCCCTTTTATGCATCAATTGCTGCATTTTTACTTGTGAATTAGAGTGAGCTTTCTCATTCATGCTCCTTCTCCTCTTTCTTTCTTCAAGCAACTTGTCTTCTTAAGTGAAGTAAGTTGTCTTTCTTCTTTCTGCTTCTCCTCCTTCCATCTTGTTTCTCCCATGGTGACTCTTCTTGAAGATCTTCTTGCAAGCCTCATAAACCCTAGGAATACCCAAACATGATCACAATTAGGGTTTGATTAGTCCCCCATTAGTTTTACCTTTGTGTCATCTTTGAGTCTTCTCTTCTCACCTCTTAATCAAGGACTAAACCTTTAAGGTTTTTAGGCTTTGTGATTAAGGTTATGCCTGCATCCTTCTCTTAGGATGGAGTGTATAACTTTAATCCTAAGTGTTAAACCCTTAATGTGTTTAAATCCTTTAATCAATTCATCTAATAATCACTAAGACATCAAGCTTGTAACTTGGGCCTTGTATTAGGGTTCTAATTCTTCCTTAATTGGCTAAGAAGGGCTAACCCTAGTGTTAATGGACAAGTCCCCCTCAAGTTGTCTTACAAACCATAAAATTCACTTCTTAATCTTACCATTAACTAAAATCCACTTTAATAAAGGCATTGTTTTGTCATGAGGTTAATCCATAATCATGGATTAAGTTGAGGAGCCTTCCTCACCTTAAATGTTCTCATCTATTATCCTTCTATTAGGATGGTGTAATGGGTCCATTAAATCTTGATTATGGCTTAAGCTCATTACTTAACACTAAACAAAAACAACCAAAACATCTATTTAAACACAAGTAGGTTAATGATCTTAATCCTACATCATGGTGATTAAGTGTGAGGTGTTTACTTCATACTTAAGGTATTCTCATTACCCCTAATCAGAGGGAGGATGTGATGAGGTTACTAACTCCTGGTTTAGGCTTAAGCTCATTAACTTATGACAAACACAAACAGCAATAAAAGATTGAAAACACCAAAAACAAACAATAATCGTCTCCTCCGGGATTATTTTCTCATCATCTTCACTCACAAACGAGAACTTGCTTCTTCCGTCTAATGCAAGACAGTTAGCACCTGAGCCAGACAGGTCATATACTTGAGCATAGACAAGTAAGCAGTTCACAAGTCAATTTATCTTTCAGTCTCTTTGAGTCGAACTACGGTGTTCTGACTTCCTCATTGCACGAGAGGGTACGTAGGCATAACTTAACAGTTATCGAACAAAAGTCCTTGTCCATTCCCCCTTCTTCCAGCATTATTCTTTAATCCTCATAGTCTTGAGCTTCACACTCTTTCCTTACATTGACACTCCTTTTTCTCCACTTCACATTTCTCTTGCACTGACACCTGCATTCTTTTCCAGCTTTTGCACACAAAATAGCACTGACACTACCCCTTTAAACACAAATCTTTCAAGCGTGGATCCCGTCGAGTACGGCGAACAATCTAGGTGCTAATACCTTCCCAGATTATAACCAACCCCCTTTCTCAGTTTCTCTGGTTCACAACCGTCTTATCCTTCTTTTCTTAGGTTTATGCAGCATTACCTTTCCTTCTGGATAAAAATGCCTAGTTGGTGACTCTTTTCAGTTCACCCTTTGTGTTCTCTCTTTAGCCGACCGTTCGCGTCTGTACCCCTCTTGACCAGGTGTCATTTGGTGGGAGCGACAATAACCCCTTGCTAACCCCTTTGAGCCTTGAAGTAGGAGTTTCTTTTTGCACAGAAAAGACCCTTACATTTAACCCGGGGCAGGGTAGGTGTCAACTAGTGAGACCGAGTGCTCAGACTTTCACAAATGAGTGAATTTGAGGATCCATTACCATTCATTGCAGCACGGCAAGAGGTCCAAAGACCAGAAACCACAATGGTTATACCAAATCAAGAGGTCCAAAGATCGGAAACCACAACGGTTATCCCACATCAACTCCAAAATGAGGCAGTCATAACCCTTTCAAAGCAATCAAGACAGATAGTGTCATACGATTTGTTCAAAAAAAAGAATCGAAGAAAAAAAAGAAATAAATAAATGAAAAAAAGCCCGCTAAGTCGAAACTTGTAAACAAGCGACTTAGACAAAAATCAGGGCATCACGCTGGACTTCAAAGGCAAAAGATTTAAAAGAAATCAGTCCAGGCAAAAGTTAGGGATAAACAAAAGATTGAAAAAGTTAAAGACGGAGAGGATTACACAAGAAAGATCCTTAAGCAAGAACAAAGTCGTGTGATACAAACACAAAGGATAATAGGGGTGACTGTTACTCCAACAACATCAGTGATGCTTAAACCGTTAGTAGTAATGGTTCCTCAGCCATCACGAAACCCTTGGGAAATGTAAGCGTTTGTGAAAACTAGCTGAACATAGGACTGGAAGGACATCACGAAGAGGGGTGGGCACCAATAAAACTTTGAGCCTTAACCTTTGTTTCAGAAACCTTGAAACATGCCATGATACAACCCTTGAAAGTCCTAACTGAAACAGGGTTAATTCGAGAGCGTACTGCCATGAGACAACATTCCTGGCTCCTATGAGTTATGCTAAAAGACCCTTATTGGTATTTCATATGCATTTTTTTCTTTCATAAAAATCCATGTTGTATCTTAACCAGTGAGTCACGCACAAAGGTTTGCGGCATCTCTTCAATAAAAACTTCAAGATTAGCATGTGTGTTGCATTAGAATTTTCATTCTCAAAATACAACATTTTCTGCTTGAATACATTTGTCGGCATCACAGAAGTTCATATGAGGAATTTCAGTCCAGAAGCTTAATCTTGCCAGGTTGAGGAGTTTGAAACTTCTGAAAGACAATCAGGTCGAAGTGCACTTTTCTAAGAAACTCATATGAGATAAAGATTCTTCTAACCAGTTGGGATAGATGCAGCCAATCTAGGGAAATCACGTTGAGCAAAGCTCCCAAAGTCATCCAGTCTGGGGAAATTATTTTAGATTTAAATCAGAGCATGGTTAATCTAAGAAAGTCATTTTTAGGCTCATACTGGGGCAGGTTACTCTCAAGAGCAGATGGAGTCAGCCTCTGCATGACATTATTCAGCTTATCCTTGATGCATGATACTGGGGCAGAATATATCACAAAGATGTAAGATCTGGCGTGAGTCTCCTTCAATCAAAATTGCTTCATAGACCAGGAGGTCTGGGGCAGTTACTTCAAGATTCGACGAATCTCTCCAAGAGTTTGAAGACGTCGGGGCATTTCGGATGCCAGGTCTTCTGTAAAATCCTCTTGAGATGAAATTTGAACAGTTAACTAGTACATGAAGAAAGATGTTACCAGAACATATTCCCCAAGCAGCTGGATCTCCCCACCGAGAGACGATTTACAATTCTTATCTCCAGCAGAAAGAGTTTGATTCTTGTATCATCCCCAATAAAGTCTAAGTGGAAATCTTCCCCAGTTGAGTCAGAGTAGGGTGGTATCCCCTACAGAAATTCAAGTAAGTTGAACAGTTCTCACCTCCGAGCGGAGTCATTATATCAGAGTGGGTTATTCCCGGCAAGCAGTTGAATGCTTGATTCCCCACAAATTTAGAATTTTCAGAGTTCTCTCCACGGCAAGGTTATTTGACCAAGCATCTTCCCAGCCAAGTCGAATGATCGTTATTTCCCCGCGGATTTTCATGACTGGGACGCAACCATCATTGAAATATTCCCCAATGAGGTCACCAATTTATTTTTGGCTAGTGTGATAGAGAAATGCAGACATTTGTTCACATTTCATTCCTCAACTAAAGTCAAGTATTGTAAGAATATCTTGATGTCATTTCCTTAACAGAATGTTAGTTAGAATGTTCTCATACCCAGCGGAGTTACATATGGTATTCTCCCTTGCAGAGTTGTTACTCTCCTTTCAAATCAACTAGTCATGTATTGATCGCTTTGTCCCGTGTCAACGGACCTATTTTGGATGGATCGCTTGATACCATTCTCATTTCAGATCGCTCGATTTTGTTTGGGTTATAAATCGCTCGTTGTTGCAACACCATTAAAGTTCATTGTCGCTGTGGCAAACCAGTAGTCGCCTGACGTCGTACCAAAAGACATGGTTGAATTGTAAATCACTTGATATTATGTTCTTAGGTTCCCAGTTATGAATCGCTTGATACCATTTCCTTAGAAGATCGCTTGATCTTGTCCGATTTGTAAATCTCTTGATATTACTCCTTGTTGTTTGAGTTGTTCTCATGTTCCTGGTTATGGATTGTTTGATCTTGTCCAACACTCAGCACCGTTGAAGAGGTTTGAAGTCCTGTTGATGAGATTACACGTCAAAAGGTTGCAGTTTAGTAGAACATATGCATAATCACCATAAACCTGACGCACAGGTTATGTGGAGGGGACTCGTTTTGTTCCAGGCCGTATGTTTATGCAAGATATATGAAGAGGGTCGTTTCAGTGCAATTTAGGCGAGATACTGGCGGTAGAAATCATCGAAATTTGTTTTAGTATTAGTGGATCTCTTATTTTAGCGTATTTCAGACGCCATATCCAGTCTTAGTGGATCACCCTTGGGATGCATATCTATTTGGTAGAGTGTATACTTCAAGGAGAGGGTCGTTTCAATGCATTTCAGGTGAGATCTTGATAGTAGAAATCGTCGAAATTATTCTTTAGAATCGTAAAGCGCATATTCATATACGGATTCTAAATGGGGTCGTTTCAGTGCATTTCAGGCGAGATCCTGATGGTAGAAATCATCGAAATTTGGCTTTAGAATTGTAAAGCGCATATTCAGATACAGATTCTAAATAGGGTCGTTCAGCACAACTCTGGCGAGATCCTGACAGTGGGTTATATTGTCGAAGCAGTGCGGAGAATTATAACAGCGAATTTCCAGATGCGGATTCTCACGGATCCATATTTTTACCGTATATCCGACCAGAGGGTAGGCGAAGAGAATCATAAGCGCATATTTAGATGCAGATTCCAATTAGAGTCATTATAGTGCATATTCAGATGTGTGATCCTGATCAGTGCATGTCTATCCCACAGACTTAAGTGCACCATTGAGAAACGTATACAGACGTGAGATTCGTAATGAATCATTCATTTCCAAAGTCCACCTTCATTGTGGCAAGCCAGTAGTCGTCTGGCGTTGTTCAAAAGACAAAGTTTCCAAGTCCACCATCGTTGTGGCAAGCCAGTAGTCGCCTGTCATCATTTAAAAGACACTTTTTCTTGGTTACTGGGTTACGTGTTTTTTCCATATCAGGGTTTTCAAACAGTTGTTCTCTTTGGTTGGGTTTAGTTCCCTTTGTTCTTTCTCCATCAGAGTGCACATTTTATGGTTCTTTTGGTATTCAACCGCGGTTTATCTCGAACGCCCGATAGCCGATGCTCTCATCCTTTTCAGATTAACAGTTGCTTGAATAGGGGCAACTGTAACACCCCAAAATTTCCCTATTTGTTTCACATCATTTTGAATATCATTAACATAAAATGTAGCTTGCATACCCTAGAATTTGGCATAGAAAAATGAAGCATGACATCCATGTTTAGGAGCATAGGGCATGTGATCCATCATCTGGAAAGTATTGATTCTCTAAAGTCAAGTCAAGAGCCAAGTGATATTGCAAGAAGCTCACAAGGTATTCTCACATCTTATACAAGCTCAATGTCATCCACAAGACCCTAGAAGGGGGAATATCATCAGAAGTTCAGGGGTGCAACATGCTCCTACACAAATAAACCCTAATTAGGGTTTTGCTCCAGATTAAAGAATTATCATATCTTTGACTAATTCTTATGGTTAAAGGATTTCATATGATATATAAGGCCTATGGATGAAATTTGGTGCAAAAATTCATTGTAGAAGTCAGGTATTTGATCAGTTACTTGCAATTGAAGATAGAATTCAACTAAGCCAAATAAAAGTCAACCAATGGTTTTCAAGGGCTCCAATCATGATTTTCAAGTTTAGAGATCCTCTTAAGGGCAAATATTGGCTTTGGTGATCACAAGAATCAAGAATCAAGGGTTTGGAAGGAATTTTCCAAGTTTAGAAGGTGGCTTGAATGGTGTAAACACCCCAAATTTGCCCTCACCCATTCACACCTTGGCTTATGATCTTTTCATGTGCATAAATTCAATCATAGCATCTCATACCACCTTTTTGATTCACTGCATTGTTTCAAAGTCATCTGCATCTAGGGTTTGTGATCTGAGCAATCCAAGAGCTTCTTGAGCCACTCCAAAGGTCATCAATCACTTCAAAGTGGTACATGTATGTTCAAGCATCATATTAAATCCTCTCAAAGTCAAGAATGCCAAAAAATCACAAGAACTGGGATTGGCATGGAAGCAGAGCCAGGTTTGACTGCACAGATGACCTAGAATTAGGGTTTTGGTTTTAAAGGCCATAACTCCAATTTTTTTGGTCATTCTTGTTTATATTGGTCTCTATATGGTATAGGGATCATGCATATCAATTTTCATGAATAAATTCAATGGGGAAGTCATCTGATCAAGAGTTGACTTTTTGAGCAAGTCAGTGCAAAATCAGGGCATCTGAGGCCCTCAATGACCCAACCAAGGGGTGTCCATCATCATTTTGATTGTGTATGATATTTATTTGATCATAGAAGATGTTATAAGTTCACAAAATTGAAGAATTTCAAGCCATTTGCAAAGTTGACTTTTTGGGAAAATGACTTGTAATGGAAACTTGCTATTTTGGGAAACTTTTTCAACCCTTGCGTTTTGATTCAAAAATGTTTCAAATGAGAAAACTTTGGTCATGAAAGTTGTAGAATGGATCATTCCCTTTTCAAAAAGTACAAGAACTCATTCTAATTCATTTTGGATCAAAAGTTATGACTTGTCAAAGTTGGCCAAAATCACAAAATTTCAAGTTATGCACCAAAGAGGCAAAGTTGCAAAACCACTTGCCAAGACAAATTGTGCTATCAAATGGACTTCTAATCTTCATACAAGCATGAACCAAGGCCTAAAATTCAGATTGCATCAAAATATCACTCATTTTTATGACTTGTGGATCAAGAAACTTCAAAAGGGCCAAAGATGAACCAAGTTGCAAAACCTCACTCAAACCCTAATCCACTTGCTTGCTGACTTCAGAATTGATCCTAGGGCTCTCCACACTTCTTGCTGTGCAGGACACCCCTCTTGTCCTTGGCTAGCTATGAGCCCATACTTCTCTTACACAAAGTTTGACATTTTGGCAACTTGCCCATACCAATCACAATAGGGCACACCAACTACACAGACCTATCCATGAGTGATAAGTGGACCAAAGGCAAGCCATAACACACAACCATTCATGCTGAAGCTATCTCATAGCCATAGTTCCAAGTTTGTGCCTCATATACAAAACCATTCGAAACACTCTCCACAAGCATCAAACACACAAAAAAACTTCACAAAACATCTCACCACATCCTCCTGATCATTTCCCTGCCCTCATTCATCCCTGAAACCTCCTCAATCAGAAACACGATCCTCACCCCTCACTGAACAGAACTTATGCAAACTCACAAACCAACCATTATAAACTCCAACCAAGCTTCATAACTTCATCAGGGGGACCATTGGGATCATTTTGAGGTAAAAAGGCAAGCAAAAAGTCCCTGTTTCGAAAGCTCAATCTCAGGTATCACCAAGAACAATTTTTCCAGAACTTGCATTTTTTATTATAGAGTTGTTCTCCATGCTTCACTGATCATGCTGCTCTTTTTATTTTCTAAAATAGTTGAGAAATGAACATGTTATGACTCTCTGAAACTTTGTCCAGTTTTCCTTTTTCCTTCGATTCTCCATGTATGCTTGTTATAAATCATGTTTGGATGATGGTTTGAGTTCGTTTTGAGTGGGGGATCATTTCTAGATAGTTAATTTGGGGTGGGGTGGCTTGTAGAGAGAGTTGGGGATTTGGTCTCGCCGGAGAAGATGACCGGAACACTGTTCCGGTCATCTGAAAGTCATTAGGGTTCAGATTAGGGTTTTAATCATAATTAGGCCAGTTTGAATGTGAGCCGTCCAAACGCGCGCGTAGTCAATTCCCGCCCTTGTGAGTTTGAATCTCATCCATTGGATTGGCTTACTTTCCCTTTTTTCATTTAAATTCATTTTATTTTTCATTTGTTTTGATTTATTTTGTACGAATTTTAAAAAATAGCAAAACATCTTTAAAAATTCTGAAATTTTTTGTCAAAGGTTCAATTAATTTTCAGAACACAAAAATATTTTTATTTTTATTTTTTGCCTTAAAAATTATTTTTAAATCATTTAAAAGTTTATTTTTAATTAGTTAATGAAAATTAATTAATTAAAAATACTTTTAGGTATTTAAAAATTACAAAATAATTCACATAGCTTTTAAAAACATTTAGAAACATTGTCCAACTCTCAAACCAAATTTATTTTTTGTTCTTGATGCCTTTTGATCATTTTCAATGGAATTAATTTCATTTCAAGGCATTGTTTTGATTCAAACTTCAAAAATTCATTTCTGCCTAACCATTGAGAGTTGGACAATGATTCTTTTTGCATTGCATCTTGCATAACATGTAGTTTATAGGATTAAATTTCCATGAATTGATCTTGCATTTTCGATTTGTTTTGCATTTTTCTTGTCAAGGTACCTTAAAACCCTAGCAAGCTTAGGAAATTCATAACTTTCACTAGGTTAAGAATTGGATCCCCTCCTTTGGGCAGTGAGTTTGTATAGGTCTAGGGTATCTTTGGTTGAATTTTCAATTTTTTATCATGATGTTTGCTTCTGGTTTTGGTTTTTGCTTTGTGTATTGATCATAAACCCTAATTCATGCCTTTCTTTGCATCCATCTTCCATTTGCTTGCATACCATGACTTGCCATGACATTTTGTGCATTCATTTGATTCATAATACATCTTAGGGCATAATAGAATCATGTTTGATCATTGCATCTTTCATTTGCCATGTTGTATGTCCATTGCATTTCATAACCTTTCATGAACATCCATGGTTCAATACATGCTTCATTTGCATTCTTATGCTTGTATGATCATTCTCATCTCTTGTCATATGTTTGCATCATCTCTTAGCATCATTAACATCATACTCATGCTTCTGGTTTTGGTGTGCATCATTGCATTGCATCTCATTTGCATTGCATTTCATTTCTTTACTAACTTTTCAGGTGGTAAGTTGTATTGAGAAGTGAATTTGCCTTCACTTCTCACAATCTCTTTTCACCTCTCTTATGCATCTTTGTTGCATTTTTACTTGTCTTTGAGTGAGATTGCTCACTTGTGCCTCTCTTCCCTCTTTTCTCTCCTCATCTCATCTCTTTTCTATCTTGTTCCTCCTTGGTGGCCTTTGAAGATCTCTTTCTTTCTTAAGCCTCACAAACCCTAGGACTTCAAAGCATGATAACATTAGGGTTAATTAGTCCCCCACTTAGCTTTTACCTTTGTGTCTCTTTGAGTCTTCTCTTCTCATCTCATAATCAGGGACTAAACCCTAAAGGCTTTAAGGCTTTGTGATTAAGCTTATGCCTGCATCCTTCTATTAGGATGGAGTGTATAACTTTAATCCTAAGTGTTAAACCCTTAATGTGTTTAAATCCCTTAATCAACTCACTTAATAATCATCAAGACATCAAGCTTGTAACTTGGGCCTTGCATTAGGGTTCTAATTCTTCCTTAATTGGTTAAGAAGGACTAACCCTAGTGTTAATGGACAAGTCCCCCTCAAGTTGTCTTACAAACCATAAAAATCATTTCTTCACCTTATCATTAACTAAAATCCATCTAATAAAGGCTTTGTTTTGTCATGAGGTTAATCCCTAATCATGGATTAAGTTGAGGAGTCTTCCTTAACTTAAACATTCTCATCTATTATCCTTCTATTAGGATGGTGTAATGAGTCTGTTTAATCCCTGATTATGGCTTAGTCTCATTACTCAACACTAAACAAAAACAACAAAAACATCTAAATAATCACAAGTAGGTTAATGATCTTAATCCTACATCAAGGTGATTAAGTGTGAGATGCTGACTTCACACTTAAGGTATTCTCATTACCCCTAATCAGGGGGAGGATGTGATGAGTTTACTAACCCATTGGTTTAGGCTTAAGCTCATTAACTTATGACAAACTTCAAAAAAGTAATAAAAGACTGAAATCATCAAAAACAAACAATAATCGTCTCCTCCGGGATTCTTTTCTCATCATCTTCACTCACAAACGGGAACTCGCTTCTTCCGTCTAATGCAAGACAGTTTGCACCTAAGCCAGACAGGTCATACACTTGAGCATAGGCAAGTAAGCAGTTCATCAGTCAATTTACCTTTCAGTCTCTTTGGGTCGAACTACGGTGTTCTGACTTCCTCATTGCACGAGAGGATACGTAGGCATAACTTAACAGTTATCGAACAAAAGTCTCTGTATATCCCCCCTCTTTCCAGCATTATTTTTTAAGCCTCATATTCTTGAGCACTTCACTTTTGTTCCTACACTGACACTTCTCCTATACACTTCACACTTCTTTTACACTGACACTTCACTTATACACTTCACTTCTCTTACACTGACACTTGTACATCCTTTTCCAGCCTCTTTGATACACAAATTGCACTGACACTACCCCTTTAAAACACAAATCTTTTAAGCGTGGATCCCGTCAAGTACGGCGGACAATCTGGGTGCTAATACCTTCCCAGGTTGTAACCAACCCCCTTTCTCAGTCTCTCTGGTTCGCAACTGTCTTATCCATATCTTTTCTTAGGTTTATGCAGCATTACCTTTCCTTCGGGATAAAAATGCCTAGCTGGCGACTCTCTTCATTCTTCTTCTTTCGCCGACCGTTCGCGTCTGTACCCCTCTTGACCTTAGTTGTCATTTTGGTGGGAGTGACAGCTTGGCGACTTCACTGGGGACCCTTATACTGTAACCAGGGCTTCTGGTTCTTTTTGTGGGTTCCTCCTAGCGTTTGATTGATTTGTGTTTACTGGGGTGTTATGTGCTAATTGTGTTTGTATATTTGCTTTATTTACTGCTTTATGAACAGTTATTTATTGCTTTCTTTACAGCTTTATATATCATACTGTCATATTGTCATATGGCTGGATCTGGTTTTTGTTTTGATGGGTGGGGTTCTACTGAGAGTTTAAGGTCCTATACCTGGGACCTGAGTGACACCTAGGGTAGAGTGGTTCATGTTCTTTCCCATTCCATTTCGGTCTGGTGCGGGAACATGAAACACGGTTCAGATGTGGGTTTCTTCTTGAGAACTCTGTGCTACAGATTTCCTGTAGTGCTAGGGCTATCTGGGAAGCCTGCTAAGTCTGGATGACCTTTATTATTGACCTTCAGAAACTGAGGTGAATTAGAGGAGGATCTTTTATGGTTATTGTAAACACTGTACCTCCGGGTTAGAAGTGTTTACACTTCTCATAACTGATCCAAGTCTGAGGATCCTTGTTTTAGAACATCACCTGTGAGGGGGTTGGGCTGTTTACAGGTTTGCAGGAACCCTGGGCCACATCATACCCTGTTACTTATTGTGTTTAAGATTGCTTCACTTTGGACAGTTCTTGTGATTTAACCCAGGACATGTGACTCTTTATTTGAGTCCCCCACCTTGGTTACTGGACTTTTGAACCTCCAACTGGACTTCTTAGACATACATGGACTTATATCAAGGCAGTTAATCAGATCCGGCTTGATCACAAACCCTTGCATATCATTTGCATACTCATCATTTGCATCATTTAACATTTGTTTATTTGTTTTTCAGGGTATCCACATTACATCTGGCTTGGTTTTGACCCCTTCATCTGCATAGACCCCTGTTCATCAGCTATCTGCTTCAACTATCTTCATCAGTTGCCTGCTTCAGCTACTGTCATCACCAGTCTCAGCCTGTCAGTGGCTCATCACCAGTATCAGTCTTCATCATCAGCATCTGTTTTCAGCTCATCATCAGCAGTCATGACACCCAAGAAGAGCAACATTTCTTACCATTTCTTTGAGCCTGTGCTGGCTGGCATCAGACAGGTCCAGACACTTATCACTCCAGACCATATCCCATTATTCAGAGAACATTATGGAGGCATCCTTGATATGGTTATGGACTTAGACCCTTCTCAGAGGAGTTTGATTCACACTTGCCTACAGTTCTATGATCCTCCTTTGAGATGCTTCACATTCCAGAACTTTCAGCTGGGACCTTTGCTGGAGGAGTTCTCATCACTGATTGGAGTACCTGTCAGGGGTGATATCCCCTTCAACCCAGAAATGGCTTCTCCCAGCAATGAAGAAGTGGCAAAGGCACTGTATTTGGAACCTATTTTGATTGAGCAGAACATGTCAACAAAGGCTGGAATTCCTGGCCTACACTTGGACTTTCTAACTTCTCAGGCCATCCTGAAGGCCTCCTTGGGAGAATGGAAGGCAGTTTGTGCATTGTTAGCCCTCAGCATATATGGGGTTATACTCTTTGCAGATGAGCCCAAGTTTATCAGCAAGAATGCTATTCATCTTTTCCTTTTGAGGAACCCAGTACCCACCTTGCTTGGGGACTTCTATTATTCTGTTCACCAGAGGAATGAGAAGCAGAGAGGGAGGTTGGTAAGGTGCTGTGCTCCTCTATTTCATACCTGGCTGCTCAAACACTTACCCAAGACTGATGCCTTCCTGAACCCTCACCAACAGAAGAATTGGGCTAGAAGACTTATGGATTTAACTTCAGATGACATCAGGTGGTGTACCCAGAACACCAAAGGCAGAGACATAATCACTAGCTGTGGACAGTACCCCAATGTACCTTTAGTGGGAGTGAAGGGTTGCATCAACTACAATCTTTTGCTATTCAAGAGACAATTGGGCTATGCTTTGGTTCACCCTCCTAGAGTACAAGACCTAGCTGAAACCTTGTATTGTGAGATAAAGCCTAATCTAGCTGTTGTCAGACAAGCATCTTGGGCTTGGGACAACATCCAGACCAAAGGGATGGCCATTCTTTGGAGATGTAATAATGTGGCTTCAGCTCAGTATTATGAATGGTCTCATGCTAGAGCTCAGATTTCTGGGATGCCTTTCACCATTGAGGATGCGCCTGGACCATCCACAGTACCACCTCCAGCCACTGTCAGCCTGGAAGAATTTGAGAAACTGAAGGAGTGGAATGAGAATCTGTCTCAAGCTCTAAAGAAGACCCTCTGGGAGAGGAGTGATGGTCGTCTAGACATTGAGAGGTTAGAAAAGCTTAAGGTGGAGCATCTAGCCAGGATTGAGAAATCAGAGGACTACATCAAGAAATCAAGAGCTGGAGAGCAGATTTTGAAGAATGCCTGTAAAGAGGCCCAGTTTCAGAAGGCCAGGACTGATCTCTATCTGAAAGAAAGTCAAGCTAGGTGGGTCAGGATCATTGAAGCTCGTACTCAAGAGGATAAAAGAACTCAGGCCAGGATTGAACAGTTAGAGGCCAATGAAAAGAAACAGCAGGAGGCTCTGCTAGCAGCCCAGAAGGAAATTTCAGAGTTGAAGCTTAGGGCTGGTGTGAAGAGGTCAAAGGACCAGGACAGACACAAGAAGCTGACTGCTGCTATTACCACCAGAAACCTTCTTATCATAAACATTACAGAGCATCTAGCTGGCCCTGTCACTGAAGCAATTTTGAAGGAGGTTAAGGAGGATGAATTTGGCCTAGATGTTTGACTTATTTGCTTGTTGTTGTTTCCATTTCATGTACTTTTCTTTTTGTGTTGTATTTTGGTCCCTCAGGGGCATATGTTGTAAAAACAAACTATGTATGATTCACCTTTTGTAATATATTTGTTAGTTTGTTTCATTAAGTCTCTCTCTCTCAAGCAACATCAAAGCATCTTCCTCAGGGTCTGGAAAGGTCAAAACCAAGTGCCAAGCCGGATACCTTGGAAACAAATAAGCATACTGCATTGCATACTAACTTTTGCTTTGTTTTGTAGGTCTTTGTTTTGTTTGTTACTAAATCTGTTGTGACTCAGGAATTATTGCTCGCCGTCGGGTATTCCCTCTCAATCGTCCACACAGATATCCTACTCGCAACAATCTTCCTGGTATCCAGATGGACCAAGTACAGCAAGAACTGACAGAGGTTAGAACCCAGATGGTTAACGAAAGGCTGGAGATGAGAAACCAAATGACCCAGTTCATGGAAGTAATGAATGGCTTGGCTCAGAGCCAAGAAAGATTGAGGGCATTGGTAGAAAGACAGACCCCGGAGGAACCTCCTCTGGGAACTGGGGGAACAAGTAACAATGAGAGGGTTCAGCCTCATGTTAATCCACCAGTATATGGGCCTCATCTACATCCGGAAGTCAACATCCCGGGTATTGTGCAAGGAAATACTACTGGAGGAAGGGTTTTGCAGGAAGACCCCCAGGAAGAACAGTTCACTGTGATGGGAGCTGGGGATGAAGTCTATGATAGGAGGCTTGATGAACTTGCTGAGAAGTTGAGATCTCTAGAGTCTCAAAATTCCCTGGGTTTTGATGTTATGGATATGGGGTTAATGGACGGGGTAAGGATTCCCCACAAGTTTAAACCCCCGTGCTTCGAGAAGTACAACGGAACTTCCTGTCCACGAACTCACTTGCAGTCTTTTCTAGGGAGACTTAAGGCATACACCATGGATGAGAAACTGTGGATGTTTTACTTTGAAGATAACTTGACTGGAGCTTCAAGAGAGTGGTATTCTCACTTGACCAGAGCTACTATCAGGTGCTGGAAGGACCTAGCTGAGGCTTTCATCAGACAATACCAATACAATCTGGACATGGCTCCTAACAGAACCCTTCTGATGGGAATGTCTCAATCCTCCAGAGAAAGCTTCAGGGAATATGCCCAGAGGTGGAGACAGCTTGCTGCTGCTGTTCAACCACCCATGTCGGAAAGAGAAATGGCCGACATGTTTATGAACACTCTACAAGGAACATATATTGATAGGCTAGCTGCCTTTTCTTCCACCAGCTTCGCTGACGTAGTCATAGCTGGAGAAAGAATTGAAAGCCTTCTGAAGATGGGTAAAATTTCTGATAATGGTGCAAGCTCGTCAAGTAATCCCAGGAAGCCTTTTGTGGGACCAAGAAGAACCAGTGAGGCAAATGCCACTTATGCCAGCAGGGGCAGACCTCAGCATGCCCACAGATCAGTAGCAACTGTCACTATTCCAGCTCCGATTCCTCAGCAACCAGCATATCAACCACAACAACAACCACATTATCAGCAACAAGTTCAGTATCCGCCACAGAGAAACTACAACAACAACAACAACAACAATCAACAACAAAGACCTTTTCAGCAAAGACCATCACAGGCAAATAGGGTGATTGACCCTATCCCTATGCCTTACGCCGCTTTATTGCCACAACTCCTGAAACTCAACTTGGTTGAACTAAGGACATTGGCACCTCCAGATCCTTCCAGTCTTCCAAGAAATTATGATATCAACGCCAGATGTGCTTTTCACTCCAATGCACCTGGCCACAACACTGAGAAATGCAGGGATTTACAAATGAAAGTACAGGATCTAGTGGATTCCAAAGCCCTCAACTTTGCACCCCCGCCAAATGTCAACAAGAATCCCATGCCCAATCATGGAGGACCAAGAATTAATGCTATTGAGGAAGACAAGCCATCTTTCTTAATAACCAGTGTTGGATAGATTCGAACACCTCTGGTAGAGATTAAAGCTCAGCTCCTAGAATGCCAGATGTTCCCCGGGTGTGAACTCGGTTGTGGTTATTGCAACATTTCGATCAACGGATGTGATAACCTGAGAAGCGGCATAGACAGTCTTATCAAAAGTGGTATCCTTCAGATCACAACATCAGTACCTGCAAATCCAGCAATTCCTTTGACAACAATTCCCGACTCTTCTACAACTGCAACAACAATCATTCCGACCAATTCATCAATATCATCAACAATGGCTCCATCCATCACTTCAACAAATCAGATGTCAACAACCATCTCTTCTACAACATCAGCACCCATTTATTCAGCGGAATCCTCTACAACGCCAACAGAAATTGATAAAGATATTTCAGCAGTCACCATTTACTATGATCCATCATATGTTCCTCCAAACAACAACTTTCAACAACAAGCAGTGGCATCTCCTGCCAGGTCACCAGTCACCATCTACTACGATCCGCACACCATTTCAGTACCCTCCTCTGCTGCAGTCAGTCCAATGACCATCACGGCGCCTGGACCCGTTCCATATGAAAGCAGTAATGCCATACCTTGGCATTATGGCTCTGACCTCTACTGCAACGGGGATAAAATCACCTAGGATTCTTCAACCTCTTCTCCACAGATTGATAATGTTGGGGGAAGCGGAGGCTTCACCAGAAGCGGACGCCTTTTTGCCTCGCAATTGCAAAGACCTAATGCCGAAGCAGAAGCTGCTGCCAAAGCAAAGGGGAAGAGTGTAATACCTGAAGAACCAATCATCAAAGAAACTCAAAAGACATCTTTTGAACAAGATGTAGACGAGTTTATGAGAATCATAAAGAGAAGTGATTACAAGGTGGTGGATCAGCTTCACCAAACTCCCTCAAAGATCTCCATATTATCCTGTTGATGTGTTCTGAAGCTCACAGGAATGCATTACTAAAAGTCTTGCACGCAGCATACGTGCCAGAGGAGATCACCGTTAATCAGCTAGAAACCGTGGTAGCAAATGTCAACACCAGTCATGGACTGGGCTTTACCAATGCTGACTTAACAACTGAGGGGCGTAACCACAACAAGGCTTTACACATCACTCTAGAGTGCAAGGGTGTTGTTCTATCCCATGTGCTGGTAGACACTGGGTCTTCACTCAATGTTCTACCAAAGAAAGCCTTAGTGAATTTGGAGTATGATGGCTTGGCATTGCGTCCGAGTAATCTAGTGGTGAGAGCTTTCGATGGCTCTAAAAGATCAGTGCTAGGGGAGATTGATCTACCTGTGATGATTGGCCCGCAGACCTTCAAAATTACCTTCTATGTGATGGACATTCAGCCGGCCTACAGCTATTTGTTGGGTAGACCTTGGATCCATGCCGCTGGCGCAGTTACGTCTACCCTTCACCAGAAGCTGAAATTCGAGTGGGAAGGCCAGATCATCACCATCTGTGGTGAAGAAGATATCTTTGTTAGCCATCTGGATACATACAAATACATTGAGATGGATGGAGAAATCCATGAAACCATGTGCCAGGGATTTGAGGCCCTGAACATTAATGAAGCATCTGCTGTACTAGGAACCTCCATGACATCTTATCAGCAAGCCAGGAAGGTTGTTGAAGAGGGGACTGCCCAAGGCTGGGGCAAGCTGCTTCCCGTGGAGAAGAAGGAGGACAGATTTGGGTTGGGTTACAAACCAACTCAACAAGATCAATCAGAGGCTGCTAAGAAGCCCAACTTTGTCAGCGGGGGGATGCTCACCCCGGATGCAGTGAACAACTTGGAAGATGAGTCGGAAGATGAGCGCAACCTGGAGAGCTGGATACGTCCAAGGATCCCGGGGAGCCGTATCTCAAACTGGTCTTCCCAGGAAATTATAAGGGTTACTCCTGCAGAGTAATTATTATTTCCTGTATATTTTAAGCATGCATCAAGTCTTGCATCTTGCCCAAGATGACAAGACTCATTTTGTAATCGGGCCATCTGTAATTTTGTACAAACAGATCAATCAATGAATATCGGACATCTTTTGCAAATGAGTCTTTTTCTTTTCCGCTCACTGTTTTTCATTTTTCTTTTTGTACAAAAATAAAAATGGCAATGTTTTCAAAATGATAACTTTACTTCACTTTTTTTCTAAACAAGATTAAAATCGATCACTAAAATGAACAATCTGAACCCTTGCAGAGAGTGCCTTTCAGACTGCACCGACAACAGCACAGCTATGGCTTCGTATGACTTTGACAATCCAATCAATCAAGCTGATGAAGGGGTTGAAGAAGATTATGAGTTGCCTGAAGAGCTAGCCAGGTTGTTAAGGCAAGAAGAGAAGGCTATCACTCCTCATCAGGAGGAGGTCGAAACGATTAATCTTGGTACGGAAGAAGATGTGAAAGAAGTTAAGATCGGGGCCTGCTTACAAGACTCAGTGAAGGAGCAACTGATTGACCTGCTTCGTGAATATGTGGATGTGTTTGCTTGGTCTTACCAGGATATGCCAGGGTTGGACACCGATATTGTTATGCACAAGCTGCCTCTAAGAGAAGACTGCCCGCTGTCGCTCCCGACAAATGACACCGGATCAGATGAAGGTACAGACGCGAACGGTCGGCGAGGGAGACAGTGAGAACACACAGCCGTGGACTCACTGGAGAATGAATAGAGTCGCCAGCTAGGCATTTTTATCCCGGAGGAAAGGTAATGCTGCATAAACCTAGAAAGAGACGGATAAGACGGTTGCGAACCAGAGAGACTGAGAAAGGGGGTTGGTTACAACCTGGGAAGGTATTAGCACCCAGATTGTCCGCCGTACTCGACGGGATCTACGCTTAAAAGATTTGTGTTTTAAAGGGGTAGTGTCAGTGCAATCTGTGTATGAAATAGCTGGAAGAGATGTACAGGTGTCAGTGTAAAAGAGAGTGAAGTGTATAAATGAAGTGTCAGTGTAAGGAAAAGAGTATGCTCAAGACCATGAGGCTTAAAGAATGATACAGGAAGGAGGGGGAATGTACAGAGACTTTTGTTCGATAACTGTTAAGTTATGCCTACGTATCCTCTCGTGCAATGAGGAAGTCAGAACACCGTAGTTCGACCCAAAGAGACTGAAAGATGAATTGACTTGATGAACTGCTTGCTTGTCAATGCTCAAGTGTATGACCTGTCTGGCTCAGGTGCTAACTGTCTTGCATTAGACGGAAGAAGCAAGTTCTCGTTTGTGAGTGAATGAGATGAGAAAAGAATCCCGGAGGAGACGATTATTGTTTGTTTTTGAATTTTCAGTCTTTTATTGCTTTTGAAAGTTTGTCATAAGTTAATGAGCTTAAGCCTAAACCAATGGGTTAGTAAACTCATCACATCTTCCCTCTGATTAGGGGTAATGAGAATACCTTAAGTGTGAAGTCAGATTCTCACACTTAATCACCTTTGATGCAGGATTAAGATCATTAACCTACTTGTGATTATTTAGATGTTTTTGGTGTTTTTGTTTAGTGTTAAGTAATGAGGTTAAGCCATAATCAGGGATTAAACAGACTCATTACACCATCCTAAAAGAAGGATGATAGATGAGAGTGTTTAAGCTGAGGAAGACTCCTCAACTTAATCCATGATTAGGGATTAAACTCATGACAAAACAAAGCCTTTATTAAGTGGATTTTATTTAATGGTATGATGATGAAGTGATTTTTAAGGTTTGTAAGACAACTTGAGGGGGACTTGTCCATTAACACTAGGGTTAGTCCTTCTTAACCACTTAAGGAAGAATTAGAACCCTAATGCAAGGCCCAAGTTACAAGTGTAATGTCTTGATACTTATTAAGTGAATTGAGTAAGAGATTTAAACACATAAAGGGTTTAATACTTAGGATTAAAGTTATACACTCCATCCTAAGAGAAGGATGTAGGCATAACCCTAAGCACGAAGTCTTAAAGCCTTTAGGGTTTAGTCCCTGATTATGAGATGAGAAGAGAAGACTCAAAGAGAGACACAAAGGTAAAACTATGAGGGGGACTAATCAAAACCCTAATTCATTATCATGCTTGGTTGTTCCTAAGGTTTGTGAGGTTTTCAAGAACAATCTTCAGAGGAACCACCAGGAAGCAGATGAACAGGATCAAGAGAAGCAAAGTGACTTGCTTCATTCAAGAAGTCAAGTCACTTGAAGAAAGAAAGTGGGAGAAGCAAGAATGAGCAAGCTCAATCTCAAACACAAATAGAAATGCAGCAATGGATGCAAGAGAGATGAAAAGAAAAGGTATGAGAAGTGAAGGCAAATCCACTTCTCAATGTTTACTTACCACCTGCAATATTAGAAAGAAATGCAATGCAATGCAAGATGAGATGAAATGATATGATGCAAAGCAAGACCAGAAGCATGTTGATGATGATTATGATGTTATGAGGTGCTGCAAACATGAGACAAGGCATGGAGATGTTCATACAAGGTTATGAATGCAAATGATGCAAGTTAAGGAGCATGAACAAACATGAAATGCTATGAGGCATACAAGACAAATGACATGGCAAATATGCAATGCAATGATCAAACATGCTTTCTACATGTCTTAAGATGTCAAATGAATCATAAGCATGCACAAAATGCAAAGACAAGTCATGTTATGCAAGGAAATGCAAGAGGGATGCAAAAGAAAGCCCAAATTAGGGTTCATGGATCAAACATCAAACAAAAACCCAAAACAGAAGCAAGCCCTAAGATAAAAAATGGAAAATGCTATCCAAAGAAACCCTAGGCCTATGATGAACCACTGCCCAAAGGGGAGCTCTCAACTCTCAACCAAACTCAAGATATGATTTTTGCAAGTTATTAGGGTTTTTTAGGGTTCTTAACAAAACAAATGCCAAACAATTTGGAAATGCAAGAACAATTCATGGCCTTTTTATCCTAGGAACTACATGCAAAACAAAAGACAATGCAAGAAGAATCAATGTCTCAACCTTCACCAATTGGCAGAAATCAATTTTTGAATCCATGATCAAAATAATGCATAAAAAAATGATTTAATTCAATGAAAAATTCTTAAAATGCATCAAGATCAAAAAAGAAATTTGGTTTGAAGGTTGGACAATGTTTCTAAATGTCTTAGAACATTTCATGAATTTTTTTGTAATTTTTAAATACCTAAAAGTATTTTTAATTAATTAATTCCCATTAATCAATTAAAAATAATCTTTTAAATATTTAAAAATACTTTTTTTAATGATAAAAAATAAAATAAAAATATTTTTGGGTCTTAAAAATTAATAAAACCTTAAAGAAAAAGTTTCATAATTTTTAAGAATTTTTAACTATTTTTAATTAAATATGCAAGACAATTGAAAAATAAAAGAAAATAAATGAATTAAATCTGATTTAATGAAAAGTATTCAAATCCTAGGGTCCAGATTTGAAACTGCCTGCGCGCGAATTGACTCCCCGCCACATCTCACGGTCCAAATTCAAACTTGCTAATTAATGCTTAAAACCCTAACCTTGCCGTTAATTACAATCAGGCGACCGGAACAGTGTTCCGGTCGTCTTCTCCGGCCATCCCCAGAATCAATCTCTCTCCCTAGGCCATTTTAGAAGCTCTAACTCTCCAGAAATCATCTACTAACTACCCTAAGCACGAATCCAGCATCAAATCACATTTAAACTCACACACAAACAAGAATCGAAGCAATGAAATTTTTAGGTCAAACTTTCAGAACAGCATTACACACTCATTTCTGGCTCATTTTCAAAAGTAAAGAGATCCCAATGATCAGTGTAACACACACAACAAGATTTTAACAAGAGAAATGAGTTCTGGAAAAAAAGTTCATGGTGTCACCTGAGATGGAGCTCTTGATTCAGGAGCTCTTTGGATGATTCTTTGGCTCAGTCTGGTCCCAATGGTCCACCTTTGAAGCTTTGGATGCTTAGCTGGAGTTTAAACAACCTCCTGAGTGAGTTTGCAGCAGCTCTGACCAAGGGAGGATGAAAATCGTATTTGAGATATAGGGTGTTTCATGCCAAAACAAAGGGTGGTTTCTGGTCAGTGAGGTGAGTGGAGATTGTTGGTGGAGTTTGTTTAAGTGTTCATGGCTTGTGGAGAGAGATTCGATAGAAAATGCAGGCTGAGGTGAAGAATGGCAATGGGGGATTCTTGCTGTTTCAGGCTTGGTTCTTGGTTGCTGGGTGGTCTATGGAATGAGGTGAGATGATTGGTGAAGTTGGCTTGAGTGTTTGTATGCTGGACAGAGAGAATCGAAGGAACTTGCAACTTGGTAGGTTTTTGTGTATGTGTGGAATGAGTTGGTTTCAGCCTTGCTCCTTCTTATGTTTTGCTTGCAAATTGTCCACATGACTCTCTCTCATTGGTCAGTTGATTTGACATGCCCTTTATTGATTGGGATGTTTACTTTTGCAAAATGTCAACTTGGTTGTAAGAGAGGCATGGGCTTGGTTCTAGGCTAGCATAAGTACATGGACTGGCGCAGCATGGCATGGAGAGAAGCTAGGGCTGGTTCAGCATCCAAGAAATCAAGTGGGTGAGATGTGATGATAGTTTTTGCAAGTTGCTTGCTTTATGGTTCACATGGAAAAATCTTGTTGCATAAGCCATGAAACATGAGGCACCTTGGTTCAAATCTGACTTTTAGAAGTTACATGATCATGTTAAGTGCATTAGAAGCCCATATGGTGACTGAATTGGCCTTGGAAGGAGAATTTGCAATTTTTGCCTTTGGTGCATAACTTGAAAATCAATGATTTTTGCTAACTTTGCCACACCATAACTCTTGATCCAAGAAGAGTTTGATCATGTTCTTGTACTTTTTGAAAAGGGAAAGATGAGATCTACAACTTTCATGACCAAAGTTTTTCCATTTGAAGCCTTTTTGGATCAAGAATCAAGGCTTGAAAAATGACCTAAAATGATGCATTCTTGAAAAGTCAACTATGCCCAAAAAGTCAACATTTGCAAAAACCCTAAATTCTTGATTTCTATGAACTTCAACCCTCTTCCATGATCAAATAAAGATCATATACACTCAAAATGATGAAGATCTCCCATTGGTTGGGTCATTGGGGGCCTCAGATGCCCTGATTTTGCACTGACTTGTCTGAAAAGTCAACTCTTGATCAGATGACTTCCCCATGGAATTTCTTCATGAAAATTGATATGTATACTCCCTATACCATATAGAGATCAATGAAAACAATAATGACCAAAAAATTTGGAGTTATGGCCTCTGAAACCAAAACCCTAATTTTCAGTCAACTGTGCAATTCAAACTGGCTCTGCATCCACTCAAACCCTAGTTCTTGTGATTCCTCTGAAATTTTGACTTTGAGGAGATGGAATATGACATAAGAACACACATGGACCACTTTGAGTCGATTGGTTGCCTTTGGAGTGCCTCAAGAAGCTCTGGGATTGCTCAGATCACAAACCCTAGGTGCAGATGCCTTGAAAGCTATGCTGTGGATAAAAAAAATGAGATGTGAGATGACATGATTGTACTTATGCATATGAGAATGATCACAAGCCATGGTGTGAATGGGTGAGGACAAATTTGTGGTGTTTACACCCGCCAGTTAAGCAGAAACTGCGCCGTACTCGCCCAGATATGGCAATGAAAATCAAAGAAGAGGTACAAAAGTAGTGGGACGCCGGGCTCCTTGCTGTGACTAGCTATCCGCCGTGGGTTGCTAATATTGTACCTGTGCCTAAGAAAGACGGCAAAGTGAGAATGTGTATGGACTACCGGGATCTGAACAGAGCCAGCCTGAAAGATGACTTCCCTGTACCTCACATTGATGTATTGGTGGATAATACGGCTCAGTTCTCGGTGTTCTCCTTCATGGACGGATTTTCAGGATACAATCAGATCAAGATGTCACCTAAAGACATGGAGAAGACAACTTTTATCACACCCTAGGGCACGTTTTGTTACAAGGTGATGCCATTCGGACTGAAGAATGCTGGTGCAACGTATCAACGGGCTATGGTAACATTATTTCATGACATGATCCATAAAGAAATAGAATGTTATGTGGATGACATGATCGCCAAGTCCCTCACAGAAGAAGACCATCTGGTAAATCTGTTGAAGTTATTCAAGCGTCTGAGGAAATACCAACTGAAGTTAAACCCCAACAAGTGCACATTCGGGGTGCGATCCGGTAAATTGCTGGGATTTATTGTAAGTGAGAAAGGGATTGAGGTTGACCCTGATAAAGTCAAAGCCATTCAAGAAATGCCTGCACCGAAGACTGAGAAAGAAGTTCGAGGTTTTCTAGGTAGATTGAACTACATTTCAAGGTTCATATCTCACCTTATAACAACCTGTGAGCCTTTGTTCAAGCTGTTAAGAAAAGAACAAACGGTCAGGTGGAACGAAGACTGCCAGAGGGCTTTTGACAAAATCAAGGAATACTTGCAAGAACCTCCAATCCTTATGCCTCCAGTTGAAGGAAGACCTCTAATCATGTACTTGACAGTATTAGAAGAGTCGATGGGGTGTATGTTGGGCCAACATGACGAGTTTGGTTGAAAAGAGTATGCAATATACTACCTGAGCAAAAAGTTTACCGGCTGTGAACAACGTTATTCACTGCTCGAGAAAACTTGCTGTGCTTTAGCGTGGGCTGCTCGCCGACTAAGGCAGTATATGTTGACCCATACTACCTTATTGATCTCAAAGATGGACCCCGTTAAGTACATTTTTGAGAAGCCAACACTTACCAGACGGGTTGCAAGATGGCAAATGATCCTCACAGAATATGACATCCAGTACACATCTCAGAAAGCCATCAAGGGCAGTGTATTGTCTGATTATCTTGCTGAGCAACCTATTGATGATTACCAGCCTATGAGATTTGACTTCCCTGATGAAGACATCATGTTCATTAAAGCAAAAGATCATGAAGAGCCTATTCACACTGAAGGGCCTGACCCAGAAGAAGAATGGACTATGATGTTTGACGGGGCTATTAATATGAATGGTCGTGGTGTTGGTGCAGTACTCATTACACCTAAAGGGGTTCACCTGCCTTTCTCGGCAAAACTCACTTTCAACTGCACTAACAACGAAGCTGAATACGAAGCTTGCATTATGGGTCTTGAGGAAGCCATTGATCTCAGGATCAAGACTTTGACTGTATTTGGAGATTCAGCTTTGGTAATCAATCAAACCAACAGCAAATGGTACACACACCACGATCATCTGATACCTTACAGGGATTATACAAGGAGGTTATTGACTTTCTTCACAACGGTCAAGCTTGAGTATATCCCTCGGGACGAGAATCAATTTGCAGATGCTCTTGCCACCATTTCATTCGTGATCAAAGTTCAAGCTGCCAACTTTGTGCCTCGAATCTCAGTATCCAAACTTGACAGACCAGCATATGTGTTCTCAGCAGATGTTGTTAAAGATGATAAGCCTTGGTTCCATGACATTAAGTGCTTCTTGGAGGATCAAACATACCCACCTGGGGCATCTTCCAATGATAAGAAGACATTGAGAAGGCTTGCTGGCAGTTTCTTCATGAATACTGACGGTTCCCTGTACAAAAGAAACTTTGATATGGTACTTCTCAGATGCGTTGATAAAACAGAAGCAGACTTGTTGATGCACGAGGTGCACGAAGGATCCTTTGGTACCCATGCAGGAGGGCATGCCATGGCCAAGAAGTTGCTAAGATCAGGCTATTACTGGATCACAATGGATGCCGACTATTGTGCCTATGCCAGAAAATGCCATAAATGCCAGATTTATGCGGATAAAGTGCATGTGCCTCCCAATCCTATGAATGTGATGTCTTCACCCTGGCCCTTTGCTATGTGGGGAATTGATATGATTGGCAAGATTGAACCAACTGCTTCAAATGGCCACAGATTCATCCTGGTTGCCATTGACTATTTTACCAAGTGGGTAGAAGCAGCTTCATATGCAAATGTTACAAGGCAAGTGGTAGCCCGATTTCTGAAAAGAGACATCATATGTCGGTATGGAGTTCCCGAGCGAATCATTACGGATAATGGTTCCAACTTGAACAATAAAATGATGGCAGAACTGTGCCGGGACTTCAAGATCCAACATCACAATTCTTCTCCTTACAAGCCAAAGATGAATGGCGCTGTTGAGGCGGCTAATAAGAATATCAAGAAGATTGTGCAGAAGATGGTAGTCACCTACAAGGACTGGCATGAAATGCTACCGTTTGCCTTGCATGGGTACCGTACGTCAATCAGAACATCCACTGGGGCAACAGCGTATCAACCTGTGTATGGTATGGAGGCAGTCCTACCTGTTGAAGTTGAATTACCCTCCTTACGGGTGTTAATGGATGTTAAGCTGAACGAAGCAGAATGGGTCCGGTCCCGATATGAACAACTGAATTTGATTGAAGAGAAGAGATTAGCTGCAATCTGTCATGGGTAGCTGTATCAGAAAAGAATGAAGAAAGCCTTCGATCAGAAAGTCAGGCTCCGAGAGTACCAAGTAGGAGATTTTGTGCTAAAGAGACTCATCCCTCCTCATACAGACCACAGGGGCAAGTGGACTCCGAACTATGAAGGGTCATTCGTAGTGAAGAAAGTTTTCTCCGGCGGAGCACTCATGCTCAGTACTATGGATGGTGAAGACTTCCCGTCCCCTGTGAATTCAGATGCAGTTAAAAAATACTTCGCATAAAATGACCCGCTGGACATAAAAACAGAATGTAAGTCCAGGCAAAAATAGGGCATCCCGGCGAGTCAAAAACAGAATAAAAGACTCGGGCAAAAATAAGGGAAAATAACCAAAAATGTACACCCGCTAAGTTGAAAAGCCGCATTGGACAACTCAGGCAAAAAATGGGTATCCCGATGGATTGAAAACCCGAAAGGGCGATCCATGCAAAATAAGGGAATAAGCAAACAATTGCATTTTGAATTCATCTGTATCGCCACAACTTGGTAAGCTTCGAAAGGTTCAAGCGCCGGTCAGAATCAGCCTTCTTCAGAAAGCGAGACGAGAAGAATGTAAAAAGTCATACAAGTCATAGCAGAGGGAAGCTCCCTGAAGCGTCATCAACATTGCCAATACCCTTTATTTCTCAATTTGTAACGATCTCCTCATTTTAGGAGATTTGTTTCTTTGACTGTATCTCGCCAATTCAGGGCACACGAATTAATAAAATTAGATTTTCAGTCATGTTTCGTCTCGCACATTTTACTTTCATTTGCAAGAATGTCTGATGTCTTTAAAATACTGATTGCATAAATACAGATGCTTTTCCTCTAAAAAATACATGCTTGCAGGGAATATACTTGCTCCCGGGAGTGTCTAAACTCCTATGATGGAATCCGGTAAGGGATACCTCGGGATTGCTTGTGCGTTTCTCTATCTTTTCAGGTATTCAGAGCACAACATGGGGCATGAAAGCTTCACCCCAGCAAGCTGGCAAATCATTATCTACTCAGTCTATCTCCAAATTAACACCAGAGATGGTTTCTCCCCAGCTGAGTTGTCCGGTCATCCTCAGCAGGACCCCTACAGGAATCTCCAGGAAGACCTTCTCATGGTCTTTCTTCTTCCCCAGCCGAGTTGCCATCTACTTCCTCCTAAGCCAAGTACAAAAGACAGGGAACCACCTCCCCACAGAGCTTCAACCTCTACCCTGAGGAACAATGCATGAAGAAATCACAACAGAGTGAAGAAAGCTGCTACAAACCCCAGCTGGGTCCTTCATTACCAAAGATAGGTCTGTTAGTGACCTATATCCCCAAACAGAGTCCCATATGTCAGATATACCAATGATCTCATCTCCAGCTGGGATGTTCACTTCCAGCAGATCAACCAGAGATCTTCGTAGCAACGGGACCCGGATCCCAGATCGGTATCTTTGTATAATCATGACATTCGCATCATATTCTCCCCACAGAGCGTAGCATTCCGTCTCATATGGAGCATTACGGCAAAAATCAAACATATTGCATAATCATAAGCCATGGTCTGAATCAAACACTAGTAAATACCGACAATCCGGCAGCAGTATACAGAAAACCCTTCAAATTCCCCACCAGAGAGCCAAAACACCGACCTTACACTCATAAATACAAACAGACCCTCCTTTTGGCACCCGTCCGTGTCATTATTCCCCAGTAAAGTCACCCAGGCTTTCTTTACAAACAGACATTTATATATACTTCTTGGCGCCCGTCCGTGTCATATCCCCGGTAGAAAGCCAAAACGTCCTCTTTGCACTCACAGATACATATGTTTGTACAGATTCCCTGACACCCGTCCGTGTCACCTTCCCCAACATAACTACCTAAAGCATATGCTTGTTTATAATATACCTTTTGAAACTCGTCCATGTCACCCTCCCCAGCAAGTTGAACTCTCCTGTACACCGTTCATACTTATTACTCCTGTTTCACTCATACAGATACTCGTCCGTATCTTGTATACACCACTTACATCCCCTCAGATTCGACACTCGTCCGTGTTCTTTGTTGATACTCGTCCGTATCATCATCTCAGAACATGCGTCAGCGTTTGTTTCTACCCGATACTCGTCCGTATCGTAGTCTTAAGGATGCTCGTCCGCATATTTTAATCCATACACGTGTCAAACACTTATGTCTTCCTGAATTTAGACACTTTTCTGTGTCTACTATTCCCCAGAAGAGTCCCTTCAGATTCGACACTCATTCGTGTTCTTTGTTAACCAGTTGATACTCGTCCGTATCATCATCTCAGAGCATGCGTCAGCGTTTGTTTCTACCCGATACTCGTCCGTATCATAGTCTTAGGGATGCTCGTCCGCATCTTTAATCTATACACAACGTCGAAACACTTATACCTTTTATTTCTTGGATGTAAACACTCGTCCGTGTTTACTATTCCCCAGTAGGCCGCCAGCAAAGCAACCTTTTTCTATCTGACATTCGTCCTATGTCATGATACTTCTGGCAGCCGTACCCTACCAGGTGATCGTCCTTCACCTTTTGATGACCGTCCCTCATCCTTTCCCCAGCGGAGTCTCTATTCATTAGAACCCCTTTTCTATCCGGCATTCGTCCTATGTCGAGATATTTAGCAGCCGTACCCTGCTAGGTGATCGTCCTTCACCTTTTGATGATCGTCCTTCATCATTTTATCCAATGGTCGTCCCCATCGTTGATCTTGTTATCTGACATTCGTCCTATGTCATGATACCTTGAGAGCAGCCGTCCCCTGCTAGGTGATCGTCCTTCACCTCTTGATGATCGTCCTTCATCATGCTCATCCGATTGCCGTCCCCATCGTCGACCTTTTATCCGGCATTCGTCCTATGTCGTGATACTTTCGGCAGCCGTACCCTGCCAGGTGATCGTCCTTCACCTTAGATGACCGTCCCTCATCTTATCCCCAACAGAGCAGTCGTCCCCTGCTAGGTGATCGTCCTTCACCTTTGAGGACCGTCCCTCATCATTATTTCATTTATTCTTTAACCCGATGGTCGTCCCCGTCGTGGTCCTTTTTCCTTTTCCTGGTGATCGTCCTTCACCTTTGATGACCGTCCCTCATCATTATTTCATTTATTCTTTAACCCGATGGTCGTCCCCGTCGTGGTCCCTTTTCCTTTTTCTGATGATCGTCCTTCATCAGTTTAGCCCGATGGTCGTCCCAATCGTTGTTTACATTACTTTATGAACCTGATGACCGTACCTCATCATTTATTTTTACCTATAATCCCCAGAGAACCTTTGTCATTTTATCATGATGGCCGTCCCCATCATAATCTCTTATGTCCCCAGCATGTCGGTCGTCCCCGTCATTTCTTTATTTCCCGCATTTTCCCCAGCATGTCGGCCGTCCCCGTCATTGCTTTATTTCCCGCATTTCCCCCAGCATGTCGGCCGTCACCGTCATTGCTTTATTTCCCGCATTTTCCCCAGCGTGTCGGCCGTCCCCGTCATTGCTTTATTTCCCGCATTTTCCCCATCATGTCGGCCGTCCCCGTCATTGCTTTATTTCCCGCATTTTTCCATCATGTCGGCCGTCCCCGTCATTGCTTTATTCCCAGCAGTCGTCCTCTGCTCAACGGTCGTCCTCCGTCTCCCACACTTTATAATATACTTTATTTTCCTTTACAATCTATATCCCTTTTCTTTTTCATTCTGTGAGTGCAAATGTTGGACTGTCTTTGGTATTCAACCACAAGTTATCTTGTTCGCCTGTTAAGCCGTTGCTTACATCCTGCACAGCTAACTCATGTTTGAATAGGGGCAGCTGTAAACACCCCAAATTTTACCTCACCCATTCACACCTTGTCTTGTGATCTTTTCATGTGCATAAATTCAATCATAACATCTCATACCACCTTTTTGATTCACTGCATTGTTTCAAAGTCATCTGCATCTAGGGTTTGTGATCTGAGCAATCCAAGAGCTTCTTGAGCCACTCCAAAGGTCATCAATCACTTCAAAGGGGTCCATGTATGTTCAAGCATCATATTAAATCCTCTCAAAGTCAAGAATGCCAAAAAATCACAAGAACTGGGATTGGCATGGAAGCAGAGCCAGGTTTGACTACACAGATGACCTAGAATTAGGGTTTTGGTTTCAAAGGCCATAACTCCAATTTTTTTGGTCATTATTGTTTCTATTGGTCTCTATATGGTATAGGGATCATGCATATCAATTTTCATGAAGAAATTCAATGGGGAAGTCATCTGATCAAAAGTTGACTTTTTGAGCAAGTAAGTGCAAAATCAGGGCATCTGAGGCCCTCAATGACCCAACCAAGGGGTGTCCATCATCATTTTGATTGTGTATGATCTTTATTTGATCATAGAAGATGTTAGAAGTTCACAAAATTGAAGAATTTCAAGCCATTTTCAAAGTTGACTTTTTGGGAAAATGACTTGTAATGGAAACTTGCCATTTTGGGAAACTTTTTCAACCCTTGCTTTTTGATTCAAAAATGTTTCAAATGAGAAAACTTTGGTCATGAAAGTTGTAGAATGGATCATTCCCTTTTCAAAAAGTACAATAACTCATTCTAATTCATTTTGGATCAAAAGTTATGACTTGTCAAAGTTGGCCAAAATCACAAAATTTCAAGTTATGCACCAAAGAGGCAAAGTTGCAAAACCACTTGCCAAGACAAATTGTGCTATCAAATGGACTTCTAATCTTCATACAAGCATGAACCAAGGCCTAAAATTCAGATTGCATCAAAAGAGCACTCATTTTTATGACTTGTGGATCAAGAAACTTCAAAAGGGCCAAAGATGAACCAAGTTGCAAAACCTCACTCAAACCCTAATCCACTTGCTTGCTGACTTCAAAATTGATCCTAGGGCTCTCCACACTTCTTGCTGCGCAGGAAACCCCTCTTGTCCTTGGCTAGCTATGAGCCCATACTTCTCTTACACAAAGTTTGACATTTTGGCAACTTGCCCATACCAATCACAATAGGGAACACCAACTCCACAGACCTATCCATGAGTGATAAGTGGACCAAAGGCAAGCCATAACACACAACCATTCAATGTGAAGCTCTCTCATAGCCATAGTTCCAAGTTTGTGCCTCATATGCAAAACCATTCGAAACACTCTCCACAACATTCAAACACACAAAAAAAAACTTCACAAAACATCTCACCACATCCTCCTGATCATTTCCTTGCCCTCATTCATCCCTGGAACCTCCTCAATCAGAAACACGATCCTTACCCCTCACTGAACAGAACTTCTGCAAACTCACAAACCAACCATTATAAACTCCAACCAAGCTTCATAACTTCATCAGGGGGACCATTGGGGTCATTTTGAGGCAAAAAGGCAAGCAAAAAGTCCCTGTTTCGAAAGCTCAATCTCAGGTATCACCAAGAACAATTTTTCCAGAACTTGCATTTTTTGTTATAGAGTTGTTCTCCATGCTTCACTGATCATGCTGCTCTTTTTATTTTCGAAAATAGTTGAGAAATGAACATGTTATGACTCTCTGAAACTTTGTCCAGTTTTCCTTTTTCCTTCGATTCTCCATGTATGCTTGTTATAAATCATGTTTGGATGATGGTTTGAGTTCGTTTTGAGTGGGGGATCATTTCTGGATAGTTAATTTGGGGTGGGGTGGCTTGTAGAGAGAGTTGGGGATTTGGTCTCGCCGGAGAAGATGACCGGAACACTGTTCCGGTCATCTGAAAGTCATTAGGGTTCAGATTAGGGCTTTAATCATAATTAGGCCAGTTTGAATGTGAGCCGTCCAAATGCGCGCGTAGTCAATTCCCGCCCCTGTGAGTTTGAATCTCATCCATTGGATTGGCTGACTTTCCCTTTTTTCATTTAAATTCATTTTATTTTTCATTTGTTTTGATTTATTTTGTACGAATTTTAAAAAATAGCAAAACATCTTTAAAAATTCTGAAAGTTTTTTGTCAAAGGTTTAATTAATTTTCAGAACACAAAAACATTTTTATTTTTATTTTTTGCATTAAAAATTATTTTTAAATCATTTAAAAGTTTATTTTTAATTAGTTAATGAAAATTAATTAATTAAAAATACTTTTAGGTATTTAAAAATCACAAAAAAATTCACATAGCATTTAAAAACATTTAGAAACATTGTCCAACTCTCAAACCAAATTTATTTTTTGTTCTTGATGCCTTTTGATCATTTTCAATGGAATTAATTTCATTTCAAGGCATTGTTTTGATTCAAACTTCAAAAATTCATTTCTGCCTAACCATTGAGAGTTGGACAATGATTCTTTTTGCATTGCATCTTGCATAACATGTAGTTTATAGGATTAAATTGGCATGAATTAATCTTTCATTTTCAATTTGTTTTGCATTTTTCTTGTCAAGGTACCTTAAAACCCTAGCAAGCTTAGGAAATTCATAACTTTCACTAGGTTAAGAATTGAATCCCCTCCTTTGGGCAGTGAGTTTGTATAGGTCTAGGGTATCTTTGGTTGTATTTTCAATTTTTTATCATGATGTTTGCTTCTGGTTTTGGTTTTTGCTTTGTGTATTGATCATAAACCCTAATTCATGCCTTTCTTTGCATCCATCTTCCATTTGCTTGCATACCATGACTTGCCATGACATTTTGTGCATTCATTTGATTCATAATACATCTTAGGGCATATTAGAATCATTTTTGATCATTGCATCTTTCATTTGCCATGTTGTATGTCCATTGCATTTCATAACCTTTCATGAACATCCATGGTTCAATACATGCTTCATTTGCATTCTTATGCTTGGATGATCATTCTCATCTCTTGTCATATGTTTGAATCATCTCTTAGCATCATTAACATCATACTCATGCTTCTGGTTTTGGTTTGCATCATTGCATTGCATCTCATTTGCATTGCATTTCATTTCTTTACTAACTTTTCAGGTGGTAAGTTGTATTGAGAAGTGAATTTGCCTTCACTTCTCACAATCTCTTTTCACCTCTCTTATGCATCTTTGCTGCATTTTTACTTATCTTTGAGTGAGATTACTCACTTGTGCCTCTCTTCCCGCTTTTCTCTCCTCATCTCATCTCTTTTATATCTTGTTCCTCCTTGGTGGCCTTTGAAGATCTCTTTCTTTCTTAAGCCTCACAAACCTTAGGACTTCAAAGCATGATAACATTAGGGTTGATTAGTCCCCCACTTAGCTTTTACCTTTGTGTCTCTTTGAGTCTTCTCTTCTCATCTCATACTCAGGGACTAAACCCTAAAGGCTTTAAGGCTTTGTGATTAAGCTTATGCCTGCATCCTTCTATTAGGATGGAGTGTATAACTGTAATCCTAAGTGTTAAACCCTTAATGTATTTAAACCCCTTAATCAACTCACTTAATAATCATCAAGACATCAAGCTTGTAACTTGGGCCTTGCATTAGGGTTCTAATTCTTCCTTAATTGGTTAAGAAGGACTAACCCTAGTGTTAATGGACAAGTCCCCCTCAAGTTGTCTTACAAACCATAAAAATCATTTCTTCACCTTATCATTAACTAAAATCCATCTAATAAAGGCTTTGTTTTGTCATGAGCTTAATCCCTAATCATGGATTAAGTTGAGGAGTCTTCCTCAGCTTAAACATTCTCATCTATTATCCTTCTATTAGGATGGTGTAATGAGTCTGTTTAATCCCTGATTATGGCTTAGTCTCATTACTCAACACTAAACAAAAACAACAAAAACATCTAAATAATCACAAGTAGGTTAATGATCTTAATCCTACATCATGGTGATTAAGTGTGAGATGCTGACTTCACACTTAAGGTATTCTCATTACCCCTAATCAGAGGGAGGATGTGATGAATTTACTAACCCATTGGTTTAGGCTTAAGCTCATTAACTTATGACAAACTTCAAAAAAGTAATAAAAGACCGAAATCATCAAAAACAAACAATAATCGTCTCCTCCGGGATTCTTTTCTCATCATCTTCACTCACAAACGGGAACTCGCTTCTTCCGTCTAATGCAAGACAGTTTGCACCTGAGCCAGACAGGTCATACACTTGAGCATAGGCAAGTAAGCAGTTCATCAGTCAATTTACCTTTCAGTCTCTTTGGGTCGAACTACGGTATTCTGACTTCCTCATTGCACGAGAGGATACGTAGGCATAACTTAACAGTTATCGAACAAAAGTCTCTGTATATCCCCCCTCTTTCCAGCATTATTCTTTAAGCCTCATATTCTTGAGCACTTCACTTTTGTTCCTACACTGACACTTCTCCTATACACTTCACACTTCTTTTACACTGACACTTCACTTATACATTTCACTTCTCTTACACTAACACCTGTACATCCTTTTCCAGCCTCTTTGATACACAAATTGCACTGACACTACCCCTTTAAAACACAAATCTTTTAAGCGTGGATCCCGTCGAGTACGGCGGACAATCTGGGTGCTAATACCTTCCCAGGTTGTAACCAACCCCCTTTCTCAGTCTCTCTGGTTCGCAACCGTCTTGTCCATATCTTTTCTTAGGTTTATGCAGCATTACCTTTCCTTCGGGATAAAAATGCCTAGCTGGCGACTCTCTTCATTCTTCTTCTTTCGCCGACCGTTCGCGTCTGTACCCCTCTTGACCTTAGTTGTCATTTTGGTGGGAGCGACAAATGGGAACTTTCTATTTTGGGTATATATTGCCCTAATTTTCAATCAATTCTTTCATGGCCAAGATCACTCCAAATGGATTTTCCTCAAACATGAAACTTGTAGAGCATCCTCTCCCCTTTCAAAAAAGTCTAAGAACTTTATCATATCCTTTATGGTTTGAAATATATGGTCATTTGAAGTTGGTGAAATTTTAGGGTTTTACCATATTTTCAAGAATGAACCAAATGCAAAAACCCTCATATCTCATTTCCAAGAAATTTTATGGACCAAAGTTGGTCATAATACTCAAATGTAATACAAGATAAGTGATTTTGATCAAAAGTTGTGAAGAATTTGTGACTTGAAAGTAAGATATTTCACAATTTTCACTTTTGCAAAACATCACACAAGGCATGATCCAAGTGATTTTAAGCCTCGGGATTGATCTAAGGGTGATTATTGACTCAAATTGAACCTGATTATGTACATGGGGGAGATATTGCACGCGCAAATCACTACATCACACTTTTCATGCAAAATGTCAATTTGATTCCAATTACACATTTCATGCTCCCACTCACACCCAAACCCTAGTCAGCACACTACATTCATGATATATAAGCAATTCACAACAATTTCAGAGCGGCAGCCTCTCTCATTATCCACTTTCATTTTTTCTTGCTCTTGTGCAAAAGCCTTTGAAATTCTCTTCTCTCACACACATTGCCTCACTTCTATTCATTTTCTTCATCCTTGAAGTGTAAGGATCAAGAATCAACCATTGATTCAAGCTGAAAGCAAGGTTTCATCACAGTGCCATTCCAAAGCAAGTTGCTTCAATTCTCAGTTTCCAACAAGATTTGAAGCTCTATTTGCATTTATTTTGCAAATAGAGGAGCTAGAGGTTATATCTGCACAATCCAGAAGGTTTTCTTGGTGAATTTGAAGATCTGCAACTTCAAGTATGACTCTGAATTCGTAGATCTAAATCTTGTGTTTCTTGTGCATTTTGTGATCTCCTTGCTTCACTGATCATCATGATGCTTTTAGATTTGAAATTACTTGAGAAATGAGTGTGTATGCTTGAGATAAAGTTTTGATTTCAAATATTATTTGCTTCGATTTGTGAATTATGTTTGTTATTTAATAATTCTAAGTCCATATTCATGTTCAACATGCTTTAATCTTGTGATATGAAGATTTTGGTTAATTTTAGTTGTTGTTTGTTCATAAGCATGAATTTTCCGGTGCCGGAGCCCTAGCTCCGGTCACCGGATTCTGGAAATTATAATTACAGGCTGAAGGAAGGAGAAGAAATCCTACGCATTCATTTTATGATCTGAATGGCTATAGAAGTGACAACACATTAAAATTCATGTGCACTTCACGTGACTTTCTAATTTTTGAATTAAGTCTAATGTTTGCTTGTGTACCATAACTTGTCCTGCGCGCAAAAAACCATTTGATCTGTTGACTCTGTTGGCTGACTGACTTTACCATATGCGTTTGATGAATCAGATGGCCTTGATTCTTTCTGAGTATTGGTGAATTCCACCATAATTCTATGTGATGCGCTGATTTGGTCTTGGGCCTTAAGTGTTATTCGCACCTCCTTGTTTCTATGCCCAATCTGTTTGAACTGAATTTCCTTGCTATGTGTACCTCCTCCAACCTATTTCAATTTTATTTCCTTTCCTTTTAATTGTTTCATATTTTATTGTTAAAAATAACAAAAGACATTGAAAAATCCCGGAAAAATTTATGAACACTTTTTAGAGTTTTCTTTATTTTTTATATTTTAATTTTCTATTTTTCTTTATTTTATCACTTCTGAATTAATTTTGCCATTATTTTCCTCCTATTTTATTTCTTCCATGAGTAATCTTCCTTGTCTAATTTTTATCTTGAGTTTGGTAGTAGATATGAGGTTAATTCTTTTTGCTTTGCTTTGATGACATATTGAAGAATGTTAGATATTTTTACCATGATTTTTAGGGTTTGTGCGGATATGTTTTGGCTTGTTGCTTTGTGTAGAAGTAAGTGAAACCCTAAGTGATATATGATCTATTGTTTGATGTGGTTTGATTCTGATTTTTTGCCATGTGATCTTGGTATGTTGCTTATGCATGATTAAATTTTCTTGTTTCTTAATTGTGGAATTTTTAAAACTTGTATGATATTTGTTTGAATTTTGCTCTTAGTGTGCCTTAGTTTGATGCTTATGTGACAAATGCTTGCTTGTTAGGATAGGAGGGCCCTTGTGCCACCTCTTAGGGTTTGTTTTTGTGCTTGCTAACATGTTTCTAAACCCCTGTGTAGTTCCCTAATTTTTGCCCTAAGTTTTATTCCCATTTCATCTGCATCTTGCATACAAACAAGATCGTACTGGTTGCTCGGTTCTTCTCGGGTGTAAGTCTATATCTCACAGGGGATCACTGTTGCCTTTTAATTTTTTCATTTGTTTATGTTTACTAACCATTAATTAAAATCAAAAAAATATTTTGTTTCCTTTTACTAACCTTTTTCAGGAAGAGGAACCATTGAAAATGCCAAAAATAACAGTCCTGCAGCTCGAGTAAAATTTCACAGACAAAAGTCGAAGTTGATCCGCAAGTAATTCAAATTTATCTGATCAAGGATTTCCCAAGTTAATTAATTTATTCAAGGAATTCCAAGTTTCATGTGTATATTTCCATGACTTCTTCGGCGTACAAAAGAAGCGGGCCACAACAACCAAGCAATCATGTTTGGATAAAAAATTCAAATTTATGATTGGTTAACTGGTTAACCATTTCCAGTGTAATCTGGTAAACCGGTTAACAAGTGCGAAATTTGAATTTTTTATTCAAATTTAGCAGCCTTGGATCATTGATATATTTGTAATATTCTAGATCCATTGGCCTCTGATTTCTCTGCATCACTTTGATCATTTCCTACCATAAACCCCCACTAATCACCACTCTTTTCCATTTCCCACCAAATTTGCAATTACCAAACCTAATTTTAATTACCAAAGCAAGCTGCATTCCACCAAATTCCCATACCTAAGGCCTTTAAATAGGACCATAATTTCATTCATCCAACAAGATTTTGAGAGCCAAAAAATCCCTTGCAAAACATTCTCCCAAAACCAAAAATCTCACTAAAGCTCTTTCCTCTTTTTGAAGTTATCAGGAATTGACATTGAATTCTTGACTAACATGAGCTAAACCTTTATCCTATTCTTTTCTTGTTCATCAATTGCAGTAGATCTAGCTTGATTTGGTCCAATTTGAAGAAGTGCTTTTGGTAAATCACTTTTTCCATAAACCCATACTCACCATCAACATTCAAGATGTAGATCTTTGGTGCCTTTGATTCTAGATCCTTTGGATCTTAATTTGTTGTTTGATTGCAGTAAACTCACTGTATTTTAGTTTTAAAATTCGTGCAAATTTAGATCATGATCACCAAGTGTTTGAAAAAGGTTTTAAAAATGGATCATGCTGAATTTCTGCAATGTTTCTGCTACTGGTTCAGTGTTAACCGGTTAACCATTTTCAGTGTAAATTGGTTAACCGGTTAACTAGTTTTAAAACTGCGCAGGATTTTCAATTTGCTTGCGTTAACCGGTTAACCAGAACCGGTTAACCATCCTGGTTAACCGGTTAACACAAGTCAGAATTGGTTTTTTGGTTTGTTTTAAGCCTCTTTTTGGTTCCTCTTTCTTCTTCTTTTTCCCCTTTTTATTTTTACCTTGGAAAGCACTTTTGGGAGTGATTTCTCCTTAATTTCAATGAACTTTGGGTGCATATTAGAGTAGTTAATGTTCATTAGTTCAAAACTACCTTTAAGTGAATTATTTAATTCATTTAAGTTACTTTGCATTAGTGATACATATTCATGCTTGAATCCACCAAGAAGAGTGATTGAACTTAAGGATGGAAGAATACCATGAGCGCGACTCAATTTGGTGTTCATCTTTAGTTTTATGTAGTATTGCGTCCGGATAACGATTTATATATTGTTTACCTCGCATGCATTAGCACTAACATTGTTCACCTTAATTGGTGGTGGCTGGCCTCATTTGTAGGGTAATTACTTCGTAAATTACTCAGTTATTGCTTAACTTAGACCTAAATGTGTCCCGAATTTGGAATAAAAATCTAATTGGGTACTTGCACTTTCGTGGACCGGACCTCTTGTTGGTCGCGTAATCCCAAAGCATTTAATCATATTGCATTAAGATTCGAGACTTATGATGGTTTGATGCGTAGGTGATTTTGGTCTCCTAATCTCCTTTCAAATTTCATTAAATTCGATTTGGTTTGCCTTGATTAATCGCTATAGTGTAAGATGCTAAGCGGATCCGGTTGTTTTTCGATTTTGGTTACTCTTTTGGTTGTGGATGATTAAGTTCACCATACCACTTTTATGTAAATATTATTATATTATTATTACTATTAATATTTTAGATTCTTGCACTTTTATTTCTTTTGCTACTAACATTTAAATTCTTGCACTTTTATTTCTTTTATTTATTTTGATTTATTATGCTTTATTCATCCATTATCATGTTTATTATTTGCTCTTATTTTTGTTATGTTGATTTTCCTTTTGTCCATTTGGACACAAAAACATTAATAAAGGATTAAACCTCTAAAAAAGCTCGTGATCTTAATCTTTGAACTATTGATTACTATCCTTGGCATTGGAATGAAGTTTTGGACTTAGATTTTAGGACACCTCCCCTTTACCTCGATCTTCATGAAGTTGGTACTTGCTTTTATTTGGTCATTTGCTAGCTTATAAGGATGGAACTCTTATGCTCATAATTGGAAGTGTCATCAAGTTTGGTTAGATATTTCTTCCTTTATCTCCTTATTTTCTTTTTTAGGATAGTCCCTTCATCTCCTCCCCTTCTTTAATTTTCAAAATCTTCCCCCTTTTTCAAAGGATTCTTTCTTTCTTCAAATCATCACTTATTTAATAAACAAAACCTTGACTTTTTTCAAGGGGATTTTACCATTTTTCCTATTCTTTTAAAACCAATGAACTTAATCATCTTGACCTTAATTCAAAAATAAAAAGAAATCAAACTCATTCAAGTTGTTTTGTGCCTTTGTGCACTTTTTGTTTTTTTCTTTAAAGAGTGTCGATTATGAGTCATTATTCTTTAGTCGGGCGTAAGTCTCCCAATCTCCATGGTTGTAGTTTGATGTAATTGAGTTTCTTGTCATTTGTGGGGGTTTTATTGGCATACTCGTTGATTTTATCTGAGTTGGCGCCTTCCCCATAATGATGTATGAGCCCATGCCTTCATTCTCATGTTAGTTTGTTTGGATATCCACTTGAAGATGACGAATTCTCTTCACTTAATAAAATTAATTACAACCCACCATTTGCACTATTTGTACCATGAACTACGAGGTTTTGATCTCACATTTCATTTTGTCGGTACGTAGGCATGAGGTGGTAAACCTCTCCAAACACAAAAAAAATATATAAAAAAATAATTCTTTTCTCACCCTGTAATACCTCAAAATTTGCCCTCATTCTTTTTTTACCTTAACTGGCATTTTGTTTTGCATTCATCTGCATATTCCACTAAGTCATTAACAACATATTAGTGCATTTCATTACTTCATGAGGCATGTGAGTGAGGCTTATCCTTATAGTTGAGTTTCCTATTATTGCCATTACACTCAAGGTCGATACCAAAGGTGATTTTTACTGTCGCAATCGTTTTCTCAAGATACGAGTTGTCATGGATACAAGAGCTCCAATAAAGGCAGAGATTTAATAGGGAATGGAAAAGGTTGCTTTTACATGCTTGGTGCTTTGGGTACGTGTTCATCTTCGAAGTTCCTTAGGGTGTTCGTTTTAAAATCATTGGTCACCCACTTAGTGAATTGCAAGGCACATATCTTGACAAGAGATACAAAGGATTATTGTGAGATTTGTTTGTTTAATTGGTAGAGGATCCAAGGTCATTTGACATTAAAATTTAAATGGATTTGTCCTTATTGGAGTTTAATTTGGGTTCATGACCTTTAAAAGTTGTTCGACATGCAAAATTCAAAATACATTCAAAGTCCAAGTTACAACAATCCAAATCATTCAAGTTCATCCATTTTTATGAAGTCACTACATTATCCAAGTTCTATCAAATTCAAGAAAGTTTCCCAGAGATTTTTTTTTCAAGAGATCTTTTCCATTACATTCATTTCACCCTTCACAATTCAGATTTTATCTCCTGATACTAGAAGCACATTTCATAACGGACCACAAGCAATGCTGATGTGAGTTGTGATAATCCTTTCAAAAGAGGATCAAGTTTCAACCCAATCAGTGGCATATTAGCAAAACCAAGTGATTATTTGGTCACATTATACAAAAAAAATCAGAATCAGTGGAAAAAAGAATTCAGTTACAGAAAAGTAGGATCTCCAATTCCATTCACTTTAAAAGCATTTTTCATAATCCAAAAAGGAAGAGAGGAATATATAGACAAAATATACAAAACAGGGGTCTCTCTCTGGATGGATCCCATTATGATTCTTCTTCATCACTCTCTCTTTTGGGCTTGCACGAGGATCACCAAACAGAAATGAAAAAAAGGCTTCCCTGTTTCTCCAGCTTCATCTACACCATCTTCCAAAAAAAATCTCCCTGCAACAAACTCTTGATTAATGATCTTCATCCCCTCTATCATTACCATTCCAAAGACTTCATTAATTCAACCTGCAAGTTTAACTGCTAAAACTCTTCATCAAGGCTCCAACAGGAATTATAAATTCAAAGTTCAAGAATCAGCAACAGCAACTTCACAGACACAGAAAGAAGAAAGTGAGATCAAGGAAGATCATACCCGCAAATTCAATTCAACAAGGTCCCCAACAATAAAATGGAAATCGCGAGAAAATTAAAGAAGAGAGGACGAGTTCAGAAGTGAGAAAAGAGGAGAAAATCGGTGGCGATGTTATTACCTCGAGATGTTGCGTAGTCTTGATTAATTCTTCGATTCTTCGTCAGGGAGGTCAATCCTCAGCTTCATTATCTTGTTTTCTGAAATAACAAACTTCATCATCTTTTAATTAACCTGCAAAACACACAGGAATAGCGCATCAATCACCATGGTTCAACAGGATTCAGCTACAATAATCATGGACCCAGAAACAGCAATAAAGAGTGGAGAAAGAAGGATACAAGAGGCCACTGCATCACGGCCATGGCATCGATTCACAATACCGTCTATCCGCAGAGTTTTCTTGCCGTCAATCTCCAACAAAAAATGAAAAGACAAATCCACGTCAAAAATCCAAACTTCCAGAGAAACAAGCTCGCAGTGGTAGCGACGAAATTACCGGCGGAGGAATTCGATGCATTAGCAGTCCAAAACATCGATTCAAAGCATGCTGTGAGGAATCTCAAAGCCGATTAGGTGGTGCGATTCAAGCCACAGACTTTTTCTTCCTTGCTCATTACCGTCACGTCGAATCGAACAACAATTGGAGAAGATGACTAGTGATGAGAGCGGCGCGAGTCTCTTGACGGTGAGCTTCTTGACGGCGAGGTCGGCGATGTTCTCCGATGGTGATAAAGTTAGAGGAAGAGGTGTGATTGTGAAGATGAAGGCGAGCCGCACCGTGTAGTCCGAGAGATGTGAGTGGCCGACGACGACTCGTGAGGAAGATGAGGTCGCCACGACGGAAACGGTGATGAGGAAGATAAGCTAGTATGGAAGAAGCCATGGTGAAGGAAAGCTTTGAGTTTGTGATAGATTGTGCGGCGGAGAGAGGAAGAAGAATGGAGTGTCTTCTCTTTTCTTATTAGGGTTTCATAAACAGGACCAGGTTGTCATTTGGGCCAAGCATCGTGAATTCTACTATCCACACCACCTCAATTTCAGATTCATACCCCCCCCTGCGCAGGCCAACAAGAATTGGACCTTTCGGCCATGTGAATGCCTTCTGCACCAGCGTTTTTCATCTTCGTACCCCTCCAGCGATATGCTCATGGAACTGGGCTCTAAGCCCATTGAATTTGTTATTCACACATCATAATTTCAGTCAGCACCCCCTCCTGTGGGTTTAATTGGAATTGGAGTTTCGCCATGGAAGTGTTTGTTTGAGCCCATATTTCACTAATCCACCTCCTTGGCTCTTATTTTATTTTTCTCTTAGAAAAATCTAATGGTTTTGATTTTTTAGAAGTTGTTAATTATTGTTATTTTTTATAATATTTGTTGGTTAACATTTAAGTATTCTTTGTTAATTTCTAATTGAAATTTTTGTATGAATTTTAATTAATTGTTTAGGATTGATTTTGAATTAGAGTGTTCATGATGTTTTTTCGGTCGATTTGTATCGGTTGCGATTATAGCAAAGCTTCACAAAGCCAATATGAAAGATAAGCATTTATTTTGCTTATGGGGATTACAAGACCTTGCTTGGGAATTTTTTCGGATTTCTTTTATGTGAAGAATTGGCGTTTCACTCAAGTAAGTAATTTCGACGTTTTCGACTTTTATGCACCATTTTAGTCGTATGCGGCTTAGGATCATGTAACTTAAGGTGCATCTGAGCCCTCCCACCTGAGGCATTGGTTATATTTATGATTTATGAGGATATGCGTCGATTTCGGAACTTAGGGATTAGGTTAAGAACCATTAGGATCGCTTCCTTTTACTTCTCCTTAAGATTCACTTTTTTGCCCGTTTTGTAACATTTATTAAAAATAGTTTTAGGTGAGATAAAATTCTGGAAAAATTCATGAGTGATCCTCATCCTCTTAATTAATTTGTCATATTTTTTATTTCCAGATTTGGGTGGTTTTAATATTTTATTTGGATTTTAGTTCACAAGCTGTCCCAAAAGGGAAGGTTTTGGCATAAGGGACCGAAATCGATTTTTCCCCATAGGTGTGAGACCTATTTTTTGTGTGTGATTAATCACTGTAATTTGTGACATTTTGATGCTCATTAGGCATTTTTTTTCATAATTTTTAGTGCCTTTTTGATCCACTTTGTGGAGTCGTTTTTTTTGGGTGATCATGTTTTGTTACCTTGCTAGTCAAGGAATTGTTTTGGCACTTTGGTGCATAATTTTGTAAAATCCTTTTGGACAATGTGAGATAATGACTTTATTATTCCAGGGATTTAATGTCATAATTTTTCAAAGCTTTTTGCTATTTTTCCATGGCACCTAGATCCTAGGTTGATTCATGTGTGTATTTGCTCCATATCCTAGGATTTAAGAAGGCATTCATGCCATTTGCTTGAGATGCTTTTTGGTAACTTTTAGGAGTTGATTATAGGTCATTGTTATGCCTTTAATTCCAGCCATAGGTCATCTTTTTGAACCATACTCATTTGGTTTGTTTTGGTGCTTTAAAGTGCATACTTATGTGGATTAACTTTAACTTAAACTAGCTTCTCTTCTCCTCTAAATAATAACATGAATTATATGGAAATCATTAATGCCAATTCATGAATTCTAATGGAATCTCATAACTTGTATGCTACTGACCCATAATCATTTCATTCACATTCATATGCCATACTTCCTTAACTTTCATCATGTGCGATATTATGCGATGTTTGTTCCATTTTATCTCACATCTTCTTCTCATTGCTCCATATGCCTAATCCATTGCATCCATGATTGTATATCCATTCACACATATTCATAAGCATTCACTACTGACTTTGATGTTCATTTCATGTACTAATTCATGCTTGTAATCCATATGCATTCATACTTCATCCATAAACCCTAACTTGCATTTAGGTGAACTTAGGTGAACTTTTTGTACATAGTTTGACATAGTTTGATCTTGGGAGGTATCCTAGCATACTTAGGAGCCTATAACATGTAGCTACTGACTTTAGAAGTCATGTAACCTTTAGGTACCTTCACCTTTAGACTTAGGTCTTATTTTAACCCTAGTTCCATCCTAGGATGTTTATGGTACTTAATCGCTTTCATGCTTCGATTTTATTTTCAATATGCATTGTCATGCTAACTTTTGTTTGGTAGGGGGGAAGATTGAGGTAATTCTCACTTCATTCCCATCTCTTATGCATTTTAATTTTGTTTGCCTTAGCACTTTGTGCTTTGCTTTTAGGCTTTCCCTTTTCTTTAGAAAAAACTTACCTTCCTTAGGAAGTAAGTTGACTTCTAAGTTCTCTTTTTTCTTCCTTTCCTTTTCTCATTAGGATTAGAAAACCTCACTAACCATAGGACCTCTCTTGTAAATAAATCAATAAAATTAGGGTTGTGTCTTAGTCCCCCTTAGTTTTTCCCTTTTTGCAACTTGAGTCATTCTTTCTCATCTTCAAACAAAATTCAAAAAAAATAATTAACAAATAAATGAAAGGATCCTTTGTGTATAGCCTTATTCCATGAAGCACTTGCATTCATTCCATCTTGGAGTGGTGTAAGCTTGTCTATCATGATGCACAAGTCTCATCAAGGGGTTGTTTCACAAAGGAAAACTTAAAAGACACTTCTTCACTAAAGAAACAAAAACACTTAATAAAGTTCAACAAGCTAGTGAACTTAAGCCCTAATCCTAGGAAACTAGTCTTGGATAAATTCTCCTTGCTGGGTATGCTTGTTCTATTATTCCATCTTGGAATGTAGAGGCAAGTGTACATTCCATGGAAAAGAGTTTGAATTCACTTCCTTGTGCCAAATTCATATAAAAACTCTTAAAGTACAAAAAAACAAATAACAAGCGACTATCCTGCGGGAACTTCTCTTCTCATCTCATTCACTCACAACACGAACTCGCGACTACTTGTCTCATTTGCAAGACGGTAAACGCACTCGTACCAGACGAGCCTGCAACACCTGAGCATAGACATACGCAGTTCCAGCATAAAAAATACAAACAAATAGTTTCCGCCTTAGTTAGGCGAACTACGTCGACTCTGATCCTCATTATCCTGATGAGGTACGTAGGCAGCGGGGTAGGGCCCGTTCGAGCACATTCTTTATTTTCCCTACATTTCCCCCTTTCTTTCCATTTTCTTATTTCAGTTCATTTTTCATTTCCATTCCCTTTCTTCCAGTCAGCAGTTTTAGTCAACATCATCTTATTTTCTCACCCTTTGAAACAAAACAAGCAAGCGTGGATCCCGTCGGGTACGACGGACGGATTGGGGTGCTAATACCTTCTCAATTCGTAACCGACTCCCGAACTCAGATCTTTGGTTCGCAAGGCCTCGTCCTTTTCCTTCTTCCTCAGGTTTGTGCAACATTACCTTTCCCATTCATTCGGGATAAAAATGTCTGGCTGGCGACTCTACCTTTCCGCGCCACTTTCGCGTTTGTACTAGGATGAAAATCCCGGGAGCGACAGTTGGCGACTCTGCCGGGGACCCAACCTGATTCTTCCGGTTTCCCTTGTAGAGTCAATCCTAGCGCCTGTTTGGTTTTGCTTCTTTGGGTTTTTGTTTGTTGCTGTGTGCTTTAGTTAGCTTTATTGTTTTTATTTACAGTTCTTTACAGCTTTACTTTATCGCATCTATTTACCGCTTTCAGTATTTTATTTTCCATGCATCATATTATACTGGACTGTCTGGCTGTGCTGGTTTTCATTTTTTCTGTGGGTTGGGAGTTACTGTGAGATAAGCCAACTACCCGGCTTGAGTGCACCCTAGGACTTAGAGTGGTTCCACTTTGGCTTCATGGCATCTTGCTATGTTGGTAGTAGTGAGTTCCACACCTTGACTTGCGACCTTCTCGGGAATGTATTGATTCCGGAATCTTTCTGGGGCAATACGCTACCTTGATAGTTATGTGCAGTCAAGGGACCGATCATTGAGAACCTTAGTGGAAACAACCCTCTCCAGTGATGACAGTGGCAGACCACATTTGTTGGCAAACCCGCTCGCATCCGAGGGCCCACTGGGAACTCGCATAGGATGGCCTGGTTCTCTCATAGGAATCCAGTCAAGGAAAACTGTTCGTATGACGGTAGTATTGTACCCTTCGGGATGAATGTACTATTGTTTCTCGATTCAGTGCTTGAAGCTGGGGACCGATGAGGGATGCTTGTTTCCTCGGACTCAGTTGAGGCCTCCCTGAGTAGTACATAATGCCAAACCGATTCCCTGATTTGGTCATGAGCCATTTCTCGGAGATGGTGAACGTATTATTGCTATTCGGATTCGAGAGTCCGTGATGTTTGACCCGAGTAGCACACCCGTGAGATTGGGAGGGGTTTACAGGTTTGCAGGAACCCTAAACTTCAACATACCCACTTTGTCAGTATTGTTCAGTGTTCTATGGTTCTCTGATTCTGAGATTCGGGATTTCTATTCAGAGAAATCGTTACTGTGATTACCATTATGACCTTGATATTGTGGCTCTCCACAGACACTTGGCTCGTTGTTCAACTTCAACACCATCAGTGATTATGCTATTATGTGATCCAGTTTTACAGTTATTGGGTTCTCAGTTATGGGGTTCTATACAGAGATGGTGCTACTATTATGGTTCTATTCAGACACTTGACTCGTTGCTCAACATCAACACTAATATCAGACTATTGATCACGTGCCTATTGCATACATGACATCATAGCATTTCTGCACACATGTTCAGTTATTTTCAAGGATCACATATCTGAATCATGCTGTTGGATTTTTCTGTATCAAGACTTGAATCAAAGCAGATAGATTCCTCAGAAATAATTGAACATGGCATTTGCATACATCCTTGCATTCTTGACAGGTGTTCAGAGACAGATTTCTTTTCCTGACTTAATTTCTCATCAGAATGGACAACTTGAATCACAGTAATCAAGGTATATATTTGAAGCAACTACGGGCGAAGGTAACCGAAAGGAAGACCCAACTGGGGCAATTCAGGGCAGAGGTATAAGCCTTATTTCAGAATCAGAAACTATTGAAAGAGGAAGTCAACCAGATGAAGACTCAGATGAGCCGGTTATGGAAATCCTGAATGTGGTGTCAAGGAAATGAAGCTATTTTCATCCCTATTGAGGGGAACTACGCTGCTCTGATTCTCCATTGGTCAATGGAGATACGTAGGCAGGAGATCATATGAGATCTTTCCGAGCAACCTTATCTATTAACTTTATCAACCTCTTCCCTCCAGATGTCGATTGTCAGCATCCAACCTCAGCTTCCCAAGAGAATCCTTGGGGAAAAGCATATGGGTAAAGGCCAGAACAACCCGAGAAGAAGTTTGATCATATTCTGAGGCCTTACGTGCAATGAGTTTCCTCATTTACTCAAGTTCGAACCAGTTGATCTAATCACATCAGGATCATCTCCGACAAAGCTTCCCTTGAGGTTTCAAGGCCAAGTATGACTACCATTCTGGGGCACCTGGCCTTTTAATTGAAGATTGCAAGTCTTTCAGAGGCAAAAGTGAAGACAAGGTTCAAATTTGATCGACTCAAAGGTCATCATACCAGAAAGTCTGCCCAGATATGAAGTCTCCTCATCAAATTGACATCTCAGTTTGCAAGGGCATCTTCAGAAGCAATAAGTCCAGACGGAGTCAAGTCTCCTCAATGATGGCAATGTTCAGCTTCTTTACTACATTTTCATTTGTAGTTTATATTGTTTGTTTAAACATTTGTATGCATGCATGAAACTTATTTGTTTTTGAATGATAACCATAATAAAATGCACATGTTTTTCTTGAAGTAATCCATTCGTATTCACTCATGATTTTGTGTATGTGCATTGCAATACCAACTGTTGTGCTTAAACTCTATCAGGGAGGATGACGAAATGAAAATGCAGGAATCTCTAATTGTGTGCTTTTGAGAAAGACCCTGTTGACGATGTACAGGCATTGTTTCAAATCCTAAACACCGGAGATATAAGGGAGATAGACCCTCGCCAACCCATTTGAGCCTTGAAGTAGAAGTTTATTTTTGCATGAAAAAAAGCTTTGCACTTAACCCAGGGGCAGGGTAGGTGTCAGTTAGTTTGACCGAGCATTCAAATTTTAAAAAGGAGTGTACATCTGAGGATCCGTTACCTTTCGTTTTACCAAATCAAGAGGTCCAATGACCAGAAACCACAATGGTTATCCCAATCAAGAGTCCAAATACCGGAAACCATGGTTATCCCTTATCAACCAAGAAGTGAGACAGTCACGACCCTTTCAAAGCAATCAAGACAAACAGTGTCACACGATTTGTTCAAAAAAAAATTAAAAAAATTAAAAGAAAAATGATGAGAAAGCCCGCTAAGTCGAAACTTGAAAATAAGTGACTTAGGCAAAAATTAGGGCATCCCGCTGGACTTTGAAATCAAAGATTCACAAGAATTAGTCCAGGAAAAAGTTGGGGATAATCAAAATAATGCAAAAGCGAAAGACGAAAAGGATTACAAGAAAGATCCTTGAACAAGAACAAAGTCATGTGATACAGACACGAAAGACGAAGGGATGACTGACTCCAAACAACAACCTGATTGGTGTTTGAACCGTTAGTGTAATTGGTTCCTCAACCATTACAAAACCCTTTTTGAGAGGCGAGCGCTTGTAAAAGCTAGCTGAACATAAGAATGGAGAACATCACGAAGATGGGTGGGCACAAATAAAGTTCGAGCCTATATCCTTTGTTTCTATAACCGTGAACCAGGCCACGATACAACCCTTAAAAGTCCTAACTGAAACAGGGTTATTTTTGAGAGCGTACTACCACGAGACCGCGTTCCTGACTCCTATGAGTGATGTTGAAAGATCCTTGTTGGTGTCGCATGTGCATGCTTTCTATTATTCAAAAAAATTATTAATGTCGTATCTTAACCAGTGATCCGCTCACAAAGGTTTGCGACATCTTTTTCAGTAAAACTTCAAAATTAACATGTGTGTTGCATTAGAGTTTTCATTCTTAGAATAAACATTTTCTGCTTGCATATATTTGTTGGGCATCATAAAAATTCACATACGAAACTTCAGTCCAGAAGCTTAATCTTGCCAAGTTGAGAAGTCTGAAACTTCCGAAGGACAATCTGTCGAGGTGCATTTTTCAAGAAAACTCCATTGAGTAGGGACTTTCCCAACATTCCTGGTAAGAGCCAACTAATCCGGGGCAATCATGTCGAGCAATCTCTTCAAAATTCAGCCAAGCTGGGGCAATCACTTCGAGATTCAAATCTCTCAATGAGCCATCAGGTGGAAGCATTATTCAAATTTCAGCCAAACTGGGGCAATCACTTCGAGATCCAATCTCTCGAAGAATAGTTGATCTGGGTGTTTTCTTCAAAGCAGTCATTCAGAGGTGATCACTTCAAGACTTGTACTGGGGCAGGCCACCCCAAGAGTACTAGAAGTTACTTTCTCCTGAAGACGGTTAATCAGAAGCACCTATCCATAGTTCAATATACTGGGGCAGAATATCTCACAGTGACATGAGGTTCTTCATGAATCCTTGCGAGGCAAATTCTTGCACAAACCATGCAGTCTGGGGCAGTTATTTCGAGATCCGACGAATCTCTCCAAGAGTTTGAAGACACTGAGGCATTTCATATGCCATGTTTTCTGTAAAATCCTCTTGAGACATTTACTTCTGACGGACCTTAATCTGAGGCGAGTTGAAAATTGCAAAGAACCATTGTTCACTCATGATTAGTTGACAACCTATCAACCCGGGGCTAGGGGCAAAGCCATTGTCAGCATAGTACTTCAAGAGTTATTTCATCAGCAAGCTTCATTGATCAAAATTCCTTAGCAAGTCTCATTAGACAATCCCTTCTCCAGTAGTGCGGAAAATGGAAGATTACTTCTTGAGCTGAAGGATATCATCGTCTCTCATCCCCGGCATGAGACGCCTTACATCTCTCATTCCCAACATGAGAGGATTTATCTTTTATCCCCAGCAAGTGGCAACTTGAGCTCTTATCTTCAGCGGGAAGCTTTATCATTGACATTATCTGTCATCCCCAGTAAAGTGGAAGTTGAAATCTCTCCCAGCAAGGCAGCAGAATGTGGGTGTCATCCCCAAGTAGAAGTTTCCCTTCAGACAGGGGAAATCCTCAACAGTACAAGGAGTTCTTTCCTCCCCAGCAAGGTGTTTCCTCAACAGTGTCATGCCTTTGGTTCTCCGCCAAGTCAGGAGGTCCTCACTTCCTCACCAGAGTTCAAGAAGAGTCCATCTCCAGCAGGGTCTTGGCACTCCAATCTCAAAGTCCAATTTATTTTTGGCAGTGGCGGCTGTTCAAAGCCGGTGAATTATTAACAGTTTTCCCCGCAGAGTTGTTTCCCCCTCATCAGGACAAACCAGATCAAGGTAGTGATCATCAGTTTCTCCCCAGTCAAGCCATCTGGGATACTTGCAGTCTTCTTGTCAGAAGATCTCTTTGCATTTGCATATGCATAATCATCATCGCATTTGCATCCTCCAAAGCGTAGCATTTCCATCCTCATGGAGCATTACGCCATAAATCCAAACATATGCATACCAGCATGGGCCAGTTTTGAGGTATATTACATAAGACCCGTTACATCTCCGATCAGATTGAAGTATCCCTCACAGAATGCAACTTCATTTCCCGGGATGGATGCTTCTACCAAGTTTTGTTGTTATCCCCGATTGAGTATTGTTTCAGTACAACAATCTCATGTTTTCATGCCTCCGTTTCAGTACAACGGTCGCGTCTTGGGCTCTCGTTTAAGTACAACGATCCCGTTCCTTTCGAGTCTCCATTTAAGTACAATGGTCTCGTATTTGAGTATTGTTTCAGTACAACAATCTCATGTTCTCATGCCTCCGTTTCAGTACAACGGTCATATCTCGGGATCACGTTTAAGTACAACGATCCCATTTCATTCGAGTCTCCATTTAAGTACAATGGTCTCGTATTTGAGTCTTGTTTCAGTACAACAGTCTCATTTCTCTTCGCGTCTCCGTTTCAGTACAACGGTCGCGTCTCAGGTTATCATTTAAGTACAATGATCCTGTTTGCTCGAGCTCTCGTTTAAGTACAACGATCCCATTTCATTCGAGTCTCCATTTAAGTACAATGGTCTCGTATTTGAGTCTTGTTTCAGTACAACAGTCTCATTTTTTCGCTTCTCCGTTTCAGTCCAACGGTCGCGTCTTGGGATCTCGTTTAAGTACAACGATCCCGTTCCTTTCGAGTTTCCATTTAAGTACAATGGTCTCGTCTTTGAGTCTTGTTTCAGTACAACAGTCTCATTTTTTTCGCGTCTCCGTTTCAGTACAACGGTCGCGTCTTGGGCTCTCGTTTAAGTACAACGATCCTATTCCTTCCGAGTCTCCATTTAAGTACAATGGTCTCGTCTTTGAGTCTTGTTTCAGTACAACAGTCTCATTTTTTTCGCGTCTCCGTTTCAGTACAACGGTCGCGTCTCAGGTTATCATTTAAGTACAATGATCCTGTTTGCTTGGGCTTCGTTTAAGTACAACGATCCTATTCTTTCCGAGTCTCCATTTAAGTACAATGGTCTCGTCTTTGAGTATTGTTTCCGTACAACAATCTCATTTCCTCATGTCTCCGTTTCAGTACAACGGTCACGTTTCGGGTTATCATTTAAGTACAATGGTCCCGTTCCATCTCGTCCTATTCTCTTTCCTTTGTGTTTGGTTATCAGTCGAGGCTGGTATACCTTTGCGTCTCCATTCGAGGATGGTTTCGTGTTAGATCCGAGGATCTTTTGGATTGTCATTCGAGGATGGCATTCTTTTCTTCAAGTCCTTCTGCGGTTGGTCTTGTTGTGTGGCTATTATTCGAGGATAGTAGTTCACTTGTTGAGCTTATTGATCGAGGTCAGTTTGTCTCTTTTGCAAAGTCTGTCTGAGGTCAGCTTTGTGTTTGGTTATCAGTCGAGGCTGGTATACCTTTGCGTCTCCATTCGAGGATGGTTTCGTGTTAGATTCGAGGATCTTTTGGATTGTCATTCGAGGATGGCATTCTTTTCTTCAAGTCCTTCTGCGGTTGGTCTTGTTGTGTGGCTATTATTCGAGGATAGTGGTTCACTTGTTGAGCTTATTGATCGAGGTCAGTTTGTCTCTTTTGCAAAGTCTGTCCGAGGTCAGTCTTTGTTGTTGATGGTTATCGCCTGCGGCCGATATACTATCGTGTTTCTATTCCAGGATGGTTTTAGTATTGGATTCGAGGATCCCTTGTGAGTTGTCGTTCGAGGATGGCATTCTTCCTAGCATATTTTCACCTGGTCTTATGTTCCGCTATCTATTCAGAGGTCAAGATAAAAAATCATAAATAAATAAAGGGCAGATGGCATTTCTGTTGCCCTCAGTGTGCAAATTTTCAGGTTTTATTCGAGTATTCAATCACTCCATACCTTGAAAGTCTAAAAGCTGTTGCAATTATTCGTTCAGGTATGCAGATGATTGAATAGGGGCAGCTGTAATACCTCAAAATTTGCCCTCATTCTTTTTTTTACCTTAACTGGCATTTTGTTTTGCATTCATCTGCATATTCCACTAAGTCATTAACAACATATTAGTGCATTTCATTACTTCATGAGGCATGTGAGTGAGGCTTATCCTTATAGTTGAGTTTCCTATTATTGCCATTACACTCAAGGTCGATACCAAAGGTGATTTTTACTGTCGCAATCGTTTTCTCAAGATACGAGTTGTCATGGATACAAGAGCTCCAATAAAGGCAGAGATTTAATAGGGAATGGAAAAGGTTGCTTTTACATGCTTGGTGCTTTGGGTACGTGTTCATCTTCGAAGTTCCTTAGGGTGTTCGTTTTAAAATCATTGGTCACCCACTTAGTGAATTGCAAGGCACATATCTTGACAAGAGATACAAAGGATTATTGTGAGATTTGTTTGTTTAATTGGTAGAGGATCCAAGGTCATTTGACATTAAAATTTAAATGGATTTGTCCTTATTGGAGTTTAATTTGGGTTCATGACCTTTAAAAGTTGTTCGACATGCAAAATTCAAAATACATTCAAAGTCCAAGTTACAACAATCCAAATCATTCAAGTTCATCCATTTTTATGAAGTCACTACATTATCCAAGTTCTATCAAATTCAAGAAAGTTTCCCAGAGATTTTTTTTCAAGAGATCTTTTCCATTACATTCATTTCACCCTTCACAATTCAGATTTTATCTCCTGATACTAGAAGCACATTTCATAACGGACCACAAGCAATGCTGATGTGAGTTGTGATAATCCTTTCAAAAGAGGATCAAGTTTCAACCCAATCAGTGGCATATTAGCAAAACCAAGTGATTATTTGGTCACATTATACAAAAAAAATCAGAATCAGTGGAAAAAAGAATTCAGTTACAGAAAAGTAGGATCTCCAATTCCATTCACTTTAAAAGCATTTTTCATAATCCAAAAAGGAAGAGAGGAATATATAGACAAAATATACAAAACAGGGGTCTCTCTCTGGATGGATCCCATTATGATTCTTCTTCATCACTCTCTCTTTTGGGCTTGCACGAGGATCACCAAACAGAAATGAAAAAAAGGCTTCCCTGTTTCTCCAGCTTCATCTACACCATCTTCCAAAAAAAATCTCCCTGCAACAAACTCTTGATTAATGATCTTCATCCCCTCTATCATTACCATTCCAAAGACTTCATTAATTCAACCTGCAAGTTTAACTGCTAAAACTCTTCATCAAGGCTCCAACAGGAATTATAAATTCAAAGTTCAAGAATCAGCAACAGCAACTTCACAGACACAGAAAGAAGAAAGTGAGATCAAGGAAGATCATACCCGCAAATTCAATTCAACAAGGTCCCCAACAATAAAATGGAAATCGCGAGAAAATTAAAGAAGAGAGGACGAGTTCAGAAGTGAGAAAAGAGGAGAAAATCGGTGGCGATGTTATTACCTCGAGATGTTGCGTAGTCTTGATTAATTCTTCGATTCTTCGTCAGGGAGGTCAATCCTCAGCTTCATTATCTTGTTTTCTGAAATAACAAACTTCATCATCTTTTAATTAACCTGCAAAACACACAGGAATAGCGCATCAATCACCATGGTTCAACAGGATTCAGCTACAATAATCATGGACCCAGAAACAGCAATAAAGAGTGGAGAAAGAAGGATACAAGAGGCCACTGCATCACAGCCATGGCATCGATTCACAATACCGTCTATCCGCAGAGTTTTCTTGCCGTCAATCTCCAACAAAAAATGAAAAGACAAATCCACGTCAAAAATCCAAACTTCCAGAGAAACAAGCTCGCAGTGGTAGCGACGAAATTACCGGCGGAGGAATTCGATGCATTAGCAGTCCAAAACATCGATTCAAAGCATGCTGTGAGGAATCTCAAAGCCGATTAGGTGGTGCGATTCAAGCCACAGACTTTTTCTTCCTTGCTCATTACCGTCACGTCGAATCGAACAACAATTGGAGAAGATGACTAGTGATGAGAGCGGCGCGAGTCTCTTGACGGTGAGCTTCTTGACGGCGAGGTCGGCGATGTTCTCCGATGGTGATAAAGTTAGAGGAAGAGGTGTGATTGTGAAGATGAAGGCGAGCCGCACCGTGTAGTCCGAGAGATGTGAGTGGCCGACGACGACTCGTGAGGAAGATGAGGTCGCCACGACGGAAACGGTGATGAGGAAGATAAGCTAGTATGGAAGAAGCCATGGTGAAGGAAGGCTTTGAGTTTGTGATAGATTGTGCGGCGGAGAGAGGAAGAAGAATGGAGTGTCTTCTCTTTTCTTATTAGGGTTTCATAAACAGGACCAGGTTGTCATTTGGGCCAAGCATCGTGAATTCTACTATCCACACCACCTCAATTTCAGATTCATACCCCCCCCCTGCGCAGGCCAACAAGAATTGGACCTTTCGGCCATGTGAATGCCTTCTGCACCAGCGTTTTTCATCTTCGTACCCCTCCAGCGATATGCTCATGGAACTGGGCTCTAAGCCCATTGAATTTGTTATTCACACATCATAATTTCAGTCAGCACCCCCTCCTGTGGGTTTAATTGGAATTGGAGTTTCGCCATGGAAGTGTTTGTTTGAGCCCATATTTCACTAATCCACCTCCTTGGCTCTTATTTTATTTTTCTCTTAGAAAAATCTAATGGTTTTGATTTTTTAGAAGTTGTTAATTATTGTTATTTTTTATAATATTTGTTGGTTAACATTTAAGTATTCTTTGTTAATTTCTAATTGAAATTTTTGTATGAATTTTAATTAATTGTTTAGGATTGATTTTGAATTAGAGTGTTCATGATGTTTTTTCGGTCGATTTGTATCGGTTGCGATTATAGCAAAGCTTCACAAAGCCAATATGAAAGATAAGCATTTATTTTGCTTATGGGGATTACAAGACCTTGCTTGGGAATTTTTTCGGATTTCTTTTATGTGAAGAATTGGCGTTTCACTCAAGTAAGTAATTTCGACGTTTTCGACTTTTATGCACCATTTTAGTCGTATGCGGCTTAGGATCATGTAACTTAAGGTGCATCTGAGCCCTCCCACCTGAGGCATTGGTTATATTTATGATTTATGAGGATATGCGTCGATTTCGGAACTTAGGGATTAGGTTAAGAACCATTAGGATCGCTTCCTTTTACTTCTCCTTAAGATTCACTTTTTTGCCCGTTTTGTAACATTTATTAAAAATAGTTTTAGGTGAGATAAAATTCTGGAAAAATTCATGAGTGATCCTCATCCTCTTAATTAATTTGTCATATTTTTTATTTCCAGATTTGGGTGGTTTTAATATTTTATTTGGATTTTAGTTCACAAGCTGTCCCAAAAGGGAAGGTTTTGGCATAAGGGACCGAAATCGATTTTTCCCCATAGGTGTGAGACCTATTTTTTGTGTGTGATTAATCACTGTAATTTGTGACATTTTGATGCTCATTAGGCATTTTTTTTCATAATTTTTAGTGCCTTTTTGATCCACTTTGTGGAGTCGTTTTTTTTGGGTGATCATGTTTTGTTACCTTGCTAGTCAAGGAATTGTTTTGGCACTTTGGTGCATAATTTTGTAAAATCCTTTTGGACAATGTGAGATAATGACTTTATTATTCCAGGGATTTAATGTCATAATTTTTCAAAGCTTTTTGCTATTTTTCCATGGCACCTAGATCCTAGGTTGATTCATGTGTGTATTTGCTCCATATCCTAGGATTTAAGAAGGCATTCATGCCATTTGCTTGAGATGCTTTTTGGTAACTTTTAGGAGTTGATTATAGGTCATTGTTATGCCTTTAATTCCAGCCATAGGTCATCTTTTTGAACCATACTCATTTGGTTTGTTTTGGTGCTTTAAAGTGCATACTTATGTGGATTAACTTTAACTTAAACTAGCTTCTCTTCTCCTCTAAATAATAACATGAATTATATGGAAATCATTAATGCCAATTCATGAATTCTAATGGAATCTCATAACTTGTATGCTACTGACCCATAATCATTTCATTCACATTCATATGCCATACTTCCTTAACTTTCATCATGTGCGATATTATGCGATGTTTGTTCCATTTTATCTCACATCTTCTTCTCATTGCTCCATATGCCTAATCCATTGCATCCATGATTGTATATCCATTCACACATCTTCATAAGCATTCACTACTGACTTTGATGTTCATTTCATGTACTAATTCATGCTTGTAATCCATATGCATTCATACTTCATCCATAAACCCTAACTTGCATTTAGGTGAACTTAGGTGAACTTTTTGTACATAGTTTGACATAGTTTGATCTTGGGAGGTATCCTAGCATACTTAGGAGCCTATAACATGTAGCTACTGACTTTAGAAGTCATGTAACCTTTAGGTACCTTCACCTTTAGACTTAGGTCTTATTTTAACCCTAGTTCCATCCTAGGATGTTTATGGTACTTAATCGCTTTCATGCTTCGATTTTATTTTCAATATGCATTGTCATGCTAACTTTTGTTTGGTAGGGGGGAAGATTGAGGTAATTCTCACTTCATTCCCATCTCTTATGCATTTTAATTTTGTTTGCCTTAGCACTTTGTGCTTTGCTTTTAGGCTTTCCCTTTTCTTTAGAAAAAACTTACCTTCCTTAGGAAGTAAGTTGACTTCTAAGTTCTCTTTTTTCTTCCTTTCCTTTTCTCATTAGGATTAGAAAACCTCACTAACCATAGGACCTCTCTTGTAAATAAATCAATAAAATTAGGGTTGTGTCTTAGTCCCCCTTAGTTTTTCCCTTTTTGCAACTTGAGTCATTCTTTCTCATCTTCAAACAAAATTCAAAAAAAATAATTAACAAATAAATGAAAGGATCCTTTGTGTATAGCCTTATTCCATGAAGCACTTGCATTCATTCCATCTTGGAGTGGTGTAAGCTTGTCTATCATGATGCACAAGTCTCATCAAGGGGTTGTTTCACAAAGGAAAACTTAAAAGACACTTCTTCACTAAAGAAACAAAAACACTTAATAAAGTTCAACAAGCTAGTGAACTTAAGCCCTAATCCTAGGAAACTAGTCTTGGATAAATTCTCCTTGCTGGGTATGCTTGTTCTATTATTCCATCTTGGAATGTAGAGGCAAGTGTACATTCCATGGAAAAGAGTTTGAATTCACTTCCTTGTGCCAAATTCATATAAAAACTCTTAAAGTACAAAAAAACAAATAACAAGCGACTATCCTGCGGGAACTTCTCTTCTCATCTCATTCACTCACAACACGAACTCGCGACTACTTGTCTCATTTGCAAGACGGTAAACGCACTCGTACCAGACGAGCCTGCAACACCTGAGCATAGACATACGCAGTTCCAGCATAAAAAATACAAACAAATAGTTTCCGCCTTAGTTAGGCGAACTACGTCGACTCTGATCCTCATTATCCTGATGAGGTACGTAGGCAGCGGGGTAGGGCCCGTTCGAGCACATTCTTTATTTTCCCTACATTTCCCCCTTTCTTTCCATTTTCTTATTTCAGTTCATTTTTCATTTCCATTCCCTTTCTTCCAGTCAGCAGTTTTAGTCAACATCATCTTATTTTCTCACCCTTTGAAACAAAACAAGCAAGCGTGGATCCCGTCGGGTACGACGGACGGATTGGGGTGCTAATACCTTCTCAATTCGTAACCGACTCCCGAACTCAGATCTTTGGTTCGCAAGGCCTCGTCCTTTTCCTTCTTCCTCAGGTTTGTGCAACATTACCTTTCCCATTCATTCGGGATAAAAATGTCTGGCTGGCGACTCTACCTTTCCGCGCCACTTTCGCGTTTGTACTAGGATGAAAATCCCGGGAGCGACACACCCCTCCACTCTCATTTAACAAACCTTTTTCAAACCAAAAGCAGTAAATATTTCAAAGGGCTCCCGTGGAGTACCACAGACATTTTGGGTGCATAAAACCTTCCCATTGTGTAACTTATTCCCTTACATGTTTCTCTGTTGTGTTTCTTTAGATTTTTGCTTTTAGATTCATTAGGATTTATTCGCTCTTTTTTTCCTTTTCCTCTTCGAATAAAATAAAAGCGCGGTGGCGACTCTGTTTACTTTGAGTTAAGTTAACTAATAGCTTACACTCATGATTTTATCGCTACAAAAAAGTGGCGACTCTGCTGGGGAGTAATCTCTAAGTGGATTCTTCCTAATTTGATTTATTTACTGATTTGGTTTGATTTGTTTGTTATTTGTTTGTTCTGTTTCGATTTTGGAAATCCTCTGTGAGTGAGATAGATTATGGAGTAGTCAAAAGCTATATCAATTTGATATTCTCCACTCGGTTAGGCTCTCTTAGATTATCAATGTCATCATGAGTAATCATACGTTGCATTATTTTCTGAACTTGAGTGATCATACTAAGGACCGTAGAACCCTTAACCCATCCAATCCAATTTTGGAACGTAGTGCGGAAACTATCCGGGTGTAACCCTAAGGTGGTTGTCACGCGATACTACATTTGGAAGAGGTTTATTTTAAGAATGTTATTGGTTGGGGAGTAATCCATCGTACCGATAATATTCTAAAGATGGCTGTTAACTCCGAGCACCTCTGTTAGCACCCTTTTGGTTTTCCGCAGGTACAATGAAGACAAAACCTTAGTACTTACTTGTGTGGGAGGTGTTTTGTTACCTTGACTTCATGCTCGTGACTCGGAACCTAAACCTGTGTGCTTTGTGTGATCTTGTTTGTGGTTTTTGCATACATGATCTCATGCATTCATGAGCATTGTTTTTGAGATTTCAAGGGACTCATAGGTACTTTTGCAAAATTTCAGATGTCTATGGTTATGAATGTTGAAAGGAGGAACACAAAGAAGTACAACTTCAATAATCCTAATCTAGTAGAGCTAAGAAAGTTAGGAGCTTTAGTGGTTGACACCCAGGAATTCCGGAAATGTTACAGAAATCTCTTGTTTATCTTGGCTCAATTTTATGATCCGTTGCATCATTGTTTCACCTTTCCTGATTATCAGCTTGTGTCGACCTTAGAGGAGTACTCTCATTGGATGGATTTACCTATTTTAGACAAGGAATTTCTTTTCAGTGGTTTATAGAAGGATCTTACGACCAAAGTCATCGCCAAAGCCTTTTTCTCAAGGAGTCCGATCTTAATGTGAAGTTTCTTCAAAAAGGGAGTGTCTGTGGTATTAATGCTAAATTCTTAATAGTGAAAGCTTTTACTTCTATTACTTTGCGTCATAAGGATGCATTTGAGGCTATTCTTGCTTTGCTCATTTATGGGATTGTCTTGTTTCCTAACTTAGATGGTATTATGGACGAGAGTGCCATTCAGATTTTCTTGAAGAGAAATCCGGTACCTACTTTGCTTGGAGACATGTATCATGCCTTTCATTATAAGACCTCCAAAGGTGATGGATAGATTGTGTGTTGTGCTTCTCTTCTCTATAGGTGGTTTATTTTGCACCTACCAAAGTTTGACGTCTTCAAGGATAATAGAGAGAAGAGAAGATGGTCTCAAAGGATTATGTCTCTTTCTCATAATGATATGACTTGATATTGTTCCTATTATGATATTGGAGTGCTTATTGACATTTGTGGAGAGTTTCCTAATGTACCTCTTCTTGGTACACGTGGGGGAATTAGTTACAACCCTATTCTTGTTAGGTGACAGTTGGGATATTGCTTGAAGGACATACCAAGCAATCTTTCCTTATCCAGTTTCTTCTTTCTTATTGGTGCATATTGTTGCACCCCAAAATTTGCCCTCCACAAGACAAGACATTGTGTCTCAAGAGGTTCACATGGTTCATAATGTTCATAAGACATCTCATGAGGTTCACAAGGTTCACATGGTTCACAAGGTTCACAATTAGTCAGAAAGTTTGACAATTCCCTCAGACAATGCATCCTCCTAAGCAAAGCATCCTAAACTAGGGTTTTGACTTTTATCAGGCTAAATGGAATTCCAAGACTTTAAGTGAGCTTCATAGCATCCTATATATTTTCAAGAATCCCCATTTCAAGTTTCAAGACTTTCCCAAAAGATTTGCTCAGTCAGATGATCAGATAGGTTAAAATCAGTCAAAGCAGTTAAAAAGTCAAACTGAGGTCAACTGTGGTCAAACCAAAGTCAAACTTCATGATTTTTTGCCAACATCAAGTATATGAAGTAAAATTCATCATTTTATCAAGGTTTGATCATGATTCATCAAGGAGATTTCAGATCATCAAGAATCAGGAGTTTCTAAATTAGGGTTTTCATAGGAAAAGTCAACTGAACTTTGAACAGCCATAACTTTCACATACTTCATCAAAAATTTTCCATCCAAATCTCATTTTTAAGGAAATTGAATTCTATACAACTTTGTGTCTCACAAGCCAAGCCCAAAAATGCTTCATTTGGAAGGTATGAGCTAAGACATTATAGGTCCTTTTAAAAGTCAACAAAAAGTCAACAACTTCAAAAGAGCATAACTTGAGAATGGTTAAAGATATGGACATGAGACCAAAGAGGTTGGTTAGAGGACTCTTTAAGCTTTCCAAAATGTCCAAGAACACCTTCATAGCATTAAAATTGAAGGATTTGTGCCCTTGCAAAGTTGGGAAATGTTTGAGAGGTTTATGAAGCAAATGGGGTCTTAAAACCATAATTCACCAAATGGGCTTGCTTTTTTGTGATCCAATTACTTCCATGACATCATGCACGAAATTAAATTTATTTATTCGTAATTGTATTCATTTTATTTTTATTTATTATGATTTTTTATGTTAAAAATCATTTTAAATTAAAATAAAATATAAAATAATGGATATTTGATTTGATTTGGTTTCTAGAAAGTCTTAAATCATATTTGGACTTGATTGATACAAGAATAATGAAGATTGTACCAAAATAGCAAGGCTAGAACAAGGATATTCAAAATTTAAGAACCAATCTTTTTCAATCTCCTAAAGATCAAATATCCACAAATTTGTTAAACTTTTGACCTAGTTTCATTCACCCATATATAAACAACATGAAGACAAGCACTATTCACAAATTCAGAGCCTCTAACACCTTGTTCAAACTTCACAAAAATCATCCAAAAACTCCAATTCGGATTTCGAGTTAGAGAAGATTTCAAAGCAATTTAAAGGTGGCAATGTGTTCTATGATGTCTATTAAACATATTTGGATCATAAACAACACCTAAAACACCTCCATATGCATAATCTGAATCCAACTTTTCATATTTTTTTGATTTTTTCGTTCATGATCATTTACATGTTATTAATGGATTTTGTTTAGTGATTTGTGTTCAATGAAAGTTTGTGATGAATTATGGGCAGTTTAATTGAAGAAACCGTGGCCGAATCGAGGGATGCCATTCTAGGGTTCTTGACCTTCAAGTTAGGGTTTTGTGATTAAATGAATATAAACCAATTCTAAAACCGTGGATCAATCGTAAATGGCCTCTGGATTATGTTTGTGTGTTTAATTTAACAAAATTGTACATGAATGATGATGATTGAGTTTCGTAGGATTATCTGCCATTTAAAATTTCGCAGGAAAGTTCGTGGAAAAATTCACAGGTAAATGCGCAGAGCCAGAGGTTGAAGATGAAGTCTTGGCGCGCAGCAGGAATTCAAATATGAAGCATAATATTTTATTATTTTGTTCTTATATTATTTCACAAATGAGCGTGTAGCTCAGATGGTTTTGATGCGTGTACATAATAATGAGGGCCTGGGTTCGAAACCGGCCAAGGTAATTTTTTTTTTGCTAGGATTTATTTTGTTTTGCAGGTTGTTTACAAAAGGATTACCACCTGGATCACTATCACCAACGCACGCACAACCTGGTGGATGGCTTGCTGGTCCAAGGGTGATGAAGCCTAGGGCGTGGGTTCAATCCCTGCCCCAGGTAAGTTTTTGATTCTATTTGTTTTATTATTCTATTTTTGTTAATTTATTTTCTAAATAATTCTAAATTACATGTTTTATAATAAAATGTATTTAAATAATCATATGTAAATATATGTATAAACTCATATTATTTTTTTTCTAAAAAATTTTCTAATTTATTTTCTAAAAAAATTTTAATCTTAATTTCTTTTACTTAAATATGTATATATATTTTTGTATATAAATTTATTAATTATATTTAAATTAATGGCTAATCCTAATATTTTTTTATATATAATTAAAACCCTAATTTTCTCTAACCCTAATTCTAACCCTAATTCTTATTTTATTTAAATCCTAAAATTAATTAAATCTTCCTAATATCCAATTAAATAATTAATCATAGTTTATTTTGTAAATAAATTAATATATGATTTATTATTATTATCTTTATTATTCTATTTTCATCTCAAAAAATTCTTAAAAAATGTTTATTTAATTTAATTAACTTGTATATATTTTATATTTTGTGCTAACCTCTTTTTCTTATTACTAACCCTTTTTATTGCTTATATTTATCATTTAATTATTTTTATTATTATGTAACTGTAAAAGCCGTGTAATAGTCGTAGGTTTTATTTTTGTTTTTATTGCTTGTAAATATTTATATTGCCTTGGTTAGTAAAATAGGGAGTGCTAACATGTTTGCTTTAAAATTAATTTAGAATCACTAATCATAAGATAAATATTTGAATTTATACACGCACACACGTAAGTCGATCTTTGATCGCCATCTCACTTCTTAAGGTTATCCCTCATGTTGCCAAAATAAAATGGTCAAGTAAGGTGTCTAAAAGCAAAGCCCCTTTTCATAAACAAATCATCTAGTCCCTTTAAATGTTAAAAGGTCAAGTCCCTTCGATGTTGCCTTCGTAAATGATCTTGTCCCTTTCGAATAAAAGATGATAAGTCCCTTCGAATTGCTAAGACACCTTACAGTTGCCTAATCACAGATGACCCTTCACATGTCTCATACAACATCCAAGGTAATGACTACCTATTCCTTAATAATAGGGATAGTCTTACCATTGAAATAACATTCAAGAACAGTAAAGATTCAAATTAGGGTAGGTTCCTCTTAAGTACTTGCTCACTCTTTCAAAAACATTTCATAACGCTTCACATTTTTAAACAATTTTCAAAACAAAGTCTTTATATATATATCCGTACAAGGATCATTATAAAGTACTTAAGAAAATTTTCAATCACACACTACACTTCTCAAAACAGTTTAAAGTGAGCTAAGTAACTAAGAGCCCATGGATAACCATGGATATAAAGGGTGCTAACACCTTCCCTTTACATAACCTACCCCCCGAACCCAAAAATCTTTTAAGGTATTTCCTGTTCTTTTATGCCCTTTCTTTTGGATAAAATAAAAGTCGGTGGCGACTCTTGCTATCCGCAACATTTAACTAAAGTCAGTTCTCCCACCGTGTTACAGAACTGGCAACTCTGCTGGGGATTTAATAAAAGAGGGGTACCCTTAGGAATTAGATCACTTTAAAATTGTTTGCCTTGTTTGCTTTATACTTATCTGTTGGGTGCTCTTATGTGTGAAAGATCCTAACCCGGATCTAGTGTACCTTAGGTAAATGTCAATAGACCAAGGAAACTGTACGGCGTATACCGATATGGTTGATCTGGTGGCCATAGTTAGTGTGACTTCTTGGTTGGTGCTTATGTTCCTTAAGTCAAGTTGAGGATAATACGAGGCTGCCATATGTTGTCAATGCACTAACTAACTTTTAGAACTCTAGTCATCCCATCTTGGCCCTTAGAAAGTAGTGAGATAACCGGCTTTGGTGAAGACTGAAGTTGGTTGATACTCGATGCTACACTCATTGAGATCTTAAACTTGGAGGGTTTTGGTTGGCAAGTAAGTTGCCTACTGAACAACCACCCTTGTGAAGGATCAATGATATTGAGATCCCTTAGAACCTGGTTACTTTTGTAGGACAAGATGAACCAACCAAACTTCAGGGGAGGGTACTTACCTTTAAACCTCATGCAAGCCTTCAAACCTAAGGGCTATTGTGTGACTTGTTTGTGTGTGCCACATGTTTGTGATTGAGCATAACATCATAGCATCATCATGCATCATAAGCATAGCATTTTCACTAACCATTTCAAGGACCAAAGGATTTATCTTTGTTCTTTGTTGCAGGTCATGGCTTCTGCTCGTAGAAATACTATCTGGATCAATTTTGTAGGAATACCTTCTAAGCTTAAGGAGTTGGTCTCTCAAGTTTCTGAAAACTCCCAATTCATCAAGAGGCATGGTCACCTACTGGATCTAGTCACTTCAGGGTTTAATGAAGACATGATGAGTGTCCTATTTCAGTTCTTTGATCCTAAACATTATTGCTTCACATTTCCCGACTATCAGCTGGTTCCTACAATGGAAGAGTTCTCTAAGCTTCTGGGTATACCTATCCTTGATCAGAAACCATTCACAGGCTTGGAAAAAGAGCCTAAACCTGAAGTCATTGCTGCAGCCTTACATTTGAAGAAATCAGACATTGTCCTAGAAACGAGGAGTGGAGTTAAGGGTATTCTTGCTAAGGTGTTGATTCAGAAGGCTCAAGTGTTCTTGAAGGCTATGAGCTATGATGCTTTTGAGAAGATTTTAGCCTTGTTGATTTATGGCTTAGTATTGTTCCCCAATCCAGATCAGTTCATAGACGTTCACGCCATCAACATATTTTTGAGTCATATTCCAGTGCCTACATTACTTAGAGACATCTTACATTCTCTCCACACTCGTACTACAAAGGCACGAGGAACTCTGATGTGCTGCATACCTTTGCTATCTAGGTGGTTTATTTCTCACCTTCCTCGATCAGTGATGAAGAATGAACAAGGGTTCAGGTGGTCCAAGAGGATTATGTCACTCTCCCATTCAGATATTCATTGGTGCTCTCGATCTATGGAGAATGTTACTATCATTGATCGTTGTGGGGAGTTCCCTAATGTGCCACTTCTAGGCGTAAGAGGGGGCATTACCTACAATCCTTCCTTAGCTCTACGTCAGTTTGGTTACGCTCGGAGTGATGGTCCTCATGACATGTTGATTCAGGATATTGTGTTTGACTACGACAACGTTCTTCAAGGTTACCGTCAAAGGTTTATACGAGCATGGGGGAAAGTGAACAAGGTTGATAGCAAGACTCTGGAGCCCAAGTACACTATTCCTATGGAAGCTTATCTCAGATGGGTACGATCTCGTGCTCAGACTCTTGTGATGCCATATCCTGCCATCCTGCCAGTTACTATGGAGCCTGTTGCTGAAGGGGATACTTCTTATACCATCCTTCACCCAGACATGCCCACTGACATGGAAGACTTACAGAGGTCCTGGATCCAGTTGAAGGAGCAAAGGGATACTTTTGAGACTCATTACAAAGCAAGTCAAGAAAGAATCCTGGATCTAATAAAACAACTTCACGAGGAGCGGAATCTCAACTCATACCTCAACACAAAGAGGAAACGTCCATGGGAGACCTAAAACCCCATCTTTTTGTATTCATTTCATTTTTATTGTAAGCCCAAAGGGCAAACAAATTTATTACTAATAAAAGTTTACCTTTTTTGGTTGTTTAAACAAATTTAAATCCCGCGGTCCTTGAAAACATTGCATATGCATTTATAAACCATATCATTGCATCACAGGTTTCTTATGTACAGGTATCTTATCTTCTCGCTGTTTATTTCAGCAGAAATGGCTCTTGAACAAACAGTCAAAGATCTCCAGGCACAGAATGCACAATTCCAAGAGCTGATCCTGAACTTGTCCAAGGGACAGGATGAATTGAAGACACTGCTGGCTAAGAAGACTGAGAAGGCTAGAAGATCAGGGGGCCTTATCAATATGGGAAGAAGGTTCAGAGGTCCTGTCAAGACCAAGGAACAGGTTGAAGATTATGAGTCTGAAGAGTCTGAGAAAGAGGGAGGCAGTCTCCATAATACAATGGGGGATTCTGATTCTGAAGCAAATTACTATCATGATCCTAATGAAGATAAGTTCAAAATGTTGGTGGATAGAATGGATGTTATGGAATTGCAAAATTCTTCTGGGATGGATTTTGAAGATCTGAGTTTGATATCTGGAGTGGTTATACCCATTGGTTTCAAGGTCCCTGCTTTTGTAGTATATGATGGTGTCTCGTGTCCCAAGCTGCATCTAAGGTCCTATGTCCGGAGGATTCAACCTCATACTGCTGATAAGAAGCTGTGGATTCATTTCTTCCAAGAAAGCTTGTCTGGAGCTCAATTGGAATGGTACTATCAACTGGAGAGTGCCAATATTCGTGATTGGAATGATCTTGCTGAGGCCTTCTATAGGCAATACCAATACAATGCTGATTTAGCCCCAACCCGCATGCAACTACAAATCATGTCAATGGGTGCTAAGGAGAATTTCAAGGAGTATGCCCAGAAGTGGAGAGACTTGGCTGGTAGAGTTCAACCTCCTTTGACTGATAGGGAGTTAGTGGATATGTTCATGAGTACGCTGAATGGTCCTTTCTATAGTCATCTCATTGGAAGCTCATCATCTGGCTTCACTGAGCTGATAATGACTGGAGAGCATGTAGAAAGTGGCATAAGAAGTGGGAAGATACAGGTGGGTGCCTCTTCACCAAATACCGCAAAGAAGCCCCCTAGTGGGAAGAAGGAGTCAAATGTTGTTTATGGTCAACCTGGTCGTAATAGGATTCACCAATCTGTGAGTGCAGTTCACATCTCCAATCCTACTTCTACAGCACCAGAGCCACCACAAGGCAATCAACAGAAGCCTAGAAGACAGTTCACCAAGATCAACATGTCACTGGCCCAAGCCTTGCAACACTTGTTGAAAGGGGAACTCATTACTTTGAAGGACCCTCCTCAGAATCCTAATGTTACCTCTCCTCGGTACAATCCTAATGCACGATGTGCATATCATTCTATTTGTCAGGGACATGATACCAACAACTGCTGGATATTGAAGAACAAGATTCAAGATATGATTGAAGCTGGAGAGATTGAGTTTGATCCTCCTGGTACCCCAAATGTAATTACTACGCCTATGCCAAATCATGAGAAGACTGTTAATGCCATTGATGAAGTTTCATATGTTTCTTCAGTTGCAGATGTGTCTACTCCATTGTCTGTTATCAAGAAGAAGTTGGTACAAGCTGGGTTCTTTCCAGGTTGTAATGAAGATTGTTTCTATTGTGCTTACAAACCTGATAGCTGCTGGAAGTTGAAGGACGGTATTCAACGCCTCATGGACAATTACACCATATTGTTTGAGAGGACACCTTATGTGGAGAGTATGGTTGAACATATAACTCAAGGTGTGAAGGTTGAAGAAGTGGATATGGTTGATAAAGTACCAGTAAGGATTACCTCCAAAGGCCCTGTCAAGATCACTCATAAGGGTCCAATCAAGATTACTGCTGAAGGCCCTGTGAGGACTTATGCTGAAGCTAGAGTGGCTCCTATGATTATTACCACTCCTGGTCCTATTCCGTACACTTCTGATAAAGCTATACCCTGGAACTATGGTTCTGATGTTTATATTCATGGTGTTAAGCAGGAACCTTTAGCTGATGTTGCTGATGAAAACCTTGATGTTGATAATATTGCTGGATCTAGTAAGATCACAAGAAGTGGAAGAATTTTCTCTCCTCCGGCTACCTCCAAGAATACAGTTACTCCAACTACTACCTCTACTATTGAGACAAATACTGATGCTCGGGGCAAAGGTCCTGTTATTGAACCTATGCAAGTTGATGCACCAACTGCTGATGATCTTTCTAAGCAGATGGAAGAAGTACTGAAGATCATTCGCAAGAGTGATTATGATATTGTTGACCAGTTGGGGCATACTCCCTCCAAGATTTCCATGTTGTCTTTGTTGCTGTGTTCTGAGGCTCATGCCAAAGCCTTGATTAAATTCTTGAAGACTGCTCATGTACCAAATGAGATTTCTGTGGATCAGTTTGAAAACTGTGTTGCACACCTGACCTATGATAATGGGTTAGGTTTTTCCGGTGCTGATTTGACTCCTGCCAAAAGGAACCATAACAGAGCCTTACATATCTCTATTGAGTGTAGGGGCACTACCCTGTCTCTTGTGTTGATAGACAATGGTTCTTCACTGAATGTGCTGCCTAAAGAGGTTTTGAACAAGCTTAGTCCTGAAGATGTTGTGTTGAGACCAAGTAATATAGTGGTGAAGGCCTTTGATGGTTTGAGAAGAGTGGTGCACGGAGAAATAGATCTCCCAATCAAAGTAGGTTCTCAGGTCTTCAATTCAACCTTCTATGTAATGGATATTCGTCCTTCGTACTCTTGTTTGCTTGGGCGCCCCTGGATCCATGGGGCAGGTGCTGTGACCTCCACGTTACATCAGAAGTTGAGATATCCAGTGAAGGGAAAGGTTGTTACTATTTACGGAGAAGAAGAATATATAGTCAGTCATGTGAATACTTTCAAGTATGTTGAAGTAGAAGGTGAATATGTTGAGACTCCGTGCCAGACGTTTGAAGTGGTTCCTTGGGTTGTTCCTGCTGCTGAAGCTCCTCCTGTTGTCAAAAGAGTTCCAGTGGTCACCAGAGTACCTCCTACAATGGCCTCCCTTAAAGATGCTAGAGCTGTGGTTGAAGAAGGTGGTTGTACTATTTGGGGTCAGCTTCCTGACATTCCTTACAAGTCTGACAAGTTTGGTTTGGGTTTCACTGCAGAGTCCCAGAAGGCTGTTCATCGTGATCGTACTGTTCGTATCACCAATCAAGGGATTATGAAAGATCAAATCAATGTTGTGGGTGACTATGATGAAGACTACAACCTGGATGCTTGGATATTTCCTACTGTGGGTGATGGGCTCAATAATTGGAAGCTGAAGATGTTATTCCTATCTCCTTTAGTCAGGAGTAAATACTATTACTGTGTTGTTATTTTTAAGTTTGTAATTTTTGAACAATTGAACTCTTAAGCCTTGTGCCTTACCCGGGGCACAATGGTATGCTTGTTTCGGGATGTCATCATTTGCATACTTCATTCAATAAAAATCAGTGGACGTTTCGTTTTCGTAAATATTGTGTTCCTTGTCTTTCTTTTATTTTATTTTTGTTTTATCAGCTATGTGTTCTTACACACACCCGCATCACTAAAATGCAGATCCTCATCCACTCTGGATCCTGTTGATAACAGTTCTACTATTGCCAATTATAATTTCGAGAATCCGATCTATCAGGCTGAAGATGGAAAGGAGGACGATTGTGAAGTACCTGTAGAGCTTGCTAGGTTATTACAACAAGAAGAGAAAGCTATACAACCACATGAAGAGCCGATCGAAGTTGTGAATCTGGGAACTGAAGAAAACAGGAAAGAGGTCAAGATAGGGGCTGAATTAGAGGATGGTGTCAATAGCAGATTAATTCAGATGTTACATGATTATGTGGAGATCTTTGCTTGGTCCTATGAAGATATGCCAGGGTTGGATACAAACATTGTGGTTCACCGTTTACCGGTAAAAGAAGATTGTCGTCCAAAGAAGCAAAAGGTTCGTCGCATGCGTCCTGAAATGTCAGAGAAGATTAAAGCTGAGGTGATGAAACAGTTTGATGCAGGGTTCTTAGCTATGACTTCTTATCCTCAATGGGTTGCAAATGTGGTACCGGTACCTAAGAAAGATGGTAAGGTACGTATGTGTGTAGATTATAGGGATTTGAACAAGGCCAGCCCCAAAGATGACTTTCCACTTCCTCATATTGATGTTCTGGTAGACAACACTGATCAGCATAAAGTATTCTCTTTCATGGATGGTTTCTCTGGTTACAATCAAATCAAGATGGCACCTGAAGATATGGAGAAAACTACATTTGTTACACAATGGGGCACTTTTTGTTATAAAGTGATGCCATTTGGTTTGAAGAATGTCGGGGCAACATATCAGCGTCCTATGGTGGCTTTGTTTCATGATATGATTCATCATGAGATAGAGGTATATGTGGATGATATGATAGCCAGGTCCCAGAATGAAGAGCAACATCTTGATCATCTACATAAGTTATTTGAAAGGTTGAAGAAGTACAAGTTGAGATTGAACCCAAACAAGTGTACTTTTGGAGTTAGATCTGGTAAACTCTTAGGTTTCATTGTCAGTGGAAAAGGTATTGAAGTGGATCCTGCAAAAGTAAAAGCTATACAAGAGATGCCAGCTCCCCGTACTGATAAGGAAGTTAGAGGTTTCTTGGGAAGATTGAATTACATTGCGAGATTTATTTCCCAATTAACTGCTACCTGTGAGCCAATCTTCAAGTTGTTGAAAAAAGATCAGGTAATGGAATGGAATGATGAGTGCCAGACAGCCTTTGATGAAATCAAGAAATACCTGTTAGAACCACCAATTTTGATGCCACCAGTTGATGGAAGACCCTTGATTATGTACTTAACAGTGTTAGACAACTCAATGGGGTGTGTGTTGGGGCAACATGACGAGTCTGGTCGAAAAGAGCAGGCAATATACTACCTTAGCAAAAAGTTTACCGACTGTGAAACAAGATATTCACTGCTCGATAAAACTTGCAGCGCTTTGGCATGGGCTGCTCGCCGACTAAGATAGTATATGTTGACTCATACTACCTTATTGATTTCGAAGATGGATCCAATCAAGTACATATTCGAGAAACCTGCTCTCTCCGGACGAATAGCAAGATGGCAAATGATCTTAACAGAATATGATATACAGTACACTACTCAGAAGGCCATTAAAGGAAGTGTTGTAGCTGATCATTTGGCTCATCAAGAAGTGGATGATTATCAATCAATGAGTTTTGAGTTCCCTGATGAAGACATTATGATTATTACCAAAGAACCTGGACAATATGACGGACCTGAACAAGGATCCCGATGGACTATGGTTTTTGATGGAGCCTCTAATGCACTTGGTAATGGTGTTGGTGTTGTGATCATTTCCCCTGAAGGCTGTCATACCCCGATTACTGCAAGACTTTGTTTCTATTGTACCAATAACATGGCTGAGTATGAGGCATGTATCCTGGGCATCAAAGCTGCCATTGATATGAAGATTCAGTTCCTGGATGTATATGGAGATTCAGCCCTGGTAGTAAGTCAGATTAAAGGAGATTGGGATACCAAGCATGATAATCTCATTCCTTACAGAGAGTATGTGTTGTCTTTAATCCCATATTTTAAAGAGATTACCTTTGGACATATTCCACGAAGAGAAAATCAGTTGGCAGATGCATTAGCCACCATGGCATCTATGTTTGAGATTAGCTGGGATGATGAAGCTCCCAAGATTACTATTGACAGATTTGAGAAGCCTGCATACTGCAATAAGATTGATACTGAAGAAGCAGAGGAGAAGCCTTGGTTCTATGAAGTGAAAAGATATCTTGAAGCTCAGGAGTTCACTGAAGGGGCATCTGTCAAAGATAAGAAGTTTCTGAGGAGGTTTTCTGCTAAGTTCTTCTTGAGTAATGGAATTTTGTACAAGCGCAATCACGATTCAACTTTGCTTCGTTGTGTGGATAAGAAGGAAGCAACTGAGATTATGGAAGACATGCATGATGGGATCTTTGGCACTCATTCTAGTGGTCATACTATGGCAAAGAAGATATTGAGAGCAGGTTACTATTGGTCTACCATGGAAGCTGACTGCTATCAACATTCCAGAACATGTCACAAGTGCCAAATATATGCTGATAAAGTACATATACCTCCATCACCACTGAATGTGTTGACTGCTCCTTGGCCTTTTGCCATGTGGGGCATTGATATGATTGGTGAGATCAAGCCTACTACTTCTAATGGGCATCGTTTCATCCTGGTTGCTATTGATTACTTTACTAAGTGGGTGGAGGCAGCTTCATTTTCATCTGTTACTAAGAATGTGGTGGCACGATTCATTAAGAATAATCTCATATGTAGGTATGGCATCCCTGAAAGGATTATCACAGATAATGGCTCTAATCTGAATAATACTATGATTACGGATCTCTGCACGTAGTTCAAGATTAAGCATCACAATTCTTCTCCATATTGTCCGAAGATGAATGGGGCAGTAGAAGCTGCTAATAAGAACATTAAGAAGATTCTACAAAAGATGAATGTTACTTATAAGGATTGGCATGAGATGTTACCATTTGCTCTTCATGGTTATCGTACTACAATACGTACTTCAACAGGGGCAACCCCATTCTCCTTAGTCTATGGTATGGAAGCAGTTCTGCCCATTGAAGTTCAGATACCTTCCTTAAGAATCATGAAGGATGCAGGCTTGGATGAAGATGAGTGGATTCAGACTCGACTTGACCAGATAAATTTGATTGATGAGAAGAGGTTAGCAGCTGTTTGTCATGGCCAGATGTACCAGAAACGGATGATCAAAGCTTTTAATAAGAAGGTTAAGCCAAAGGTATATCAGGCTGGTGACTTGGTAATCAAGCGTATTATATTACCATAGGGTGATCCTAGGGGCAAACGGATTCCTACATATGAAGGACCATTTGTAGTCAAAACAATATTTTCAGGAGGTGCCATGATGCTTACTACAATGGATGGTGAAGACTTCTCACATCCTGTAAACGCAGACATAGTTTAAAAATACTACGCCTAAAAAGAGACCCGCTAGGTTGACTGGCCTAGGCAAAAATAAGGGCATCCCGGCGAACCAAAAGGGTTCGGGCAAAAATTAGGGATATATATTAAAAAAATGTACACCCGGCAAGTCGAAAACCTGAAAAGGCGGCTTGGGCAAAAAAGGGTATCCTGGTGGATTGAAAACCTGAAAGGGCAATCTAGGCAAAAGTTAGGGATTAAAGCGTATGACTATGTCTCGTTTGGATCACCCATGTAACTCCAACCAGTTGTGCTACTTAATTCAAGCTCGAATAGATAAAGCTCAATCCAATCGTTTCCGTCTCAACAGCAGAAGATGAGATACTTGAAGATAATGGCAATAGTAGAATTGAAACTCAATAGGATTATTTCCCACATAGCTGATTTTCTTTGTTTTGTAAAAATTTTACGACGAATTCCTCTTACTAGGATTTTTGTCTCCTTGTACAAACTTGCCATGTATAAGTCACTTTGTGATATAAATAAAATTTCATCTTTGAATCCAGATTTACTTTTACCCTATTTACATAAGCTAAACGTCCATTGGTTGTGTTTGAATGTATGTATGCTTTTGAATATGATTGATGTTTACCAGAAATGCATAAAATGCTTGAATATGATTGATGTTTACCAGAAATGCATAAAAATGCAGTAATACTATTTACTAAGGACGAACGAGGGAAGGAATTCAACGAAGCTTCGCTGGTTCATCCCCACAAGATAACTACAAATCCCCAGTACAACAAATCTTCAAGTTTCATCTCCCCTTTGTAAACACCCCAAATTTTCCCTCACCCATTCACATTATGGCTTGTGATCTTCTCATTTGCATAAATTCAATCAGAGCATCTCATACCACATTTTTGATTCACTGCATTGATTCAAAGCCATCTACATCTAGGGTTTGTGATCTGAGCCATCCCTGAGCCATTTGAGCCACTTCAAAGGTCTTCAATCACCTCAAGAGGGTCCATGTATGTTCAAACATCATATTATATCCTCACAAGGTCAAGAAAGTCAAAGAATCACAAGAACTGAGAAAGGCATGGAAGCAGAGCAAGGTTTAACTACACAGATGACCTGAAATTAGGGTTTTGGTTTCAGAGACCATAACTCCAAATTTTTTGGTCATTCTTGTTTCTATTGGTCTCTATATGTTATGAGGATCATGCATATCAATTTTCATGAAGAAATTCAATGGGGAAGGCATCTGATCAAAGGGTGACTTCTTGAACAAGTCAGTGCAAAATCAGGGCATCTGAGGCCCCCAATGACCCAACCAAAGGGTGTTCTCCATCATTTTGAATGTGTATGATCTTTATTTGATCATAGAAGATGTTATAAGTTCACAAAATTGAAGAATTTCAAGCCATTTGCAAAGTTGCCTTTTTGGGAAAGTGACTTATAATGTAAACTTGCCATTTTGGGAAAGTTTTTCAACCCTATCTTTTTAATTCAAAAATGCTTCAAATGAGAAAACTTTGGTCATGAAAGTTGTAGAATGGATCCTCCCATTTTCAAAAAGTACAAGAACCCATTCTAATTCATTTTGGATCAAAAGTTATGGCTTGTCAAAGTTGGATAAAATCATTGAATTTTCACTTGTGCACAAAAGGGAAAAGTTGCAAAACATCATACCATGGCAAAATGTGACTTCAATGTGACCTCTAATCATCATACAAACACAATGCATGACCTAAAATTCAGTTTGGCCCAAGAAATTTCCCATTTTCATGTCTTACATTTCAAGTAACCATAAGCCATTTTCCATAAAAGTGCAAAAGGAGGAATTCTTGCAAAATGATTCCCAAAGGTTTGTATGATCTCTAGCTGGTCTCAAGACATTACCATAACCTCATGAGGCATCTCACACCAAAAATTCAGCAAGAGATATCACATGTTCATGACCAAAAGCCACCAAATGTAACAAGTTGCCAAAATGCAAAATCACTTCAAACTTGTGATCCAAGCCATACATCTCACCACAATTGATCCAAGAGTCATCCTTGAACTCAGCTGATGCAGTACAAGCCAGGAAACCATCTCTGCCACAGCTCATGCCTCAAGTACACCAAACATTGACTTTTTGCAATTTCTCCCATGCTCTTGGAATAGTGATCAGCAGCCTCTACTAACCTGCTCCACAGCCTACTCAAACATTATGGGAGTGATATAGCAACTCATTTGGCATTGAAACAAGACACAATCCAGCTTGCACAAAAACTGTCAAAACACTTCTCCTCTTCGAATTCCTTCACACAGCCATCAAACCTTCATTTTTCCTTCACCAATGAATCATACATCTTCCATGGAACTAAAATCCACCATTGGAACAGCTTGAAACCTCACATATCTCAACTGTGAAACCTACCATACCAGAACACAAACTCACAAATCAGCCACCAACAAAAGATTTTGGGCATTCCATTGATCTCAGGAGGTTCAGAGGTGACACTTTGCACAAAAGAGAGGCCTGAAAAGCTCATATTCACAGTTCATCACCTCAGGTAGCTTCAAACTTCAAACTTTTCAGAGCTTGTTTTTCTTGTTATAAAATGAAAGTGTATGTTGTGCTGGTCATGCTGATATCTTTGGAATTGAAAATGGTGAAGAAATGACCATTTCATGGCTCTCTGAAATTTCACCCGTAAAATTTGTTTGCTTCGATTCCCTCTGTCCTTGTGTTAGAAATGGTGTTTGAGGGGTGATTTGAATGGGGTTTGGGTAGAGGATCATTTCCCTGGGTTCAATTTGAGGTGGGGTGGCCTGTAGCATGATTTAGGGTTTTTGACCCGCCGGAGAAGATGACCGGAGCTTCCCTCCGGTCACCTGAAAGTCATTAAGCCCTAACCCTAATTAGTTTGCCAGATGCATTCGTGGCCATTGGATGTGGATTAGCTTAAGTTTTGAGTGGCCCAGACCAATTCATTAAACCCTAATCTGTTTTTATTAATTTAATAAATGATAATTAAGTTAATTAAGCCAGAGCCAATCCTGACCCTCAATCTGCGCGCGCAGTCAAACCCCCTCTCCCAAGTTTGAATCTCAGCCTTAGGATGAGATTACTTTCCATTTCAATTAATTTTAATTCATTTTGTTTGTATTTTATTTGGACGAATTTTTAAAAATAGTAAAATACATTGAAAAATTCTGAAAATGTTTGTCAAATATTTCATTAATTTTCAGAACCCAAAAATATTTTTATTTTTATTTTTTGCATTAAATATTATTTTTAAATCATTTAAATGTTTATTTTTAATTAGTTAATGGAAATTAATTAATTAAAAATGCATTTAGGTATTTAAAAATCACCAAAAAATTCACATTGCATTTCAAAACATTTAGAAACATTATCAAACTCTTAAAACAAATTTCTTTTTGGTTCTTGACCAATTTTGACAATTTTCATTGGAATTAAAATTGTTTAAAGACAATATTTTGGTCCAAATTTAGAAAAATTCATGCTACTTAACCATTAAGAGTTTGATGATGGTTCTTCTTGCATTGCATCCTTCATAGCATGTAGTTTCTAGGTTAAAATTGGTTTGCATTTATCTTCCATTTTCAATTTAATGGGCATTTTTCATTGTAAGGTACCTTGAAACCCTAGTTGACTTAGAAAAATCATAACTCCCATTAGGTTAAGAGTTAGGTCCCCTCCTTTGGGCAGTGAACTTGTGTAGGGTTAGGGTTCCTTTGATCCCATTTTCAATTTTTTATCATGCCTTATGCCTCTGATTTTGAATTTTGTGTTGAATGTTGTTCATAAACCCTAATTTGTGCCTTCCTTTGCATCCATCTCTCATATGCTTGCATTCAATAACTTGCCATGACATTTTGTGCATCCTCATGACATATAATACATCTTAGGACATGCTAGCATCATGTTTGATCATCACATAATTCCTTTGCCATGTTATATGTTCATTTCATTTCATAAGCATTCATGGATTCTTATGGTTCAAAGCATGCCTCATTTGCATCCTTATGCTTGTATGATCATTCTCAACTCTTGTCATGTGTTTGCATCATCTCCTAGCATCATTAACATCATGTGAATGCTTCTGAATTTGGTTTTCATCATGGCATTCCATCTCATTCTCATTGCACTTTATTTCTTCTGCTAACTTTTCAGGTGGTAAGTTGCTTTGAGAAGTGAATTTGCCTTCACTTCTCACAATCTCTTCTCATCCCTCTCTTGCATCATTGCTGCATTTTATCTTGTCTTTGAGTGAGCTTGCTCATTCATGCTCTTTCCTACTTTCTTTCCTTCAAGCCACTTGTCTTCCTAAGTGAAGCAAGTTGTCTTGCTTCTCTCTGCTTCTTCCTCTTTCCTATCTTGTTCCTCCTTGGTGGCCTTTGAAGATTTATTTCTCTCTTAAGCCTAACAAACCCTAGGACTTCCAAGCATGATAACATTTTAGGATTGTTTAGTCCCCCTTAGACTCTTTCCTTTGAGTTTTCTTTGAGTCTTCTCTTCTCACCTCATAATCAAGGACTAAACCCTAAAGGTTTTAAGGCTTTGTGATTAAGCTTATGCCTGCATCCTTCTATTAATATGGAGTGTATAACTTTAATCCTAAGTGTTAAACCCTTAATGTGTTTAAATCCTTTAATCAATTCACTTAATAATCATCAAGACATCAAGCTTGTAACTTGGGCCTTGCATTAGGGTTCTAATTCTTCCTTAATTGGTTAAGAAGGACTAACCCTAGTGTTAATGGACAAGTCCCCCTCAAGTTGTCTTACCAACCATAAAACTCACTTCTTCATCTTATCATTAACTAAAATCCATTTAATAAAGGCTTTGTTTTGTCATGAGGTTAATCCCTAATCATGGATTAAGTTGAGGAGCCTTTCTCAGCTTAAATGTTCCCATCTATTATCCTTCTATTAGGATGGTGTAATGAGTCCATTAAATCCCTGATTATGGCTTAAACTCATTACTTAACACTAAACAAAAACAACAAAAACATCTAAATAATTGCAAGTAGGTTAATGATCTTAATCCTACATCATGGTGATTAAGTGTGAGGTGTTTACTTCACACTTAAGGTATTCTCATTACCCCTAATCAGAAGGAGGATGTGATGAGTTTACTAACCCTTGGTTTAGGCTTAAGCTCATTAACTTATGACAAACTCCAAAAGCAATAAAAGATTGAAAACACAAAAACAAACAATAATCGTCTCCTCCGGGATTCTTTTCTCATCTCATTCATTCACAAACGAGAACTTGCTTCTTCCGTCTAATGCAAGACAGTTTGCACCTGGGCCAGACAGGTCATACACTTGAGCATGGACAAGTAAGCAGTTCACAAGTCAATTTATCTTTCAGTCTCTTTGAGTCGAACTACGGTGTTCTGACTTCCTCATTGCACGAGAGGATACGTAGGCATAACTTAACAGTTATCGAACAAAAGTCTCTGTATATTCCCCCTCCTTCCAGCATTATTCTTTAAGCCTCATAGTCTTGAGCTTTGCATTTTTTCCTTACACAGACACTTCTCTTATACACTTCACATTTCTTTTACACTGACACTTGCATTCTTTCCAGCTTTGATACACAAATTGCACTGACACTACCCCTTTAAAACACAAATCATTCAAGCGTGGATCCCGTCGAGTACGACGGACAATCTGGGTGCTAATACCTTCCCAAGTTGTAACCAACCCCCTTTCTCAGTTTGTCTGGTTCGCGACCGTCTTATCTATATCTTTCTAGGTCTATGTAGCATTACCTCTCTTCCGGGATAAAAATGCCTAGTTGGCGACTCTTGTCTTCTGAGTTCACCCTTGTGTGTACTCTCTTCTTTCGCCGACCGTTCGCGCCTGTAACCCTTCTGACCAGGTGTCATTTGGTGGGAGCGACACCCTTGAATTTATGTCCATCTCTTTTATCCTCAGTCGGGATACTCAGGAACTTATTCCTTCAATAGAAGTACGACGAACGAAGATGGGAGGTTATAAATATTATACTATCAAACAAGACGGGAACAAGTTCCTCATATTCTTCAGCAATGAATTGGGATTTATTTTCCCTAGCCAGCAGTTGTTTTACAAAGATATCCAGATGCTTCAGGCTGCATGATTCATACATACATCATTTACATCATACTATAACATATCCATAAATACATAATACATTTACTTAGGTGCATCATACTATACATGCATACATATTGCATAAACTAACCTTTTCCTTGCAGGATGGTTATATGCAGATAAAACAACATCAACTATTCACAACAGGTCAAAAATGATCCATACATTACTCAAGATGTCCTCGGAGAGTAGGCAAACGGTCTGTAAGAAGATCCATTCCCTAATCCATGATATTTCCAGAAGATTTCATCTATCTGGTCTTGAATAGCAGGAAAACGGTCTATACAAAGATCCATTCCCTTGTTCAAGAAATTTTTCAGAAGAACTAATCCTGACGTTCTTTTGGCCCATGAATAGCAGGCAAACGGTATATACAAAGATCTATTCCCTGGTTCAAGAAATTTTTCAGAAGAACTAATCCTGACGTTCTTTTGGCCCTTGAATAGCAGGAAAACGGTCTATACAAAGATCCATTCCTTGGTGTCGTTCCCACCAAAAGATTTTTGTTTTAAAGGGGTAGTGTCAGTGCTATCTGTGTACCAAAGCTGGAAAAGAATGCAAGTGTCAGTGTAAAAGAAATGTGAAGCAAAATAAAAGAGTGTCAGTGCAAGGACAAGAGTGCAATGCTCAAGACAATGAGGCTTAAAGAATGATGCTGGAAGGAGGGGGAATATACAGAGACTTTTGTTTGATAACTGTTAAGTTATGCCTACGTATCCTCTCGTGCAATGAGGAAGTCAAAACACCGTAGTTCGACCCAAAGAGACTGAAAGATAAATTGACCTGTGAACTGCTTACTTGTCTATGCTCAAGTGTATGACCTGTCTGGCTCAGGTGCAAACTGTCTTGCATTGGACGGAAGAAGCAAGTTCTCGTTCGTGGGTGAAGGTGATGAGAAAAGAATCCCGAAGGAGACGATTATTGTTTTTTTTTTGTGTGTTTTCAGTCTTTTATTGATTCTTTGAAGTTTGTCATAAGTTAATGAGCTTAAGCCTAAACCAATGGGTTAGTAAACTCATCACATCTTCCCTCTAATTAGGGGTAATGAGAATACCTTAAGTATGAAGTAAGCACCTCACACTTAATCACCGTGATGTAGGATTAAGATCATTAACCTACTTGCAATTACTTAGATGTTTTTGGTATTTTTGTTTAGTGTTGAGTAATGAGATTAAGCCATAATCAGGGATTTAATGGACTCATTACACCATCCTAATAGAAGGATAATAGATGAGAACATTTAAGCTGAGAAAGACCCCTCAACTTAATCCATGATTAGGGATTAATCTCATGACAAAACAAAGCCTTTATTAGAGTGGATTTTAATTAATGGTAAGATTAAGAAGTGGATTTTATGGTTTGTAAGACAACTTGAGGAGGACTTGTCCATTAACACTAGGGTTAGTCCTTCTTAACCAATTAAGGAAGAATTAGAACCCTAATGCAAGGCCCGAGTTACAAGCTTGATGTCTTAATGATTATTAAGATGGATTGTTTAAAGGGTTTAAACACATTAAGGGTTTAACACTTAAGATTAAAGTTATACACTCCATCCTAATAGAAGGATGCATGCATAAACTTAATCACAAAGCCTTAAAACCTTTAGGGTTTAGTCCTTGATTATGGGATGAGAAGAGAAGACACAAAGATGACACAAAGGTAAAAGCTAAATGGGGGACTAATCAAACCCTAAATGTTATCATTATTGGAGATCCTAGGGTTTGTGAGGCTTAAGAGAGGAAGAATCTTCAAAGAGCCACCAAGGAAAGAAGCAGATGAAAGGAGAAAGAAGCAGAGAGAAGCAAGACAACTTGCTTCACTCAAGAAGACAAGTTGCCCAGAGAAAGAAAGAGAGCAAGAGCATGAATGAGAAAGCTCATTCTAATACAAAGATAAAATGCAGCAATGATGCAAAAAAGAGATGAAAGGAGATTGTGAGAAGTGAAGGCAAATTCACTTCTCAAAACAACTTACCACCTGAAAACTTAGCAAAAGAAATGCAATGCAATGAAAATGAGATAAAATGCCATGATGCCATACAAAGTCAGAAGCATAAACATGGTGTTAATGATGCTAAGAGATGATGCAAACACATGACAAGAGGTGAAAGTGACCAAACAAGCATAAGGATGCAAATGAAGTATGCTTTGAACCATAAAGACTCATGAATGTTTATGAAATGAAATGAACATATAACAAGGCAAAGGAATGATGCAATGATCAAACATGATTCTAATATGTCCTAAGATGTATTACGAATCATGTGGATGCACAAAATGTCATGGCAAGTCATTGAATGCAAGCAAATGAGAGATGGATGCAAAGGAAGGCACAAATTAGGGTTTACATACAACATGCATCACAAAAATCCAAAACCAGAAGCAAATGACATGAAAAAAAATGAAAATGGGATCAAAGGAACCCTAACCCTACACAAGTTCAATGTCCAAAGGAGGGGACCTAACTCTTAACCTAGTGCAAGTTATGAATTTCTCAAGTCAAATAAGGTTTTGGGGTACCTCACAATGAAAAATGCTAAACAAATTGAAAATGAAATATGAATCCAAACCAATTTTATCCTATAAACTACATGCTATGAAGGATGCAATGCAAGAAGAACCATCATCAAACTCTCAATGGTTAGGCAGAATGGATTTTTCCAAGTTTGAACAAAAATATTGCCTTTAAATGGATTTAATTCCAATGAAAATTGCCAAAATAGTTCAAGAACCAAAAAGAAATTTGTTTTGAGAGTTTGATAATGTTTCTAAATGTTTTAAAATGCAAAGTGAATTTTTTTGTGATTTTTAAATACCTAAATGCATTTTTAATTAATTAATTTTCATTAACCAATTAAAAATAACCATTTAAATGATTTAAAAATAATTTTTAATGCAAAAAATAAAAATAAAAATATTTTTGGGTTCTGAAAAATAATGAAATGCTTGACAAAAATTTTCAGAATTTTTAAATGTTTTTTACTATTTTAAATAATTCGTAGAAGTTAAATACAAAATAAATGAATTAAAAATAAAATTATGAGAAGTATGCAAGATCCATGGCTGAGATTCAAATAGAAATGGAGGGAATTGACCCGCGCCATATCCAATGGCTGTAATTCAAACTGACCAAATTAAATATAAAACCCAATTAATTATGTTAATGACGTGGATTAGGGCTTAATAGGGGGATCTGAGCCACACAAACGCTCGGGAGTCAACACTGGTCAACTGAATCCACGGTCCACATTCAAACTGAACCCTAAACGTAATTAATGAACTAATGACTTTCAGGTGGCCGGAAATGACCTCCGGTCATCTTCTCCGGCCACACCTCTCCCTGAAAATTGCTATCTTCTTCCCTAGGCTTCTAAATCCAATCTCTCTGCCCATAAATGATCCCCATACATCATACATCAAGAATCAACAAACAAACAACATTTAAAACACATTTCTCAACCATTTTTAAAACAAAACACATCAACATGATCAGTGAAGCATAAAGAATCATTTAGTAACTTAAAAATAAGTTTCTGGAAAATTTGTTCTTGAGCTCACCTGAAATGGAGCTTTCAATCCAGGAGCTTTCTGACTGCTTCTTTACTTCAAAATGGCTCCAATGATCTTCTTGAGGAAGCTTTGTGGCTTGGTTGGAGTTTAATGTAGCTTGTTTAAGAGTTTGATGAAGTTCTGTTCAAGAGAAGTGAGAAATCGTGTTTCTGTTTGTGGGCTTTTCAGGGAAAATTGATGGTTGGGAAATGATCAGAGGATCATATTGAGTGGTTCTATAAAGTTTGTTTTGAGGTTTGAAGCTTGTATGGAGATATTCGAATGAAAATGCATAAGAGGTGAGTTTTGAGGATGCTGACTTGTGGGATGTTTCAGGCTGTGTTGTGTTATGTGTTTAGTTCCTTTTGGTACATGTATCAAGTTTGGATAGGTCAGAGAGTTGTTGCTGGCCTAGCTTGATTGGTATGGGCCATTTTGCATAAAGTCAACTTTTTGTGTAAGAGAAGGTATGGGCTATTTCAGTCAAGGTACAAGGGCATGTCTGCTGCAGCTTGAATCAAGGTTGTCCATGGAAATGAATTTGAGGCAATGCAGCAAGTGGATTAGGGTTTATGTGAGTTTTTGCAATTTCACAAAGTTTTGGCCCTTTTGAAGTTTCTTGAAGCATAAGTCATGAAAATGAACAATTCTTTGGTGCATTCTGATTTTTAAGTCATGGTTCATGTTTGTGTAATGCATAGAAGTCCATTTGAAGTCACATTTATCCTTGGCATGAGGTTTTGCAACTTTGCCTCTTTGGTGTGAAACTTGAAATTATGTGATTTTGCCCAACTTTGCAAGGCCATAACTTTTGATCAAAAATGAATTAGAATGAGTTCTTGTACTTTTTGAAAAGGGAATGATCCAATCTACAACTTTTATGACCAAAGTTTTCTCATTTGAAACATTTTTGAATCAAAAAGAGGAGGTTGAAAAACTTTCCCAAAATGGCAAGTTTTCATTACAAGTCACTTCCCCAAAAAGGCAACTTTGCAAATAACTTGAAATTTTCCAATTTTGTGAACTTCTAACATCTTCTATGATCAAATAAAGATCATACACAATCAAAATGATGGAGACCACCCTTTGGTTGGGTCATTGGGGGCCTTAGATGCCCTGATTTTACACTGACTTGCTCAAGAAGTCAACTCTTGATCAGATGCCTTCCCCATGGAATTTCTTCATGAAAATTGATATGCATGATCCTTATACCATATAGAGACCAATAGAAACAAGAATGACCAAAAAAATTGGAGTTATGGCCTTTGAAACCAAAACCCTAATTCTAGGTCATCTGTGTAGTTAAGCCTGGCTCTACATCCATGCCTTTCTCAGTTCTTGTGATTCTTTGACTTTCTTGACCTTGTGAAGGTATAATATGATGATAGAACATACATGGACCCATTTGAAGTGATTGAAGACCTTTGGAGTGGCTCAGATGGCTCAGGGATGACTCAGATCACAAACCCTAGATGCAGATGGTTTAGAATCAATGCAATGAAGCAAATATGCAATATGAGATGATGTGATTGAACTTATGCAAATGAAAAGATCACAAGCCACGGGTGAGGGCAAATTTGGGGTGTTTACAGCTGCCCCTATTCAAGCATGAGTTAGCTGTGCAGGATGTAAGCGACGGCTTAACAGTCAAACAAGATAACTTGTGGTTGAATACCAAAGACAGTCCAAGATTTGCACTCACAGAATGAAGAAGAAAAGGGATATAGATTGTAAAAAGAAAATAAAGTATATTTATAAAGTGCGGGCGACGGAGGACGACCGTTGAGCAGAGGACGACTGCTGGGGATAAAGCAATGACGGGGACGACCGGCATGCTGGGGAAGATGTGGGAAACAAAGCAATGACGGGGACGGCCGACAAGCTGGGGATATTAGAGATTATGATGGGGACGGCCATCAGGTAAAGCTATAAGACTCTGGAGATTTGGAATAAATGATGAGGTACGGTCATCAAAGGTGAAGGACGATCACCTGGCGGGGTACGGCTGCTCTAATGGGGATAAGATGAGGGACGGTCATCTAAGGTGAAGGACGATCACCTAATAGGGTGCGACTGCCGGAAGTATCTCGACACAGGACGAATACTGGATAGAAAAAAGTCGACGATGGGGACGGCCATCGGATAAGCATGATGAAGGACAATCATCAAGAGGCGAAGGACGATCACCTAGCAGGGTACGGCTGCTCTCAGGGTTTGTCATGACATAGGACGAATGCCAGATAACAAGATCAACGATGGGGACGACCATCGGATAGAATGATGAAGGACGATCATCAAGAGGTGAAGGACGATCACCTAGCAGGGGACGACTGCTGAAAATATCACGACATAGGACGGATGTCGGATAGAAAGGGGTTCTAATGAATAGAGACTCCACTGGGGGTGATGAAGGACGATCATCAAAAAGGTGAGGGACGATCACCTGGCAGGGTACGGCTGCCGAAAGGTATCATGACATAGGACGAATGTCAGATAGAAAGGAAATAATTCACTGGGATTTGCTGGGACTCTTCTGGGGAATAGTAGACACAAACGAGTATCTAAATTCAAGAAGACATAAGTGTTTGACACGGTGCATAGATTAAAGATGCGGACGAGCATCCTTAAGACCATGATATAGATGAGTATCAGTAGAAACAAACGCTTGACGCATGTTCCGAGATGATGATACAGACGAGTATCAACTGGTTAACCAAGAACACGGACGAGTGTCGAATCTGAGGGGATATAAGTGGTATATACAAGATACAGACGAGTATCTGTATGAGTAAAAAGTAATGAGTGAGACACAAACGGGTATTTAACTTGCTAGGGAAAGCATGACACGGACGGGTGCCATAAAAAGTGTATTATAGACCAGTATTTGATTTCCAAAGCGTTTAGGCAACTATGCTGGGGGGTGACATGGACGGGTGTCAGGGAATTGTATAAATATGTACACATATGCTGCGAGTGCAAAGGGGACGCTTTGGCTTTCCGCTGGAGATATGGCATAGACGAGTGTCAAAAAGTATCTGTTTGTTGTATTTGGGGGTGTAATACTTTGGCTTTCTGGTGGGGAATTTGGGAAATATTCTGTATATGGTCATTTTTTACAAATGTTCAGTTCGACACATGGCTTATGATTATGCAATATGTTTGATTTTTGCCGTAATGCTTCGTATTAGACGGAATGCTACGCTCTGTGGAGAAAATATGATGCGAATGCTATGATTATGCAAAGATACCGATCCTGGATTCGGATCCCGCTGTTGTGGAGATCTCTGGCTGATCTGCTTGAAGTGGATTTCCCAGCTGGGGATAGGATCATGGTAGATCTGGCATATATGACTCTACTTGGGGCAATAGATCACTGATAGGTCCTTCTTAGTAATGAGGGTCCCAGCTGGGGTTTGTAGAAGCTTTCGTCACTCTGTTGTGAGATCTTCAGGCATTGCTTCTCTGGATAGAGGCTGAAACTCTGTGGGGGGATGGTTCCCGGTCTTTTGCACTTGGCTGAGGAGGAATGAGGACTGGCAACTCAGCTGGGGAGAAAGCACCTCCGGTGCTAATCGGGAGATAGACTGAGCAGATAATGATTAGACAGCTTGCTGGGGAGAAGCCTTCATGCCCCATGTTGTGCTCTGAACACCTGCAATCCTGTAAAGACACAGAAACGTACAAGCATCCCGAGATATTCCTTATTGGATTCCATCATAGGAGTTTAGGCCATCCTAGGAGCAAATATATTTCCTGTAAGCATGTATTCTTTAGAAAGGAAGCACCTGTATTTATGCGAATCAATATCTTAAAGACATCAGACATTTTTGCAAACGAAAATAAAATGTACGAGACGAGACATGACTGAAAATCTGATTTTATTAATTTACGTGCCATGAATTGGCAAGATACAGTCAAAGAAACGGATCCCCTGAAATGAGGAAATCGTTACAAATTGAGAAGCAAAAAGACAGTGGCAATGTTGATGACGCTTCATGGAGCTTTCCCTTTTGCTATGACTCGTATGACATTGACGTTCTTCTCACCTTGCTTTCTGAAGAAGGTTGATTCTGACCGAAGCTCGAACCCTTTGAAACTTGCCAGGTTGTAAGTGATATGGATGAATTCAGAATGCAGTTGTTCGCTTATTCCCTTAATTTGCGTGGATCTCCCTTTCGGGTTTTCAATCCACCGGGATACCCATTTCTGCCTGAGTTGTCCAATGCGGCTTTTCAACTCAGCGGGTGTACATTTTTTTAAATATTTTTTCCCTTATTTTGGCCCGAGTCTTTTATTCTGTTTTTGACTCGCCGGGACGCCCTATTTTTGCCTGAACTTAAATTCTGTTTTTATGTCCAGCGGGTCATTTTCATGCGAAGTATTTTTTAACTGCATCTGAATTCACAGGGGACAGGAAGTCTTCACCATCCATAGTACCAAGCATTAGTGCTCCACCGGAGAAAACTTTCTTTACTACGAATGGTCCTTCATAGTTCGGAGTCCACTTGCCCCTGTGGTCTGTATGAGGAGGGAGGATTCTTTTCAACACAAGATCTCCTACTTGGTACTCTCGGAGCCTGACTTTCTGATCGAAGGCTTTCTTCATCCTTTTCTGATACAGTTGCCCATGACAAATTGCAGCCAACCTCTTTTCTTCAATCAGGCTCAGTTGTTCGTATCGGGATCGGACCCATTCTGCTTCATTCAGTTTAACATCCATCAATACCCGCAGGGAGGTGTAAACACCCCAAATTTGCCCTCACACATTTCACCATGGCTTGTGATCTTTCTCATATTCATAAGCACAATCATATCATCTCACATCTCATTTTTGATTCACTGCATGGTTTATAAGTCATCTGCACCTAGGGTTTGTGATCTGAGCAATCTCAGGGCTTCTTGAGCCACTCCAAAGGCAACCAATCACTTCAAAGGGATCCATATGTGTTCAAGCATCATAGTACACCCTCTCAAAGTCAAAAATGCAAAAGAATCACAAGAACTGGGATTGTTGTGGAAGCAGAGCCAGGCTTGACTACACAGTTGACCTAAAATTAGGGTTTTGGTTTCAGAGGCCATAACCCCAATTTTTTTGGTCATTATTGTTTCCATTGGTCTCTATATGGTATAGGGAGTATGCATATCAATTTTCATGAACAAATTCCATGGGGAAGTCATCTGATCAAGGGTTGACTTTTCAGACAAGTCAGTGTAAAATCAGGGCATCTGAGGCCCCCAATGACCCAACCAATGGGTGATCTTCATCATTTTGAGTGTATATGATCTTTATTTGATCATGGAAGAAGGTTGAAGTTCATAAAAATCAAGAATTTAGGGTTTTTGCAAATGTTGACTTTTTGGGCATAGTTGACTTTTCAAGAATGCATCATTTTAGGTCATTTTTCAAGCCTTGATTCTTGATCCAAAAATGCTTCAAATGAAAAAACTTTGGTCATGAAAGTTGTAGATCTCATCTTTCCCTTTTCAAAAAGTACAAGAACATGATCAAACTCTTTTTGGATCAAAAGTTATGGTGTGACAAAGTTGGCTAAAATCATTGATTTTCAAGGCATGCCCTAAGTGAGAATTTTGCAAAATCATGGACCAAGGCCAATTGCAACCTCTAATTCATTCCAAACCAGTATGAAAACATTCTCTAAGTCATAAAATTCAGATTTGAACCAAGAATGCCCATGGTTATGGTTCATGTAACAAGACTTTTCACATGTGAACCAAAAAGTCACAACTTGCAAAATCTTCATGATCACTTCCTACAACTTGCTGCATTGGTTACTACACTTTGCTAGCCTCTCACCTCACCATGCTGCACCAGAACCAGCCTTGTACTAGCCTAGAAGCTGCCCATACTTTCTCTTACAAAGAAGTTGACATTTTGCAAAAGGTGACTTACCTATCATAGCAGGCCATGTCACATCATCCAGCCAATCAGATTTGTTTATACTTTCCCTTTGCAAGCTAGACATAACACTAAGCAAGGCTGAAACCATACACAAGATCACATTCACAAAAACACACCAAACTGCATAAGCCTTCGAATCTCTCTGCTCAGCCAAGAAACACTCAAACCATTTTCACCATTCAACTTACCATGCATCATTAAGTAGAAACCAGCAAGAACACAAGCCTGAATCAACCAGAACACCCCATAGCCATTTCTCACCCCAAGCTGCAGTTCCATTCGAATCTCCCTCCCTAGCTCACAAACAGCCAAACAAACCTTGCAAAGCTTCCCCATACATCATCTGGACCACAAACCACCATTCACAATGACCTGAAAGTGCCAGAATCACCAGTGCCATTTCTGACTGAGTTGAAGCAGGAGCTTTCGAAACTCACTATCCAGCCAACATAAACTCTTCTTGAGCATTCAAACATCATCTGGGGATCAAGTGGAGTGGATTGCACAAGGAGAAGTGGCCAGAAAGTCATCAGAGTGAAAGCTTCGAATCTCAGGTAGCTTGAAATTTATTTTTCCAGAAATCATTTTTCATGTTATAAAATTGTTCTATGTGCCTCACTGATCATCCTGATGTCATTGGTTTCGAAAATGGCTTTGAAATGAGTATTTAATTTGCTTCTGAAGCTTGCGTGCCCTAGTTCTTATCCTCTTCGATTCAGCTTATTTAGGAAATATAAATTTGTTTTGAGAGATGGGTTTGATTCGTGAGTGTGTAAGGAACATTTCCCAGTTCTTAGTTTTCATTTTTGATACGATTTGAGTGAGTTGGGAAGTTTTCAGGGGAGTTGCTCGCCGGAGAAGACGACCGGAGGTCTTCTCCGGCAGCCTGAATGTGATTAGGGCTAATTGTCATTAATTAGTGAACTTTAAACTTGGACCCTTGGATGCTGTTTCCCGCGCGCTAGTGAATGGTCCAGATCATGTCATTTTGCCCTAATCCACTTAATTAGTTTTAATTAATTCGTATTTAAATTAATTTGGCCAGAGTGAATCTAGACCCTCCATTCACGCGCCAGTCAACCAATTTGAATCCAGACCCAATCCTGGCCCTCCATCCTGATTACTTCTCCTTTTATTTAATTTTAATTTATTTTCTTTTCCTTTTATTTGCATATTTATTTTAAAATAGTAAAAAATTCCTAAAAATTATGAAACTTTGTCCTTAGAGTTTTATTAATTTTTATGACACAAAAATATTTTTATTTTATTTTTTATCATTAAAAAAGTATTTTTAAGTATTTAAAAGATTATTTTTAATTGATTAATGGGAATTAATTAATTAAAAATACTTTTAGGTATTTAAAAATTACAAAAAAATTCATGAGATGTTCTAAGGTATTTAGAAACATTGTCCAACCTTCAAACCAAATTTCTTTTTTGATCTTGATGCATTTTAAGAATTTTTCATTGAATTAAATCATTTTTTATGCATTATTTTGATCATGGGTTCAAAAATTCATTTCTGCCTATCTAGGAAGAGTTGGACATTGGTTCTTCTTGCATTGTTTTATGTTTAGCATGTAGTTTCTAGGATAAAATGGCCATGATTTGATCTTGCATTTTCCAATTGTTTGGCATTTCTTTTGTTAAGAACCCTAAAAAACCCTAATAACTTAGAAAATTCATAACTTGAGATTGGTTAAGAGTTGAGACCTCCCCTTTGGACCTTGGTTTAGTATAGGTTTAGGGTTTCTTTGGGTGGCATTTTCCATTTTTTATCTTAGGGTTTGCTTCTGTTTTGGGTTTTTGTTTGATGCATTGTCCATAAACCCTAATTTGAGCTTTCATTTGCATACCTCTTGCATCCTCTTGCATAACATGACTTGTCTTTGCATTTTATGCATGCTTGTGTTCCATTTGACATCTTAAGACATGTAGGAAGCATGTTTGATCATTGCATCACATATTTGCCATGTCATTTACCTTGTGTGCTTCATAACTTTTCATGTTCATTCATGCTCCTTAACTTGCATCATCTGCATCCATGATCTTGTATGAACATTCCCATGTGCTGCCTCATGTTTATATCATCTCATAGCATCATTATCATCATCAACATGCTTCTGGTTTTGTTTTGCTTCATACCATTTCATCCCATCTAGCATTGCATTGCATTTCTTCCTAACATTTCAGGTGGTAAGTAACTTGAGAAGTGAATTTGCCTTCACTTCTCATAACTTTTCTTCTCATCTCTCTTGCATCCATTGCTGCATTTCTATATGTGTTTGAGTTTGAGCTTGCTCATTCTTTCTCCTCCCACTTTCTTTCTTCAAGTGACTTGACTTCTTGAATGAAGCAAGTTGCTTTGCTTCTCTTGATCTTGTTCATCTGCTTCCTGGTGGCTCCTTTGAAGATTGTTCCTGAAAACCTCACAAACCTTAGGAACAACCAAGCATGACAATGAATTAGGGTCTTGATTAGTCTCCCCTCATAGTTTTACCTTTGTGTCTCTTTGAGTCTTCTCTTCTCATCTCATAATCAGGGACTAAACCCTAAAGGCTTTAAGGCTTTGTGATTAAGCTTATGCCCGCATCCTTCTCTTAGGATGGAGTGTATAACTTTAATCCTAAGTGTTAAACCCTTAATGTGTTTAAATCCTCTAATTAATTCACATAATAATCATCAAGACTTCACACTTGTAACTTGGGCCTTGCATTAGGGTTCTAATTCTTCCTTAATTGGTTAAGAAGGACTAACCCTAGTGTTAATGGACAAGTCCCCCTCAAGTTGTCTTACAAATCATAAAATTCACTTCATCATCTTATCATTAACTAAAATCCACTTAATAAAGGTTTGTTTTGTCATGAGTTTAATCCCTAATCATGGATTAAGTTGAGGAGCTTTCCTCAGCTTAAACACCCTCATCTGTTATCCTTCTATTAGGATGGTATAATGAGTCTGTTTAATCCTTGATTATGGCTTAACCTCATTACTTAACACTAAACAAAAACCACAAAAACATCTAAATAATCACAAGTAGGTTAATGATCTTAATCCTACACCAAGGTGATTAAGTGTGAGAATCTGACTTCACACTTAAGGTATTCTCATTACCCCTAATCAGAGGGAAGATGTGATGAGTTTACTAAATCCATTGGTTTAGACTTAAGCTCATTAACTTATGACAAAAATCCAAAAAAGCAATAAAAGACTGAAAACACAAAAACAGACAATAATCGTCTCCTTCGGGATTCTTTTCTCATCACCTTCACTCATAAACGAGAGCTCGCTTCTTCCGTCTAATGCAAGACAGTTTGCACCTGAGCCAGACAGGTCATACACTTGAGCATGGACAAGTAAGCAGTTCGCAAGTCAATTCATCTTTCAGTCTCTTTGGGTCGAACTACGGTGTTCTGACTTCCTCATTGCACGAGAGGATACGTAGGCATAACTTAACAGTTATCGAACAAAAGTCTCTGTATATTCCCCCTCTTTCTAGCCTTATTCTTTTAAGCCTCATGATCTTGAGCATTCCATTCATTTCTTACACTGACACTTCATTTATACACTTCACTCTCTTTTACACTGACACCTGTACATCCTTTTCCAGCTCTTTTATGCACAAATTGCACTGACACTACCCCTTTATAGCACAAATCTTTTAAGCGTGGATCCCGTCGAGTACGGCGGACAATCTGGGTGCTAATACCTTCTCAGGTTGTAACCAACCCCCTTTCTCAGTCTCTCTGGTTCGCAAACCGTCTTATCCATCTTTTCCTAGGCCCATGCAGCATTGCCTTTCCTCCGGGATAAAAATGCCTAGCTGGCGACTCTATTCATCTCCAGTGAGTTCACGGCTGTGTGTTCTCACTGTTCCCTCTCGCCGACCGTTCGCGTCTGTACCTTCATATGACCCTGTTTTCATTTGTCGGGAGCGACAGCTTGGCGACTCTGCTGGGGAAACTTATATTGCAACCAGGGCTTCTGGTTCTGTTTGTGGGTTCCTCCTAGCGCTTGTTTGATTTGTGTTTACTGGGGTGTTATGTGCTTATTTATGTTTGTATATTTGTATTTATCTTGATTTTATGTACAGTTTGCTTTACTGCTTTTCTTTAGTGCATTTGTATATATCATACTGTCATACTGCTGGCTGGATCTGTTGTCTGCTTTGGTGGGTGGGTGTTCCATTGAGAGTTAAGGTCCTATACCTGGGACCTGAGTGACACCTAGGCTAGAGTGAATCATATTCTTTCCCATTCCATTTCGGTCTGGTGCGGGAATATGAAACACGGTTCAGATATGGGTTTCTTCTTGAGAACTCTGTGTTGCAGATTTCCTGCAATGCTAGGGCTATCTGGGAAGCCTGCTAAGTCTGGATGACCTTTTAGTATTGACCTTCAGAAACTGAGGTGAATTAGAGGAGGAACTTTTATGGTTATTGTAAGCACTGTACCTCCGGGTTAGAAGTGTTTACACTTCTCATAACTGATCCAAGTCTGAGGATCCTTGTTTTAGAACACCACCTGTGAGGGGGTTGGGCTGTTTACAGGTTTGCAGGTACCTTGACCTCAGAATACCTTGTTACTTTGATTGTTTAAGAATACTTCAATTTGGGACAGTTCTTGTGATTCTAAAACCCTGGACATGTGACTCTTTATTTGAGTCCCCCACCCTGGTTACCGGATTTATAGACCTCCATCTGGAATTCTTGAACACATTTGGACCTATATCAGAGTTTTGATCAGATCCAGCTCAGTCACAAACCCTTGCATTTCATTTGCATACATACTCATTGCATCATATTAACATTTGCTTATTTGTGTTTCAGGGTATCCATTTTCATCTGGTTTTGGTTTTGACCCCATCTTCAGTTTTGACCTGCCTTCATCAGCACTTGCTACCAGCTATCTATTCCAGCCAATCAGTGGCCCTTCTCTTCAGTATCTTCATCAACATTTGTCATCATGGCTCCAAAGAAAAGCAACATCACCTATCACTTCTTCCAGCCAGACTTATCAGACATCAGGAGGATCCAAACCCTGATCACTCCAGATCACATACCCTTGTTCAGGGAGAGTTATGGAGATATACTGGACATGGTTATGGATCTGGACCCTTCACAGAGGAGCCTCATCCACACCTGCATTCAGTTTTATGATCCTCCATTGAGATGTTTTACTTTTCAAAACTTTCAGTTGGGCCCCTTATTGGAAGAGTACTCCTCATTAGTTGGTATGCCTATCAGGAGAGAAATTCCTTTCAACCCTGAGATGGTCTTTCCTGCTAATGGAGAAGTAGCAAAGGCTTTGCATCTGGAACCTGTTTTGGTTGAGCAGCATATGACCTCTAAAGCTGGGATCCCTGGTTTTCATCTGGACTTCTTAACCTCTCAAGCTATCCTGAAAGCTTCTCTAGGAGAGTGGAAAGCTGTTTGTGCCTTACTGGCCTTGAGTATATATGGGATTGTATTGTTTGCGGATGAGCCTCGATTCATTAGCAAGAATGCAATCCATCTGTTCATCTTGAAGAACCCAGTGCCAACTTTATTGGGGGATCTTTATTATTCAGTGCATCAGAGGAATGAAAAGCAGAGGGGGAGGTTAGTGAGGTTTTGTGCTCCATTGTTTCACACTTGGCTTCTCAGGCATCTACCCAGGACAGATGCATTCCTAAACCCTCATCAGCAGAGCAACTGGGCTAAGAGACTCACTGTTCTAACTTCAGCAGATATCAGATGGTGCACTCAAAGCACCAAGGGCAGGGATATCACCACCAGCTGTGGACATTTTCCCAATGTGCCTTTAATAGGAGTTAAGGGTAGCATCAATTACAATCCTCTGCTGTTCAGAAGGCAACTGGGCTATGCACTGGTCCACACTCCTAGGGCACAGGACTTGGTTGAGACTCTTTATTGTGAGAACAAGATTAGTTTGGCTGTTGTTAGGCAGGCTGCCTGGGCCTGGGATAATGTTCAAACCAAGGGAGTCACCATTCTGGGGAAGTGTAATAATGTGGCATCAGCACAATATTATGAGTGGTCCCGTGCCAGGGCCCAATTCTCTGGAATGCCCTTTACCATAGAAGACATGCCTGAGTCATCTTCAGCACCACCCCCTGCCACCATCAGTTTGAAGGAGTTTGAGAGCTTGAAGGAAAGAAATGAGAAGCTAACCCAGGCTTTGCAGAAGACCCTCCGGGAGAGGAGTGAAGGTATGAGGGAGATTGAGAGATTGGAGAAGTTGAGAGTGGAGCATTTGACTAAGATTGAAAAGTCTGGGGATTATATCAAAAAGTCTAAGGCTGGTGAACAAATTCTGAAGAATGCTTGCAAAGAAGCCCAGTTCCAGAGAGCGAGGACAGACTTGTACTTGAAGGAGAGTCAAGCCCGGTGGGTCAGGATCACCGAGGCTCGTACCCTGGAAGACAAGAGAGTTCAAGACAAGATGGAGCAACTGGAAGCTAGTGCAAAAGAACAGCAAGAAGCCCTGGCAGCAGCCCAGAGGGAAATATCAGAATTGAAGATCAAAGCAGGGGTGAAGAGGTCCAAGGACCAAACTCAGCACAAAAAGCTAACAGCAGCTGTTACGACCCGGAATCTCCTCATCGGGAATCTCACGGAGCGTCCGGCTGATCCTGTGACCGAAGCACTTCTCAAGGAAGTTCGTGAGGATGAGTTTGGTCTTGGTGTTTGACCATTTGTTTGTTGTTGCTTTCTTTCCATGTACTTTTATTTTTTGTACTGTATTTTGACCCCTTAGTGGGCTTGTGTTGTAAAACGAACAAATTGTATTATTTCACCTTATGTAATATATTCATGTTAGTTTACTTCGAAAGCAACTTCAACAGCAGCATCTTCAAGGGTCTGGAAGGGTCAAAACTGAAGGCCAAACCGGATACCTTGAGAGCAAATAAGCATAAATGCATTGCATACTAACCCTTTTGTTTGTTTTGTAGGTTTTTGTTTTGTTGTTACTAACCTCTGTTGTGAATCTCAGGAATTATTGCTCGCCGCCGGGTATTTCCCCTCAACAGGCCACACAGGTACCCAACTAGAAACAATCTTCCGGGCATCCAGATGGACCAGATGCAGCAGGACCTTACGGAGGTCAGAAACCAGATGGCCAACGAAAGGTTGGAGATGAGAACTCAGATAACACAGTTCATGGAAGTAATGAACAACTTAGCTCAAAGCCAGGAGAGGCTCAGAGCTTTGGTGGAAGGGAGGAATCAAGAGGAACCCCATGTGGGAACTGCTGGCACAAGTAACAACGAGAGGGTCCAACCTCATGTCAATCCCCCAGTTTTTGGACCCCATCTCCATCCAGAGGCCAACATCCCTGTCAATATACAAGGGACTGCCACAGCAGGGAGGATACTACAGGAAGACCCTCAAGAAGACCAGTTCACAGTAATGGGTGCTGGGGAAGAGGCTTATGATAGAAGATTGGATGAAATAGCTGAGAAGTTGAGGTCCTTAGAATCTCAAAACTCTTTGGGCTTCGACGTTATGGACATGGGTTTGGTAGACGGGGTCAGGATCCCCCATAAGTTCAAGCCTCCTTGTTTCGAAAAGTATAATGGGACTTCATGCCCCCGGACTCATCTACAATCATTTCTGGGAAGGCTGAAGGCCTATACAATGGATGAGAAATTGTGGATGTTCTATTTTGAAGATAGCTTGACTGGAGCGTCGAGAGAATGGTACTCTCACTTGACAAGGGCAACTATTAGGTGCTGGAAGGACCTGGCAGAGGCCTTCATCAGACAGTATCAGTATAATCTAGACATGGCACCCAACAGGACCCTTCTAATGGGAATGTCACAGTCTTCAAGGGAGAGTTTTCGAGAATACGCCCAGAGATGGAGGCAACTGGCTGCTGCTGTTCAACCACCTATGTCTGAACGGGAAATGGCGGATATGTTCATGAACACCCTTCAGGGAACATATATTGACAGGTTGGCAGCTTTCTCTTCCACTAGCTTTGCAGATGTTGTCATAGCCGGGGAGAGAATTGAAAGCTTGTTAAAAATGGGAAAGATCTCAGACAACGGTGCAAGCTCGTCCAGTAGTACAAGAAAGCCTTTTGCAGGCCCGAGAAGAACTGGCGAGACCAATGCCATCCATTCAAACAGGGGTAGGCCCCAATATGCTCAGAGGTCCATAGCAGCAGTCACCATCCCTGCTCCAGCTCATCCTCAACCTGTCTATCAACCTCCTCAGCAAAGCTATAAACAACAACCTCAGTACCATCAACAAAATCAGTATCCTCCAAGGAATTACAACAACAGCAACACCAACAACAACAGTCAACAAAGGCCATTCCAACAGAGGCCATCTCAAGCTAACAGAGTGATCGATCCGATCCCAATGCCATATGCTACTTTGCTGCCACAACTTCTGAAACTCAACCTGGTTGAGCTAAGAACGTTGGCACCTCCGGATCCCAACAGTCTACCAAGGAATTATGACTCCAATGCTAGGTGTGCCTTTCATTCAAACGCACCTGGCCACAGCACAGAAAAATGCAGGGCTCTGCATATGAAGGTACAAGACCTGGTAGACTCAAAGGCTCTGAATTTCGCACCACCACCCAATGTCAATAAAAACCCGATGCCAAACCATGGTGGTCCCCGGATTAACGCTATTGAAGAAGACAAGCCGTCTTATTTAATAACCAGTGTGGGACAGATCAGGACACCATTGGTAGAAATCAAAGCTCAGCTCTTGGAATGTCAAATGTTCCCGGGGTGTGAGTTAGGCTGTGCTTACTGCAATATCTCGGTAAATGGGTGCGATAATTTGAGGAATGGCATAGATGGCCTTATTCGGAGTGGCCAACTTCAGATCACCACATCATTTCCAACAAATCCAGCAATATCGTCAGCAACGGTTTCAGAACCTCCTACAACTGCAGCAACTATTGTTCCTGACAATTCTTCAGTTTCATCAACAAGTACGTCATCCATCATCTCAACTGATCAGTTTACAACAAATCTTCCTGCTACAACTTCAGCTTCACTCCACTTCGAGACTCCTACAACGACAACATCATTTCTTCCGACAATGTCTCCTACAACTCCAGCAACAAATCATGAAGACGTCTCTACTGTCACCATATTTTATGATCCTGAGAACAACTCTGCCTACCATTCAGAAGGTGCTGCTCCCATCAGAGCACCAGTTACAATCTTTTATGATCCACAAACGATTACAGTCCCTTCAACAGCAGCAATCAGTCCAGTCACTGTCACGGTGCCTGGACCAGTACCATATGAGAGCAATAGGGCCATCCCTTGGCACTATGGCTCTGACGTGTATTGCGAAGGAAAAAGAATCACTCTTGAAACATCAACACCTGCACCACAAGTAGATAATGTGGGGGGAGGCGGAGGCTTCACCCGAAGCGGACGTCTCTTCGCTCCACCAATTCAAAGACCTACTGCCGAAGCAGAAGCTGCTGCCAAGGCAAAGGGAAAGAGCCCGGTGCAGGAAGATCAAGCTGCCAAAGAAACCCTGAAAACACCGTTCGATCAAGAAGTTGATGAGTTTATGAGAATCATCAAAAAGAGTGACTACAAAATTGTGGATCAACTTCACCAGACGCCATCCAAAATCTCTATCCTCTCACTGCTTATGTGCTTCGAAGCCCATCGGAATGCACTACTCAAGGTCTTGCACGCAGCTTACGTGCCTGAAGAGATTACTGTCAACCAGTTGGAAACCGTGGTTGGAAATGTTACTGCTAGCAATGGGCTAGGGTTCACCAATACTGACTTGACAGCGGACGGCCGCAACCACAACAAAGCCTTGCACATAACCATGGAATGCAAAGGAGCTGTCCTTTCTCATGTGCTGGTAGACACAGGGTCGTCCCTTAATGTCTTACCAAAGAAGGCTCTGGTGAAGTTAGAATATGATGGTTTGGCATTGAGACCCAGCAACCTGGTGGTAAGAGCCTTTGATGGTTCTAAGAGATCGGTTCTGGGAGAGATTGAGCTACCTGTGACAATTGGCCCACAGACCTTTAAAACTATCTTTTATGTGATGGACATTCAGCCCGCCTACAGCTGTTTGTTGGGTAGACCCTGGATTCACGCCGCCGGCGCAATAACGTCTACCCTTCACCAAAAGTTAAAATTTGAGTGGGAAGGCCAAGTTGTCACAATCTGTGGAGAGGAGGACATTTTTGTCAGCCACCTGGCAACCTATAAGTACATTGAAATGGATGGGGAGATCCATGAAACAATGAGCCAGGGGTTTGAAGCTTTGAATGTGAATGAGGCATCTGCTGTATCTGGTACTCCAATGTCATCATACCAACAAGCCCGGAAGGTTGTTGAGGAAGGAACTGCCCAGGGCTAGGGCAAACTGCTATCGGTGGAGAAAAAAGAAGACAAGTTTGGGTTGGGTTACAGACCAACTCAACATCAAGCAAAGGCTGCTGAAGAGCCCGGTTTTGTCAGTGGAGGGATGCTTACCCCCGATGCTATCAACTGTCTGGAAGACGAGCTGGAAGAGGAGCGCAATCTGGAGAATTGGATTCGTCCAAAGATCCCGGGGAGCAGTGTCTCGAACTGGTCTTCCCAGGAAATTATAAGAGTTACTCGATCAGAGTAATTATTATTTCCTGCATTTTTATAAGCATGCATCAAAGTCTTGCATCTTGCCCAAGATGACAAGACTCATTTTGTAATCGAGCCATCTGTACTTTTTGTGCAAACAAGATCAATTAATGAAATATCAGACATCTTTTTGCAAACGCGTCTTTTTTCTTTTCGTTCACTGTTTTTCCATTTTTCTTTTTTGTACAAAAATAAATGGCAGTGTTTTCAAAATGACAACTTCATTTCACTTTTCTAAAAAAGATTAAAATCAGATCACTAAAACGAACAACTTAACCCTTGCAGAGAGTGCCTTCCTGACAGCACCGACAACAGCACGGCTATGACATCGTATGACTTTGACAATCCGATCAATCAAGCTGATGAAGGGGTTGAAGAAGAATATGAGCTTCCTGAAGAGCTAGCCAGGTTGTTAAGACAAGAGGAAAAGGTTATTACCCCTCACCAGGAGGAGGTTGAAGTGATTAATCTTGGTACGGAGGAAGACGTGAAAGAGGTTAAAATCGGGGCCTGCCTGCAAGACTCAGTGAAGAAGCAACTGGCTGATCTACTTCAAGAGTATGTGGATGTGTTTGCTTGGTTGTATCAAGACATGCCAGGGTTGGATACCGACATTGTGGTGCACAAGCTGCCTTTGAGAGAAGAATGCCCTCCAGTCAAACAGAAGCTGCGCCGTACTCGTCCAGACATGGCTATGAAAATCAAGGAAGAGGTACAAAAGCAATGGGACGCCGGGTTCCTTGCTGTAACTAGCTACCCGCCGTGGGTTGCTAATATAGTACCTGTGCTTAAGAAGGACGGCAAAGTAAGAATGTGTGTTGATTACCGGGATCTGAACAGAGCCAGCCCGAAAGATGATTTTCCATTACCTCACATTGACGTATTGGTAGATAATACGGCTCAGTTCTCGGTATTCTCCTTCATGGACGGATTTTCAGGATACAATCAGATCAAAATTTCACCTGAAGACATGGAGAAGACAACTTTCATCACACCCTGGGGCACGTTCTGCTACAAGGTAATGCCATTTGGGCTCAAGAATGCTGGTGCAACGTATCAACGGGCTATGGTAACACTATTCCACGATATGATCCATAAAGAAATAGAGTGTTATGTGGATGACATGATTGCCAAGTCCCTTACTGAAGAAGATCATCTGGTGAATCTGCTCAAGTTGTTCAAGCGTCTGAGGAAGTACCAACTGAAGTTGAACCCCAACAAATGCACATTCGGGGTGCGGTCTGGTAAGCTGCTGGGCTTTATTGTAAGCGAGAAAGGGATTGAAGTGGACCCTGATAAAGTCAAAGCTATTCAAGAGATGCCTACACCGAAAACTGAGAAAGAAGTTCGAGGGTTCTTAGGTCGATTGAACTACATTTCAAGGTTCATATCTCACCTTACAGAAACCTGTGAACCCTTGTTCAAGCTGTTAAGAAAAGAACAAACGGTCAGATGGAACGAAGATTGCTAGAAGGCTTTTGACAAGATCAAGGAATATCTGCAAGAACCTCCAATCCTCATGCCGCCAGTTGAAGGAAGACCTCTGATAATGTACTTGACAGTATTAGAAGAATCAATGGGGTGTGTGCTGGGCCAACATGACGAGTCTGGTCGAAAAGAGTATGCAATATACTACCTAAGCAAAAAGTTTACCGACTGTGAACAACGTTATTCACTGCTCGAGAAAACTTGCTGTGCTTTAGCGTGGGCTGCTCGCCGACTGAGACAGTATATGTTGACCCACACTACTTTATTAATCTCAAAGATGGACCCAGTCAAGTACATTTTTGAGAAGCCAGCGCTTACCGGACGGGTTGCAAGATGGCAAATGATCCTTACAGAGTATGACATCCAATACACATCTCAGAAAGCCATCAAAGGCAGTATATTGTCTGAATATCTTGCTGAGCAACCCATCGATGATTACCAGCCTATGAGGTTTGACTTCCCTGATGAAGACATCATGTTCATTAAATCAAAAGATCATGAAGAGCCTATTCACACTGAAGGGCCTGACCCGGAGGAAGAATGGATTATGATGTTCGATGGGGCTGTTAACATGAATGGCCGTGGTGTTGGTGCAGTCCTCATTTCACCAAAGGGAGTTCACATGCCTTTCTCGGCAAAACTCACTTTCAACTGCACTAACAACGAAGCTGAATACGAAGCTTGCATTATGGGTCTTGAGGAAGCCATTGACCTCAGGATCAAGACATTGACCGTATTCGGAGATTCAGCTTTGGTAGTCAATCAGACCAATGGGAAATGGTATACACACCAGGATCATCTGATACCTTACAGGGATTATACAAGAAGGTTATTGACATTCTTCACAACAGTCAAGCTTGAGTATATCCCTCGGGACGAGAATCAGTTTGCAGATGCTCTTGCTACCATTTCGTCCATGATCAAAGTTCAAGCTGCTAACTTTGTACCTCAGATTTCAGTGTCCAGACTCGACAGGCCAGCATATGTATTTGCAGCAGATGTAGTCAAAGATGATAAGCCTTGGTTCCATGACATTAAGTGCTTCTTGGAGGATCAAACATACCCACCTGGGGCATCTTCCAATGATAAGAAGACCTTGAGAAGGCTTGCTGGAAGTTTCTTTCTGAACACTGATGGTTCCCTGTACAAAAGAAACTTTGATATGGTACTCCTCAGATGCGTTGATAGAACAGAAGCAGACTTGTTGATGCATGAAGTGCATGAAGGCTCTTTTGGTACCCATGCTGGAGGACATGCAATGGCTAAGAAGTTGTTAAGATCAGGCTATTATTGGATCACAATGGATGCAGACTGTTGTGCCTATGCCAGGAAATGCCACAAATGCCAGATCTACGCAGATAAAGTGCATGTGCCTCCCAACCCTTTGAACATTATGTCTTCACCATGGCCCTTTGCCATGTGGGGCATTGATATGATTGGCAAGATTGAGCCGACTGCTTCAAATGGTCACAGATTCATCCTGGTCGCCATTGACTATTTCACTAAGTGGGTTGAAGCAGCCTCATATGCAAATGTTACAAGGCAAGTGGTAGCCCGATTTCTGAAAAGAGATATCATCTGTCGATATGGAGTGCCCGAGCGAATCATTACTGATAATGGTTCTAACTTAAATAACAAAATGATGGCAGAGTTATGCCGGGACTTCAAGATCCAACATCACAATTCTTCTCCTTACAGGCCAAAGATGAATGGCGCTGTTGAGGCCGCTAACAAAAATATCAAGAAGATTGTGCAGAAGATGGTAGTCACCTACAAAGACTGGCATGAAATGCTACCGTTCGCCTTGCATGGGTACCGCACGTCAATCAGAACATCCACTGGGGCAACACCGTACCAGCTTGTGTATGGTATGGAAGCAGTCCTACCAGTTGAAGTTGAATTGCCCTCCTTGCGAGTCTTGATGGATGTCAAACTGAGTGAAGCAGAATGGGTTAGGTCCCGATACGAGCAACTGAGTCTGATTGAAGAGAAGAGATTGGCTGCAATCTGTCATGGACAATTGTATCAGAAGAGAATGAAGAAAGCCTTCGATCAGAAAGTCAGGCACCGAGAGTACCAAGTGGGAGATCTTGTGCTGAAAAGAATCCTCCCTCCTCATACAGACCACAGGGGCAAATGGACTCCAAACTATGAAGGACCATTCGTGGTAAAGAAAGTTTTCTCTGGTGGAGCGCTGATGCTCAGCACCATGGATGGTGAAGATTTCCCGTCCCCTGTGAATTCAGATGCAGTTAAAAAATACTTCGCATAAAATGACCCGCTGGACATAAAAACAGAATGTAAGTCCAGGCAAAAATAGGGCATCCCGACGAGTTAAAAACAGAATAAAAGACTCGGGCAAAAATAAGGGAAATAAAAGAAAAATGTACACCCGCTGAGTTGAAAAGCCGCACTGGACAACTCAGGCAAAAATGGGTATCCCGATGGATCGAAAACCCGAAAGGGCGATCCATGCAAAATAAGGAAATAAGCGAACAACTGCACTCTGAATTCGTTTGTATCACTTACAACTGGGTTAAAACTCCAAAGGATCAAGCCTCAATCAGAATCAGTCTTCTTCAGAAAGCAAGACGAGAAGAAAGTCAAAAGTCATACGGGTCATAGCAGCGGAGGAAGCTCCTCAAAGCGTCGTCAACACTGCCAGCACTTTGTTTCTCAATTTGTAACAATCTCCTCATTTCAGGAGACATGTTTCTTTGACTATATCTTGCCAATTCAGGGCACATGAATTAATAAAATCAGATTTTTTCAGTCATGTTTCGTTTTGTATATTTTTATTTGCAAAGGATGTCTGATGTCTCTAAAAAATCAATTGCATAAGTACAGATGTTTTTCTCCCAAAAATAATAATAATAAAACACATGCTTACAGGGAATATACTTACTCTCGAAAATGCTTAACTCCTATGACGGAATCCAGTAAAGGATACCTCGGGACCTTTTTTGCGTTTCCTTATCTTTGCAGGATCGCAGGTATACAGGACGCAACTTGGGGCATGCAAGCTACATCTCATCAAGCTGGCAAATTAACAAAAGATCTCAGCATCCGAAATGCTCTATCCCCAGCTGAGCTACCAACAGCATCCCCCAGCTGTTGTACCAATCTTTCTTCCTCGGCAAATGCAGGAATCAGAGAATCATCTCCCCACGAGGTTCTCAGCCTCTATCCAGAAGAACAACGCACGAAGAAGTCACAACAGAGTACAGAAGGCTTCTGCAAACCCCAGTTGGGTCCCGTATTACAAGGATATGCCAGTCAGTGACCTATATCCCCAAGTGGATACACCTCTCCGGATCTACCAATGATCTCATCCCCAGCTGGGAGGTTCACCTCAAACAGATCAACCAGAGATCTTCACGGCAACGGGATCCGAATCCCGGTTTGATATCTTTGCATAATCATGGCATTTGCATCATATTATCCCCTCAGAGCGTAGCATGCCGTCTAATACGGAGCATTAAGGCAAAAATCAAACGCATAGCATAATCATAAGCCATGTTCTGAATTAACGCTTGTGAATAATAACCGTTCATCATCATTGTACAGAAATCCTCACCAGAGTCCCAGCAAAAACAGTTGCCTCATATTCACAAATACCACCATGTACACCCTTTGATACCCGTCCGTATCATCACTCCCCAGTAAAATCGCTGGAACACTCTTTATAACAAGATTACCCGTATCACGGATACTTCATGACACCCGTCCGTGTCATATTACCAGCAGAAAGCCAAAGACGTCCCCTTTGCACCCACACATACCTATGTATACACTCTCCTGACACCCGTCCGTGTCATATCCCCGGCGCAGTCGCCTAGACTTTGTATAGCAGATACTTGTTCATATTACACTTTTCTCTCTTGGCACCCGTCCGTGTCATTCTCTCCAGCAGTTAAAATACTCATCTATATATACTCACTACTCACGATACACTTATACAGATACTCGTCCGTATCTTGTATACACCACTCATAACCCCACAGATTCAACAATAGTCCTTGTTCTTTGTTAACCAGTTGGTACTCGTCCGTATCATCATCTCAGAACATTGCGTCTAATGTTTGTTTCTACATGATGCTCTTCCGTGTCATAAGTCTTAAGGATGCTCGTCCGCATCTTTAATCCATACACTTTGTCAAACACTTGTGTCTTCTTGAATATAGATACTCGTCTGTGTCTACTATTCCCCAGAAGAGTCCCTTCAGATGCAACATTCGTCCGTGTTCTTTGTTAACCAGATGGTACTCGTCCGTATCATCATCTCTGAACATGTGTCAGTTTGTTTCTACATGATACTCGTCCGTATCATAGTCTTAAGGATGCTCGTCCGCATCATTAATCTATACATAATACCAAACACTTATACTTTCCTTTCTTGGTTGTAAACGCTCGTCCGTGTTTACTATACCCCCAGTAGATCGCCAAGTAAGCTTTTTTTCCTTTATCTAACACTCGTCCTGTGTTATGATACCCCGAGAGCAGCCGTCCCCTGCTGAGTGGTCGTCCTCCACTTCTTGATGGTCGTCCTCCATCATGCTCATCCGATGGCCGTCCCCATCGTTGATCTTTTTAGCAGCCGTCCCCTGCTGAGTGGTCGTCCTCCGCTTCTTGATGGTCGTCCGATGGCCGTCCCCATCGTTGACCTTTTCTATCCGATGGCCGTCCCCATCGTTGATATTTTCGGCAGCCGTACCCTGCCAGGTGGTCGTCCTCCACCTTTGATGGCCGTCCCCATCATACTTCCTTTATTTTCCAACAGAGCAGCCGTCCCCTGCTAGGTGATCGTCCTTCACCTTTGATGGCCGTGCCCCATCATCTGTTTATTTCATTTATTCTTTAACCCGATGGCCGTCCCCGTCGTGGTCCCTTTTCCTTTTAGCCCGATGGCCGTCCCCATCGTTGGTTACTTTACCTTTGTGAACTTGATGGCCGTCCCCGTCATGTTTCATCAATCCCCCAGAAAATTTTACAGCTTTATCTTGATGGCCGTCCCCATCACGATTTTATTTTTCCCAGCTAGTCGGCCGTCCCCGTCTTGGCTTTACCTTTTATCCCTAGCATGTCGGCCGTCCCCGTCATTGCTATTTACCCAGCAGTCGTCCTCTGCTCGACGGTCGTCCTCCGTCGCCCACACTTTACAATATACTTTATTTTCCTTTTACAATCTATATCCCTTTTCTTCTTCATTCTGTGAGTGCAAATTTTGGACTGTCTTTGGTATTCAACCAAGAGTTATCTTGTTTGCCTGATAAGCCGTCGCTTACATCCTGCACAGCTAACTCATGTTTGAATAGGGGCAGCTGTAAACACCCCAAATTTGCCCTCACCCATTTCACCATGGCTTGTGATCTTTCTCATATGCATAAGCACAATCATATCATCTCACATCTCATTTTTGATTCACTGCATGGTTTATAAGTCATCTGCACCTAGGGTTTGTGATCTGAGCAATCTCAGGGCTTCTTGAGCCACTCCAAAGGCAACCAATCACTTCAAAGGGATCCATATGTGTTCAAGCATCATAGTACACCCTCTCAAAGTCAAAAATGCAAAAGAATCACAAGAACTGGGATTGTTGTGGAAGCAGAGCCAGGCTTGACTACACAGTTGACCTAAAATTAGGGTTTTGGTTTCAGAGGCCATAACCCCAATTTTTTTGGTCATTCTTGTTTCCATTGGTCTCTATATGGTATAGGGAGTATGCATATCAATTTTCATGAACAAATTCCATGGGGAAGTCATCTGATCAAGGGTTGACTTTTCAGACAAGTCAGTGTAAAATCAGGGCATCTGAGGCCCCCAATGACCCAACCAATGGGTGATCTTCATCATTTTGAGTGTATATGATCTTTATTTGATCATGGAAGAAGGTTGAAGTTCATAAAAATCAAGAATTTAGGGTTTTTGCAAATGTTGACTTTTTGGGCATAGTTGACTTTTCAAGAATGCATCATTTTAGGTCATTTTTCAAGCCTTGATTCTTGATCCAAAAATGCTTCAAATGAAAAAACTTTGGTCATGAAAGTTGTAGATCTCATCTTTCCCTTTTCAAAAAGTACAAGAACATGATGAAACTCTTTTTGGATCAAAAGTTATGGTGTGACAAAGTTGGCTAAAATCATTGATTTTCAAGGCATGCCCTAAGTGAGAATTTTGCAAAATCATGGACCAAGGACAATTGCAACCTCTAATTCATTCCAAACCAGTATGAAAACATTCTCTAAGTCATAAAATTCAGATTTGAACCAAGAATGCCCATGGTTATGGTTCATGTAACAAGACTTTTCACATGTGAACCAAAAAGTTACAACTTGCAAAATCTTCATGATCACTTCCTACAACTTGCTGCATTGGTTACTACACTTTGCTAGCCTCTCACCTCACCATGCTGCACCAGAACCAGCCTTGTACTAGCCTAGAAGCTGCCCATACTTTCTCTTACAAAGAAGTTGACATTTTGCAAAAGGTGACTTACCTATCATAGCAGGCCATGTCACATCATCCAGCCAATCAGATTTGTTTATACTTTCCCTTTGCAAGCTAGACATAACACTAAGCAAGGCTGAAACCATACACAAGATCACATTCACAAAAACACACCAAACTGCATAAGCCTTCGAATCTCTCTGCTCAGCCAAGAAACACTCAAACCATTTTCACCATTCAACTTACCATGCATCATTAAGTAGAAACCAGCAAGAACACAAGCCTGAATCAACCAGAACACCCCATAGCCATTTCTCACCCCAAGCTGCAGTTCCATTCGAATCTCCCTCCCTAGCTCACAAACAGCCAAACAAACCTTGCAAAGCTTCCCCATACATCATCTGGACCACAAACCACCATTCACAATGACCTGAAAGTGCCAGAATCACCAGTGCCATTTCTGACTGAGTTGAAGCAGGAGCTTTCGAAACTCACTATCCAGCCAACATAAACTCTTCTTGAGCATTCAAACATCATCTGGGGATCAAGTGGAGTGGATTGCACAAGGAGAAGTGGCCAGAAAGTCATCAGAGTGAAAGCTTCGAATCTCAGGTAGCTTGAAATTTATTTTTCCAGAAATCATTTTTCATGTTATAAAATTGTTCTATGTGCCTCACTGATCATCCTGATGTCATTGGTTTCGAAAATGGCTTTGAAATGAGTATTTAATTTGCTTCTGAAGCTTGCGTGCCCTAGTTCTTATCCTCTTCGATTCAGCTTATTTAGGAAATATAAATTTGTTTTGAGAGAGGGGTTTGATTCGTGAGTGTGTAAGGAACATTTCCCAGTTCTTAGTTTTCATTTTTTATACGATTTGAGTGAGTTGGGAAGTTTTCAGGGGAGTTGCTCGCCGGAGAAGACGACCGGAGGTCTTCTCCGGCAGCCTGAATGTGATTAGGGCTAATTGTCATTAATTAGTGAACTTTAAACTTGGACCCTTGGATGTTGTTTCCCGCGCGCTAGTGAATGGTCCAGATCATGTCATTTTGCCCTAATCCACTTAATTAGTTTTAATTAATTCGTATTTAAATTAATTTGGGCAGAGTGAATCTAGACCCTCCATTCACGCGCCAGTCAACCAATTTGAATCCAGACCCAATCCTGGCCCTCCATCCTGATTACTTCTCCTTTTATTTAATTTTAATTTATTTTCTTTTCCTTTTATTTGCATATTTATTTTAAAATAGTAAAAAATTCCTAAAAATTATGAAACTTTGTCCTTAGAGTTTTATTAATTTTTATGACACAAAAATATTTTTATTTTATTTTTTATCATTAAAAAAGTATTTTTAAGTATTTAAAAGATTATTTTTAATTGATTAATGGGAATTAATTAATTAAAAATACTTTTAGGTATTTAAAAATTACAAAAAAATTCATGAGATGTTCTAAGGTATTTAGAAACATTGTCCAACCTTCAAACCAAATTTCTTTTTTGATCTTGATGCATTTTAAGAATTTTTCATTGAATTAAATCATTTTTTATGCATTATTTTGATCATGGGTTCAAAAATTCATTTCTGCCTATCTAGGAAGAGTTGGACATTGGTTCTTCTTGCATTGTTTTATGTTTAGCATGTAGTTTCTAGGATAAAATGGCCATGATTTGATCTTGCATTTTCCAATTGTTTGGCATTTCTTTTGTTAAGAACCCTAAAAAACCCTAATAACTTAGAAAATTCATAACTTGAGATTGGTTAAGAGTTGAGACCTCCCCTTTGGACCTTGGTTTAGTATAGGTTTAGGGTTTCTTTGGGTGGCATTTTCCATTTTTTATCTTAGGGTTTGCTTCTGTTTTGGGTTTTTGTTTGATGCATTGTCCATAAACCCTAATTTGAGCTTTCATTTGCATACCTCTTGCATCCTCTTGCATAACATGACTTGTCTTTGCATTTTATGCATGCTTGTGTTCCATTTGACATCTTAAGACATGTAGGAAGCATGTTTGATCATTGCATCACATATTTGCCATGTCATTTACCTTGTGTGCTTCATAACTTTTCATGTTCATTCATGCTCCTTAACTTGCATCATCTGCATCCATGATCTTGTATGAACATTCCCATGTGCTGCCTCATGTTTATATCATCTCATAGCATCATTATCATCATCAACATGCTTCTGGTTTTGTTTTGCTTCATACCATTTCATCCCATCTAGCATTGCATTGCATTTCTTCCTAACATTTCAGGTGGTAAGTAACTTGAGAAGTGAATTTGCCTTCACTTCTCATAACTTTTCTTCTCATCTCTCTTGCATCCATTGCTGCATTTCTATATGTGTTTGAGTTTGAGCTTGCTCATTCTTTCTCCTCCCACTTTCTTTCTTCAAGTGACTTGACTTCTTGAATGAAGCAAGTTGCTTTGCTTCTCTTGATCTTGTTCATCTGCTTCCTGGTGGCTCCTTTGAAGATTGTTCCTGAAAACCTCACAAACCTTAGGAACAACCAAGCATGACAATGAATTAGGGTCTTGATTAGTCTCCCCTCATAGTTTTACCTTTGTGTCTCTTTGAGTCTTCTCTTCTCATCTCATAATCAGGGACTAAACCCTAAAGGCTTTAAGGCTTTGTGATTAAGCTTATGCCTGCATCCTTCTCTTAGGATGGAGTGTATAACTTTAATCCTAAGTGTTAAACCCTTAATGTGTTTAAATCCTCTAATTAATTCACATAATAATCATCAAGACTTCACACTTGTAACTTGGGCCTTGCATTAGGGTTCTAATTCTTCCTTAATTGGTTAAGAAGGACTAACCCTAGTGTTAATGGACAAGTCCCCCTCAAGTTGTCTTACAAATCATAAAATTCACTTCATCATCTTATCATTAACTAAAATCCACTTAATAAAGGTTTGTTTTGTCATGAGTTTAATCCCTAATCATGGATTAAGTTGAGGAGCTTTCCTCAGCTTAAACACCCTCATCTGTTATCCTTCTATTAGGATGGTATAATGAGTCTGTTTAATCCTTGATTATGGCTTAACCTCATTACTTAACACTAAACAAAAACCACAAAAACATCTAAATAATCACAAGTAGGTTAATGATCTTAATCCTACACCAAGGTGATTAAGTGTGAGAATCTGACTTCACACTTAAGGTATTCTCATTACCCCTAATCAGAGGGAAGATGTGATGAGTTTACTAAATCCATTGGTTTAGACTTAAGCTCATTAACTTATGACAAAAATCCAAAAAAGCAATAAAAGACTGAAAACACAAAAACAGACAATAATCGTCTCCTTCGGGATTCTTTTCTCATCTCCTTCACTCATAAACGAGAGCTCGCTTCTTCCGTCTAATGCAAGACAGTTTGCACCTGAGCCAGACAGGTCATACACTTGAGCATGGACAAGTAAGCAGTTCGCAAGTCAATTCATCTTTCAGTCTCTTTGGGTCGAACTACGGTGTTCTGACTTCCTCATTGCACGAGAGGATACGTAGGCATAACTTAACAATTATCGAACAAAAGTCTCTGTATATTCCCCCTCTTTCTAGCCTTATTCTTTTAAGCCTCATGATCTTGAGCATTCCATTCATTTCTTACACTGACACTTCATTTATACACTTCACTCTCTTTTACACTGACACCTGTACATCCTTTTCCAGCTCTTTTATGCACAAATTGCACTGACACTACCCCTTTATAGCACAAATCTTTTAAGCGTGGATCCCGTCGAGTACGGCGGACAATCTGGGTGCTAATACCTTCTCAGGTTGTAACCAACCCCCTTTCTCAGTCTCTCTGGTTCGCAAACCGTCTTATCCATCTTTTCCTAGGCCCATGCAGCATTGCCTTTCCTCCGGGATAAAAATGCCTAGCTGGCGACTCTATTCATCTCCAGTGAGTTCACGGCTGTGTGTTCTCACTGTTCCCTCTCGCCGACCGTTCGCGTTTGTACCTTCATATGACCCTGTTTTCATTTGTCGGGAGCGACAGGAGGGTAATTCAACTTCAACAGGCAGGACTGCCTCCATACCATAAACAAGCTGATACGGTGTTGCCCCAGTGGATGTTCTGATTGACGTACGGTACCCATGCAAGGCAAATGGTAGCATTTCATGCCAGTCTTTGTATGTAACTACCATCTTCTGCACAATCTTCTTGATATTCTTGTTAGCTGCCTCAACAGTGCCATTCATCTTTGGCTTGTAAGGAGAAGAATTGTGGTGTTGGATCTTGAAGTCCCGGCATAGCTCTGCCATCATTTTGTTGTTTAAGTTAGAACCATTATCAGAAATGATTCGCTCGGGCACTCCATACCGACAGATGATGTCTCTCTTCAGGAATCGGGCTACCACTTGTCTGGTGACATTTGCATAAGAGGCTGCTTCGACCCACTTGGTAAAATAGTCAATGGCTACCAGGATGAATCTGTGGCCATTTGAAGTAGTCGGTTCAATCTTGCCAATCATGTCGATGCCCCACATGGCGAAGGGCCAAGGTGAAGACATCACGTTTAGAGGATTTGGAGGCACATGTACTTTATCCGCATAAATCTGGCATTTATGGCACTTTCTGGCATACGCACAACAGTCTGCGTCCATTGTGATCCAATAGTAGCCTGATCTTAGCAACTTTTTAGCCATTGCATGCCCTCCAGCATGCGTACCAAAAGATCCTTCGTGCACCTCGTGCATCAGCAAGTCTGCTTCTGTCTTATCAACGCATCTGAGGAGTACCATATCAAAGTTTCTCTTGTACAAGGAACCATCAGTATTCAGAAAGAAACTACCAGCCCGCCTTCTTAGTGTCTTCTTATCATTGGGAGATGCCCCAGGTGGGTATGTTTGATCCTCCAAGAAGCATTTGATGTCATGGAACCAAGGCTTATCATCTTTGACGACATCTGCTGAGAACACGTATGCTGGTCTGTCAAGTCTGGACACTGAAATTCGAGGCACAAAGTTGGCAGCTTGAACTTTGATCATGGATGAAATGGTAGCCAGAGCATCTGCGAACTGATTCTCGTCTCGAGGGATATACTCAAGCTTGACTGTTGTGAAGAAAGTCAATAACCTCCTTGTATAGTCCCGATAAGGTATCAGATGGTCTTGGTGCATATACCATTTGCCGTTGGTTTGATTAATTAATGCTGGCCCAACACACACCCCATTGATTCTTCTAACACTGTCAAGTACATAATTAGTGGTCTTCCTTCAACTGGAGGCATAAGGATTGGAGGCTCTTGTAAGTATTCCTTGATTTTGTCAAAAGCCCTTTGGCAGTCTTCGTTCCACCTGACCGTTTGTTCCTTTCTTAACAGCTTAAACAAAGGCTCACAGGTTGCTGTAAGGTGAGATATGAACCTTGAAATGTAGTTCAATCTACCTAGAAACCCCCGAACTTCTTTTTCAGTCTTCGGTGCAGGCATTTCTTGAATGGCTTTGACTTTATCAGGGTCAACTTCAATCCCTTTTTCACTTAAAATAAATCCCAACAGCTTACCGGATCGCACCCCGAATGTGCACTTGTTGGTGTTTAACTTCAACTGGTACTTCCTCAGACGCTTGAATAGCTTCAACAAATTCACCAGGTGGTGTTCTTCTGTGAGGGACTTGGCAATCATGTCATCCACATAACATTCAATTTCTTTGTGGATCATGTCAAGGAATAATGTTACCATAGCCCGTTGATAAGTTGCACCAGCATTCTTTAGTCCGAATGGCATCACCTTATAACAGAATGTGCCCCAAGGTGTGATAAAAGTTGTCTTCTCCATGTCTTCAGGTGACATCTTGATCTGATTGTATTCTGAAAATCCATCCATGAAGAAGAATACCGAGAACTGGGCCGTATTATCAACCAACACATCAATGTGAGGTAAAGGGAAGTCATCTTTCGGGCTGACTCTGTTCAGGTCCCGGTAATCCACACACATTCTCACCTTGCCGTCTTTCTTTGGCACTGGTACAATGTTAGCAACCCATGGTGGGTAACTAGTTACAGCAAGGAACCCAGCGTCCCACTGTTTTTGTACCTCTTCTTTAATCTTCACTGCCATATCCGGGCGGGTACGGCGCAACTTCTGTTTCACCGGTGGGCAATCTTCTTTCAAAGGCAGTTTGTGCATGACAATATCGGTGTCCAACCCTGGCATATCCTGATAAGACCAAGCAAAAACATCCACGTATTCCCGAAGCATGTTAATCAGTTGCTCTTTTACTGAATCTTGCAAGCAGGCCCCGATCTTGACTTCTTTCACTTCTTCTTCTGTACCAAGATTAACCGTTTCAATCTCCTTCTGATGAGGCGTGATGACCTTCTCCTCTTGCCTTAACAATCTGGCTAGCTCTTCAGGAAGCTCGTAATCTTCTTCAACCCTTTCATCAGCTTGATTGATTGGATTGTCAAAGTCATACGAAGTCATAGCAATGTTGTTGTCGGTGCAGTCTGAAAGGCACTCTCTGCAAGGGTTTAGATTGTTTATTTTAGTGATCAATTTTAATCTTGTTTAGAAAAAGTGAAAATGAAGTTATTTATTTTGAAAACATTGCCATTTTATTTTTGTACAAAAAGAAAAATGAAAAACAGTGAACGGAAAAGGAAAAGACTCATTTGCAAAAGATGTCCGATATTCATTGATTGATCTATTTGCACAAAATTACAAGATGGCCCGATTACAAAATGAGTCTTGACATCTTGGGCAAGATGCAAGACTTGATGCATGCTTAAAAATACAGGAAATAATAATTACTCTGCAGGAGTAACCCTTATAATTTCCTGGGAAGACCAGTTAAGGACTTGGCTCCCTGGGATCCTTGGACGTATCCAGCTCTCCAGGTTGCGGTCGCTTTCCTCCTCGTCTTCCAAGTTGTGTACACCATCCGGGGTGAGCATCCCCCCGCTGACAAAGTTGGGCTCTTTTGCAGCCTCTGATTGATCTTGTTGAGTTGGTTTGTAACCCAACCCAAATCTGTCTTCTTTCTTTTCCACGGGCAGCAGCTTGCCCCAGCCTTGGGCAGTACCCTCTTCAACAACCTTCCGGGCTAGCTGATATGACTTTATGGAGGTTCCCAGTATAGCAGATGCTTCGTTAATGTTCAGGGCCTCAAACCCCTGGCTCATGGTTTCATGGATTTCTCCATCCATCTCTATGTACTTATACGTAGCCAGATGGCTAACAAAGATGTCTTCTTCCCCACAGATGGTGATGATCTGGCCTTCCCACTCGAATTTCAGCTTCTGGTGAAGGGTAGACGTAACAGTGCCGGAGGCATGGATCCAGGGTCTACCCAACAAACAGTTGTAGACCGGCTGAATGTCCATCACATAGAAGGTAGTCTTAAAAGTCTGCGGGCCAATCATCACAGGCAGATCAATCTCCCCAAGCACTGATCTTTTAGAGCCATCGAATGCTCTCACCACCAAATTACTCGGACGTAATGCCAAGCCATCATACTCCAGCTTCACCAAGGCTTTCTTTGGTAGGACATTGAGTGATGACCCAGTGTCCACCAGTACATGAGACAGAACAACACCCTTGCACTATAGAGTGATGTGTAAAGCCTTGTTGTGGTTACGTCCCTCTGTTGTTAAGTCATCATTGGTAAAGCCCAGTCCATGACTGGTATTGACATTTGCCACCACAGTTTCTAGCTGATTAACAGTGATCTCCTCTGGCACGTATGCTGCGTGCAGGACTTTCAATAATGCATTCCTGTGAGCTTCAGAACACATCAACAGGGATAATATGGAGATTTTTGAGGGAGTTTGGTGAAGCTGATCCACCACCTTGTAATCACTTCTCTTTATAATTCTCATAAACTCGTCTACTTCTTGTTCAAAAGATGTCTTCTGAGTTTCTTTGACAGTTGGCTCTTCTGGTACCACACTGTCGCTCCCACCTGATGACACAGGGCCAAGAGGGGTACAGACGCGAACGGTCGGCGAAAGGGGTGAGAACACACAAGGGTGAACTCAGAAAGACAAGAGTCGCCAGCTAGGAATTTTTATCCCGGGGGAAAGGTAATGCTGCATAGACCTAAGGAAAGATATGGATAAGACGGTTGCGAACCAGAGAGACTGAGAAAGGGGGTTGGTTACAACCTGGGAAGGTATTAGCACCCAGATTGTCCGTCGTACTCGACGGGATCCACGCTTAAAAGATTTGTGTTTTAAAGGGGTAGTGTCAGTGCAATTTGTGTATCAAAGCTGGAAAGAATGCAAGTGTCAGTGTAAAAAGAATGTGAAGTGTATAAGAGAGGTGTCAGTGTAAGAACAGAAGCTAGCTCAGGATACTGAGGCTAAAAGAATAATGCTGGAAAAGGGGGAATATACAGAGACTTTTGTTCGATAACTGTTAAGTTATGCCTACGTATCCTCTCGTGCAATGAGGAAGTCAGAACACCGTAGTTCGACCCAAAGAGACTGAAAGGGTAAATTGACTTGTGAACTGCTTACTTGTCTATGCTCAAGTGTATGACCTGTCTGGCTCAGGTGCAAACTGTCTTACATTAGACGGAAGAAGCAAGTTCCCGTTTGTGAGTGAAGATGATGAGAAAAGAATCCCGAAGGAGACGATTATTGTTTGTTTTTGTGTTTTCAGCCTTTTATTGCTTTTGAATTTGTCATAAGTTAATGAGCTTAAGCCTAAACCAAGGGTTAGTAAACTCATCACATCCTCCCTCTGATTAGGGGTAATGAGAATACCTTAAGTATGAGGTAAACACCTCCCACTTAATCACCATGATGTAGGATTAAGATCATTAACCTACTTGCACTTATTTAGATGTTTTTGGTATTTTTGTTTAGTGTTAAGTAATGAGTTTAATCCATAATCAAGGATTTAATGGACTCATTACACCATCCTAATAGAAGGATAATAGATGAGAACATTTAAGCTGAGAAAGACTCCTCAACTTAATCCATGATTAGGGATTAACCTCATGACAAAAAAAACCTTTATTAGGTGAATTTTAGTTAATGATAAGATGAAGAAGTGATTTTTATGGTTTGTAATACAACTTGAGGGGGACTTGTCCATTAACACTAGGGTTAGTCCTTCTTAACCAATTAAGGAAGAATTAGAACCCTAATGAAAGGCCCAAGTTACAAGCTTGATGTATTGATGATTATTATGTGAATTGATTAAAGGAGTTAAAAACCTTAAGGGTTTAACACTTAGGATTAAAGTTATACACTCCATCCTAATAGAAGGATGCAGGCATAAGCTTAACCACAAAGCCTTAAAACCTTTAGGGTTTAGTCCTTGATTAAGAGATGAGAAGAGAAGACTCAAAGATGACACAAAGGTAAAAGCTAAATGGGGGGACTAATCAAACCCTAATCATGATCATGCTTGGTTGTCCCTAGGGTTTGTGAGGCTTAAGAGAGAAATAATGTTCAAAGAGCCACCAAGGAGAGAAGCAGATGAAATGAGAAAGAAGCAGAGAGAAGCAAGACAACTTGCTTCACTTAAGAAGACAAGTTGCTTGGAGGAAGAAAGTGGGAGAGAACATGAATGATCAAGCTCACTCAAATACACAAGATAAAATGAAGCAATGATGCATAAGAGAGATGAAAAGAGATTGTGAGAAGTGAAGGCAAATTCACTTCTCAAAACAACTTACCACCTGAAAAGTTAGCAAAAGAGATGGAATGCAATGTGAATGAGATGAAATGCAATGATACAAACCAAAAACAGAAGCATGAATATGATGTTAATGATGCTAAGAGATGATGCAAACACATGACAAGAGATGAGAATGATCAAACAAGCATAAAAATGCAAAGGAGGCATGCTTTGATCCATGGAAGTTCATGAATGCTTATGAAATGAAATGAACATATAACATGGCAAATGAAAGATGCAATGATCAAACATGATTCTAATATGTCCTAAGATGCATTATGAATCATGTAGATTCTCAAAATGTCATGGCAAGTCATTGGATGCAAGCAAATGAGAAATGGATGCAAGGGAAGGCACAAATTAGGGTTTATGATCAACACACAAAGCAAAATTCAAAATCAGAAGCATATGACATGATAAAAATTTGAAAATGCAATCAAAGATACCTTAAACCTATACTAGTTCACTGCCCAAAGGAGGCGATCTAACTCTTAACCTAGTGAAAGTTATGAATTTCTCAAGTTGGCTAGGGTTTTAGGGTACCTCAACATGAAAAATACAAAACAAATTGAAAATGGAAGATCAAATCAAACCAATTTTATTCTATAAACTACATGCAATGGAGGATGCAATTCAAGAAGAACCATCATCAAACTCTCAAAGGTTAGGCAGAATGGATTTTTCAAAGTTTGCACAAAAATGTTGCCTTAAAGTGAATTTAATTCCAAAGAAAATGATCAAAATGCATCAAGAACCAAAACTAAATTTGTTTTGAGAGTTGGACAATGTTTCTAAATGTTTTTAAATGCAATATGAATTTTTTGGTGATTTTTAAATACCTAAATGCATTTTTAAATTATTAATCTTCATTAACTAATTAAAAATAAACATTTAAATGATTTAAAAATACATTTTAATGCAAAAAATAAAAATAAAAATATTTTTGGGTTCTGAAAATTAATAAAAGATTTAATAAAAAATTTCAGAATTTTTTAATGTATTTTGCTATTTTTAATAATTCGTGCAAATTAAATGAAAAGAAAATGAAATAAAAATTAAAATATGAGAAGTATGCACATCCACTGGCTGAGATTCAAAGGAAAAGAGAGGGAATTGACCCGCACGCATCTGGACGGCCCACGTTTGAACTGGCTGGATTAAATTAAATCTGATTAATTAATTTAATAAATTATGATTAGGGTTTAATGAAATGATCCAGGCCATTCTTATGCGCGGGAGTCAACAAAAGTCAGCCAGATCCATGGTCCAGATTCAAACTTTGCCCTAATCACAGATTAAGCCCTAATGACATTCAGGTGGCCGGAAATGACCTCCGGTCATCTTCTCCGGCCACACCTCCCCTGAGAATTTCCCAAATCACTCCCCAGGCCATTTCTGGAGCTCTAAAGCTCTAGATCACTTCCTCTCACCTCCCTAAACTCATCCCTGACCTCAAAAACAATTTATTTCTAAGCATGAACCAGATTCGAAGCAAGATACAAAAATGGCAGGAATTTCAGACAGGCCATACACACTCATTTCTCAACCATTTTCGAAAATTTAAAGTTCAGTGTGACCAGGAAAGCAAGCTTAATCATTTAGAAACTTAAAACAAGAGTTCTGGAAAAATGTTTTCACATGGCTACCTGAGATGGAGCTTTCAATCCAGGAGCTTTTTGACTGCTTCCTTGCTTCAAGATGAACCCAATGAACCTCCTGAGGAGTTTGCAAAGCTTGTATGGAGTTTATTTTGGCTGGTTTGTGAGATTGATGAAGTTCTGTTCAGAGAGGGAGGGAAATCATGTTTGAGTTTCAGGGACTTTTAAGGCAAGGTGAAGGGTGGTTTATGCTCTATGAAGCTTTTCTGAATGAATGGTGAAGTTCGTTTTGAGGTTTGATGATTGTGTGATGAGATTCAAAGGAAAGTGCATAAGAGGAGAGTTTTGTGAACTATGGCTTATGAGAGAGATCAGGCTGTGTTGTGCTATGTGTTGAGTCTCATTTTGTCCATGTATCAAGCTTGGATAGGTCAGAGAGTTGTTGCTGGCCTAGCTTGATTGGTATGGGTCATTTTGCATAAAGTCAACTTTTTGTGTAAGAGAGCTATGGGTCAATGGCAGGCCAAGGACAAAGGGGTGTCCTGCGCAGTAAGGATTGAGGAGAGCCATAGAATCAGTCTTGAGGCCAATTAGCAAGTGGATTAGGGTTTGTGAGAGGTTTTGCAACTTTGTGATTTTTTGGCCCTTTTGTGATTACTTGAAGCATAAGTCATGAAAATGGGAGGTTCTTTTGTGCAATCTGATTTTTAGGCCATGATTCATGTTTGTGCAAAGGTTAGAAGTCCATTTGAAGTCACATTTTGCCTTGGCAAGAGGTTTTGCAACTTTGCCTCTTTGGTGCAAAACTTGAAATTATGTGATTTTTCCCAACTTTGACAAGCCATAACTTTTGATCCAAAATGAATTAGAATGAGTTCTTGTACTTTTTTAAAGGGAATGATCCATTCTACAACTTTCATGACCAAAGTTTTCTCATTTGAAGCATTTTTGAATCAATTTGAGGAGGTTGAAAAACTTTCCCAAAATGGCAAGTTTACATTACAAGTTACTTTCCCAAAGAGGCAATTTTGCAAATGGCTTGAAATTATTCAATTTTGTGAACTTCTAACATCTTCTATGATCAAATAAAGATCATACACATTCAAATGATGAAGAACACCCTTGGGTTGGGTCATTGGGGGCCTCAGATGCCCTGATTTTGCACTGACTTGCTCAAGAAGTCAACTCTTGATTAGATGCCTTCCCCATGGAATTTCTTCATGAAAATTGATATGCATGATCCTCATATCATATAGAGACCAATAGAAACAAGAATGACCAAAAAAATTGGAGTTATGGCCTCTGAAACCAAAACCCTAATTCTAGGTCATCTGCAGTTAAACCTGGCTCTGCTTCCATGCCTTTCTCAGTTCTTGTGATTCTTTGACTTCCTTGATCTTGAGAGGATATAATATGATGTTTGAACATTCATGGACCCCTTTGATGTGATTGATGACCTTTGGAGTGGCCCAAATGGCTCATCGATGGCTCAGATCACAAACCCTAGATGCAGATGACTTAGAAACAATGCAGTGAAGCAAAAATGCAATATGAGATGCTATGATTGAACTTATGCACATGAATATATCACAAGCCATGGTGTGAATGGGTGAGGGCAAATTTGGGGTGTTTACAGCTGCCCCTATTCAAACATGAGTTAGCTGTGCAGGACGTAAGCAACGGCTTAACAGGCAAACAAGATAACTTGTGGTTGAATACCAAAGACAGTCCAAAATTTGCACTCACGGAATGAAGAAGAAAAGGGATATAGATTTTAAAGGAAAATAAAGTAAAATTATAAAGTGCGGACGACGGAGGACGACCGTCGAGCAGAGGACGACTGCTGGGGATAAAGCAATGACGGGGACGACCGGCGTGCTGGGGAAGATGCGGGAAATAAAGCAATGACGGGGACGGCCGACAAGCTGGGGATATAGGAGATTATGATGGGGACGGCCATCAGGTAAAGCTATGAGACTCTCTGGGGATTATAAGTAAATGATGGGGACGACCATCAAGTTCAAGGTATAAATGACATAAATGATGAGGTACGGTCATCAAAGGTGAAGGACGATCACCTAGCAGGAGACGGCTGCTCTGTTTGGGGAATAAGATGAGGGATGGTCATCTAAGGTGAAGGACGATCACCTAGCAGGGTACGGCTGCTCTGTTTGGGGATATAAGATGAGGAAAGGTCATCTAAGGTGAAGGACGATCACCTGGCAAGGTACGGTTGCCGAAAGTACCGCGACATAGGACGAATGCCGGATAAAAGAGTCGACGATGGGGACGGCCATCGGACAAGCATGATGAAGGACGATCATCAAGAGGTGAAGGACGATCACTTAGCAGGGTACGGCTGCTCTCGGGGTTTATCATGACATAGGACGAATGTCAGATAACAAGATCAACGATGGGGACGACCATCGGATAAAATGATGAAGGACGATCATCAAGAGGTGAAGGACGATCACCTAGCAGGGGACGGCTGCTAGAACATCACGACATAGGACGAATGTCGGATAAGACGGGGTTCTAATGAATAGAGACTCCACTGGGGGTGATGAAGGACGATCATCAAAAGGTGAAGGACAATCACCTGGCAGGGTACAGCTGCCGAAAGGTATCATGACATAGGACGAATGTCAGATAGAAAGGAAATAATTCACTGGGATTTGTTGGGACTCTTCTGGGGAATAGTAGACACAGACGAGTGTCTAAATTCAAGAAGACATAAGTGTTTGACACGGTGTATAGATTAAAGATGCGGACGAGCATCCTTAAGACCATGATACAGACGAGTATCAGTAGAAACAAACGCTTGACGCATGTTCAGAGATGATGATACGGATGAGTACCAACTAGTTAACAAAGAAGATGGACGAATGCTACGCTTTGTGGGGAAAATATGATGCGAATGCTATGATTATGCAAAGATACCGATCCGGGATTCGGATCCCGCTGTTGTGGAGATCTCTGGCTGATCTGCTTGAGGTGGATTTCCCAGCTGGGGATAAGATCATTGGTATATCTGGTATCTGACTCTGTAAGGGGAAGTAGGTCACTGACAGACCTATCTCGGTAATGAGGGACCCAACCAGGGTTTGTAGAAGCTTTCGTCACTCTGTTGTGAGATCTTCAGGCGTTTCTCTTCTGGATAGAGGTTGAAACTCTGTGGGGAGATGGTTCCCTGGCTTTTGCACTTGGCTGAGGAATGATGAATGGCAACCCAGCTGGGGAGAAAGCACCTCCGGTGTTAATCGGAAGGTGGATTGAGTAGATAATGATTTGCCAGCTTGCTGGGACAAGCTTTCATGCCCCATGCTGCGCTTTGAACACCTGCAATCCTGTAAAGACAAAGATACGTACAAGCATCCCGAGATATTCCTTATTGGATTCCGTCATAGGAGTCTAGGTAGTCCTAGGAGCAAACATATTTCCTGTAAGCATGTATTTTAGGAGGGGAGCATCTGTATTTATGCAAACAAATATCTTAAAGACATCGGACATTTTTGCAAATGAAAACAAAATGTACGAGACGAAAAAATGACTGAAAATCTGATTTTATTAATTTGCGTGCCTTGAATTGGCAAATACAGTAAGAGAAACAGATCCCCTGAAATGAGGAGATCGTTACAAATTGAAAGACAAAAAGGTGTTGGCAATGTTGATGACGCTTCAGGGAGCTTCCGTTTTGCTATGACCCGTATGACATTGACGTTCTTCTCAACTTGCTTTCTGAAGAAGGCTGATTCTGACCGAAGCTCGAACCCTTCAAAACTTTCCAGGTTGTAAGTGATACGGATGAATTCAGAATGCAGTTGTTCGCTTATTCCCTTATTTTGCGTGGATCGCCCCTTCGGGTTTTCAATCCACCGAGATACCCATTTTTGCCTGAGTTGTCCAATGCGGCTTTTCAACTCAGCGGGTGTACATTTTTATTTATTTTCCCTTATTTTTGCCCGAGTCTTTTATTCTGTTTTTGACTCGTTGGGATGCCCTATTTTTGCCTGGACTTACATTCTGTTTTTATGTCCAGCGGGTCATTTTTATGCGAAGTATTTTTTAACTGCATCTAAATTCACAGGGGACTGGAAATCTTCACCATCCATAGTACTGAGCATCAGTGCCCCACCAGAGAAAACTTTCTTTACTACGAATGGCCCTTCATAGTTCGGAGTCCATTTTCCCCTGTGGTCTGTATGAGGAGGGAGGAGTCTTTTCAGCACAAGATCCCCTACTTGATACTCTAGAAGCCTGACTTTCTGATCGAAAGCTTTCTTCATTATTTTCTGATACAGCTGCCCATGACAAATTGCAGCCAACCTCTTTTCTTCGATCAGACTCAGTTGTTCGTATCGGGATCGGACCCATTCTGCTTCATTTAGTTTAACATCCATCAATACCCGCAGGGAGGGTAATTCAAATTCAACAGGTAGGACTGCCTCAATACCATAAACAAGCTGATACGGTGTTGCCCCAGTGGATGTTCGGATTGACGTACGGTACCCATGCAAGGCAAATGACAGCATTTCATGCCAGTCTTTGTATGTAACTACCATCTTCTGCACAATCTTTTTGATATTCTTGTTAGCTGCCTCGACAACGCCATTCATCTTTGGCCTGTAAGGAGAAGAATTGTGGTGTTGGATCTTGAAGTCCCGGCACAGCTCTGCCATCATTTTGTTGTTTAAGTTGGAACCATTATCAGTAATGATTCGCTCGGGCACTCCATACCGACAGATGATATCTCTTTTCAGAAATAGGGCTACCACTTGCCTTGTAACATTTGCATAAGAAGTCGCTTCAACCCACTTGGTAAAATAGTCAATAGCAACCAGGATGAATCTGTGGTCGTTTGAAGCAGTTGGTTCAATCTTGCCAATCATATCAATGCCCCACATGGCAAAGGGCCAGGGTGAAGACATCACATTCAAAGGATTGGGAGGTACATGCACTTTATCCGCATAAATCTGGCATTTATGGCATTTTCTGGCATAGGCACAACAGTCTGCATCCATTGTGATCCAGTAGTAGCCTGATCTTAACAACTTTTTAGCCATTGCATGCCCTCCCGCATGGGTACCAAAAGATCCCTCGTGCACCTCGTGCATCAACAAGTCTTCTTCCGCCCTATCAACACATCTGAGAAGTACCATATCAAAGTTTCTCTTATACAGGGAACCATCAGTATTCAGGAAGAAACTACCAGCTAGCCTTCTTAGTGTCTTCTTATCATTGGAAGATGCCCCAGGTGGGTATGTTTGATCCTCCAAGAAGCACTTAATGTCATGGAACCAAGGCTTGTCATCTTTGACAACATCTGCAGAGAATACATATGCCGGTCTGTCAAGTCTGGACACTGAAATCCGAGGCACAAAGTTGGCAGCTTGAACTTTGATCATGGATGAAATGGTAGCCAAAGCGTCTGCAAACTGATTCTCGTCTCGAGGGATATACTCAAGTTTGACTGTTGTGAAGAAAGTCAACAACCTCCTTGTATAATCCCGATAAGGTATCAGATAATCCTGGTGAGTGTACCATTTGCAATTGGTTTGATTAATTACCAGAGTTGAATCTCCGAACACAGTCAAAGTCTTGATCCTGAGGTCAATGGCTTCCTCAAGACCCATAATACAAGCTTCGTATTCAGCTTCGTTGTTAGTGCAGTTAGAAGTGAGTTTTGCCGAGAAAGGCATGTGAACTCCTTTAGGTGTAATGAGTACTGCACCAACACCACGACCATTCATATTAACAACCCCATCAAACATCATAGTCCATTCTTCTTCTGGGTCAGGCCCTTCAGTGTGAACAGGCTCTTCATGATATTTTACTTTTATGAACATGATGTCTTCATCCGGGAAGTCAAATCTCATAGGCTGGTAATCATCAATGGGTTGCTCAGCAAGATAATCAGACAATACACTGCCTTTGATGGCTTTTTGAGATGTGTACTGAATATCATACTCTGTGAGAATCATTTTCCATCTTGCAACCCGTCCGGTAAGTGCTAGCTTCTCGAAAATGTACTTAACTGGATCCATCTTTGAGATCAATAAGGTAGTGTGGGTCAACATATACTGCCTTAGTCGGCGAGCAGCCCACGCTAAAGCACATCAAGTTTTCTCGAGCAGTGAATAACGTTGTTCACAGTCGGTAAACTTTTTGCTCAGGTAGTATATTGCATACTCTTTTCGACCAGACTCGTCATGCTGGCCCAACCCACACCCCATTGACTCTTTTAATACTGTCAAGTACATGATTAGAGGTCTTCCTTCAACTGGAGGCATGAGGATTGGAGGCTCTTGCAAGTACTCCTTGATTTTGTCAAAAGCCTTCTGGCAGTCTTCGTTCCACCTGACCGTTTGTTCTTTTCTCAACAGCTTGAACAAAGGTTCACAGGTTGCTGTAAGGTGAGATATGAACCTCGAAATGTAGTTCAATCTACCTAGAAACCCCCGAACTTCTTTTTTAGTCTTAGGTGCAGGCATTTCTTGAATGGCTTTGACTTTATCAGGGTCAACTTCAATCCCTTTCTCACTTACAATAAATCCTAGCAGCTTACCGGATCGCACCCCGAATGTACATTTGTTGGGGTTTAACTTCAGTTGGTACTTCCTCAAACGCTTGAATAACTTCAACAGATTCACCAGGTGGTCTTCTTCTGTGAGGGACTTGGAAATCATGTCATCCACGTAACATTCGATTTCTTTGTGGATCATATCGTGGAATAATGTTACCATAGTGTCGCTCCCACCAAATGAGGCTAGGTCAAATGGGGTACAGACGCGAACGGTCGGCGAAAGAGAAGAAAATGAATGAAAAGAGTCGCCAGCTAGGCATTTTTATCCCGAAGGAAAGGTAATGTTGCATAAACCTAGAAAGATACGGATAAGACGCTTGTGAACCAGAGAGACTGAGAAAGGGGGTTGGTTACAACCTGGGAAGGTATTAGCACCCAGATTGTCCGCCGTACTCGACGGGATCCACGTTTAAAAGATTTGTGTTTTAAAGGGGGTAGTGTCAGTGCAATTTGTGTATCAAAGCTGGAAAGAATGCAAGTGTCAGTGTAAAAAAATGTGAAGTGTATAAGAGAAGTGTCAGTGTAAGAACAGGAATGAAATGCTCAAGAATATGAGGCTAAAAGAATGATACTGGAAGAGGGGGAATATACAGAGACTTTTGTTCGATAACTGTTAAGTTATGCCTACGTATCCTCTCGTGCAATGAGGAAGTCAGAACACCGTAGTTCGACCCAAAGAGACTGAAAGATAAATTGACTTATGAACTGCTTGCTTGTCTATGCTCAAGTGTATGACCTGTCTGGCTCAGGTGCTAACTGTCTTGCATTAGATGGAAGAAGCAAGTTCTCGTTTATGAGTGAGTGTGATGAGAAAAGAATCCCGAAGGAGACGATTATTGTTTGTTTTTGGATTTTCAATCTTTTATTGCCTTTTGAGGTTTGTCATAATAAAATGAGCTTAAGCCTAAACCAATGGGTTAGTAAACTCATCACATCCTCCCCCTGATTAGGGGTAATGAGAATACCTTAAGTATGAAGTAAGCACTTCACACTTAATCACCATGATGTAGGATTAAGATCATTAACCTACTTGTGATTAATTAGATGTTTTTGTTGTTTTTGTTTAGTGTTAGGTAATGAGTTTAAGCCATAATCAGGGATTTAATGGACTCATTACACCATCCTAATAGAAGGATAATAGATGAGAACATTTAAGCTGAGAAAGACTCCTCAACTTAATCCATGATTAGGGATTAACCTCATGACAAAACAAAGCCTTTATTAAGTGGATTTTAGTTAATGATAAGATTAAGAAGTGGATTTTATGGTTTGTAAGACAACTTGAGGAGGACTTGTCCATTAACACTAGGGTTAGTCCTTCTTAACCAATTAAGGAAGAATTAGAACCCTAATGCAAGGACCAAGTTACAAATTTGATGTCTTAGTGATTATTAGGTGAATTGATTAAAGGATTTTAAACACATTAAGGGTTTAACACTTAGGATTAAAGTTATACACTCCATCCTAATAGAAGGATGCAGGCATAAGCTTAATCACAAAGCCTTAAAACCTTTAGGGTTTAGTCCCTGATTATGAGATGAGAAGAGAAGACTCAAAGATGACACAAAGGTAAAGCTAAATAGGGGACTAATCAAACCCTAATTGTTATCATGCTTGGTTATTCCTAGGGTTAATGAGGTTTGCAAGAAGATCTTCAGAGAAACCACCAGGAAGGAAGCAGATGAAAGGAGGAAGAAGCAAGGAGAAGCAAAACAACTTGCTTCACTTAAGAAGACAAGTTGCTTGAAGAAAGAAGGTAAGGAGAGAGCATTAATGAGAAAGCTCACTCTAATACACATACAAAATGCAGCAAAGATGCAAGAGAGATGATAGGAGATTGTGAGAAGTGAAGGCAAATCCACTTCTCAAAACAACTTACCACCTGAAAAGTTAGCAAAAGAAATGAAATGCAATGCAAATGAGATGAAATGTCATGATTCAAACCAAAGTCAGAAGCAAATACATGATGTTAATGATGCTAAGAGATGATACAAACATAAGGCAAGACATGAGAATGATCATACAAGGCAATGGATGCAGATGAAGCATGCTTTGAACCATGAATGTACATGAAAAGTTATGAAATGCAATGGACATATAACATGGCAAATGAAAGATGCAATGATCAAACATGATTCTAATATGTCCTAAGATGTATTATGAATCATGTTGATGCACAAAATGTCATGACAAGTCATGGTATGCAAGCAAATGAGAAATGGATGCAAAGGAAGGCATAAATTAGGGTTATATGCATCATGCAAAGCAAAAATTCAAAACCAGCAACAAATGACATGATAAAAAATTGAAAATTTAATCAAAAATACCCTAAACCTATACAAGCTCACTGCCCAAAGGAGGGGATCCAACTCTTAACCTAGGGTAAGATGAATTTCCTAAGATTGCTAGGGTTTTAAGGTACCTTGTCAAGAAAAATGCAAAACAAATTGAAAATGCAAGATCAAATCAAACCAATTTTATCCTATAAACTACATGCCATGAAGAATGCAATGCAAGAAGAATAATTCTCAAACTCTCAAAGGTTAGGCAGGAAGGATTTTTCAAAGATTGAACCAAAATATTGCTTTAAAATGAAATTAATTCCAATGAAAATGATCAAAAGGCATCAAGAACAAAAAAGAAATTTGGTTTGAGAGTTGGACAATGTTTCTAAATGTTTCTAAAATGCAATGTGAATTTTTTTGTGATTTTTAAATACCTAAATGCATTTTTAATTAATTAATTTTCATTAACTAATTAAAAATAAACAATTAAATGATTTAAAAATAATTTTTAATGCAAAAAATAAAAATAAAAATATTTTTGGGTTCTGACAATTAATAAAAGATTTGATAAAAATTTTCAGAATTTTTAAATGCATTTTGCTATTTTAAATAATTCGTATAAATAAAATGAAAAGAAAATGAAATTAAAATGAAAATAATGAAAAGTATGACAATCCAAAGGCTGAGATTCAAAGGGTTTTGGAGGGAGTTGACTGGCGCGTCATCCAACGGCTGCAATACAAACTGACCAGATTAATTTAAAAACCTAATTAATTAAACTAATGACGTGGATTAGGGCTTAATGAAAGGATCCAGGCCATTCATTCGCGCGGGAGTCAACGAAAGTCCACTAGATCTAAGGCCCAGATTCAAACCAAACCCTAAACGCAATTAATGACTTAATGACATTCAGGTGGCCGGAAATGACCTCCGGTCATCTTCTCCGGCCACATCTCCCCTGAGAATTTCTCAAATCACTCCCCAGGCCATTTCTGGAGCTCTAAAGCTCCAGATCACTTCCTCTCACCTCCCTAAACTCATCCCTGCCCTCAAATGGAATTTATTTCTCACCATTAACAAGATTCGAAGCTATGAACAAAAATGGCAGAAATTTCAGACAGACAATACACTCTTAATTCTTCATCATTTTCAAAAATAAAAAGTTCCTTGAACTCAGGGGATCAAACTTAACCATTTAATAACTTAAAACAAAGCTTCTGGAAAAATGAATTTCAGTGGCTACCTGAGTTGGAGCTTTCAATACAGGAGCTTTTTGACCAGTTCCTTGCTTCCAATCAACTCTACTGACCTCCCTCAAGTGTTTGCAAAGCTTGTTTGGAGTTTATTTTGGCTGGTTTGTGAGATTGATGGAGTTCTGCTCAGAGAGGGGAAGAAATCGTATTTCTGTTTATGGTGGTTTCAGGGACAAATGAGGGCAGGGAAATGATCAGGGGAACATGCTGAGTGATGCTATGAAGTTTGTTTTGGTGTTTGATGCTTGTGTGATAAGTTTCGAAGCAAAATGCATAAAGGGAGGTTTTTGAGAATGCTGGCGTGTGTGGTGTTTCAGGCTCTAAGAGGTTATGAAATGGCTTGCTTGAAGTGTGTTTGTAAAGTCTTGATTGGTCAGAATAGTTGGTGTGGCACTGTGGGATTGGTATGAGCCATTTTGCATAAAGTCAAGTCTAGGTGTACTTGAGGTATGGGCAAGTGGGAGGCTGTGATAGGGGCATGGCTTGGCTCAGCTGAGATCAGGGAGAACCATGGAAATGGATTAGAGGCAATGCAGCAAGTGGATTAGGGTTTGTGAGATGTTTTGCAACTTTGTGATCCTTTTGCCCTTTCGTGATTTCTTGATACATAAGTCATGAAAATGGACAAATTATTGATGCATTCTGAATTTTAGGCATTGGTTTATGTTTGTGAAAGTATTAGAAGTCCATTTGAAGTTACAATTTGCCTTGGCAAGAGATTTTGCAACTTTGCCTCTTTGGTGCAAAACTTGAAATTATGTGATTTTTCCCAACTTTGACAAGCCATAACTTTTGATCCAAAATGAATTAGAACAAGTTCTTGTACTTTTTGAAAATGGAATGATCCATTCTACAACTTTCATGACCAAAGTTTTTCCATTTGAAGCATTTTTGAATCAAAAAGAAAGGGTTGAAAAACTTTCCCAAAATGGCAAGTTTCCATTATAAGTCACTTTCCCAAAAAGGCAACTTTGCAAATGGCTTGAAATTCTTCAATTTTGTGACCTTGTAACATCTTCTATGATCAAATAAAGATCATACACATTCAAAATGATGAATAACAACCTTTGGTTGGGTCATTGGGGGCCTCAGATGCCCTGATTTTACACTGACTTGCCCAAGAAGTCAACTCTTGATCAGATGCCTTCCCCGTAGAATTTCTTCATGAAAATTGATATTCATGATCCCTATAACATGTAGAGGCCAATAGAAACAAGAATGACCAAAAAATTTGGAGTTATGGCCTTTGAAACCAAAACCCTAATTTTAGGTCATCTGTGTAGTCAAACCTGGCTCTTCTTCCATGCCTTTCTCAGTTCTTGTGATTCTTTGAATTCCTTGACTTTGAGGGGATATAATATGATGTTTTAACACACATGGACCCCTTTGAAGTGATTGAAGACCTTTGGAATGGCTCAAGTGGTTCAAGGATGGCTCAGATCACAAACCCTAGATGCAGATGACTTAGAAACAATGCAGTGAAATAAGTATGCAATATGAGATACCATGATTGAACTTATGCATATAAAAAGATCAAAAGCCATGGTGGAATGAGTGAGGGTGTTGTACCCCAAAATTTTCCCTCACAATACAAGACTTTGTGTGCTATAAGGTTCACAAGGTTCACAAGACCTTTCATGAGGTTCATGAAGTTTACAAGACATCTTATGAGGTTCACAAGGTTCACAAGACCTTTCATGAGGTTCATGAAGTTTACAAGACATCTTATGAGGTTCACAAGACCTTTCATGAGGTTCACAAGGTTTACAAGACACTTTATGAGGTTCACAAGGTTCACATGACCTTTCATGAGGTTCACAAGGTTCACAAGACATCTTATGAGGTTCACAAGGTTCACAAAGTTCACAATTAGTCAGAAAGTTTGACAATTCCCTCAGACAATGCATCCTCCTAAGCAGTGCGTCCAAAACTAGGGTTTTGACTTTAATCAGGCTAAATGGATTTCCAAGACTTCAAGTGAGCTTCATAACATCTTATATGTATCTAAGAATCCCCATGACAAATTTCAGAACTTTTCTCAAAGGTTTGCTCAGTCAAAGCAGTTAAAAAGTCAAACTGAGGTCAACTGTGGTCAAATCAAAGTCAAACTTCATGATTTTTTTACCAACATCAAGTATATGAAATAAAATTCATCATTTGATCAAGGGTTGATCATGATTCATCAAGGAGATTTCAGATCATCAAGAATCAAGAGTTTCTAAATTAGGGTTTTCACAGGAAAAGTCAACTGAACTTTGACCAGCCATAACTTTCACATGCTTCATCACATTTTTCCATCCAAAGCTCATTTTGAAGGAAATTGAATTCTCTACAACTTTGTGTCTCACAAGCCAAGCCCAAAAATGCTTCATTTGGAAGGTATGAGCTAAGACATTATAGGTCCTTTTGAAAGTCAACAAAAAGTCAACAACTTCAAAAGGGCATAACTTGAGAATGGTAAATGATATGGACATGAAACCAATGGGGTTGGTTAGAGGACTCCTCAAGATTTCCAAAATGTCCAATAACACCCTCATAGCATTAAAATTGAAGGATTTGTGCCCTTTCAAAGTTGGGAAATTTTTGGGTGGTTTATGAGGAAAATAGGGTCTTAAAACCAAAATTTTCTAAATGGGCTGAACTTTTTGTGACCCAAAGTGTTCCATGACATCATGCACGAAATTTATTTGATATTTTCATAATTTTATTTTATTTATTTTATTTATTATGATTTTTTATATTAAAAATCATTTTAAATTTAAATAAAATATCCAATATGAAAATTTAAAATATATTTTGGTTCTAGAAGGTCATTAACATGATTTGGATTGAATTGATTCACAATTAATGATGATTGGCTTGAAATAGAAAGGTCTTATTCAAAAATATATGAAATTTAAGTTCTAATCTTTTTCAATCTCCAAAATCAAAAAGTCCATACAATGATCAAATCTTTTGACCTAGTTTCATTCTACTATAAGTATACAAGCTATCACAATGCATAGGCCACAAATTCACAGCCTCAAGAGTAAGTTTGCACATTCAAAAAACTCACCAAAACTCAAATTCAGATTTCACAATTCAGGCTCTTTTCAAGACAAACCAAAGGTTGCAACTTGTTCCTTGGAGTTCATAGATCAATTCTGGATCATAACATTGCATCTTCATGACCTAAATCGCACAAACCGAATGCATCCCTTTCACATTTTGAAATTTTTCGATTTGATTGATTCATGTATTAATATTGAAAACTAATCATATATTTGTGTTTGTTGTGATGTTTAGAAGCTTTTTGCATAGATTAATTGAATTATTGTGGACTGTGTTGAAGATTGCCATTGTTAGGGTTTGGAGTTTCAAAACGGGAACCATACATTTAAGACCTTAAAATCAATTCTAAAACCATAGCTGTGATGTATGGACCTTGTACAATTGATCTGGGTTACTAATTTTGGTTGATACAATGGTTTGCATAAGGTTTCGAAAAACATAGGTTTAGGGTTTTGAAAAATTCGCAGGAATTTTCGTAGCTGATTTTGCAGGTATTTTCGCAGGAAGAAGGTTGAAGACGAAGGCCTTTGGCGCCAAGATCTTCATTCAAATATCTGATATAATATTTGTTTGTTTATTGTTGATATTATTTCACAACTGCAGTGTTGGCCCAGTGGTGAGGGGTGCGCATGTTATGCTTGAAGGCCTTAGTTCGAATCCTGGGCGCATCAATTTTTTTTCTTATTTTTCATTTAATCATATGACTTAATATATTATTGATTGTATTGGTTATACAATCAGTTGCACCCTCCCGGCTGGATGGTAAGTGTGCTTGCGTGTTGAGAGAAGGTCCTGGGTTCGAATCCCTCCCCAGGCCTTTTGTGTTATTTCTTTTGTTTTGTCATGTTTTTTTTCCAGATTAACAACAAAACCTCATGGAGTGCATTGCTAACACCTGCGCGCGCATGGTCCAGTGGTTGGTGTGTTGGTCTTGAGGGTTGAAAGCTTAGGGACTGGGTTCAAATCCCAGCCCAGGTAAGTTTTTCATTCTTTTTTCTGTTTTTCTTATTTAATTAATTTATATTATAGTTAAATAAATTTAAATAATAGAAAAAGTAGAATGTTTATATTATTATTTTCTTATTACAATTTAGAACTCATCTTTTTAAATTAAATCTTATTAAAAAATTTATTTATTTTTTTTGTATATTATTAATAGTGTATAATTTTGTATAGTTATTAATTAATCCTAATTTATTTTTCTAAAAAAAAACATATAAACCCTAATTTTCTAAAACCCTAAAACATTCTTTAAAACCTAATTATTTTTATAAACCCTAATTATAAATATTAATTTATTTGTTAATTATAACTTTTAATAAACTTTAATTATATGTATATATTTTATAATTTGTTTATAATTATTATTTAATTCTTGTATGTAAATAATTTTTAATGTATGCTTAAAAATAATTAAAATTTGCTAATTTAATTTTGTAAATATAATTTATTTTCATAATATGTTTATAATTAACCTAATTTTTATAACATGTATATAATTTAAAACTTTATAATAATTAGTATATAATATGAATTGTTTATGTTTTCTTCTTAATCTTAAAAAATAATTGTTTATAAAAAAAAATTGAACTTTTAATTATTATGCTAATATTCTTGTTTATTTTATTATTAATTCTATTTATTTTCATATGATATTTATTTTGTTATTACTAACCCCATTTATCTTTGTATTGTTTATTATTATTGTTACTAACCCAATTATTTATTATTATTTATTTTGCTTATTTATTTAATTTGTTTTAATTATTATTATTATGTAATTATCTCCTTTATGTAATATTTTAGTAGTAAGGTTTAATATTTATTTTTAAATGCTATGGTTAGTAAAATAGGGAGTGAAATATGTTTGTATTTAAAAATTAATTTAGATCATTAATTTAAAAGATAAATATTTAAAATTGTACACTCACACACGTAAGTCGATCTTTGATCGCCATCTCACTTTCTAGGGTTACCTCTCATGTTGCCTAAACCAAAGGTCAAGTAGGGTGTATAAAGCAAAGTCCCTCATTTCACATCATCTAGCCCCTTAAACAGATAAAAAGATCAAGTCCCTTCGAATGTTGCCTTCGTAATGATCTTGTCCCTTTCGAATAAAGATGATAAGTCCCTTCGAATTGCTTATACACCTCACAGTTGCCTAACTAACAGATGTCCCTTCACTTGTCCCTCACATCCAAGGTAATGACTACCTATTCCTTAATAATAGGGATAGTTTTACCATTTAAAGGATTCAAGAACAGAAAAGACTTAAACTTAGGGTAGGTTCCTCTTAAGATACTTGCTCACTCTTCAAAACATTTCAAACACTTCATACATTTCAAACAATTTTCAAAACAAAGGTTTTATATACATCCGTACATGGATTATTATAAAATACTTAAGAAAATTTTTATTCACACACTTCACATTTCAAAAACATTTTAAAGTGAGCTAAGTAACTAAGAGCCCATGGATAACCATGGATGTAAAGGGTGCTAACACCTTCCCTTTACGTAACCTACCCCCCGGACCCAAAAATATTTTAAAAGGTCTTTCCTGTTCTTTTATGCCTTTCCTTTGGATAAAATAAAAGTCGGTGGTGACTCTTGCTATCCGCAACATTTAACTAAAGTCAGTTCTCCCACCGTGTTACAGAACTGTCGACTCTGCTGGGGATTTAATATTAAAGAGGGGTACCCTTAGGAATTAGATCACTTTAAAATTGTTTGCCTTGTTTGCTTTATACTTACTTGTTGGGCTCTTATGTGTGAAAGATCCTAACCCGGATCTAGTGTACCTTAGGTAAATGGCAATAGACCAAGGAAACTGTACGGCGTATACCGATATGGTTGATCTGGTGGCCATAGTTAGTGTGACTTCTTGGTTGGTGCTTATGTTCCTTAAGTCAAGTTGAGGATAATATGAGGCTGTCATATGTTGTCAATACACTAACTGACTCTTAGAACCCTAGTTATCCCATCTTGGCCTTTAGAAAGTAGTGAGATAGCCGGCTTTGATGAAGACTGAAGTTGGTTGATACTCGATACTACGCTCATTGAGATTCTAAACTTGGAGGGTTTTGGTTGGCAAGTTGCCTACTGAACAACCACCCTTGTGAAGGATCAATGATATTGAGATACCATAGAACCTGGTTACTTTATAGGACAGGATGAACCATCTAAACTTCAGGGGAGGGTACTTACCTTTAAACCTCATGCAAGCCTTTAAACCTAAGGCTATGGTGTGACTTGTTTGTGTGTGCCACATGTTTGTGATTGAGCATAACATCATGACATCATCATGCATCATAAGCATAGCATTTTCACTAACCATTTCAAGGACCAAAGGATTTATCTTTGTTCTTTGTTGCAGGTCATGGCTTCTGCTCGTAGGAACACTATCAGGATCAACTTTGTAGGAATACCTCCTAAGCTTAAGGAGATGGTTTCTCAAGTGTCTGAAAATTCCCGGTTCATCAAGAGACATGGTCACCTACTGGATTTAGTCACTTCAGGGTTCAATGAAGACATGATGAGTGTTCTGTTTCAGTTCTTTGATCCTAAGCACCATTGCTTCACATTCCCTGACTATCAGCTAGTTCCTACAATGGAAGAGTTCTATAAACTTCTGGGTATACCTGTACTTGATCAGAAACCATTCACAGGCTTGGAAAAAGAGCCTAAACCTGAGGTTATTGCTGCAGCTCTACATCTAAAGAAGTCTGACATTGTTCTAGAAACAAGAAGCGGAGTTAAGGGTATTCTTGCTAAGGTGTTGATAGAGAAGGCTCAATTGTTCTTGAAAGCTATGAGCTATGATGCTTTTGAGGAGATATTAGCCTTGTTGATTTACGGCTTAGTGTTGTTCCCCAATCCTGATCAGTTCATAGACGTTCATTCCATCAACATATTTCTGAGTCGCAATCCAGTGCCTACATTGCTTGGAGATATCTTGCATTCTCTTCATACTCGTACTACAAAGGCACGAGGAACTTTGATGTGCTGCATACCTTTGTTATCTAGGTGGTTTATTTCTCACCTTCCTCGCTCAGTGATGAAGAATGAACAGGGGTTCAGATGGTCCAAGAGGATCATGTCACTCTCTCATTCAGATATCCATTGGTGCTCCAGATCTATGGAGAATGTCACTATCATTGACCGTTGTGGGGAGTTTCCTAATGTGCCACTTCTAGGCATAAGAGGATGCATTACTTACAACCCTTCTTTAGCTCTACGACAGTTTGGTTACGCTCGGAGAGATGGTCCACATGACATGTTGATTCAGGGTATCGTGTTTGATTACGACAACGATCTGCAAGGTTACCGTCAGAGGTTCATACGAGCATAGGGAAAAGTGAACAAGGTTGACAGCAAGACTTTGGAGCCCAAGTACACTATTCCTATGGAAGCTTACCTCAGATAGGTGTGATCTCGTGCTCAGACTCTCATGATGCCATATCCAGCCATCCTGCCAGTTACTATGGAGCCTGTTGCTGAAGGGGATACTTCTTATACCATCCTTCACCCAGACATGCCCACTGACATGGAAGACTTACAGAGATCCTGGATCCAGTTGAAGGAGCAAAGGGATACTTTCGAGGCTCATTACAAATCAAGCCAAGAAAGAATCTTGGGACTAACAAAGCAACTTCACGAGGAACGAAATCTCAACTCATACCTCAACACAAAGAGGAAACGTCCATGGGAGACTTATGTCGCTCCCGATAAATGGGACTGGGGTCAGATAAGGGTACAGACGCGAACGGTCGGCGAGAGGGACAATGAGAACACACAGGAGTGAACTCACTGGAGATGAATAGAGTCGCCAGCTGGGCATTTTTATCCCGGAGGAAAGGTAATGCTGCATAGACCTAAGAAGAGATGGATAAGACGGTTGCGAACCAGAGAGACTGAGAAAGGGGGTTGGTTACAACCTGGGAAGGTATTAGCACCCAGATTGTCCGTCGTACTCGACGGGATCCACGCTTAAAAGATTTGTGTTTTAAAGGGGTAGTGTCAGTGCATTTTTGTGTTTCATAGCTGGAAAAGGATGTACAGGTGTCAGTGTAAAAGAAGTGAAGTGTGTAAATGATGTGTCAGTGTAAGAATGAGAATGAATTGCTCATGATAATGAGGCTAAAAGAAAGATGCTGGAAAGAGGGGGAATATACAGAGACTTTTGTTCGATAACCGTTAAGTTATGCCTACGTATCCTCTCGTGCAATGAGGAAGTCAGAACACCGTAGTTCGACCCAAAGAGACTGAAAGATGAATTGACTTGTGAACTGCTTGCTTGTCTATGCTCAAGTGTATGACCTGTCTGGCTCAGGTGCAAACTGTCTTGCATTAGACGGAAGAAGCAAGTTCTCGGTTGTGAGTGAATGAGATGAGAAAAGAATCCCGGAGGAGACGATTATTGTTTGTTTTTGAGTTTTCAGTCTTTTATTGCTTTTGAAAGTTTGTCATAAGTTAATGAGCTTAAGCCTAAACCAATGGATTTAGTAAACTCATCACATCTTCCCTCTGATTAGGGGTAATGAGAATACCTTAAGTGTGAAGTCAGATTCTCACACTTAATCACCTTTTGATGTAGGATTAAGATCATTAACCTACTTGTGATTATTTATATGTTTTTGGGTTTTTGTTTAGTGTTAAGTAATGAGATTAAGCCATAATCAAGGATTTAACAGACTCATTACACCATCCTAATAGAAGGATAATAGATGAGAATGTTAAGCTGAGGAAAGCTCCTCAATTTAATCCATGATTAGGGATTAAACTCATGACAAAACAAGCCTTTGATTAAGTGGATTTTATTTAATGGTAAGATGATGAAGTGAGTTTTAGGGTTTGTAAGACAACTTGAGGGGGACTTGTCCATTAACACTAGGGTTAGTCCTTCTTAACCAATTAAGGAAGAATTAGAACCCTAATGCAAGGCCCAAGTTACAAGTGTGATGTCTTGATGATTATTAGATGAATTGATTAAGAGATTTAAACACATTAAGGGTTTAACAATTAGGATTAAAGTTATACACTCCATCCTAAGAGAAGGATGCAGGCATAAACTTAATCACAAAGCCTTAAAGCCTTTAGGGTTTAGTCCCTGATTATGAGGTGAGGAGAGAAGACTCAAAGAGACACAAAGGTAAAACTAAGAGGGGAGACTAATCAAAACCCTAATCATTGTCATACATGGTTGTTCCTAAGGTTTGTGAGGTTTTCAAGAGAAATCTTCAATGGAACCACCAGGAAGCAGATGAAAGGATCAGGAGAAGCAAAGCAACTTGCTTCATTCAAGAAGTCAAGTCACTTGAAGAAAGAAAGTGGGAAGGAGAGGGATGAGCAAGCCCAAACTCAATCACATAACAAAATGCAGCATGGATGCAAGAGAGAGATGAGAATAAAGTATGAGAAGTGAAGGCAAATTCACTTCTCAAAATCACTTACCACCTGAAAGGTTAGAAAAGGAATGCAATGCAATGCAAAATGGGATGAGATGACATGATGCAAACCAAAACCAGAAGCACATACATGATGCTAATGATGCTATGAGATGCTACAAACATGAGACAACACATGGAAATGATCATACAAGTTCATGAATGCAAATGAAGCAAGTTAGGAACCATGAACATACATGAAAAGTTATGAAGTGCACATGACATACAACATGGCAAATACATGATGCAATAATCAAACATGCTTTCAATATGTCTTATGATGTCAAATGAATCACATGGAAGCATGGAATGTCATGGCAAGTCATGTTATGCAAGAGAATGCAAGATGGATGCATATGGAAGCCCAAATTAGGGTTTATGATCAATGCAACAAACAAAAACCAAAACCAGAAGCAAACAACATTATAAAAAATTGAAAATGCCACACAAAGGACCCCTAATCCTATACTAACCCAATTCCCAAAGGAGAGGTCTCAACTCCTAACCAATCTCAAGTTATGATTTTTACAAGTTTTCTAGGGTTTTAGGGTTTCCAAACAAAAGAAAGGCCAAACAAATTGAAAATGAGAGATCAAATCATGGCCATTTAATCTCACAAACTTCATGCTAAACACAATGCAATGCAAAAAGAATCAATGTCCAACTCCTCATGAATAGGCAGAAATGATTTTTTGAACTTTGGATCAAAATAATGCACAAAATTGATTTTAATTCAATGAAAAATTCTCAAGATGCATCAAGATCAAAAAAGAAATTTGGTTTGAAGGTTGGACAATGTTTCTAAATGTCTTAGAACATTTCATGAATTTTTTGGTGATTTTTAAATACCTAAAAGTATTTTTAATAAATTAATTCTCATTAATCAATTAAAAATAAACTTTTAAATATTTAAAAATACTTTTTTAATGCTAAAAAATAAAATTAAAAATATTTTTGTGTTTTAAAAATTAATGAAACTCAGGATAAAAAATTTCATAATTTTTAAAGCATTTTTACTATTTTTAATAAATTGTATAAAAGAAATGAAATAATATGAAAATAAAATGAAAAGTAATCTGATCCAATGATCCAGATTCAAAGTTGAGGGGAAAGGGTTGACTGGCACGCTAATGGATGGCCTGGATTTCTCCTGAGTTAATTAATTATGATTAAATTAAATAAACAAAAATTAGGGCTAATGACATGATCTGGGCCCTTGAAACACGCGCGGGAAGCTTCATCCTACGTTCCAGGTTCAAACCTACCCTTAAACCCTAATTAAGCATTAATGACTTTCAGGTCACCGGAGACGAGCTCCGGTCGTCTTCTCCGGTGACCTCCCTCCCTGAGAATTTCCAAAACCTTCCCTAGGTCATTTCTGGAGCTCTAAAGCTCCAGATTTGTTCCTCTCACTCTCCTAAACTCAACCCCACCCTCATTTCTCATTTATTTCCAGCCATGATCATGAATCGAAGCAAAGAACAAAAACGGCCAAAATTTCAGACAAGCAATACAACTTCATTTCTCAACCATTTTCAATAATTTTTAGTTCAGGGTGATCAGTGAAGCATACTTAATCAATTAGAAACAATAAAAAGAGGTTCTGGAAAAATGGAATGCCATAGCTACCTGATTCGAAGCTTTCAAAATAGGAGCTTCTGGGCCAGTTTCTTGCTTCTAAAAAACTCCAATGACCTCTCCAAAGTGTTTGCCAGACTTGCTTGAAGTTTATTTGGGCTGATTGAAGAGTTTGCCTGAGTTCTGTTCAAGATGGTGTAAGAATCGTGTTTCTGATTCTTTGAGCTTTGGGATGTTTTGAGGGGTGCTTAGTGACCAGGGAGGGATGTTGAAAAGGTTTATGAAGTTTGCTTATGTGTTTGTGAGCCGTGGAGAGAGATTCGAAGGGTTTTGCTCTATGGAGTGAAAATGGAGAAGTGATGCTATGACTTGCTTCAGGCTGGCTTGATGTATGAAATGGCTAGCTCTTTGTTTGCATAAACAAATGGGATTGGTCAGAAGATGTGACCTGTGCTTTTGTGATAGGTGTAGCTACTTTTGCAAATATGTCAACTTCTTGTAAGAGAGGGCATGGGCAACTTCTAGCCAAGTACAAAGGGCTTGTCTGGCGCAGCATGGCATGAGGGAAAGGCTAGTGTGATTCAGCAGGCTAGGCAGCAAGTGGATGAAGTGTGATCATTGGTTTTGCAACTTGCTTGCCTTTAGTTCTCATGAAAAGATCATGCCTCACAAACCATGAAGACATGTGATTCCCTTGGTTCAATCTGAACTTTAAGGCTTGGATTATGTTGGTATAAGGATTAGGTATCAATTAGAAGTCACAAATGCCTTTGGTACATGAAATTGCAAGTTTTCCTTTTAGTGCATAACTTGAAAATTAATGATTTTTACCAACTTTGTCACACCATAACTTTTGATCCAAGATGAATTAGGTCATGTTCTTGTAATTTTTGAAAAGGGAAAGATCTAATCTACAACTTTCATGACCAAAGTTTTTCCATTGAAGCATTTTTGGATCAAAAAGCAAGGCTTGAAAAATGGCATAAAATGACATATTCTTGAAAAGTCAACCATGCCCTAAAAAGTCAACTTTGCAAAAACTTGTAATTCTTGAATTTTGTGAACTTCAACCTTCTTCCATGATCAAATAAAGATCATGTTCACTCAAAATGATGAAGATCACCCCTTGGTTGGGTCATTGGGGGCCTCAGATGCCCTGATTTTGCACTGACTTGTCCAGAAAGTCAACTCTTGATCAGATGACTTCCCCATGGAATTTCTTCATGAAAATTGATATGTATACTCCCTATACCATATAGAGACCAATGGAAACAAGAATGACCAAAAAATTTGGAGTTATGGCCTCTGAAACCAAAACCCTAATTTTAGGTCAACTGTGCAGTCAAACTTGGCTCTGCATCCACACCAATCCCAGTTCTTGTGATTCTTTGGCATTTTTTGACTTTGAGAGGATGTAATAAGATACAAGAACACACATGAACCCCTTTGAAGTGATTGATGGCCTTTGGAGTGGCTCAGGAGGCTCTTGGATTGCTCAGATCACAAACCCTAGGTGCAGATGACTTTGAAACAATGCAGTGACCCAAAAAAAATGAGATATGAGATGATATGATTGTGCTTATGCATATGAAAAGATCACAAGCCATGGTGTGAAAGGGTGAGGGCAAATTTGGGGTGTTTACAGCTGCCCCTATTCAAACATGAGTTAGCTGTGCAGGTTGTAAGCGACGGCTTAACAGGCAAACAAGATAACTTGTGGTTGAATACCAAAGACAGTCCAAAATTTGCACTCACAGAAATGAAGAAGAAAAAGGGATATGGATTGTAAATGAAAAATAAAGTATATTGTAAAGTGGGTGACGGAGGACGACCGTCGAGCAGAGGACGACTGCTGGTTAAGGAGCAATGGCGGGGACGGCCGACATGCTGGGAAAAATGTGAAGTAAAGCGATGACGGGGACGGCCGACATGCTGGGGATAAAAGGTAGAGCTAAGACGGGGACGTCCGACTAGCTGGAAAAATAAAATATCATGATGGGGACGGCCATCAAGATAAAGCTGTAAGATTCTCTGGGAGTCGAATGAAGCATGACGGGGACGGCCATCAAGTTCATAAAGGTAAAGTAACCAACGATGGGGACGGCCATCGGGCTAAAAGGGAAAAGGGACCACGACGGGGACGGCCATCGGGTTAAAGAATAAATGAAATAAACAGATGATGGGGTACGGCCATCAAAGGTGAAGGACGATCACCTAGCAGGGGACGGCTGCTCTGTTGGGGATAAAAGAAATATGATGGGGACGGCCATCAAAGGTGGAGGACGACCACCTGGCAGGGTACGGCTGCCGAAAATATCAACGATGGGGACGGCCATCGGATAGAAAAGGTCAACGATGGGGACGGCCATCGGACGAGCATGATGGAGGACGACCATCAAGAAGTGGAGGACGACCACTTAGCAGGGGACGGCTGCTCTCAAGGTTTGTCGTGACATAGGACGAATGTCAGATAACCAAAATCAACAATGGGGACGGCCATTGGATAAAGTTGATGAAGGACGATCATCAAGAGGTGGAGGACGACCACCTAGCAGGGGACGGCTGCTAAAATCAACGATGGGGACGGCCATCGGATGAGCATGATGGAGAACGACCATCAAGAAGTGGAGGACGACCACTTAGCAGGGTACGGCTGCTCTCAAAGGTATCATAACACAGGACGAGTGTTAGATAAAAAGAAAATTTGTTGGTGATCTACTGGGGATAAAGTAAACACGGACGAGCGTTTACATCCAAGAAACAAAGGGTATAAGTGTTTGGTATTGTGTATAGATTAAAGATGCGGACGAGCATCCTTAAGATCATGATACGGACGAGTATCATGTAGAAACAAACTGACACATGTTCAGGGATGATGATACGGACAAGTATCAACTGGTTAACAAAGAACACGGACGAGTGTTGCATCTGAAAGGACCCTTCTAGGGAATAGTAGACACAGACGAGTATCTATATCCAAGAAGACATAAGTGTTTGACACGGTGTATGGATTAAAGATGCGGACGAGCATCCCTAAGACTATGATACGGACGAGTATCATGTAGAAACAAACACTAGACGCAATGTTCTGAGATGATGGTACGGACGAGTACCAACTGGTTAACAAAGAACAAGGACTACTGTCGAATCTGTGGGGGTATAAATGATGATGTATACAAGATACGGATGAGTATTTGTATAAGCGTACCATGAGTAGTGAGTATTGTATTGATGAGTGTTTATTTGCTGGGGAGAGTGACACGGACGAGTGTCAAAAGAGAAGAGTATAATATTAACAAGTATATGGGTGATAAAGGTAAGCGACTGCGCTGGGGATATGACACGGACGGGTGTCAAGAAAAGTGTATATATAGGTATATGTGAGTGCAAAGAGGATGTCTTTGGCTTTCTGTTGGTGATTCGACACGGACGGGTGTCCAAAGGTGTATATATTGGTGTTTGTGATTAAGGAGAAACAACTGCTTTTGCTGGGGACTCTGGTGGGATTTTTGTATAATGATGATGAACGGTTTATTATTCACAAGTGTTCAATTCACAACATGACTTATGATTATGCTATGCATTTGATTTTTTTGCCGTAATGCTCCGTTTTAGACGGAATGCTACGCTCTGAGGGGAAAGTATGATGCGAATGCTATGATTATGCAAAGAGGCACAGATCCGGGACCCGGATCCCGTTGCCGCGAAGATCTCTGGTTGATCTGCTTGAAGTGAACATCCCAGCTGGGGATGAGATCATTGGTAGACCTAATAATGTATCTGTTTGGGGATATAGGTCACTGATTGACATATCCTTATAATACGGGACCCAGCTGGGGTTTGTAGAAGCTTTCTGTACTCTGTTGCGACTTTTTCGCGCGTTGCTCTCCTGAATAGAGGCTGGGGAAGGTTGTTGGTCACTCAGCTGGGGAGAGTGGTTAGTAACTCAGCTGGGGAGAGCAATGAGAGGCAACTCGGCTGGGGATAGAGCATTTCGGATGCTGAGATTATCTGTTGATCCGCCAGCTTGCTGGGATGTAACTTGCATGCCCCAAGTTGCGTTCTGGATACCTGCAATCCTGCAAAGATAAGGAAACGCGCAAAAGGTCCCGAGGTATCCTTTACTGGATTCCGTCATAGGAGATAAGTACTTTCGAGAGTAAGTATATTCCCTGTAAGCATGTGCTTTTATTTTCTTTCTTTTTAGTGAAAAACATCTGTACTTATGCAATTAGTTTTTTAGAGACATCAGACATTCTTTGCAAATAAAATGTACAAAACGAAACATGACTGAAAAATCTGATTTTATTAATTCATGTTCCCTGAATTGGCAAGATACAGTCAAAGAAACAAATCTCCTGAAATGAGGAGATCGTTACAAATTAAGAAATAAAGTGCTGGCGATGCTGACGACGCTTTCAAGGAGCTTCCTCTTCTGCTATGACTCGTATGACAATGACGTTCTTCTCGTCTTGCTTTCTGGAGAGAGTTGATTCTGACTGAAACTTGATCCTTTGGAGCTTACCAAGTTGTAGATAATACAGACGAATTCAGAATGCAGTTGTTCGTTTATTCCCTTATTTTGCATGGATCGCCCTTTCGGGTTTTCAATCCATCGGGATACCCATTTTTGCCTGAGTTGTCCAATGCGGCTTTTCAACTCAGCGGGTGTACATTTTTTTATTCATTTCCCTTATTTTTGCCCGAGTCTTTTATTCTGTTTTTGACTCGCCGGGATGCCCTATTTTTGCCTGGACTTACATTCTGTTTTTATGTCCAGCGGGTCATTTTATGCGAAGTATTTTTTAACTGCATCTGAATTCACAGGGGACGGGAAATCTTCACCATCCATGGTGCTGAGCATCAGCGCTCCACCAGAGAAAACTTTCTTTACCACGAATGGTCCTTCATAATTGGGAGTCCATTTGCCCCTGTGGTCTGTATGAGGAGGGAGGATTCTTTTCAGCACAAGATCCCCTACTTGGTACCCTCGGTGCCTGACTTTCTGATCGAAGGCTTTCTTCATTCTCTTCTGATATAACTGCCCATGACAAATTGCAGCCAACCTTTTCTCTTCAATTAGACTCAGTTGTTCGTATCGGGCCCGAACCCATTCTGCTTCGTTCAGCTTGACATCCATTAGTACCCGTAGAGAGGGTAATTCGACTTCAACAGGTAGGACTGCTTCCATACCATACACAAGTTGATACGGTGTTGCCCCAGTGGATGTTCTGATTGACGTGCGGTACCCATGCAAGGCAAACGGTAGCATTTCATGCCAGTCTTTGTAGGTGACTACCATCTTCTGCACAATCTTCTTAATATTCTTATTTGCTGCCTCAACAGCGCCATTCATCTTTGGCCTGTAAGGAGAAGAATTGTGATGTTGAATTTTGAAGTCACGGCACAGCTCTGCCATCATTTTGTTGTTTAAATTGGAACCATTATCAGTAATGATTCGCTCGGGAACCCCATATCGGCAGATGATATCTTTTTTCAGAAATCTGGCTACCACTTGCCTTGTGACGTTTGCATATGAGGCTGCTTCCACCCACTTGGTGAAATAGTCAATGGCGACCAAGATGAATCTGTGGCCATTTGAAGCAGTTGGCTCAATCTTGCCAATCATATCAATGCCCCACATGGCAAAGGGCCATGGTGAAGACATGATGTTCAAAGGATTGGGAGGCACATGCACCTTATCTGCATAGATCTGGCATTTGTGGCATTTTCTGGCGTAAGCACAACAGTCTGCATCCATTGTGATCCAGTAATAGCCTGATCTTAGCAATTTTTTAGCCATGGCATGCCCTCCAGCATGGGTACCAAAAGATCCTTCGTGCACTTCATGCATCAGCAAATCTGCTTCCGTCTTGTCAACACATCTGAGGAGTACCATGTCAAAGTTCCTCTTGTATAAAGACCCATCAGTGTTCAGAAAGAAACTACCAGCAAGCCTTCTCAAAGTCTTCTTATCATTGGAAGATGCCCCAGGTGGGTATGTTTGATCCTCCAAGAAGCATTTAATGTCATGAAACCAAGGCTTATCGTCCTTGACAACTTCTGCTGCAAATACGTATGCTGGCCTGTCGAGTCTGGACACTGATATCTGGGGTACAAAGTTAGCAGCTTGAACTTTGATCATGGATGAAATGGTAGCAAGAGCATCTGCAAACTGATTCTCATCCCGAGGGATATATTCAAGTTTGACTGTTGTAAAGAAAGTCAGTAACCTTCTTGTATAATCCCTGTACGGTATCAGATGATCCTGGTGGGTGTACCATTTCCCGTTGGTTTGATTGATTACCAAAGCTGAATCCCCGAATACGGTCAATGTCTTGATCCTGAGGTCAATGGCTTCCTCAAGACCCATAATGCAAGCTTCGTATTCAGCTTCGTTGTTAGTGCAGTTGAAAGTGAGTTTTGCCGAGAAAGGCATGTGAACTCCTTTGGGTGTAATGAGTACTGCACCAACACCACGGCCATTCATGTTAACAGCCCCATCAAACATCATAGTCCATTCTTCCTCCGGGTCAGGCCCTTCGGTGTGACTAGGCTCCTCGTGATCTTTTGCTTTAATGAACATGATGTCTTCATCAGGGAAGTCAAACCTCATAGGCTGGTAGTCATCAAGGGGTTGCTCAGCAAGATATTCAGATAGTACACTGCCCTTGATGGCTTTCTGAGATGTGTACTGTATGTCGTATTCTGTAAGAATCATCTGCCATCTTGCAACCCGCCCAGTAAGAGCTGGCTTCTCGAAAATGTACTTAACTGGATCCATTTTTGAGATTAATAAGGTAGTGTGGGTCAGCATATACTGTCTCAGTCGGCGAGCAGCCCACGCTAAAGCACAGCAAGTTTTCTCGAGCAGTGAATAACGTTGTTCACAGTCGGTAAACTTTTTGCTTAGGTAGTATATTGCATACTCTTTTCGACCAGACTCGTCATGCTGGCCCAACACACATCCCATTGACTCTTCTAGAACCGTCAAGTACATGATCAGAGGTCTTCCTTCAACTGGCGGCATGAGGATTGGAGGTTCTTGCAGATATTCCTTGATCTTGTCAAAAGCCTTCTGGCAGTCTTCGTTCCACCTGACTGTTTGTTCCTTTCTTAGCAGCTTGAACAAGGGTTCACAGGTTGCCGTGAGGTGAGATATGAACCGTGAAATGTAGTTCAATCGACCTAAAAACCCTCGAACCTCTTTCTCAGTCCTTGGTGCAGGCATCTCTTGAATAGCTTTGACTTTATCAGGGTCAACTTCAATCCCTTTCTCGCTTACAATAAAGCCCAGCAATTTACCGGATCGCACCCCGAATGTGCATTTGTTGGGGTTCAACTTTAGTTGGTACTTCCTCAGGCGTTTGAACAACTTCAGCAGATTTACCAGGTGTTCTTCCTCTGTAAGGGACTTGGCGATCATATCATCCACATAACACTCGATTTCCTTATGGATCATATCGTGGAATAATGTCACCATAGCCCGTTGATATGTGGCACCAGCATTCTTCAGTCCGAATGGCATCACTTTGTAACAGAACGTGCCCCAAGGTGTGATGAATGTTGTCTTCTCCATGTCTTCAGGTGACATCTTGATCTGATTATATCCTGAAAATCCGTCCATGAAGGAGAATACCGAGAACTGAGCCGTGTTATCCACCAATACGTCAATGTGAGGTAATGGGAAGTCATCTTTCGGGCTGGCTCTGTTCAGATCCCGGTAGTCGACACACATTCTTACTTTGCCATCCTTCTTAGGCACAGGTACTATGTTAGCAACCCACGGCGGATAGCTAGTCACAGCAAGGAACCCGGCGTCCCATTGCTTTTGTACCTCTTCTTTGATTTTCATAGCCATGTCTGGGCGAGTTCGGCGCAACTTCTGTTTGACCGGTGGGCATTCTTCCCTCAAAGGCAGCTTGTGCACGACTATATCGGTGTCCAACCCTGGCATGTCTTGATATGACCAAGCAAACACATCAACATACTCCTGAAGCAGATCTACCAGTTGCCTTTTCACTGAGTCTTGCAGGCAGGCCCCGATTTTAACCTCTTTCACGTCTTCCTCTGTACCAAGATTAATCACTTCAACCTCCTCCTGGTGAGGGGTAATGACCTTTTCCTCTTGTCTCAACAACCTGGCTAGCTCTTCAGGAAGCTCATATTCTTCATCAACCCCTTCATCAACTTGATTGATTGGATTGTCAAAGTCATACGATGTCATAGCCGTGCTGCTGTCGGTGCTGTCTGGAAGGCACTCTCTGCAAGGGTTAAGTTTGTTCATTTTAGTGATTGATTTTAATCTTGCTTTAGGAAAAAGTGAAATGAAGTTATCATTTTGAAAACACCGCCATTTATTTTTGTACAAAAAGAAAAATGGAAAAATAGTGAGCATAAAAGAAAAAGACTCGTTTGCAAAAAGATGTCTGATATTTCATTAATTTAATCTTGTTTGCACAAAAGTACAGATGGCCCTGATTACAAAATGAGTCTTGTCATCTTGGGCAAGATGCAAGACTTTGATGCATGCTATAAAAATACAGGAAATAATAATTACTCTGCATGAGTAACTCTTATAATTTCCTGGGAAGACCAGTTCGAGACACTGCTCCCCGGGATCTTTGGACGAATCCAATTCTCCAGATTGCGCTCCTCTTCCAGCTCGTCTTCCAGACAGTTGATAGCATCGGGGGTAAGCATCCCCCCACTGACAAATCCAGGCTTCTCAGCAGCCTTTGCTTGATGTTGAGTTGGTCTGTAACCCAACCCAAACTTGTCCTTCTTCTCCTCCACAGCTAAAACCTTGCCCCAGCCTAGGGCAGTTCCTTCCTCAACAACCTTCCGGGCTTGCTGGTAAGATGACATGGAGATCCCTGACACAGCAGATGCTTCATTGACGTTCAGGGCTTCAAAACCTTGGCTCATTGTTTCATGGATCTCTCCATCCATCTCAATGTACTTGTAGGTAGCCAAATGGCTAACGAAAATATCCTCTTCCCCACAGATTGTGACAACTTGACCTTCCCACTCAAATTTTAACTTTTGGTGAAGGGTAGACGTTATTGCGCCGGCGGCGTGAATCCAGGGTCTACCCAACAAACAGCTGTAGGCGGGCTGAATGTCCATCACATAAAAGATAGTTTTAAAAGTCTGTGGGCCAATTGTCACGGGCAGCTCAATCTCTCCCAGAACCGATCTCTTCGAACCATCAAAGGCTCGTACCACCAGGTTGCTGGGTCTCAATGCCAATCCATCGTATTCTAACTTCACCAGAGCCTTCTTTGGTAAGACATTCAGGGAAGAACCTGTGTCCACCAGCACATGAGAAAGGACAGCTCCTTTGCATTCCATGGTTATGTGCAAGGCTTTGTTGTGATTGCGGCCATCCGCTGTCAAGTCAGAATTGGTAAACCCTAGCCCATTGCTAGCAGTAACATTTCCAACCACGGTTTCCAATTGGTTGATAGTAATCTCCTCAGGCACGTAAGCTGCGTGCAGGACTTTAAGTAGTGCATTCCGATGGGCTTCGGAGCACATAAGCAGTGAGAGGATAGAGATTTTGGATGGCGTCTGGTGGAGCTGATCCACAACTTTATAATCACTCTTTTTGATGATTCGCATAAACTCATCAACTTCCTGATCGAATGGAGTTTTCAGGGCTTCTTTGACGGCTGGATCTTCCTGCACCGGGCCTTTTCCCTTTGCCTTGGCGGCAGCTTCTGCTTCGGCAGTAGGTCTTTGAACTTGTGAAGCAAAGAGACGTCCGCTTCGAGTGAAGCCTCCGCCTCCCCCCACATTATCTACTTGTGGTGCAGGCGCTGATGTTTTCAGAGTGATTCTTTTCCCTTCACAGTACACGTCGGAGCCATAGTGCCAAGGGATGGCCCTATTGCTTTCATATGATACTGGTCCAGGCACCGTGACAGTGACTGGACTGATTGCCGCTGCTGAAGGGACTGTAATTGTTTGTGGATCATAAAAGATTGTGACTGGTGCTCTGGTGGGAGCAGCACCTTCTGAATGGTAAGCGGAGTTATTTTCAGGATCGTAGAATATGGTAACAGTAGAGACATCTTCATGATTGATTGCTGGTGTTGTAGGAGGTATTGTTGGAAGGACTGTTGTTGTTGTTGATGGAGATTCGAAATGGAATGAAGCTGAAGTTGTAGCAGGAGAAACTGTTGAAAACTGATCATTTGGAAGGACAGGTGAAGTACTTGTTGATGGTGCTGATGAATTGTCGGGAACAATAGTTGCTGCATTTGTAGGAGGGTCTGAAACCGTTGTTGATGAAGTTGTTGGGTTTGTCGGAAATGATGTAGTGATCTGTAGCAGGCCACTCTGAATAAGGCTGTCAATACCATTCCTCAGGTCCTCACACCCATTCCATGAAATATTGCAATAGGGACACCCTAGTTCACACCCCGGAAATATTCGGTTTTCGCGGAGTTGAGTTTTGATTTCCACCAATGGTGTCCTGATCTGATCCACACTGGTTATTAAATAAGACGGTTGGTCTTCTTCAATAGCGTTAATTCGGGGACCACCATGGTTTGGCATTGGGTTTTTATTGACATTGGGCGGAGGTGCAAAATTCAGAGCCTTGGAGTCTACCAAGTCTTGTACCTTCATATGCAGAGCCCTGCATTTTTCTGTACTATGACCAGGCGCGTTTGAGTGGAAAGCACACCTAGCATTGGAGTCATAGCTCCTTGGTAGACTGTTGGGATCCGGAGGTGCCAACGTTCTTAGCTCAACTAGGTTGAGTTTCAGAAGTTGTGGCAGCAAGGCAGCATACGGCATTGGGATCGGGTCGATCACTCGGTTAGCTTGGGATGGCCTTTGTTGGAATGGCCTCTGTTGATTGTTGTTGTTGGTGTTGTTGTTGTAGTTTCTTGGAGGGTATTGATTCTGCTGATACTGAGGTTGTTGTTGGAAGTTCTGTTGCGGAGGTTGATAGACTGGCTGAGGATGTGCTGGAGCAGGGATAGTGACTGCTGCTATTGTCCTTTGAACATATTGGGGCCTACCCCTGTTGGTGTGAATGGCATTAGTCTCGCCAGTTCTTCTCGGGCCTGCAAAAGGCTTTCTTGTACTACTGGACGAGCTGGCACCATTATCGGAGATCTTACCTATTTTTAACAGGCTTTCAATTCTCTCCCCGGCTATAACAACATCTGCAAAGCTGGTAGATGAGAAGGCAGCTAGCCTATCAATATAGGTTCCCTGAAGGGTATTCATGAACATATCAGCCATTTCCCGTTCTGACATAGGTGGCTGGACAGCAGCAGCAAGCTGTCTCCATCTTTGAGCATATTCTCTGAAGCTCTCCCTAGATGACTGTGACATTCCCATTAGGAGGGTCCTGTTGGGTGCCATATCTAGATTATACTGATACTGTCTGATGAAGGCCTCTGCCAGGTCCTTCCAGCATCTTATAGTTGCTCTTGTCAGATGGGAATATCATTCCCTAGAAGCTCCAGTCAAGCTATCTTCGAAGTAGAACATCCAAAGTTTCTCATCCATTGTATAGGCCTTCAGCCTTCCCAGAAATGATTGTAGATGAGTCCGGGGACATGAAGTCCCATTATACTTTTCGAAACAAGGAGGCTTGAACTTATGGGGGATCCTGACCCCGTCTACCAAACCCATGTCCATGACGTCGAAGCCCAAAGAATTTTGAGACTCCAGTGATCTCAACTTCTCAGCTATTTCTTCCAATCGTCTATCATAAGTTTCCTCTCCAGCACCCATTACTGTAAATTGGTCCTCCTGAGGATCTTCTTGAAGTACTCTGGCTGCTGTGGCTGTCCCTTGAATGTTTGCAGGAATATTAACTTCTGGATGGAGATGTGGACCAAACACAGGAGGGTTAACATGAGGTTGCACCCTTTCATTGTTACTTGTGCCAGCAGTCCCCACATGGGGCTCCTCTTGATTCCTCCCTTCTACCAAAGCCCTGAGCCTCTCCTGGCTTTGAGCTAAGTTGTTCATCACTTCCATTAATTGTGTTATCTGAGTTCTCATCTCCAACCTTTCGTTGGCCATCTGGTTTCTGACCTCCGTAAGGTCTTGTTGCATCTGGTCCATCTGAATTCCCGGAAGGTTGTTTCTAGTTGGGTACCTGTGTGGCCTGTTGAGAGGAAATACCCGGCGGCGAGCAATAATTCCTGAATATCACAACAGAGGTTAGCAACAACAAAACAAAAACCTACAAAACAAACAAAAGGGTTAGCATGCAATGCAGTTATGCTTATTTGCTCTCAAGGTATCCGGTTTGGCCTTCAGTTTTGACCCTTCCAGACCCTTGAAGATGCTGCTGTTGAAGTTGCTTTTGAAGTAACCCAGATAGAAACCAACACAAATATATTACAAAGGGTGAAATAATACAACTTGTTCATTTTTACAACACAAGCCCTCAAAGGGGTCAAAATACATCACAAAAAGCAAAAGTACATGAAAAGGAACAACAACAAGCAAATGATCAAACTCCAAGGCCAAACTCATCCTCACGAACTTCCTTAAGAAGTGCTTCGGTCACAGGATCAGCCGGACGCTCCGTGAGACCTCTGATGAGAAGGTTTCTTGTTGCAACAGCTGCAGTCAACTTCTTGTTCTGACTTTGGTCCTTAGACCTCTTCACTCCAGCTCTGATTTCTAGCTCTGATATTTCCTTCTGGGCTGCTGCCAGGGCTTCTTCCATCTGTTCCATCTTGTCCTGAACTCTCTTGTCTTCTAGAGTACGGGCCTCAGTGATCCGGACCCACCTGGCCTGACTCTCCTTCAGGTACAAGTCTGTCCTTGCTCTCTGGAACTGGGCTTCTTTACAAGCATTCTTCAGAATCTGTTCACCAGCCTTGGACTTGTTGATATAATCTCCAGACTTCTCAATCTTAGTCAAGTGTTCCACTCTCAACTTCTCCAATCTCTCAATCTCCCTCACACCTTCACTCCTCTCCCTGAGGGTCTTCTGCAAAGCCTGGGTTAACTTCTCATTTCTTTCCTTCAAGCTCTCAAACTCTTCCAAACTGATAGTGGCAGGAGGTGGTGCTGAAGATGACTCAGGCACGTCTTCTATGGTAAAGGGCATTCCAGAGAATTGGGCCCTAGCATGGGACCACTCATAATATTGTGCTGATGCCAAATTATTGCACTTACCCAGAATGGTGACTCCCTTGGTTTGAACATGATCCCAGGCCCAGGCAGCCTGCCTAACAACAGCCAAACTAATCTTGTTCTCACAGTAAAGGGTCTCCACCAAGTCTTGTACCCTAGGAATGTGGACCAGTGCATAGCCTAATTGCCTTCTGAACAGCAGAGGGTTGTAATTGATGCTTCCCTTAACTCCTATTAAGGGCACATTGGGAAAGTGCCCACAGCTGGTGATTATATCTCTGCCCTTGGTGCTTTGAGTACACCATCTGATATCTGCTGAAGTTAGGACAGTGAGTCTCTTAGCCCAGTTGCTTTGCTGATGAGGATTTAGAAATGCATCTGTCCTGGGTAGATGCCTGAGAAACCAAGCATGGAATAATGGAGCACAACACCTCACTAGCCTTCCCCTCTGCTTCTCATTCCTCTGATGTACTGAGTAATAGAGATCACCCAGCAAAGTTGGCACTGGGTTTTTCAGGATGAACAAATGGATTGCATTCTTGCTGATGAATCGAGGCTCATCTGCAAACAACACAATTCCATATACACTTAAGGCCAACAGAGCACAAACAGCTTTCCACTCCCCCAGGGAGGCCTTCAGACTAGCTTGAGAAATCAGGAAGTCCAGATGAAATCCAGGGATCCCAGCTTTAGAGGTCATGTGTTGCTCAATCAAAACAGGTTCCAGGCGCAAAGCTTTTGCTACCTCTCCATTGCTGGGAAAGACCATTTCAGGGTTAAAAGGGATTTCTCTCTTGATAGGCAAACCAATCAATGATGAGTATTCTTCCAAAAGAGGACCCAACTGAAAGTCTTGAAAGGTGAAACATCTCAATGGGGGGTCATAGAACTGAATACAGGTATGGATCAGGCTTCTCTGAGATGGGTCCAGATCCATGACCAAGTCAAGTATATCCCCATAATGCTCCCTGAATAAAGGTGTGTGATCTGGGGTGATCAGGGTCTGGATCCTCCTGATGTCTGATAAGTCTGGTTGGAAGAAATGATAGGTGATGTTGCTTTTCTTTGGAGCCATGATGCTGAGACTGAGTAGAATAAGTGTTGATGAAGAGGTTGAGAAGTGGGCCACTGGCTGGCTAGTGCAAGTAACTGAGGTATATGGCTGACAAGCTGAAGCAAGTGCTGGTGGAGACAGGTCAAAACTGCAGATGGGGTCAAAACCAAAACCAGATGAAAACGGATACCCTGAAACACAAATAAGCAAATGTTAATATGATGCAATGGGTATGTATGCAAATGAAATGCAAGGGTTTGTGACTGAGCTGGATCTGATTAACTGCCTTGGTATAGATCCATGTGTGTTCAAGAATTCCAGATGGAGGTCTATAAATCCAGTAACCAGGGTGGGGGACTCAAATAAAGAGCCACATGTCCAGGGTTTCAGAATCACAAGAACTGTCCAACATGGAGTACACTTAACAAAGTCAAAGTAACAGGGTATTCTGAGGTCAAGGTACCTGCAAACCTGTAAACAGCCCAACCCCCTCACAGGTGGTGTTCTAAAACAAGGATCCTCAGACTTGGATCAGTTATGAGAAGTGTAAACACTTCTAACCCGGAGGTACAGTGTTTACAATAACCATAACAGTTCCTCCTCTAATTCACCTCTGTTTCTGAAGGTCAATACTAAAAGGTCATCCAGACTTAGCAGGCTTCCCAGATAGCCCTAGCATTGCAGGAAATCTGCAACACAGAGTTCTCAAGAAGAAACCCATATCTGAACTGTGTTTCATATTCCCGCACCAGACCGAAATGGAATGGGAAAGAATATGATTCACTCTAGCCTAGGTGTCACTCAGGTCCCAGGTATAGGACCTTAACTCTCAATGGAACACCCACCCACCAAAATAAGAAACCAGATCCAGCCAGCAACAATGACAGTATGATATAAATAAATGCAATAAAGAAAGCAGTAAAGTAACTGTACATAAAGCAATAAACAAAAATAAATACAAGCACAAACAAGCACATAACACCCCAGTAAACACAAATCAATCAAGCGCTAGGAGGAACCCACAAAAAGAACCAGAAGCCCTGGTTGCAGTATAAGGGTCCCCAGCAGAGTCGCCAAGCTGTTGCTCCCGATAAATGGGACTGGGGTCAGATAAGGGTATAGACGCGAACGGTCGGCGAGAGGGACAATGAGAACACACAGGAGTGAACTCACTGGAGATGAATAGAGTCGCCAGCTGGGCATTTTTATCCCGGAGGAAAGGTAATGCTGCATAGACCTAAGAAGAGATGGATAAGACGGTTGCGAACCAGAGAGACTGAGAAAGGGGGTTGGTTACAACCTGGGAAGGTATTAGCACCCAGATTGTCCGTCGTACTCGAAGGGATCCACGCTTAAAAGATTTGTGTTTTAAAGGGGTAGTGTCAGTGCATTTTTGTGTTTCATAGCTGGAAAAGGATGTACAGGTGTCAGTGTAAAAGAAGTGAAGTGTGTAAATGATGTGTCAGTGTAAGAATGAGAATGAATTGCTCATGATAATGAGGCTAAAAGAAAGATGCTGGAAAGAGGGGGAATATACAGAGACTTTTGTTCGATAACCGTTAAGTTATGCCTACGTATCCTCTCGTGCAATGAGGAAGTCAGAACACCGTAGTTCGACCCAAAGAGACTGAAAGATGAATTGACTTGTGAACTGCTTGCTTGTCTATGCTCAAGTGTATGACCTGTCTGGCTCAGGTGCAAACTGTCTTGCATTAGACGGAAGAAGCAAGTTCTCGGTTGTGAGTGAATGAGATGAGAAAAGAATCCCGGAGGAGACGATTATTGTTTGTTTTTGAGTTTTCAGTCTTTTATTGCTTTTGAAAGTTTGTCATAAGTTAATGAGCTTAAGCCTAAACCAATGGATTTAGTAAACTCATCACATCTTCCCTCTGATTAGGGGTAATGAGAATACCTTAAGTGTGAAGTCAGATTCTCACACTTAATCACCTTTTGATGTAGGATTAAGATCATTAACCTACTTGTGATTATTTATATGTTTTTGGGTTTTTGTTTAGTGTTAAGTAATGAGATTAAGCCATAATCAAGGATTTAACAGACTCATTACACCATCCTAATAGAAGGATAATAGATGAGAATGTTAAGCTGAGGAAAGCTCCTCAATTTAATCCATGATTAGGGATTAAACTCATGACAAAACAAGCCTTTGATTAAGTGGATTTTATTTAATGGTAAGATGATGAAGTGAGTTTTAGGGTTTGTAAGACAACTTGAGGGGGACTTGTCCATTAACACTAGGGTTAGTCCTTCTTAACCAATTAAGGAAGAATTAGAACCCTAATGCAAGGCCCAAGTTACAAGTGTGATGTCTTGATGATTATTAGATGAATTGATTAAGAGATTTAAACACATTAAGGGTTTAACAATTAGGATTAAAGTTATACACTCCATCCTAAGAGAAGGATGCAGGCATAAACTTAATCACAAAGCCTTAAAGCCTTTAGGGTTTAGTCCCTGATTATGAGGTGAGGAGAGAAGACTCAAAGAGACACAAAGGTAAAACTAAGAGGGGAGACTAATCAAAACCCTAATCATTGTCATACATGGTTGTTCCTAAGGTTTGTGAGGTTTTCAAGAGAAATCTTCAATGGAACCACCAGGAAGCAGATGAAAGGATCAGGAGAAGCAAAGCAACTTGCTTCATTCAAGAAGTCAAGTCACTTGAAGAAAGAAAGTGGGAAGGAGAGGGATGAGCAAGCCCAAACTCAATCACATAACAAAATGCAGCATGGATGCAAGAGAGAGATGAGAAGAAAGTATGAGAAGTGAAGGCAAATTCACTTCTCAAAATCACTTACCACCTGAAAGGTTAGAAAAGGAATGCAATGCAATGCAAAATGGGATGAGATGACATGATGCAAACCAAAACCAGAAGCACATACATGATGCTAATGATGCTATGAGATGCTACAAACATGAGACAACACATGGAAATGATCATACAAGTTCATGAATGCAAATGAAGCAAGTTAGGAACCATGAACATACATGAAAAGTTATGAAGTGCACATGACATACAACATGGCAAATACATGATGCAATAATCAAACATGCTTTCAATATGTCTTATGATGTCAAATGAATCACATGGAAGCATGGAATGTCATGGCAAGTCATGTTATGCAAGAGAATGCAAGATGGATGCATATGGAAGCCCAAATTAGGGTTTATGATCAATGCAACAAACAAAAACCAAAACCAGAAGCAAACAACATTATAAAAACTTGAAAATGCCACACAAAGGACCCCTAATCCTATACTAACCCAATGCCCAAAGGAGAGGTCTCAACTCCTAACCAATCTCAAGTTATGATTTTTACAAGTTTTCTAGGGTTTTAGGGTTTCCAAACAAAAGAAAGGCCAAACAAATTGAAAATGAGAGATCAAATCATGGCCATTTAATCTCACAAACTTCATGCTAAACACAATGCAATGCAAAAAGAATCAATGTCCAACTCCTCATGAATAGGCAGAAATGATTTTTTGAACTTTGGATCAAAATAATGCACAAAAATGATTTTAATTCAATGAAAAATTCTCAAGATGCATCAAGATCAAAAAAGAAATTTGGTTTGAAGGTTGGACAATGTTTCTAAATGTCTTAGAACATTTCATGAATTTTTTGGTGATTTTTAAATACCTAAAAGTATTTTTAATAAATTAATTCTCATTAATCAATTAAAAATAAACTTTTAAATATTTAAAAATACTTTTTTAATGCTAAAAAATAAAATTAAAAATATTTTTGTGTTTTAAAAATTAAAGAAACTCAGGACAAAAAATTTCATAATTTTTAAAGCATTTTTACTATTTTTAATAAATTGTATAAAAGAAATGAAATAATATGAAAATAAAATGAAAAGTAATCTGATCCAATGATCCAGATTCAAAGTTGAGGGGAAAGGGTTGACTGGCACGCTAATGGATGGCCTGGATTTCTCCTGAGTTAATTAATTATGATTAAATTAAATAAACAAAAATTAGGGCTAATGACATGATCTGGGCCCTTGAAACACGCGCGGGAAGCTTCATCCTACGTTCCAGGTTCAAACCTACCCTTAAACCCTAATTAAGCATTAATGACTTTCAGGTCACCGGAGACGAGCTCCGGTCGTCTTCTCCGGTGACCTCCCTCCCTGAGAATTTCCAAAACCTTCCCTAGGTCATTTCTGGAGCTCTAAAGCTCCAGATTTGTTCCTCTCACTCTCCTAAACTCAACCCCACCCTCATTTCTCATTTATTTCCAGCCATGATCATGAATCGAAGCAAAGAACAAAAACGGCCAAAATTTCAGACAAGCAATACAACTTCATTTCTCAACCATTTTCAATAATTTTTAGTTCAGGGTGATCAGTGAAGCATACTTAATCAATTAGAAACAATAAAAAGAGGTTCTGGAAAAATGGAATGCCATAGCTACCTGATTCGAAGCTTTCAAAATAGGAGCTTCTGGGCCAGTTTCTTGCTTCTAAAAAACTCCAATGACCTCTCCAAAGTGTTTGCCAGGCTTGCTTGAAGTTTATTTGGGCTGATTGAAGAGTTTGCCTGAGTTCTGTTCAAGATGGTGTAAGAATCGTGTTTCTGATTCTTTGAGCTTTGGGATGTTTTGAGGGGTGCTTAGTGACCAGGGAGGGATGTTGAAAAGGTTTATGAAGTTTGCTTATGTGTTTGTGAGCCGTGGAGAGAGATTCGAAGGGTTTTGCTCTATGGAGTGAAAATGGAGAAGTGATGCTATGACTTGCTTCAGGCTGGCTTGATGTATGAAATGGCTAGCTCTTTGTTTGCATAAACAAATGGGATTGGTCAGAAGATGTGACCTGTGCTTTTGTGATAGGTGTAGCTACTTTTGCAAATATGTCAACTTCTTGTAAGAGAGGGCATGGGCAACTTCTAGCCAAGTACAAAGGGCTTGTCTGGCGCAGCATGGCATGAGGGAAAGGCTAGTGTGATTCAGCAGGCTAGGCAGCAAGTGGATGAAGTGTGATCATTGGTTTTGCAACTTGCTTGCCTTTAGTTCTCATGAAAAGATCATGCCTCACAAACCATGAAGACATGTGATTCCCTTGGTTCAATCTGAACTTTAAGGCTTGGATTATGTTGGTATAAGGATTAGGTATCAATTAGAAGTCACAAATGCCTTTGGTACATGAAATTGCAAGTTTTCCTTTTAGTGCATAACTTGAAAATTAATGATTTTTACCAACTTTGTCACACCATAACTTTTGATCCAAGATGAATTAGGTCATGTTCTTGTAATTTTTGAAAAGGGAAAGATCTAATCTACAACTTTCATGACCAAAGTTTTTCCATTGAAGCATTTTTGGATCAAAAAGCAAGGCTTGAAAAATGGCATAAAATGACATATTCTTGAAAAGTCAACCATGCCCTAAAAAGTCAACTTTGCAAAAACTTGTAATTCTTGAATTTTGTGAACTTCAACCTTCTTCCATGATCAAATAAAGATCATGTTCACTCAAAATGATGAAGATCACCCCTTGGTTGGGTCATTGGGGGCCTCAGATGCCCTGATTTTGCACTGACTTGTCCAGAAAGTCAACTCTTGATCAGATGACTTCCCCATGGAATTTCTTCATGAAAATTGATATGTATACTCCCTATACCATATAGAGACCAATGGAAACAAGAATGACCAAAAAATTTGGAGTTATGGCCTCTGAAACAAAACCCTAATTTTAGGTCAACTGTGCAGTCAAACTTGGCTCTGCATCCACACCAATCCCAGTTCTTGTGATTCTTTGGCATTTTTTGACTTTGAGAGGATGTAATAAGATACAAGAACACACATGAACCCCTTTGAAGTGATTGATGGCCTTTGGAGTGGCTCAGGAGGCTCTTGGATTGCTCAGATCACAAACCCTAGGTGCAGATGACTTTGAAACAATGCAGTGACCCAAAAAAAATGAGATATGAGATGATATGATTGTGCTTATGCATATGAAAAGATCACAAGCCATGGTGTGAAAGGGTGAGGGCAAATTTGGGGTGTTTACAACTTAAAACCCCATCTCTTGTATTTATTACATTTCATTTTGTAAGCCCAAGAGGCAAAACAAATTTATTACTAATAAAAGTTTACCTTCTTGTTTGTTTAAGCAAATTTAAATCCTGCGGTCCTTGAAAACATTGCATATGCATTCACATATCATATCATTGCATCACAGGTTTATTGTACACAGGTTTCTCATCTTCTCGCTGTTTATTTCAGCAATGGCTCTTGAACAAACAGTTAAGGATCTCCAGGCACAAAATGCACAGTTCCAAGAGCTGATCCTGAACTTGTCCAAAGGGCAGGATGAATTGAAGACACTGCTGGCCAAGAAGACTAAGAAGACTAGAAGGTCAGGAGGCCTCATCAACATGGGAAGAAGGTTCAGAGGTCCTGTCAAGACCAAAGAACAGGTTGAAGATTATGAGTCTGAAGAGTCTGATAAAGAGGGAGGCAGTCTCCACAACACAATAGGGGACTATGATTCTGAAGCTAATTACTATCATGAGCCTAATGAAGATAAGTTCAAAATGCTGGTGGATAGAATGGATGCTATGGAATTGCAACAGTCTTCTGGGCTGGATTTTGAAGATCTGAGTTTGATATCTGGGCTGGAAGGAGGGGGAATATACAGAGACTTTTGTTCGATAACTGTTAAGTTATGCCTAGGTATCCTCTCGTGCAATGAGGAAGTCAGAACACCGTAGTTCGACCCAAAGAGACTGAAAGATAAATTGACCTGTGAACTGCTTACTTGTCTATGCTCAAGTGTATGACCTGTCTGGCTCAGGTGCAAACTGTCTTGCATTGGACAGAAGAAGCAAGTTCTCGTTCGTGGGTGAAGGTGATGAGAAAAGAATCCCGAAGGAGACGATTATTGTTTTTTTTGTGTTTTCAGTCTTTTATTGCTTCTTTGAAGTTTGTCATAAGTTAATGAGCTTAAGCCTAAACCAATGGGTTAGTAAACTCATCACATCTTCCCTCTGATTAGGGGTAATGAGAATACCTTAAGTATGAAGTAAGCACCTCACACTTAATCACCGTGATGTAGGATTAAGATCATTAACCTACTTGCAATTACTTAGATGTTTTTGGTATTTTTGTTTAGTGTTGAGTAATGAGATTAAGCCATAATCAGGGATTTAATGGACTCATTACACCATCCTAATAGAAGGATAATAGATGAAAACATTTAAGCTGAGAAAGACCCCTCAACTTAATCCATGATTAGGGATTATCCTCATGACAAAAGAAAGCCTTTATTAGAGTGGATTTTAATTAATGGTAAGATTAAGAAGTGGATTTTATGGTTTGTAAGACAACTTGAGGAGGACTTGTCCATTAACACTAGGGTTAGTCCTTCTTAACCAATTAAGGAAGAATTAGAACCCTAATGCAAGGCCCGAGTTACAAGCTTGATGTCTTAATGATTATTAAGATGGATTGATTAAAGGGTTTAAACACATTAAGGGTTTAACACTTAGGATTAAAGTTATATACTCCATCCTAATAGAAGGATGCAGGCATAAACTTAATCACAAAGCATTAAAACCTTTAGGGTTTAGTCCTTAATTATGGGATGAGAAGAGAAGACACAAAGATGACACAAAGGTAAAAGCTAAATGGGGGACTAATCAAACCCTAAATGTTATCATGCTTGGAGATCCTAGGGTTTGTGAGGCTTAAGAGAGGAAGAATCTTCAAAGAGCCACCAAGGAAAGAAGCAGCTGAAAGGAGAAAGAAGCAGAGAGAAGAAAGACAACTTGCTTCACTAAAGAAGACAAGTTTCCTGGAGAAAGAAAGAGAGCAAGAGCATGAATGAGCAAGCTCATTCTAATACAAAGATAAAATGCAGCAATGATGCAAAAAAGAGATGAAAGGAGATTGTGAGAAGTGAAGGCAAATTCACTTCTCAAAACAACTTACCACCTGAAAAGTTAGCAAAAGAAATGCAATGCAATGAAAATGAGATAAAATTCCATGATGCCATACAAAGTCAGAAGCATAAACATGGTGTTAATGATGCTAAGAGATGATGCAAACACATGACAAGAGGTGAAAGTGACCAAACAAGCATAAGGATGCAAATGAAGTATGCTTTGAACCATAAAGACTCATGAATGTTTATGAAATGAAATGAACATATAACAAGGCAAAGGAATGATGCAATGATCAAACATGATTCTAATATGTCCTAAGATGTATTATGAATCATGTGGATGCACAAAATGTCATGGCAAGTCATTGAATGCAAGCAAATGAGAGATGGATGCAAAGGAAGGTGTAAACACCCCAAATTTGCCCTCACCCATTCACACCATGGCTTGTGATCATATCATATGCATAAACACAATCATATCATCTCACATCTCATTTTTGATTCACTGCATAGATTCAAAGTCATCTGCATCTAGGGTTTGTGATCTGAGCAATCCAAGAGCTTCTTGAGCCACTCCAAAGGTCATCAATCATTTCAAGGGGGTCCATGTGTGTTCAAACATCATATAATATCCTCTCAAAGTCAAGAATGCCAAAGAATCACAAGAACTGGGATTGGTATGGAAGCAGAGCCAAGTTTGACTGCACAGTTGACCTAAAATTAGGGTTTTGGTTTCAGAGGCCATAACTCCAAATTTTTTGGTCATTCTTGTTTCCATTGGTCTCTATATGGTATAGGGAGTGTGCATATCAATTTTCATGAAGAAATTCCATGGGGAAGTCATCTAATCAAGGGTTGACTTTCTGGACAAATCAGTGCAAAATCAGGGCATCTGAGGCCCCCAATGACCCAACCAAGGGGTGATCTTCATCATTTTGAGTGTATATGATCTTTATTTGATCATGGAAGAAGGTTGAAGTTCACAAAAATCAAGAATTTGAAGTTTTTGCAAAGTTGACTTTTTAGGGCATAGTTGACTTTTAAGGAATTTGCCAATTTAGGTCACTTTTCAAACCTTACTTTTTGATCCAAAAATGCTTCAAATGGAAAAACGTTGGTCATGAAAGTTGTAGAATACATTTTTCCCTTTTCAAAAAGTACAAGAACATGACCTAATTCATTTTGGATCAAAAGTTATGGTGTGACAAAGTTAGCAAAAATCACTAATTTTCAAGTTATGCACTAATTGGAAAATTTGCAAAGTCATGAACCAAGGCAAATTGTAACTTCTAGTTCATATCAAACCATTACACAAACATTCTATGTGACCTAAAAATCAGATTTGGACCAAGATTTCTCATGATCATGGTTGGCAAGGCAAGGGATTTTCATGAAGTTTCAAAAGTAAACAACTTGCAAAATCATCATCACACTTTCCCCCACTTGTTACATTGGATGCTGAACCATGCTAGCCTCCCTCACACACCATGCTGCGCCAGTCCATGTACTTGTGCTAGCCTAGGGTTCAACCCATGCCTTCCTTACAACAAAGTGGACTTTTTGCAAAAGTAAACATCCCAATCACAGCAGGCCAAGTCACATCCTCTGGCCATTTGGAATTGTTTATACTATCCATTTGCAAGCTAAACATAACATCAAGCCAGCTTGAAACAAGCCTAGCACAACATTCACAAAACTCACCCCATTTTGCATTTCTCTTCGAATCTGCCTCCACACCTCACAAACATTCCAACAAGTTTCATCAACCTTTTCACCATGTTCCACTGAGCCAAAACCAACAAAACTTGGGCCTGAATCAAGCAAGAACACCATTTCACCATTTTCCATCCTCAAAGCCAGAACCTTCGAATCTCACTTTACAGCCATCAAACACCCCATTTCTCTTCACCAACAAGTCAGAAACATTCAAAGGAGCAAGAATCCACCATTGGAATAGCTCAAAACCTCACAAATCCTGACTGTGCAAGCTGCTACATCAGAACCCATCCTCTCAAATCAGCCATCCACAAGGACTTTGGAGCTTATCTTTGAGTTCAAGGGAGTCAAAGGAGTTCATTTGCACGCAAAGGAAGCTCTGGAAGCTCAATATTGAAGCTTTCCAGCTCAGGTATGAACATGAACATTTTCTCCCAAAGCTTGCATTTTAAGTTATAAATCGATTGCTTGTGCTTTGCTGGTCATGGGGATACTTTTAGAATCGAAAATAGATGAGAAATGAGTCTGTATTGCTGTTCTGAAATTTCACCCGTAAATTTTGTTGCTTTCGATTTGCTTGATTCTGGTGGTTTAATTGATGTTTGAGCATAGATTCATGACCTAGGTTGTTAGAGGATCATTAGGCTGTGTTTAATTTGTTGTTTAGAGGCTTGAATCGTGAATTAGGGTTGTGTTGCCGCCGGAGAAGATGACCGGAGCTTCTCTCCGGTCACCTGAATGTTGTTAGCCCTAATCTCAGGTCATTAATCCCATTTGAATATCATGCGTTGGATGGCTTGACCCCGTTGACCTCCCGCGCGCATGAAGGGCCCAGATCTATTTGTTTTGCCCTAATCCACTTTCATTAATTAATTAAATCATAATTAAGTTAATTAATCAGAACCAACCACAGCCCTTGGATTCGCGCGCCAGTCAACCCTTTTAAACCCAGTTCAAATCTCCACCATTGGATCTGAATACTTTTCATTTATTTTCATTTTTATTTCATTTCTTTTCATTTTATTTGCACAATTTATTTAAAATAGTAAAAATTGTTTAAAAATTATGAAACTTTTTCTCAAGAGTCTCATTAATTTTTATGACACAAAAATATTTTTATTTTTATTTTTAGCATTAAAAAAGTATTTTTAAATATTTAAAAGATTATTTTTAATTGATTAATGGAAATTAATTTATTAAAAATACTTTTAGGTATTTAAAAATCACCAAAAAATTCATGAAATGTTCTAAGACATTTAGAAACATTGCCCAACCTTCAAACCAAATTTATTTTTTGATCTTGATGCATTTTGAGAATTTTTCATTGAATTAAAACCATTTTTGTGCATTATTTTGATCCAAGGTTCAAAAAATCATTTCTGCCTATTCATGAAGGATTGGACATTGATTCTTTTTGCATTGCATTGTGTTTAGCATGTAGTTTGTAAGATTAAATGGCCATGATTTGATCTTTCATTTTCCATTTGTTTGGTAATTTTCTTGTTTAAGAACCATAAAACCCTAAAAATCTTGTAAAAATCATATCTTGAGTTTGGTTAGGAGTTGAGACCTCTCCTTTGGGCATTGGTTTAGTATGGGATTAGGGTTCCTTTGTGTGGCATTTTCAATTTTTTATCTTAGGGTTTGTTTCTGATTTTGATTTTTGTTTGATGTTTGGTTCATAAACCCTAATTTGGGGCTTTCATGTGCATCCATCTTGCCTTCTCTTGCATAACATGACTTGCCATGACATTTCAAACATCCCTTTGATTCATTTGACATCATAAGACATATTGAAATCATGTTTGATCATTGCATCATGTATTTGCCATGTTGTATGTCATGTGCACTTCATAACCTTTCATGTATGTTCATGGTTCCTAGCTTGCTTCATTTGCATTCATAAGCTTGTATGATCATTTCCATGTGCTGCCTCATGCTTGTAGCATCTCATAGCATCATTAACCTCTCATACATGCTTCTGGTTTTGTTTCTCATCATGTCATCTCATCCCATTTTGCAGTGCATTGCATTTCTTTTCTGACATTTCAGGTGGTAAGTGATGTTGAGAAGTGAATTTGCCTTCACTTCTCATAACTTTTCTCTTCATCTCTCTTGCATCCATTGCTGCATTTTGGTTTGTGTTTGAGTTTGAGCTTGCTCATCTTTCTCCCTCTTACTTTCTTTCTTCAAGTGACTTGACTTCTTGATTGAAGCAAGTTACTTTGCTTCTCTTGATCCTTTCATCTGCTTCCTGGTGGTTCCATTGAAGATCTCTTTCTAAGACCTCACAAACCTTAGGAACAACCAAGCATGACAATGATTAGGGTGTTGATTAGTCTCCCCACTTAGTTTTACCTTTGTGTCTCTTTGAGTCTTCTCTTCTCATCTCATAATCAGGGACTAAACCCTAAAGGCTTTAAGGCTTTGTGATTAAGCTTATGCCTGCATCCTTCTCTTAGGATGGAGTGTATAACTTTAATCCTAAGTGTTAAACCCTTAATGTGTTTAAATCTCTTAATCAATCCACTTAATAAGTATCAAGACATCACACTTGTAACTTGGGCCTTGCATTAGGGTTCTAATTCTTCCTTAATTGGTTAAGAAGGACTAACCCTAGTGTTAATGGACAAGTCCCCCTCAAGTTGTCTTACAAACCCTAAAAATCACTTCATCATCATACCATTAAGTAAAATCCACTTAATAAAGGCTTGTTTTGTCATGAGTTTAATCCCTAATCATGGATTAAGTTGAGGAGCTTTCCTCAGCTTAAACATTCTCATCTATTATCCTTCTATTAGGATGGTGTAATGAGTCTGTTTAATCCTTGATTATGGCTTAACCTCATTACTCAATACTAAACAAAAACAACAAAAACATCTAAATAATCATAAGTAGGTTAATGATCTTAATCCTACACCAAAGGTGATTAAGTGTGAGAATCTGACTTCACACTTAAGGTATTCTCATTACCCCTAATCAGAGGGAAGATGTGATGAGTTTACTAACCCATTGGTTTAGGCTTAAGCTCATTAACTTGTGACAAACTTTCAAAAAAATAATAAAAGACTGAAAATACAAAAAACAAACAATAATCGTCTCCTTCGGGATTCTCTTGTCATCACCTTCACTCATAAACGAGAACTCGCTTCTTCCATCTAATGCAAGACAGTTGCATCTGTGCCAGACAGATCGTACACTTGAGCACAGGCAAGCAAGCAGTTCACAAGTCAATTCATCTTTCAGTCTCTTTGGGTCGAACTACGGTGTTCTGACTTCCTCATTGCACGAGAGGATACGTAGGCATAACTTAACAGTTATCGAACAAAAGTCTCTGTACATTCCCCCTCTTTCCAGCTTCATTCTTTAGCCTCATGATCTTGAGCATCTTATTCCTGTTCTTACACTAACACATCATTTATACACTTTACACTTCTTTTACACTAACACCTGTACATCCTTTTCCAGCTATGTTATACACAAATTGCACTGACACTACCCCTTTTAAAACACAAATCTTTTAAGCGTGGATCCCGTCGAGTACGGCGGACAATCTGGGTGCTAATACCTTCCCAGGTTGTAACCAACCCCCTTTCTCAGTCTCTCTGGTTCGCAACCGTCTTATCCATTCTTTTCTAGGCCTATGCAGCATTGCCTTTCCTCCGGGATAAGAAATGCCTAGCTGGCGACTCTATTCATTCTCCAGTGAGTTCACGGCTGTGTGTTCTCATTGTCCCTCTCGCCGACCGTTCGCGTCTGTACCTTTATCTGGGCCTGGTCCCACTTATCGGGAGCGACATCTTGGCGACTCTACTGGGGACCCTTATACTGCAACCAGGGCTTCTGGTTCTTTTTGTGGGTTCCTCCTAGCGCTTGATTGATTTGTGTTTACTGGGGTGTTATCTGTGCTTGTATGTTTGTTTTATTTACTGCTTTATGTACAGTTGTTTATTTGCTTTCTTTATTGCTTTACATATATCATACTGTCATGCTGCTGGCTGGATCTGGTTTTGCTTTGGTGGGTGGGTGTTCCATTGAGAGTTAAGGTCCTATACCTGGGACCTGAGTGACACCTAGGCTAGAGTGGCTCATGTTCTTTCCCATTCCATCTCGGTCTGGTCCGGGAATATGAAACACGGTTCAGATATGGGTTTCTTTTTGAGAACTCTGTGTTGCAGATTTCCTGCAATACTAGGGCTATCTGGGAAGCCTGCTAAGTCTGGATGACCTTTAGTATCGACCTTCAGAAACTGAGGTGAATTAGAGGAGGAACTTTTATGGTTATTGTAAACACTGTACCTCCGGGTTAGAAGTGTTTACACTTCTCATAACTGATCCAAGTCTGAGGATCCTTGTTTTAGAACACCACCTGTGAGGGGGTCGGGATGTTTACAGGTTTGCAGGTACCTTGACCTCAGAATACCCTGTTACTTTGATTTGATTAAGAATACTCCATCTTGGAACAGTTCTTGTGATTCTAAACCTTGGACATGTGGCTCTTTATTTGAGTCCCCCACCTTGGCTACTGGATTTATAGACCTCCATCTGGATTTCTTGAACATACTTGGACCTATATCAGAGCATTTGACCAGATCCAGCTCAGTCACAAACCCTTGCATATCATTTGCATACATACTCATTGCATCATATTGACATTTGCTTATTTGTGTTTCAGGGTATCCATCTTCATTTGGTTTTGGTTTTGACCCCATCTTCAGTATTGGCCCATCTTCATCAGCATCTGCTTCAGCTATCAGTCATCTACTTCAGTTACCTGCACCAGCCAATCAGTGGCCCTTTCTTCAGTATCATCATCAGCACTTGTCTCTACTCATCATCAGCAACATGGATCCTAAAAAGAGTAACATCACCTACCACTTCTTCCAGCCAGAGTTATCTGACATCAGGAGGATTCAGACCCTGATCACTCCAGATCACATACCATTGTTCAGGGAACATTATGGAGATATACTTGATATGGTTACGGATCTGGACCCTTCACAGAGAAGCCTAATCCACACTTGCATTCAGTTTTATGATCCCCCACTGAGGTGTTTCACCTTTCAGGACTTTCAGCTGGGCCCTCTATTAGAAGAATACTCATCATTGGTTGGCATGCCCATCAGGGGTGGAATCCCTTTCAACCCTGAGATGGTCTTTCCTGGTAATGGAGAAGTAGCAAAGGCTTTGCATCTGGAACCTGTTCTGATTGAGCAACATATGACCTCTAAAGCTGGAATCCCTGGTTTCCATCTGGATTTCTTGATCTCTCAAGCCACTCTGAAAGCTTCTTTGGGAGAGTGGAAAGTTGTCTGTGCTTTATTGGCCCTGAGCATATATGGGATTGTATTATTTGCAGATGAGCCTCGATTCATTAGCAAGAATGCAATTCACTTATTCATTCTAAGGAACCCAGTGCCAACTTTATTGGGGGACCTCTACTATTTAGTGCATCAGAGGAATGAAAAGCAGAGGGGAAGATTAGTGAGGTGTTGTGCTCCATTGTTCCACACTTGGCTTCTCAGGCATCTACCCAGGACAGATGCATTTTTGAACCCTCATCAGCAGAGAAACTGGGCTAAGAGACTCGCTGCTCTAACTTCAACCGATATCAGATGGTGCACTCAAAGCACCAAGGGCAGGGATATCATCACCAGCTGTGGGCATTTTCCCAATGTGCCCCTAATAGGAGTTAAGGGTAGTATCAATTACAATCCTCTGCTGTTCAAAAGGCAACTGGGCTATGCACTGGTCCACACTCCTAAGGCACAGGACTTGGTTGAGACTCTTTATTGTGAGAACAAGACTAATCTGGCTATTGTTAGGCAGGCTGCCTGGGCCTGGGATAATGTTCAAACCAAGGGAGTAACCATTCTGGGGAAGTGCAACAATGTGGCATCAGCACAATATTATGAGTGGTCCCATGCCAGGGCTCAATTCTCTGGAATGCCCTTTACCATAGAAGATATGCCTGAATCATCTTCAGCACCACCCCCTGCCACTGTCAGTTTGGAGGAGTTTGAGAGCTTGAAGGAAAGAAATGAGAAGTTAACCCAGGCTTTGCAGAAGACCCTCCGGGAGAGGAGTGATGGTAGAATGGACATTGAGAGGCTAGAAAAGTTGAGAGTGGAGCATCTAGCTAAGATCGAGAAGTCTGGGGATTATATCAAAAAGTCTAAGGCTGGAGAACAAATTCTGAAGAATGCTTGCAAGGAAGCCCAGTTCCAGAGAGCAAGGACAGGCTTATATCTGAAGGAGAGTCAGGCCAGGTGGGTCAGGATCACCGAGGCTCGTACTCTGGAAGACAAGAGAGTCCAAGACAAGATGGAGCAACTGGAAGCTAGTGCAAAAGAGCAGCAAGAAGCCCTGGTAGCAGCCCAGAGGGAGATATCAGAGCTGAAGATCAAAGCTGGAGTAAAGAGGTCAAAGGACCAAAGCCAGCACAAGAAGCTAACTACAGTTGTTACTACCCGGAATCTCCTCATCAGGAATCTCACGGAGCGTCCAGCTGATCCTGTGACCGAAGCACTTCTCAAGGAAGTTCGTGAGGATGAGTTTGGTCTTGATGTTTGACCATTTGTTTGTTGTTGCTTTCATTCCATGTATTTCTGTTTTCCTGTAATATATTTTGACCCCTCAGAGGGCTTGTATTTGTAAACGAACTATGTACCATTTGTCTTTTGCAATATATGTATTAGTTTGTTCCACTTCGAAAGCAACATCAACAGCATCTTCAAGGGTCTGGAAGGGTCAAAACTGAATGTCGAGCCGGATACCTTGAAAACAAATAAGCATACTGCATTGCATGCTAACCCTTTATTTGTTTTGTAGGTTTTTGTTTTATTGTTGCTAACTCTGTTGTGATGTTCAGGAACTATTGCTCGACGCCGGGTATTTCCCCTCAACCGTCCGCACCGTTATCCAACCCGTAACAATCTTCCGGGCATCCAAATGGATCAGGTACAGCAGGACCTTGCAGAGGTTAGAAACCAAATGGCAAACGAAAGATTGGAAATGAGAACGCAGATGACTCAGTTTATGGAAGTGATGAACAACATGGCTCAGAGCCAGGAAAGATTGAGAGCCATGGTGGAAAGGCAAAATCAAGAAGATCCACATATAGGGACTGCCGGCACCAGTAACAATGAAAGGGTCCAACCTCATGTTAACCCCCCTGTCTTTGGGCCACACCTCCATCCTGAGGTCAACATTCCTGCAAATGTTCAAGGGACTGCCACTGCAGCCAGGGTACTGCAAGAAGACCCCCAAGAGGATCAATTCACAGTAATGGGTGCTGGGGAAGAAGCTTATGATAGAAGGTTGGATGAGATAGCTGAGAAATTGAGATCCTTAGAGTCTCAAAACTCTTTGGGCTTTGACGTCATGGACATGGGCTTGGTAGACGGGGTCAGGATTCCCCATAAGTTTAAGCCTCCTTGTTTTGAAAAATACAACGGGACTTCATGCCCCCGGACTCATTTACAATCATTTCTGGGGAGGCTGAAGGCCTATACTATGGATGAGAAGCTCTGGATGTTCTATTTCGAGGATAGTTTGACGGGAGCCTCAAGAGAGTGGTACTCTCATCTGACGAGAGCAACTATCAGGTGTTGGAAGGACCTGGCAGAGGCCTTTATCAGACAGTACCAGTACAACTTAGACATGGCACCCAACAGGACCCTCCTAATGGGAATGTCACAGTCGTCAAGAGAAAGTTTCCGAGAATACGCCCAGAGATGGAGGCAATTGGCTGCTGCTGTTCAGCCACCTATGTCTGAGAGGGAAATGGCATATATGTTTATGAACACCCTCCAGGGAACATATATTGACAGGCTGGCTGCTTTCTCTTCCACTAGCTTTGCAGATGTTGTCATAGCTGGGGAGAGAATTGAGAGCCTGTTAAAAATGGGCAAGATTTCTGACAATGGTGCCAGCTCGTCCAGTAGTGCAAGAAAGCCTTTTGCAGGCCCAAGAAGAACTGGCGAGACCAATGCCATCCACACCAACAGGGGCAGGCCCCAATATGTCCATAGATCAGTGGCAGCAGTCACCATTCCTGCTCCGGCTCATCCTCAGCCCGCTTATCAACCTCCGCAGCAAAACTATCAGCAACAGCCTCAGTACCATCAACAAGCTCAGTATCCTCCAAGGAATTATAACAACACCAACAACAACAGTCAACAAAGGCCATTTCAGCCGAGGCCATCTCAAGCTAATAGGGTGATCGATCCGATCCATATGCCATATGCTACGTTGTTGCCACAACTCCTGAAACTCAACCTAGTTGAGCTAAGGACGTTGGCACCTCCAGATCCCAACAGTTTACCCAGGAACTATGACTCCAACGCCAGATGTGTTTTTCATTCAAATGCACCTGGCCACAGTACAGAAAAGTGCAGAGCCCTGCACATGAAGGTACAAGACCTGGTAGACTCAAAGGCTCTGAATTTTGCACCACCACCCAATGTCAATAAGAACCCGATGCCAAACCACGGTGGTCCTAGAATTAACGCTATTGAAGAAGACAAGCCGTCTTATTTAATAACCAGTGTGGGGCAGATCCGGACACCGTTGGTAGAAATCAAGGCTCAACTCCTCGAATGTCAAATGTTCCCAGGGTGTGAGTTGGGGTGTGCTTACTGCAATATCTCAGTAAATGGGTGCAATAACCTGAGGAATGGCATAGACGGTCTTATTCAGAGTGGCCAACTTCAGATCACCACATCATTTCCAACAAATCCAGCAATCTCATCAGCAACAACTCCAGAACCTCCTACAACTGCAACAACTATTGTTCCTGACAATTCTTCGGCTTCATCAACAAGTACTTCATCTGTCATTTCAACTGACCAGATGGCAACAAATGTCCCTTCTACAACTCCAGCACCACTCCATTTTGAAACTCCTACAACAACAACATCCATTCTTCCAACAATGTCTCCTACAACACCAGCAACAAATCATGAAGATGTCTCAACTGTCACAATATTTTATGATCCTGAAAATAACTCTGCCTACAACTCAGAAAGTGCTGCTCCCATCAGAGCACCCGTCACGATTTATTATGATCCACAGACTATCACAGTTCCTTCAGCGGCTGCAGTTAGCCCAGTCACTATCACGGTGCCTGGGCCGGTACCTTATGAAAGCAGCAATGCCATCCCATGGCATTACGGCTCTGACTTGTACTGTGAAGGACAAAGAATCACTTTTGAATCATCAACCCCTGCACCACAAGTAGACAATGTGGGCGGAGGCGGAGGCTTCACTCGAAGCGGACGTCTTTTCGCTCCACAAATTCAGAGACCCACTGCCGAAGCAGAAGCTGCTGCCAAGGCAAAAGGGAAGAGCCCTGTGCAGGAAGATCAAGCTGTTAAGGAAGCTTTGAAGACACCCTTTGATCAAGAGGTTGATGAGTTCATGCGAATCATCAAAAAGAGTGATTATAAAATAGTGGATCAGCTTCATCAGACGCCTTCCAAGATCTCAATCCTATCATTGCTTATGTGCTCCGAAGCCCATCGGAATGCACTACTCAAAGTCTTGCACGCAGCTTACGTGCCTGAAGAGATCACTGTCAATCAGCTGGAAGCTGTAGTTGGAAATGTTAATGCTAGTCATGGACTAGGGTTCACTAATACTGATTTGACAACGGAAGGCCGCAACCATAACAAAGCCTTGCACATAACCATGGAATGTAAAGGTGCTGTCCTTCCCCATGTGCTGGTAGACACGGGGTCATCCCTCAATGTCTTACCTAAAAAGGCCCTGGTGAAGCTAGAATATGACGGATTGGCGTTAAGACCCAGCAACCTGGTGGTGAGAGCCTTTGATGGTTCAAAGAGATCAGTTCTGGGGGAGATTGAGTTGCCCGTAACGATTGGCCCGCAGACCTTCAAAGCGACCTTCTACGTGATGGATATACAGCCTGCCTACAGCTGTTTATTGGGTAGGCCATGGATTCACGCTGCTGGCGCCGTGACCTCTACCCTTCACCAGAAGTTAAAATACGAGTGGGAGGGTCAAATCGTTACAATCTGCGGAGAGGAGGATATTTTTGTCAGCCACTTGGCTACTTATAAGTACATTGAGATGGATGGGGAGATCCATGAAACAATGAGCCAAGGTTTCGAAGCCTTGAACGTCAATGAAACATCTGCTGTACCTGGTACTTCAATATCATCATACCAACAAGCCCGGAAGGTTGTTGAGGAAGGAACTGCCCAAGGCTGGGGCAAACTGCTATCGGTGGAGAAGAAAGAGGATAGATTTGGGTTGGGTTACAGACCAACTCAACAAGATCAAGTAGAGGCTGCAAAAGAGCCCAACTTTGTGAGTGGGGGGATGCTCACCCCTGATGCTGTCAACTGTTTGGAAGACGAGCTGGAAGAAGAACGCAACCTGGAGAGCTGGATTCGTCCAAAGATCCCGGGGAGCAGTATCTCAAACTGGTCTTCCCAGGAAATTATAAGAGTTACTCATGCAGAGTAATTATTATTTCCTGTATTTTATAGCATGCATCAAAGTCTTGCATCTTGCCCAAGATGACAAGACTCATTTTGTAATCGGGCCATCTGTACTTTTTGTGCAAACAAGATTAATCAATGAAATATCAGACATCTTTTTGCAAATGAGTCTCTTTTTCTTTTCCGCTTACTATTTTTCCATTTTTTCTTTTTGTACAAAAAAATAAATGGCAGTGTTTTCAAAATGACAACTTTATTTCACTTTTCTAAGCAAGATTAAAATCAAATCACTAAAATGAACAAACTGAACCCTTGCAGAGTGTGCCTTCCAGACAGCACCGACAACAGCACGACTATGACTTCGTATGACTTTGACAATCCGATCAATCAAGCTGATGAAGGGGTTGAAGAAGAATATGAGCTTCCTGAAGAGCTAGCCCGGTTGTTAAGACAAAAGGAAAAGGTTATTACTCCTCACCAGGAGGAGGTTGAAGTGATCAATCTTGGTACAGATGAAGACGTGAAAGAAGTTAAAATCGGGGCCTGCCTGCAAGACTCAGTGAAGAGACAACTGATTGACCTGCTTCGAGAGTATGTAGACGTGTTCGCTTGGTCTTATCAAGACATGCCAGGGTTGGACACCGACATTGTTGTGCACAAGTTGCCTTTAAGAGAAGAGTGCCCACCAGTTAAACAAAAGCTACGCCGTACTCGTCCAGACATGGCAATGAAGATCAAGGAAGAGGTACAAAAGCAATGGGACGCCGGGTTCCTTGCTGTGACTAGCTACCTGCCGTGGGTTGCTAATATAGTACCTGTGCCTAAGAAAGACGGCAAAGTAAGGATGTGTGTTGACTACCGGGATCTGAACAGAGCTAGCCCGAAAGATGACTTCCCATTACCTCACATTGATGTATTGGTGGATAACACGGCTCAGTTCTCGGTATTCTCCTTCATGGACGGATTTTCAGGATACAATCAGATTAAAATGTCACCTGAAGACATGGAGAAGACAACCTTCATCACACCCTGGGGCACGTTCTGCTATAAGGTAATGCCATTTGGGCTCAAGAATGTCGGTGCGACGTATCAACGGGCTATGGTAACATTATTCCACGATATGATCCATAAAGAAATTGAATGCTATGTGGATGACATGATTGCCAAGTCCCTTACCGAAGAAGATCACCTGGTGAATCTGCTGAAGCTATTCAAGCGTCTGAGGAAATACCAACTGAAGTTGAACCCCAACAAATGCACATTCGGGGTGCGATCCGGTAAGCTGCTGGGATTTATTGTAAGTGAGAAAGGGATTGAAGTTGACCCTGATAAAGTCAAAGCCATCCAAGAGATGCCTGCACCGAAGACAGAGAAAGAAGTTCGAGGGTTCTTAGGTCGATTGAACTACATCTCAAGGTTCATATCTCACCTTACGGCAACCTGTGAACCCTTGTTCAAGCTGTTGAGAAAAGAACAGACGGTCAGGTGGAATGAAGACTGCCAGAAGGCTTTTGACAAGATCAAGGAGTACTTACAAGAACCTCCAATCCTTATGCCTCCAGTTGAAGGAAGACCTCTGATAATGTATTTGACAGTATTAGAAGAGTCAATGGGGTGTGTGTTGGGCCAGCATGACGAGTCTGGTCGAAAAGAGTATGCAATATACTACCTAAGCAAAAAGTTTACCGACTGTGAACAACGTTATTCACTGCTCGAGAAAACTTGTTGTGCTTTAGCGTGGGCTGCTCGCCGACTGAGGCAGTATATGTTGACTCACACTACCTTGTTGATCTCAAAGATGGACCCAGTTAAGTACATATTTGAGAAGCCAACGCTTACCGGACGGGTTGCAAGATGGCAAATGATTCTTACAGAGTATGACATCCAGTACACTTCTCAGAAAGCCATCAAGGGCAGTGTATTGTCTGAATATCTTGCTGAGCAACCTATTGATGATTACCAGCCCATGAGATTTGACTTCCCTGATGAAGACATCATGTTCATAAAAGCGAAAGATCATGAAGATCCTGTTCTCACTGAAGGGCCTGACCCAGAAGAAGAATGGACTATGATGTTTGATGGGGCTGTCAACATGAATGGTCGTGGTGTTGGTGCAGTACTCATTACACCTAAAGGAGTTCACATGCCTTTCTCGGCAAAACTCACTTTCAACTGCACTAACAACGAAGCTGAATACGAAGCTTGTATTATGGGTCTTGAGGAAGCCATTGACCTCAGGATCAAGACATTGACTGTATTCGGAGATTCAGCTTTGGTAATCAATCAAACCAATGGCAAATGGTACACCCACCAGGATCATCTGATACCTTACAGGGATTATACAAGGAGGTTATTGACTTTCTTTACAACAGTCAAGCTTGAGTATATCCCTCGGGACGAGAATCAGTTTGCAGATGCTCTTGCTACCATTTCGTCCATGATCAAAGTTCAGGCTGCCAACGTTGTACCTCAGATTTCAGTGTCCAGACTAGACAGACCAGCATATGTGTTCGCAGCAGATGTTGTCAAAGATGATAAGCCTTGGTTCCACGACATTAAGCGCTTCTTGGAGGATCAAACATACCCACCTGGGGCATCTTCCAATGATAAGAAGACTTTAAGAAGGCTTGCTGGTAGTTTCTTTCTGAACACTGATGGTTCCCTGTACAAGAGAAACTTTGATATGGTACTCCTCAGATGCGTTGATAAGACAGAAGCATATTTGTTGATGCATGAAGTGCCCGAAGGATCCTTTGGTACCCATGCTGGAGGGCATGCCATGGCCAAGAGGTTGCTAAGATCAGGCTATTACTGGATCACAATGGATGCCGACTGTTGTGCCTATGCCAGAAAATGCCACAAATGCCAGATTTATGCGGATAAAGTGCATGTGCCTCCCAATCCTCTGAATGTAATGTCTTCACCCTGGCCCTTTGCCATGTGCAGAAGATGGTAGTTACGTACAAAGATTGGCATGAGATGCTACCATTTGCCTTGCATGGGTACCGTACGTCAATCAGAACATCCACTGGGGCAACACCGTATCAGCTTGTATATGGTATGGAAGCAGTCCTACCGGTTGAAGTTGAATTACCCTCTCTACGGGTACTGATGGATGTTAAACTGAGTGAAGCAGAATGGGTTCGGGCCCGATACGAGCAACTAAGTTTGATCGAAGAAAAGAGATTGGCTGCAATCTGTCATGGGCAGTTGTATCAGAAGAGAATGAAGAAGGCCTTCGATCAGAAAGTCAGGCACCGAGAGTACCAAGTGGGAGATCTTGTGCTGAAAAGAATCCTCCCTCCTCATACAGACCACAGAGGCAAATGGACTCCGAATTATGAAGGACCATTTGTGGTAAAGAAAGTTTTCTCTGGTGGAGCACTGATGCTCAGCACCATGGATGGTGAGGATTTCCCATCCCTTGTGAATTCAGATGCAGTTAAAAAATACTTCGCATAAAAATGACCCGCTGGACATAAAAACAGAATGTAAGTCCAGGAAAAAATAGGGCATCCCGGCGAGTCAAAAACAGAATAAAAGACTCGGGCAAAAATAAGGGAAAATAAATAAAAATGTACACCCGCTGAGTTGAAAAGCCGCGTTGGACAGCTCAGGCAAAAATGGGTATCCCGATGGATCGAAAACCCGAAAGGGCGATTCATGCAAAATAAGGGAATAAGCGAACAACTGCATTCCGAATTCGTCTGTATCATTTACAACTTGGCAAGCCTCGAAAGGATCAAGCTTCAATCAAAATCAACATTCTTCAGAAAACCAGATGAGAAGAACGTCAAAAGTCATACGAGTCATAGTAAAGAGGGAGCTCCTTAAAGCGTCATCAACATTGCCAGCATTTTGTTTCTCAATTTGTAACAATCTCCTCATTTCAGGGGATTTGTTTCTTTGACTGTATCTCGCCAATTCAGGGCATATGAATTAATAAAACCAGATTTTCAGTCATGTCTCGTCTTGTGCATTTTCATTTTGCAAAAATGTCTGATATCTTAAAGAAACACTGATTGCACAAGAATACAGATGTTTATCTTCAAATAAAAACATGCTTGCAGGAAATATGCTTACTCTCAGAAGTATTTAAACTCCTATGACGGAATCCAGTAAAGGATACCTCGGGGTTATCTTGTGCGTTTCTCTACCTTTTTCAGGATTGCAGGTATCCAGGGCGCAACTTGGGGCATGAAAGCCTCATCCCAGCAAACTGGCAAATCAACACTCAATTTTGGCACCCGAAGTGCTCTCTCCCCAGCTAAGTTGCCTCTCAAGACTTCCCCCAGCTGAGTTGCCACTTATTACTTATCCCCATCAGAGTTGCCAGGCATCACAGAAGGCGCCTATATCCCCGGCTGAGTCAAGGATCCTCTTCAACAGAATCCCTAGGGAGGTCTCTCAATGATCTCTCTTCCTCCCCAGCCCAGTCGCCATTTCATCTTCAGTCGGGTACAAAAGTCGAGGGGATCTCCCCACAGAGTTCCAGCCTCTATCCAGGAGAGCAGCGCATAGAAGAACACAACAGAGTGAAGAAAGCTTCTACAAACCCCAGCTGGGTCTCTCATTTATAAGGATAGGTCTATCAATGACCCATATCCCCAAGCAGATAGCATCTCATCAGATCTACCGATGATCTCATCCCCAGCTGGGATGTCCACCTCAACAGATTGATAGAAGATCTTCGCAGCAACGGGACCCGGACCCCGGTTTGGTATCTTCGCGTAATCATAGCATACGCATCATATTCACCCACAAAGCGTAGCATTCCGTTTAACACGGAGCATTGCGGCAAAAAAAAAATCCAATACATAGCATAATCATAAGCCATGCTTTAAACCAACACTTGTGAATAATGACAGTTCATCAACGTACAGAAAAAATCCCCACCAGAATCCCCAGCAAAAGCAGCTGCCTCACAATTCACAAACACCAGTATATACTCTTTTTGACACCCGTCCGTGTCCTACCCCAGCAGAAAGCCAAAGACATCCTCTTTGCACTCACATATACCTATATACACCTTCTCGACACCCGTCCGTGTCATATCCCCAGCGCAGTCGCTTACACTTTTACAACTTGTTAATATTATTATACTTTTCTCTCTTGACACTCGTCCGTGTCACTCTCCCCAGCAGATAAACATTCATCAATACACCATTCTCACTACTCATGTTATACTTATACAGATACTCGTCCGTATCTCATATACACCGTTTATATCCCCATAGATTCAACATTGGTCCATGTTCTCTGTTAACCAGATGGTACTCGTCCGTATCATCATCTCAGAATATGCGTCAAGCGTTTGTTTCTACATGATACTCGTCCGTATCATAGTCTTAAGGATGCTCGTCCGCATCTTTAATCCATACACTGTGTCAAACACTTATGTCTTCTTGAATATAGACACTCGTCCGTGGCTACTATTCCCCAGAAGAGTCCCTTCAGATGCAACACTCGTCCGTGTTCTTTGTTAACCAGTTGATACCCGTCTGTATCATCATCTCTGAACATGTGTCAGTATTTGTTTCTACATGATACTCGTCCGTATCATAGTCTTAAGAATGCTCGTCCGCATCTTTAATCTATACACAACATCTAAACACTTATACTTTCTTTTCTTGGTCGTAAACGCTCGTCCGTGTTTACTATATCCCCAGTAGATCGCCAAGTGAGCAAATTTTCCTTTATCTGACACTCGTCCTGTGTCATGATAAACCCTGAGAGCAGCCGTACCCTGCTAGGTGGTCGTCCTCCACCTCTTGATGGTCGTCCTCCATCATGCTCATCCGATGGCCGTCCCCATCGTTGTTTTTTTTAGCAGCCGTCCCGCGCTAGGTGGTCGTCCTCCACCTTTTGATGACTGTCCTTCATCATTTTATCCAATGGCCGTCCCCATTGTTGATTTTTGGTTATCTGACATTCGTCCTATGCCATGATAGACCTCGAGAGCAGCCGTCCCCTGCTAGGTGGTCGTCCTCCACCTCTTGATGGTCGTCCTCCATCATGCTCGTCCGATGGCCGTCCCCATCGTTGACCTTTTATCCGGCATTCGTCCTATGTCGCGATATTTCGGCAGCCGTACCCTGCCAGGTGGTCGTCCTCCACCTTAGATGACCGTCCCTCATCTTAATCCAACAGAGCAGTCGTCCCCTGCTAGGTGATCGTCCTTCACCTTTGATGACCGTACCTCATCATCTGTTTATTTCATTTATTCTTTAACCCGATGGCCGTCCCCGTCGTGGTCCCTTTTTCTTTTAGCCCAATGGCCGTCCCCATCGTCGGTTACTTTGCTTTATGAACTTGATGGCCGTCCCCGTCATGTTTCATTAATTCCCAGAGAATCTTACAATTTTATCTTGATGGCCGCCCCCATCATAATTTCTTACTTCTCCCAGCTAGTCGGCCGTCCCCGTCTTGGCTTTACCTTTTATCCCCAGCGTGTCGGCCGTCCCCGTCACTGCTTTATTTCCCACACTTTACGATATACATTTATTTTCTTTTACAATCTATATCCCTTTTCTTCTTCATTCTGTGAGTGCAAATTTTGGACTGTCTTTGGTATTCAACCACAAGTTATCTTGCTTGCCTGTTAAGCCGTTGCTTACATCCTGCACAGCTAACTCATGTTTGAATAGGGGCAGCTGTAAACACCCCAAATTTTCCCTCACCCATTCACACCATGGCTTGTGATCATATCATATGCATAAACACAATCATATCATCTCACATCTCATTTTTGATTCACTGCATAGATTCAAAGTCATCTGCATCTAGGGTTTGTGATCTGAGCAATCCAAGAGCTTCTTGAGCCACTCCAAAGGTCATCAATCATTTCAAGGGGGTCCATGTGTGTTCAAACATCATATCATATCCTCTCAAAGTCAAGAATGCCAAAGAATCACAAGAACTGGGATTGGTATGGAAGCAGAGCCAAGTTTGACTGCACAATTGACCTAAAATTAGGGTTTTGGTTTCAGAGGCCATAACTCCAAATTTTTTGGTCATTCTTGTTTCCATTGGTCTCTATATGGTATAGGGAGTGTGCATATCAATTTTCATGAAGAAATTCCATGGGGAAGTCGTCTGATCAAGGGTTGACTTTCTGGACAAGTCAGTGCAAAATCAGGGCATCTGAGGCCCCCAATGACCCAACCAAGGGGTGATCTTCATCATTTTGAGTGTATATGATCTTTATTTGATCATGGAAGAAGGTTGAAGTTCACAAAAATCAAGAATTTGAAGTTTTTGCAAAGTTGACTTTTTAGGGCATAGTTGACTTTTAAGGAATTTGCCAATTTAGGTCACTTTTCAAACCTTACTTTTTGATCCAAAAATGCTTCAAATGGAAAAACTTTGGTCATGAAAGTTGTAGAATACATTTTTCCCTTTTCAAAAAGTACAAGAACATGACCTAATTCATTTTGGATCAAAAGTTATGGTGTGACAAAGTTGGCAAAAATCACTAATTTTCAAGTTATGCACTAATTGGAAAATTTGCAAAGTCATGAACCAAGGCAAATTGTAACTTCTAGTTCATATCAAACCATTACACAAACATTCTATGTGACCTAAAAATCAGATTTGGACCAAGATTTCTCATGATCATGGTTGGCAAGGCAAGGGATTTTCATGAAGTTTCAAAAGTAAACAACTTGCAAAATCATCATCACACTTTCCCCCACTTGTTACATTGGATGCTGAACCATGCTAGCCTCCCTCACACACCATGCTGCGCCAGTCCATGTACTTGTGCTAGCCTAGGGTTCAACCCATGCCTTCCTTACAACAAAGTGGACTTTTTGCAAAAGTAAACATCCCAATCACAGCAGGCCAAGTCACATCCTCTGGCCATTTGGAATTGTTTATACTATCCATTTGCAAGATAAACATAACATCAAGCCAGCTTGAAACAAGCCTAGCACAGCATTCACAAAACTCACCCCATTTTGCATTTCTCTTCGAATCTGCCTCCACACCTCACAAACATTCCAACAAGTTTCATCAACCTTTTCACCATGTTCCACTGAGCCAAAACCAACAAAACTTGGGCCTGAATCAAGCAAGAACACCATTTCACCATTTTCCATCCTCAAAGCCAGAACCTTTGAATCTCACTTTCCAGCCATCAAACACCCCATTTCTCTTCACCAACAAGTCAGAAACATTCAAAGGAGCAAGAATCCACCATTGGAATAGCTCAAAACCTCACAAATCCTGACTGTGCAAGCTGCTACATCAGAACCCATCCTCTCAAATCAGCCATCCACAAGGACTTTGGAGCTTATCTTTGAGTTCAAGGGAGTCAAAGGAGTTCATTTGCACGCAAAGGAAGCTCTGGAAGCTCAATATTGAAGCTTTCCAGCTCAGGTATGAACATGAACATTTTCTCCCAAAGCTTGCATTTTAAGTTATAAATCGATTGCTTGTGCTTTGCTGGTCATGGGGATACTTTTAGAATCGAAAATAGATGAGAAATGAGTCTGTATTGCTGTTCTGAAATTTCACCCGTAAATTTTGTTGCTTTCGATTTGCTTGATTCTGGTGGTTTAAATGATGTTTGAGCATAGATTCATGACCTAGGTTGTTAGAGGATCATTAGGCTGTGTTTAATTTGTTGTTTAGAGGCTTGAATCGTGAATTAGGGTTGTGTTGCCGCCGGAGAAGATGACCGGAGCTTCTCTCCGGTCACCTGAATGTTGTTAGCCCTAATCTCAGGTCATTAATCCCATTTGAATATCATGCGTTGGATGGCTTGACCCCGTTGACCTCCCGCGCGCATGAAGGGCCCAGATCTATTTGTTTTGCCCTAATCCACTTTCATTAATTAATTAAATCATAATTAAGTTAATTAATCAGAACCAACCACAACCCTTGGATTCGCGCGCCAGTCAACACTTTTAAACCCAGTTCAAATCTCCACCATTGGATCTGAATACTTTTCATTTATTTTCATTTTTATTTCATTTCTTTTCATTTTATTTGCACAATTTATTTAAAATAGTAAAAATTGTTTAAAAATTATGAAACTTTTTCTCAAGAGTCTCATTAATTTTTATGGCACAAAACTATTTTTATTTTTATTTTTAGCATTAAAAAAGTATTTTTAAATATTTAAAAGATTATTTTTAATTGATTAATGGAAATTAATTTATTAAAAATACTTTTAGGTATTTAAAAATCACCAAAAAATTCATGAAATGTTCTAAGACATTTAGAAACATTGCCCAACCTTCAAACCAAATTTATTTTTTGATCTTGATGCATTTTGAGAATTTTTCATTGAATTAAAACCATTTTTGTGCATTATTTTGATCCAAGGTTCAAAAAATCATTTCTGCCTATTCATGAAGGATTGGACATTGATTCTTTTTTCATTGCATTGTGTTTAGCATGTAGTTTGTAAGATTAAATGGCCATGATTTGATCTTTCATTTTCCATTTGTTTGGTAATTTTCTTGTTTAAGAACCATAAAACCCTAAAAATCTTGTAAAAATCATATCTTGAGTTTGGTTAGGAGTTGAGACCTCTCCTTTGGGCATTGGTTTAGTATGGGATTAGGGTTCCTTTGTGTGGAATTTTCAATTTTTTATCTTAGGGTTTGTTTCTGATTTTGATTTTTGTTTGATGTTTGGTTCATAAACCCTAATTTGGGGCTTTCATGTGCATCCATCTTGCATTCTCTTGCATAACATGACTTGCCATGACATTTAAAACATCCCTTTGATTCATTTGACATCATAAGACATATTGAAAGCATGTTTGATCATTGCATCATGTATTTGCCATGTTGTATGTCATGTGCACTTCATAACCTTTCATGTATGTTCATGGTTCCTAGCTTGCTTCATTTGCATTCATAAGCTTGTATGATCATTTCCATGTGCTGCCTCATGCTTGTAGCATCTCATAGCATCATTAACCTCTCATACATGCTTCTGGTTTTGTTTCTCATCATGTCATCTCATCCCATTTTGCAGTGCATATCATTTCTTTTCTGACATTTCAGGTGGTAAGTGATGTTGAGAAGTGAATTTTCCTTCACTTCTCATAACTTTTCTCTTCATCTCTCTTGCATCCATTGCTGCATTTTGGTTTGTGTTTGAGTTTGAGCTTGCTCATCTTTCTCCCTCTTACTTTCTTTCTTCAAGTGACTTGACTTCTTGATTGAAGCAAGTTACTTTGCTTCTCTTGATCCTTTCATCTGCTTCCTGGTGGTTCCATTGAAGATCTCTTTCTAAGACCTCACAAACCTTAGGAACAACCAAGAATGACAATGATTAGGGTGTTGATTAGTCTCCCCACTTAGTTTTACCTTTGTGTCTCTTTGAGTCTTCTCTTCTCATCTCATAATCAGGGACTAAACCCTAAAGGCTTTAAGGCTTTGTGATTAAGCTTATGCATGCATCCTTCTCTTAGGATGGAGTGTATAACTTTAATCCTAAGTGTTAAACCCTTAATGTGTTTAAATCTCTTAATCAATCCACTTAATAATTATAAAGACATCACACTTGTAACTTAGGCCTTGCATTAGGGTTCTAATTCTTCCTTAATTGGTTAAGAAGGACTAACCCTAGTGCTAATGGACAAGTCCCCCTCAAGTTGTCTTACAAACCCTAAAAATCACTTCATCATCATACCATTAAGTAAAATCCACTTAATAAAGGCTTGTTTTGTCATGAGTTTAATCCCTAATCATGGATTAAGTTGAGGAGCTTTCCTCAGCTTAAACATTCTCATCTATTATCCTTCTATTAGGATGGTGTAATAAGTCTGTTTAATCCTTGATTATGGCTTAACATCATTACTCAATACTAAACAAAAACAACAAAAACATCTAAATAATCACAAGTAGGTTAATGATCTTAATCCTACACCAAAGGTGATTAAGTGTGAGAATCTGACTTCACACTTAAGGTATTCTCATTACCCCTAATCAGAGGGAAGATGTGATGAGTTTACTAACCCATTGGTTTAGGCTTAAGCTCATTAACTTGTGACAAACTTTCAAAAAAACAATAAAAGACTGAAAATACAAAAAACAAACAATAATCGTCTCCTTCGGGATTCTCTTCTCATCACCTTCACTCATAAACGAGAACTCGCTTCTTCCGTCTAATGCAAGACAGTTGCATCTGTGCCAGACAGATCGTACACTTGAGCACAGGCAAGCAAGCAGTTCACAAGTCAATTCATCTTTCAGTCTCTTTGGGTCGAACTACGGTGTTCTGACTTCCTCATTGCACGAGAGGATACGTAGGCATAACTTAACAGTTATCGAACAAAAGTCTCTGTACATTCCCCCTCTTTCCAGCTTCATTCTTTAGCCTCATGATCTTGAGCATCTTATTCCTGTTCTTACACTGACACATCATTTATACACTTTACACTTCTTTTACACTGACACCTGTACATCCTTTTCCAGCTATGTTATACACAAATTGCACTGACACTACCCCTTTTAAAACACAAATCTTTTAAGCGTGGATCCCGTCGAGTACGGCGGACAATCTGGGTGCTAATACCTTCCCAGGTTGTAACCAACCCCCTTTCTCAGTCTCTCTGGTTCGCAACCGTCTTATCCATTCTTTTCTAGGCCTATGCAGCATTGCCTTTCCTCCGGGATAAAAAATGCCTAGCTGGCGACTCTATTCATTCTCCAGTGAGTTCACGGCTGTGTGTTCTCATTGTCCCTCTCGCCGACCGTTCGCGTCTGTACCTTTATCTGGGCCTGGTCCCACTTATCGGGAGCGACAGAAGGCACAAATTAGGGTTTACATACAACATGCATCACAAAAATCCAAAACTAGAAGCAAATGACATGACAAAAAAATGAAAATGGGATCAAAGGAACCCTAACCCTACACAAGTTCACTGTCCAAAGGAGGGGACCTAACTCTTAACCTAGATCAAGTTATGAATTTCTCAAGTCAAATAGGGTTTTGGGGTACCTCACAATGAAAAATGCTAAACAAATTGAAAATGAAATATGAATCCAAACCAATTTTATCCTATAAACTACATGCTATGAAGGATGCAATGCAAGAAGAACCATCATCAAACTCTCAATGGTTAGGCAGAATGGATTTTTCCAAGTTTGAACAAAAATATTACCTTTAAATGGATTTAATTCCAATGAAAATTGCCAAAATAGTTCAAGAACCAAAAAGAAATTTGTTTTGAGAGTTTGATAATGTTTCTAAATGTTTTAAAATGCAAAGTGAATTTTTTTGTGATTTTTAAATACCTAAATGCATTTTTAATTAATTAATTTTCATTAACCAATTAAAAATAACCATTTAAATGATTTAAAAATAATTTTTAATGCAAAAAATAAAAATAATAATATTTTTGGGTTCTGAAAAATAATGAAATGCTTGACAAATTTTTTTAGAATTTTTAAATGTTTTTTACTATTTTAAATAATTCGTAGAAGTTAAATACAAAATAAATGAATTAAAAATAAAATTATGAGAAGTATGCAAGATCCATGGCTGAGATTCAAAGAGAAATGGAGGGAATTGACCCGCGCCATATCCAATGGCTATAATTCAAACTGACCAAATTAAATATAAAACCCAATTAATTATGTTAATGACGTGGATTAGGGCTTAATGGGGGACCTGAGCCATACAAACGCGCGGGAGTCAACACTGGTCAACTAAATCCATGGTCCACATTTAAACTGAACCCTAAACGTAATTAATGAACTAATGACTTTCAGGTGGCCGGAAATGACCTCCGGTCATCTTCTCCGGCCACACCTCTCCCTGAAAATTGCTATCTTCTTCCCTAGGCTTCTAAAATCCAATCTCTCTGCCCAGAAATGATCCCCATACATCATACATCAAGAATCAACAAACAAACAACATTTAAAACACATTTCTCAACCATTTTCAAAACAAAACACATCAACATGATCAGTGAAGCATAAAGAATCATTTAGTAACTTAAAAACAAGTTTCTGGAAAAATTGTTCTTGAGCTCACCTGAAATGGAGCTTTCAATCCAGGAGCTTTCTGACTGCTTCTTTGCTTCAAAATGGCTCCAATGATCTTCTTGAGGAAGCTTTAAGGCTTGGTTGGAGTTTAATGTAGCTGGTTTAAGAGTTTGATGAAGTTCTGTTCAAGAGAAGTGAGAAATCGTGTTTCTGTTTGTGGGCTTTTCAGGGCAAATTGATGGTTGGGAAATGATCAGAGGATCATATTGAGTGGTTCTATAAAGTTTGTTTTTAGGTTTGAAGCTTGTATGGAGAGATTCGAATGAAAATGCATAAGAGGTGAGTTTTGAGGATGCTGACTTGTGGGATGTTTCAGGCTGTGTTGTGTTATGTGTTTAGTTCCTTTTGGTACATGTATCAAGTTTGGATAGGTCAGAGAGTTGTTGCTGGCCTAGCTTGATTGGTATGGGCCATTTTGCATAAAGTCAACTTTTTGTGTAAGAGAAGGTATGGGCTATTTCAGTCAAGGTACAAGGGCATGTCTGCTGCAGCTTGAATCAAGGTTGTCCATGGAAATGAATTTGAGGCAATGCAGCAAGTGGATTAGGGTTTATGTGAGTTTTTGCAATTTCACAAAGTTTTGGCCCTTTTGAAGTTTCTTGAAGCATAAGTCATGAAAATGAACAATTCTTTGGTGCATTCTGATTTTTAAGTCATGGTTCATGTTTGTGTAATGCATAGAAGTCCATTTGAAGTCACATTTTGCCTTGGCATGAGGTTTTGCAACTTTGCCTCTTTGGTGTGAAACTTGAAATTATGTGATTTTGCCCAACTTTGCAAGGCCATAACTTTTGATCCAAAATGAATTAGAATGAGTTCTTCTAATTTTTTAAAAGGGAATGATCCAATCTACAACTTTTATGACCAAAGTTTTCTCATTTGAAGCATTTTTGAATCAAAAAGAGGAGGTTGAAAAACTTTCCCAAAATGGCAAGTTTTCATTACAAGTCACTTCCCCAAAAAGGCAACTTTGCAAATAACTTGAAATTTTACAATTTTGTGAACTTCTAACATCTTCTATGATCAAATAAAGATCATACACAATCAAAATGATGGAGACCACCCTTTGGTTGGGTCATTGGGGGCCTCAGATGCCCTGATTTTACACTGACTTGCTAAAGAAGTCAACTCTTGATTAGATGCCTTCCCCATGGAATTTCTTCATGAAAATTGATATGCATGATCCTTATACCATATAGAGACCAATAGAAACAAGAATGACCAAAAAATTTGGAGTTATGGCCTTTGAAACCAAAACCCTAATTCTAGGTCATCTGTTTAGTTAAGCCTGGCTCTGCTTCCATGCCTTTCTCAGTTCTTGTGATTATTTGACTTTCTTGACCTTGTGAAGGTATAATATGATGCTAGAACATACATGGACCCCTTTGAAGTGATTGAAGACCTTTGGAGTGGCTCAGATGGCTCAGGGATGGCTCAGATCACAAACCCTAGATGCAGATGGTTTAGAATCAATGCAATGAAGCAAATATGCAATATGAGATGATGTGATTGAACTTATGCAAATGAAAAGATCACAAGCCATGGGTGAGGGCAAATTTGGGGTGTTTACAGCTGCCCCTATTCAAGCATGAGTTAGCTGTGCAGGATGTAAGCGACGGCTTAACAGTCAAACAAGATAACTTGTGGTTGAATACCAAAGACAGTCCAAGATTTGCACTCACAGAATGAAGAAGAAAAGGGATATAGATTGTAAAAAGAAAATAAAGTATATTTATAAAGTGCGGGCGAAGGAGGACGACCGTTGAGCAGAGGACGAGTGCTGGGGATAAAGCAATGACGGGGATGACCGACATGCTGGGGAAGATGCGGGAAACAAAGCAATGACGGGGACGACCGACAAGCTGGGGATATAAGAGATTATGATGGGGACGGCCATCAGGTAAAGCTATAAGACTCTGGAGATTTGGAATAAATGATGAGGTACGGTCATCAAAGGTGAAGGACGATCACCTGGCGGGGTACGACTGCTCTAATGGGGATAGGATGAGGGACGGTCATCTAAGGTGAAGGACGATCACCTAATAAGGTACGACTGCCGGAAGTATCTCGACGCAGGACGAATACTGGATAGAAAAAAGTCGACGATGGGGACGGCCATCGGATAAGCATGATGAAGGACAATCATCAAGAGGCGAAGGACGATCACCTAGCAGGGTACGGCTGTTCTCGGGGTTTGTCATGACATAGGACGAATGCCAGATAACAAGATCAACGATGGGGACGACCATCGAATAGAATGATGAAGGACGATCATCAAGAGGTGAAGGACGATCACCTAGTAGGGGACGGCTGCTGAAAATATCACGACATAGGACGGATGTCGGATAGAAAGGGGTTATAATGAATAAAGACTTGTAAACACCCCAAATTTGCCCTCACCCATTCACACCATGGCTTGTGATCATCCTCATATGCATAAACACAATCATATCATCTCATATCTCATTTTTTGATTCACTGCATAGTTTCTAAGGCATCTGCACCTAGGGTTTGTGATCTGAGCAATCCCAAGGCTTCTTGGGCCACTCCAAAGGCCACCAATCATCTCAAAGGGGTCCATGTGTGTTCTTATATCATATTTCATCTCCTCAAAGTCAAAATTGCAAAGGAATCACAAGAACTAGGGTTTGAGTGGATGCAGAGCCAGGATGAACTGCACAGTTGACTGAAAATTAGGGTTTTGGTTTCAGAGGCCATAACACCAATTTTTTTGGTCATTCTTGTTTCCATTGGTCTCTATGTGGTATAGGGAGTATGCATATCAATTTTCATGAAGAAATTCCATGGGGAAGTCATCTGATCAAAGGTTGACTTTTCAGACAAGTCAGTGTAAAATCAGGGCATCTGAGGCCCCCAATGACCCAACCAATGGGTGATCTTCATCATTTTGAGTGTATATGATCTTTATTTGATCATGGAAGAAGGTGGAAGTTCATAAAAATCAAGAATTTAGGGTTTTTGCAAATGTTGACTTTTTGGGCATAGTTGACTTTTCAAGAATGCATCATTTTATGTCATTTTTCAAGCCTTGATTCATGATCCAAAAATGCTTCAAATGGAAAAACTTTGGTCATGAAAGTTGTAGATCTCATCTTTCCCTTTTCAAAAAGTACAAGAACATGACCTAATTCATTTTGGATCAAAAGTTATGGTGCATCAAAGTTGGCAAAAATCACTAAATTTCAAGATATGCACCAAATGGGAAACTTGCAAAATCATGTACCAAGTCAAATTGCAACCTCTAATTGGTATCAAACCAGCACATAAGCATTCTCTAAGTCCTAAAAGTCAAGTTTGAACCAAGATCACATGTTGTTTAGTTCATGTAACAAGGCATTTTTCATGAAAATCCACAAAGTAACCAAGTTGCAAAATTCATGATCATGCTTCACCAACTTGCTGCATTGGTCCTTGAATCAAGCCAGCCTCACACACTCACCATGCTGCGCCAGCCCTAGCCCTTGTACTTGCCTAGAACCAAGCCCATGCCTCTCTTACAACCAAGTTGACATTTTGCAAAAGTAAACATCCCAATCACAGCAGGACATGTCACATCCCCCAGCCACTTGCAATTGTTTATACTATCCAAATGCTGGCCAAAACATAAAAGAGGCAAGGCTGAAACATACATATTCATCACATACACAAAAATACACCACTTTGCATTTTCATTCGAATTTGTTTCCTCAGCCTACAAACACAAAAGCCAAGTCCATAGATCAAATCACCATGCCTCATTAAGCACAAAGCAACAAAGAACCAGGCCTGAAACAAGCCCTAACTCCATTTCACCATTTTCACTCCATAAAGCAAAAGCCTTCGAATCTGCTTCTACAAGCCATAAGCACTCAAACAAATTCCACACATCAACTCACCTTGCTTCACTGACCAGAAACCACTCATTACTTTGGCCTGAAACCCTCCACAACTCAAATACGATTTTCACACTTCCTTGGTCAGAGCTTCTGCAAACTTACTCAGGAGGCTTTCTAAACTCTAACCAAGCATCCAAAGCTTCAAAGGGGGATCATTGTGACTTGTTTGAGCCAAGAAACTAGCCAGAAAGTTCCAGAGATCAGAGCTCCAGTTCAGGTGAGCTTCATGAACTTTTTTCCCAGGAGTTGTTTTTTAAGTTCTTAATTGGTTCTCTATGTTCCACTGATCATGATGGTATGTTTGGTTTCGAAAATCATTGAGTTTTGAGCATGTATGATGTCCCTGATTTTTTTTGACCTAAATCCCTTTTGATTCGATTCAGCCTGAATACGGAAAATAAATGCATTTTGTTTGTTGATTCATGTTGTATGATGCTTGGGGATGAATTCTGGGCAGAAAGATTGTGTTTTAGATACCTAGGGAGTGAGATTGAGATTCTCAGGGGAGAGTGTGGCCGGAGAAGATGACCGGAGGTCACTTCCGGCCACCTGAAAGTCATTAGCAACTTAATTAGGGTTAGGGCAAACTTTAAACGTGGACCATTGGATCTGTCTCTCCCGCGCGTGTTGTGTGGTCCAGATTAGATCATTAGTTGTTAATTAGGATTTAAAAATTAATTAATTATGTTTAACTCAGTTTGAATACCAACCGCTAGATCTGGCGCGCAGTCAACAACTTCCTTGCCAGATTCAATCTCGGCCTCTCCTTCTAATTACTTTCCATTTTATTTTGTTTATTTTATTTTTCTTTTCATTAAACTTCCACAATTTATTTAAAATAGCAAAACTTATTAAAAAAATCTGAAATTTTTTGTACAAGTTATTATTAAATTTCAGAACACAAAAATATTATTATTTTATTTTTTATCATTAAAAAAGTATTTTTGAATATTTAAAAGATTATTTTTAATTGATTAATGAGAATTAATTAATTAAAAATACTTTTAGGTATTTAAAAATTACAAAAAAATTCATGAAATGTTCTAAGACATTTAGAAACATTGTCCAACCTTCAAACCAAATTTCTTTTTTGATCTTGATGCATTTTAAGAATTTTTCATTGAATTAAATCATTTTTTATGCATTATTTTGATCATAAGTTCAAAAATTCATTTCTGCCTATTGGAGAAGGTTGAGACATTGATTCTTCTTGCATTGTTTTGTGTTTAGCATGTAGTTCCTAGGATAAAAAGGCCTTGAATTGTTCTTGCATTTTCAAATTGTTTGGCATTTGTTTTGTTAAGAACCCTAAAAAACCTTAATAACTTGTGAAAATCATATCTTGAGTTTGGTTGAGAGTTGAAAGCTCCCCTTTGGGCAGTGGTTTATTATAGGTCTAGGGTTTCTTTGGGTGCCATTTTCCATTTTTTTATCATGAGGTTTGCTTCTGTTTTTGGTTTATGTTTGATGTTTGATCCATGAACCCTAATTTGGGCTTCCATTTGCATCCTTCTTGCATTCTCTTGCATAACATGACTTGTCTTTGCATTTTGTGCATTCTTGTGATTCATTTGACATATTAAGACATGTATAAAGCATCATTGATCATTGCGTTACATACTTGCCATGTCATTTGTCTTGTATGATTCATAACTTTTCATGTTTGTGCATGCTCCTTAGCTTGCATCATTTGCATTCATGATCTTGTATGAACATCCCCATTGTCTTACCTCATGTTTGCAGCACCTCATAACATCATAATCATCCTCAACATGCTTCTGGTTTTGCTTAGCATCATATCATTTCATCTCATCTTGCATTGCATTGCATTTTCTTTCTAACATTTCAGGTGGTAAGTAACTTGGGAAGTTGATTTGCCTTCACTTCTCATAACCTTTCTTTTCATCTCTCTTGCATCCATTGCTGCATTTCTATTTGTGTTTGAGATTGAGCTTGCTCATTCTTCTTCCTCCCACTTTCTTTCTTCAAGTGACTTGACTTCTTGAATGAAGCAAGTTGCTTTGCTTCTCTTGATCTTATTCATCTGCTTCCTGGTGGCTCCTTTGAAGATTGATCTTGCAAACCTCACAAACCTTAGGATCAACCAAGCATGACAATGAATTAGGGTTTTGATTAGTCCCCCCATAGTTTTACCTTTGTGTCTCTCTTTGAGTCTTCTCTTCTCATCTCATAATCAGAGACTAAACCCTAAAGGCTTTAAGACTTTGTGCTTAGGGTTATGCCTGCATCCTTCTCTTAGGATGGAGTGTATAACTTTAATCCTAAGTATTAAACCCTTAAGGTGTTTGAATCTCTTAATCAATTCACTTAATAATCATCAAGACATTACACTTGTAACTTGGGCCTTGCATTAGGGTTCTAATTCTTCCTTAAGTGGTTAAGAAGGACTAACCCTAGTGTTAATGGACAAGTCCCCCTCAAGTTGTCATATAAATCATAAAAAACACTTCATCATCATATCATTAATCTAAAATCCACTTAATAAAGGCTTGTTTTGTCATGAGTTTAATCCTTAATCATGGATTAAGTTGAGGAGCTTTCCTCAGCTTAAACATTCTCATCTATTATCCTTCTTTTAGGATGGTGTAATGAGTCTGTTTAATCCTTGATTATGGCTTAACCTCATTACTCAACACTAAACAAAAACACCAAAAACATCTAAATAATCACAAGTAGGTTAATGATCTTAATCCTACACCGAAGGTGATTAAGTGTGAGAATCTGACTTCACACTTAAGGTATTCTCATTACCCCTAATCAGAGGGAAGATGTGATGAGTTTACTAACCCATTGGTTTAGGCTTAGGCTCATTATCTTATGACAAACTCCAAAAAGAAATAAAAGACTGAAAGCTCAAAAAACAAACAATAATCGTCTCCTCCGGGATTCTTTTCTCACCTCATTCACTCACAACCGAGAACTTGCTTCTTCCGTCTAATGCAAGACAGTAAGCACCTGAGCCAGACAGGTCATACACTTGAGCATAGGCAAGCAAGCAGTTCACAAGTCAATTCATCTTTCAGTCTCTTTGAGTCGAACTACGGTGTTCTGACTTCCTCATTGCACGAGAGGATACGTAGGCATAACTTAACAGTTATCAAACAAAAGTCTCTGTATATTCCCCCTCCTTCTAGCATCATTCTCTAAGCCTCATTGTCATGAGCATTTCATTCTTGTTCCTACACTGACACTTCACTCATACATTACACTTCTTTTACACTGACACTTGCATTCTTTCCCAGCTTTGATACACAAATTGTACTGACACTACCCCATTTAAAACACAAATCTTTTAAGCGTGGATCCCGTCGAGTACGGCGGACAATCTGGGTGCTAATACCTTCCCAGGTTGTAACCAACCCCCTTTCTCAGTCTCTCTGGTTCGCGACCGTCTTATCCATATCTTTCTAGGTTTATGCAGCATTACCTTTCCTCCGGGATAAAAATGCCTAGCTGGCGACTCTATTCATTCTCCAGTGAGTTCACGGCTGTGTGTTCTCACTGTCCCTTTCGCCGACCGTTCGCGTCTGTACCTTCATCTGACCCGGTGTCGTTTGTCGGGAGCGACAGCTTGGCGACTCTGCTGGGGAACCTTATATTGCAACCAGGGCTTCTGGTTCTTTTTGTGGGTTCCTCCTAGCGCTTGATTGATTTGTGTTTACTGGGGTGTTATGTGCTTATTTGTGTTTGTATATTTGTATTTTGTTTATTGCTTTATGTACAGTTGATTTATTGCTTTCTTTATAGCTTTATATTTTTCATACTGTCATACTGTGCTGGCTGGATCTGGTTTTTCTTTGGTGGGTGGGTGTTTCATTGAGAGTTAAGGTCCTATACCTGGGACCTGAGTGACACCTAGGCTAGAGTGAATCATATTCTTTCCCATTCCATTTCGGTCTGGTGCGGGAATATGAAACACGGTTCAGATATGGGTTTCTTCTTGAGAACTCTGTGTTGCAGATTTCCTGCAATGCTAGGGCTATCTGGGAAGCCTGCTAAGTCTGGATGACCTTTTAGTATTGACCTTCAGAAACTGAGGTGAATTAGAGGAGGAATTGTTATGGTTATTGTAAACACTGTACCTCCGGGTTAGAAGTGTTTACACTTCTCATAACTGATCCAAGTCTGAGGATCCTTGTTCTAGATCACTACCTGTGAGGGGGTTGGGCTGTTTACAGGTTTGCAGGTACCTTGACCTCAGAATACCCTGTTACTTTGACTTTGTTAAGAATGCTCCATGTTGGATAGTTCTTGTGATTCTGAACCCTGGACATGTGGCTCTTTATTTGAGTCCCCCACCCTGGTTACTGGATTTTTAGGCCTCCACCTGGAATTCTTGAACACACGTGGATCTATACCAAGGCAGTTAATCAGATCCAGCTCAGTCACAAACCCTTGCATTTCATTTTGCATACATACTCATTGCATCATATTAACATGTGCTTATTTGTGTTTCAGGGTATCCATTTCTCATCTGGTTTTGGTTTTGACCCCATCTGCAGTTTTGACCTATCTCCACCAGCACTTGCTTCAGTTTGTCAGCCATACTTCAGTTACTTGCACTAGCCAGCCAGTGGCCCACTCCTCAGCATCTTCATCAGCACTCTACTCAGTCCTCAGCATCATGGCTCCAAAGAAAAGCAACATCACTTATCATTTCTTCCAACCAGACTTATCAGACATCAGGAGGATCCAAACCCTGATCACCCCAGATCACATTCCCTTGTTCAGGGAGAGTTATGGAGATATACTGGACATGGTCATGGATCTGGACCCATCTCAGAGGAGCCTCATCCACACCTGCATTCAGTTTTATGATCCTCCATTGAGATGTTTCACCTTTCAAGACTTTCAGTTGGGGCCTCTTCTGGAAGAATACTCATCATTGACTGGTCTGTCCATCAAAAGAGAAATCCCATTCAACCCTGAAATGGTCTTTCCCAGCAATGGAGAGATAGCAAAAGCTTTGCACCTGGAACCTGTATTGATTGAACAACACTTGACCTCTAAAGCTGGGATCCTTGGATTTCATCTGGACTTCCTGATTTCTCAAGCTAGTTTGAAAGCCTCTCTGGGGGAGTGGAAAGTTGTTTGTGCTCTGTTGGCCTTAAGTGTGTATGGAATTGTGTTGTTTGCAGATGAGCCTCGATTCATCAGCAAGAATGCAATCCACTTGTTCATCCTGAAGAACCCTGTGCCAACTTTACTGGGTGATCTCTATTACTCAGTCCATCAAAGAAATGAGAAGCAGAGGGGAAGACTAGTGAGGATTTGTGCTCCATTATTTCATGCTTGGCTTCTCAGGCATCTACCCAGGACAGATGCATTTCTCAATCCTCATCAGCAAAGCAACTGGGCTAAGAGACTCACTGTCCTAACTTCAGCAGATATCAGATGGTGTACTCAAAGCACCAAGGGCAGAGATATGATCACCAGCTGTGGGCACTTTCCCAATGTGCCTTTGATAGGAGTTAAGGGAAGTATCAACTACAACCCTCTGCTGTTCAGAAGGCAATTAGGCTATGCACTGGTTCATACTCCAAGGGAACAAGATTTGGTGGAGACCCTCTACTGTGAGAACAAGATTAGTTTGGCTGTTGTTAGGCAGGCTGCCTGGGCCTGGGATCATGTTCAAACCAAGGGAATCACCATTCTAGGGAAGTGCAATAATGTGGCATCAGTCCAATATTATGAGTGGTCCCATGCTAGGGCCCAATTCTCTGGAATGCCCTTTACCATAGAAGACATGCCTGAGTCATCTTCAGCACCACCCCCTGCCACTATCAGTTTGGAGGAGTTTGAGAGCTTGAAGGAAAGAAACGAGAAGTTAACTCAAGCCTTGCAGAAGACCCTCAGAGAGAGGAGTGAAGGTGTGAGGGAGATTGAGAGATTGGAGAAGTTGAGAGTGGAACACTTGACTAAGATTGAGAAGTCTGGGGAGTATATCAACAAGTCTAAAGCTGGTGAGCAGATTCTGAAGAATGCTTGTAAAGAAGCCCAGTTCCAAAGAGCAAGAACAGACTTGTATTTGAAAGAGAGTCAGGCCAGGTGGGTCCGGATCACTGAGGCCCGCACTCTAGAAGACAAGAGAGCTCAAGACAAGATGGAGCAGATGGAAAAAGCCCTGGCAGCAGCCCAGGAAGAAATATCAGAGCTGAAAATCAAAGCAGGAGTAAAGAGGTCTAAGGACCAAAGTCAGAGCAGGAAGTTGACTGCAGCTGTTGCAACAAGAAACCTTCTCATCAGAAGTCTCACGGAGCACCCGGCTGATCCTGTGACCGAAGCACTTCTCAAGGAAGTTCGTGAGGATGAGTTTGGCCTTGGAGTTTGATCATTTGCTTGTTGTTGTTCCTTTTTTCATGTACTTTTGCTTTTTGTGATGTATTTTGGCCCCTTTGAGGGTTTGTGTTGTAAAATGAACAAATTGTATTATTTCACCTTTGTAATATATTTGTGTTGGGGTTCACATCAAAAGCAACTTCAACAGCAGCATCTTCAAGGGTCTGGAAGGGTCAAAACTGAAGGCCAAACCGGATACCTTGATAGCAAATAAGCATAACTGCATTGCATGCTAACCCTTTTGTTTGTTTTGTAGGTTTTTGTTTTGTTGTTGCTAACCTCTGTTGTGATGTTCAGGAATTATTGCTCGCCGCCGGGTATTTCCTCTCAACAGGCCACACAGGTACCCAACTAGAAACAACCTTCCGGGAATTCAAATGGATCAGATGCAACAAGACCTTACGGAGGTCAGAAACCAGATGGCAAATGAAAGGTTAGAGATGAGAACGCAGATGACGCAGTTCATGGAAGTTATGAACAACATGGCTCAGAGCCAGGAGAGACTGAGGGCCATGGTGGAGAGGCAAAATCAAGAGGAGCCTCATGTAGGAACCGCAGGCACCAGTAATAATGAAAGGGTGCAACCACATGTTAACCCCCCTGTGTTTGGCCCACATCTACATCCTGAGGTTAACATCCCTGCAAATGTTCAAGGAACAGCCACTGCAGCCAGAGTACTTCAAGAAGATCCTCAGGAGGACCAGTATACAGTAATGGGTGCCGGAGAGGAAACATATGATAGACGGTTGGAAGAAATAGCTGAGAAGTTGAGATCACTGGAATCTCAAAACTCTTTGGGGTTCGACGTCATGGACATGGGTCTGGTAGAAGGGGTCAGGATCCCCCACAAGTTCAAGCCTCCATGTTTCGAAAAGTATAATGGGACTTCATGCCCCCGGACTCATTTGCAATCATTTCTGGGAAGGCTGAAGGCCTATACAATGGATGAGAAATTGTGGATGTTCTATTTTGAAGATAGCTTGACTGGAGCATCCAGGGAATGGTATTCCCATCTGATAAGAGCAACTATAAGATGCTGGAAGGACCTGGCAGAAGCCTTCATCAGACAATATCAGTATAATCTAGATATGGCACCCAACAGGACCCTCCTAATGGGAATGTCACAGTCATCTAGGGAGAGCTTCAGAGAATATGCTCAAAGATGGAGGCAACTGGCTGCTGCTGTTCAACCACCAATGTCTGAGAGAGAAATGGCAGACATGTTTATGAACACTCTTCAGGGAACCTATATTGACAGGTTAGCTGCTTTCTCTTCCACTAGCTTTGCGGATGTTGTTATAGCTGGGGAGAGAATTGAAAGCCTGTTAAAGATGGGAAGGATCTCAGACAACGGTGCAAGCTCGTCCAGTAGTACGAGAAAGCCTTTTGCAGGCCCGAGAAGAACTGGCGAGACTAATGCCATCCACACCAACAGGGGTAGGCCCCAATATGCTCAGAGGTCAATAGCAGCAGTCACTATCCCTGCTCCAGCTCATCCTCAGCCAGTCTATCAACCTCCTCAACAAAACTTCCAACAACAACCTCAATATCATCAGAATCAATATCCTCCAAGGAACTTCAACAACAACTCCAACAACAACAATCAACAAAGGCCATTCCAACAGAGGCCATCCCAAGCTAACAGAGTGATCGACCCGATCCCAATGCCGTATGCTGCCTTGCTGCCACAGCTTCTGAAACTCAACCTAGTTGAGCTAAGAACGTTGGCACCTCCTGATCCCAACAGTCTACCAAGAAATTATGACTCCAATGCTAGGTGTGCTTTTCATTCAAACGCACCTGGCCACAGTACAGAAAAATGCAGGGCTCTGCATATGAAGGTACAAGACTTGGTAGACTCCAAGGCTCTGAACTTTGCACCTCCGCCCAATGTCAATAAAAACCCAATGCCAAACCATGGTGGTCCTCGAATTAATGCTATTGAAGAAGACCCACCGTCTTATTTGATAACTAGTGTGGATCAGATCAGGACACCATTGGTGGAAATCAAATCTCAACTCCGTGAAAACCAGATATTTCCGGGGTGTGAACTAGGGTGCCCATACTGCAATATTTCATGGAATGGGTGTGAAGATTTAAGGAATGGCATTAATAGCCTTATTCAGAGTGGCTTGCTACAGATCACTACATCATTCCCGACAAATCCGACAACTTCATCAGCAACGGTTTCAGAACCTCCTACAAATACAGCAACTATTGTTCCCAACAATTCATCAGCACCATCAACAAGTACTTCACCTGTCCTTCCAAATGATCAGTTTTCAACAGTTTCTCCTGCTACAACTTCAGCTTCATTCCATTTCGACTCTCCACCAACAACAACAACAGTCCTTCCAACGGAACCTCCTACAACACCAGCAAACAATCACGAAGATGTCTCTACTGTTACCATATTCTATGATCCTGAAAATAACTCCGCTTACCATTCAGAAGATGCTGCTCCCACTAGAGCACCAGTTACAATCTTTTATGATCCACAAACAATAACAGTCCCTTCAGCAGCAGCAATCAGTCCAGTCACTATCACGGTGCCTGGACCAGTACCATATGAAAGCAATAGGGCCATCCCTTGGCACTATGGCTCTGACGTATACTGTGAAGGGAAAAGAATCACTCTTGAAACAACAGCACTTGCACCACAAGTAGATAATGTGGGGGGAGGCGGAGGCTTCACTCGAAGCGGACGTCTCTTTGCTTCACAAGTTCAAAAACCTACTGCCGAAGCAGAAGCTGCTGCCAAGGCAAAAGGAAAAGGCCCGGTGCAGGAAGATCCAGCTGCCAAAGAAGCCCTGAAGACTCCATTTGATCAGGAAGTTGATGAGTTTATGCGGATCATCAAGAAGAGTGACTACAAAATTGTGGATCAGCTTCACCAGACGCCATCCAAAATCTCCATCCTCTCACTGCTTATGTGCTCCGAAGCCCATCGGAATGAACTACTTAAAGTCCTGCACGCAGCTTACGTGCCCGAGGAGATTACTGTCAACCAATTGGAAACCGTGGTTGGAAATGTTACTGCTAGCAATGGGCTAGGGTTTACCAATTCTGACTTGACAGCGGATGGCCGCAACCACAACAAAGCCTTGCACATAACCATGGAATGCAAAGGAGCTGTCCTTTCTCATGTGCTGGTGGACACAGGTTCTTCCCTGAATGTCTTACCAAAGAAGGCTCTGGTGAAGCTTGAATATGATGGATTGGCATTGAGACCCAGCAACCTGGTAGTAAGAGCCTTTGATGGTTCGAAGAGATCGGTTCTGGGAGAGATTGAGCTGCCTGTGACAATTGGCCCACAGACCTTTAAAACTATCTTTTATGTGATGGACATTCAGCCCGCCTACAGCTGTTTGTTGGGTAGACCCTGGATTCACGCCGCCGGCGCAATAACGTCTACCCTTCACCAAAAGTTAAAATTTGAGTGGGAAGGCCAAGTTGTCACAATCTGTGGAGAGGAGGACATTTTTGTTAGCCACCTGGCTACTTATAAATACATTGAAATGGATGGAGAGATCCATGAAACAATGAGCCAAGGTTTTGAGGCCTTGAACGTCAATGAAGCATCTGCTGTATCTGGTACTCCAATGTCATCTTACCAGCAAGCCCGGAAGGTTGTTGAAGAAGGAACTGCCCTAGGCTGGGGCAAGGTTTTAGCTGTGGAGGAGAAGAAGGACAAATTTGGGTTGGGTTACAGACCAACTCAACATCAAGCAAAGGCTGCTGCAGAGCCTGGTTTTGTCAGTGGGGGATGCTTACCCCCGATGCTATCAACTGTTTGGAAGACGAGCTGGAAGAGGAGCGCAATCTGGAGAATTGGATTCGTCCGAAGATCCCGGGGAGCAGTGTCTCGAACTGGTCTTCCCAGGAAATTATAAGTGTTACTCGAGCAGAGTAATTATTATTTCCTGTACTTTTATATAGCATGCATCCAAGTCTCGCATCTTGCCCAAGATGACAAGACTCATTTTGTAACCAGGGCCATCTGTACTTTTGTGCAAACAAGATTAAATTAATGAAATATCAGACGTCTTTTTGCAAACGAGTCTTTTTCTTTTCTGCTCACTGTTTTTCCATTTTTCTTTTTGTACAAAAAATAAATGGCGGTGTTTTCAAAATGATAACTTCATTTCACTTTTTTTTCTAAAGCAAGATTAAAATCAATCACTAAAACGAACAAACTTAACCCTTGCAGAGAATGCCTTCCTGACAGCACCGACAACAGCACGGCTATGACATCGTGTGACTTTGACAATCCGATCAATCAAGCTGATGAAGGGGTTGATGAAGAATATGAGCTTCCTGAAGAGCTAGCCAGGTTGTTGAGACAGGAGGAAAAGGTTATTACTCCTCATCAGGAGGAGATTGAAGTGATTAATCTTGGTACGGAAGAAAACGTGAAAGAAGTAAAAATCGGGGCCTGCCTGCAAGACTCAGTGAAGAGACAACTGACAGATCTGCTTCAAGAGTATGTTGATGTGTTTGCTTGGTCGTATCAAGATATGCCAGGGTTGGATACCGATATAGTTGTGCACAAGCTTCCTCTGAGGGAAGAATGCCCGCCAGTTAAACAGAAGCTGCGCCGAACTCGCCCAGACATGGCTATGAAAATCAAGGAAGAGGTACAAAAGCAATGGGACGCCGGGTTCCTTGCTGTGACTAGCTACCCGCCGTGGGTTGCTAACATAGTACCTGTGCCTAAGAAGGATGGCAAAGTAAGAATGTGTGTTGACTACCGGGATCTGAACAGAGCCAGCCCGAAGGATGATTTCCCATTACCTCACATTGACGTATTGGTGGATAACACGGCTCAGTTCTCGGTATTCTCCTTCATGGACGGATTTTCAGGATATAATCAGATCAAGATGTCACCTGAAGACATGGAGAAGACAACATTCATCACACCCTGGGGCACGTTCTGTTACAAAGTGATGCCATTCGGACTGAAGAATGCTGGTGCAACGTATCAACGGGCTATGGTGACATTATTCCATGATATGATCCACAAGGAAATCGAGTGTTATATGGATGATATGATCGCCAAGTCCCTTACAGAGGAAGATCACCTGGTAAATCTGCTCAAGTTATTCAAGCGTCTGAGGAAATACCAATTGAAGCTGAACCCCAACAAATGCACATTCGGGGTGCGATCCGGTAAGCTGCTGGGCTTTATTGTAAGCGAGAAAGGGATTGAGGTTGACCCTGATAAAGTCAAAGCTATTCAAGAAATGCCTGCACCGAAAACTGAGAAGGAAGTTCGAGGGTTCTTAGGTCGATTGAACTACATCTCCCGGTTCATATCTCACCTCACAGCAACCTGTGAACCCTTGTTCAAGCTGCTAAGAAAAGAACAAACGGTCAGGTGGAACGATGACTGCCAGAAAGCTTTTGACAAGATCAAGGAGTACTTACGAGAACCTCCAATCCTCATGCCTCCAGTTGAAGGAAGACCTCTGATAATGTACTTGACAGTATTAGAAGAGTCGATGGGGTGTGTACTAGGTCAGCATGACGAGTCTGGTCGAAAAGAGTATGCAATATACTACCTAAGCAAAAAGTTTACCGACTGTGAACAACGTTATTCACTGCTCGAGAAAACTTGTTGTGCTTTAGCGTGGGCTGCTCGCCGACTGAGACAGTATATGTTGACCCACACTACCTTATTAATCTCAAAAATGGATCCAGTTAAGTACATTTTCGAGAAGCCAGCTCTTACCGGACGGGTTGCAAGATGGCAGATGATTCTCACAGAATACGACATACAGTACACATCTCAGAAAGCCATCAAGGGCAGTGTACTATCTGAATATCTTGCTGAGCAACCCATTGATGACTACCAGCCAATGAGGTTTGATTTCCCTGATGAAGACATCATGTTCATTAAAGCAAAAGATCATGAAGAGCCCGTTCACACTGAAGGGCCCGACCCGGAGGAAGAATGGACTATGATGTTTGATGGGGCTGTTAACATGAATGGCCGTGGTGTTGGTGCAGTACTCATAACACCAAAAGGAGTTCACATGCCTTTCTCGGCAAAACTCACTTTCAACTGCACTAACAACGAAGCTGAATACGAAGCTTGCATTATGGGTCTTGAGGAAGCCATCGACCACAGGATCAAAACATTGACCGTATTCGGGGATTCAGCTTTGGTAGTCAATCAAACCAACGGGAAATGGTACACCCACCAGGATCATCTGATACCTTACAGGGATTACACAAGGAGGTTATTGACTTTCTTTACAACAGTCAGGCTTGAGTATATCCCTCGCGACGAGAATCAGTTTGCAGATGCTCTTGCTACCATTTCATCCATGATCAAAGTTCAAACGGCTAACTTTGTACCTCAGATTTCAGTGTCTAGACTCGATAGACCAGCATATGTATTTGCGGCGGATGTTGTAAAAGATGATAAGCCTTGGTTCCATGACATTAAGTGCTTCTTGGAGGATCAGACATACCCACCTGGGGCATCTTCCAATGATAAGAAGACTTTGAGAAGGCTCGCTGGTAGTTTCTTTCTGAACACTGATGGGTCTTTATACAAGAGGAACTTTGACATGGTACTCCTCAGATGTGTTGACAAGACGGAAGCAGATTTGCTGATGCATGAAGTGCACGAAGGATCTTTTGGTACCCATGCTGGAGGGCATGCCATGGCTAAAAAGTTGTTAAGATCAGGCTATTACTGGATCACGATGGATGCAGACTGTTGTGCGTACGCCAGAAAATGTCATAAATGCCAGATCTACGCAGACAAGGTGCATGTACCTCCCAATCCTTTGAACATCATGTCTTCACCATGGCCCTTTGCCATGTGGGGCATTGATATGATTGGCAAGATTGAGCCAACTGCTTCAAATGGCCACAGATTCATCCTGGTCGCCATTGACTATTTCACCAAGTGGGTTGAAGCAGCTTCCTACGCCAATGTTACAAGACAAGTGGTAGCCAGATTTCTGAAGAGAGATATCATTTGTCGGTATGGAGTGCCCGAGCGAATCATTACTGATAATGGTTCCAATTTAAACAACAAAATGATGGCAGAGCTGTGCCGGGACTTCAAGATCCAACATCACAATTCTTCTCCTTACAGGCCAAAGATGAACGGCGCTGTTGAGGCGGCAAATAAGAATATCAAGAAGATTGTGCAGAAGATGGTAGTCACATACAAGGACTGGCATGAAATGCTACCGTTTGCCTTGCATGGGTACCGCACATCAATCAGGACATCCACTGGGGCAACACCGTATCAGCTTGTATATGGTATGGAAGCAGTCCTGCCTGTTGAAGTTGAACTACCCTCCTTACGGGTATTAGTGGATGTTAAACTGGGTGAAGCAGAATGGGTACGGTCCCGATACGAGCAACTGAGTCTGGTCGAAGAGAAAAGATTGGCTGCAATCTGCCATGGGCAGTTATATCAGAAGAGAATGAAGAAAGCCTTTGATCAGAAGGTCAGGCATCGAGAATACCAAGTAGGGGATCTTGTGCTGAAAAGAATCCTCCCTCCTCATACAGACCACAGGGGCAAATGGACTCCAAATTATGAAGGACCATTTGTTGTAAAGAAAGTTTTCTCTGGTGGAGCACTGATGCTCAGCACCATGGATGGTGAAGATTTCCCGTCCCCTGTGAATTCAGATGCAGTTAAAAAATACTTCGCATAAAATGACCCACTGGACATAAAAACAGAATGTAAGTCCAGGCAAAAATAGGGCATCCCGACGAGTCAAAAACAGAATAAAAGACTCGGGCAAAAGTAAGGGAAATAAATGAAAAAATGTACACCCGCTGAGTTGAAAAGCCGCATTGGACAGCTCAGGCGAAAATGGGTATCCCGATGGATTGAAAACCCGAAAGGGCGATCCATGCAAAATAAGGGAATAAGCGAACGACTGCATTCTGAGTTCGTCTGTATCACCTATAACTTGGTAAGTTCCAAAGGATCAAGCTTCAATCAGAGTCAACTCTCTCCAGAAAGCAAGACGAGAAGAACGTCATTGTCATACGAGTCATAGCAGAAGAGGAAGCTCCTTGAAAGCGTCGTCAACACCGCCAACACTTTATTTCTCAATTTGTAACAATCTCCTCATTTCAGGAGATATGTTTCTTTGACTGTATCTTTGCCAATTCAGGGCACATGAATTAATAAAATCAGTTTTTTCAGTCATGTTTCGTTTTCACATTTATGTTTTGCCAAGAGTTGTCTGATATCTCTAAAATACAATTGCATAAGTACAGATGCCCTTCTCTAAAAATAAAAATACACATGCTTACAGGGAATGTGATTATTCTCGAAAGTACTTGACTCCTACGACGGAATCCAGTAAGGGATACCTCGGGACCTTTTGTACGTTCCATTATCTTTGCAGGATTGCAGGTATCCAGAACGCAACCTGGGGCATGCAGGTTACGTCTCAGCAAGTAGGCGAATCATTATCAACTCGGTCTATCTTCCACATGGCACTGGAGGATGCCCATTTCCCCAGCGGAGCTGCCAAATCAGCATACACTCAATCTCAGCATCCGAGATGCTCTATCCCCAGCTGAGTTGCTCCCCATTGCTTTCCCCAGCTGAGTTGCCTCTCACAATTCCCCAGCTGAGTTGCCTCTCACAATTCCCCAGCCGAGTTGCCTTGTCATCCTCAGTTGAATACAGAAGACAGGAAATCATCTCCCCACAGAGTTCCAACCTCTATCCAGAAGAGCAACGCATGAAGAGATCACAACAGAGTGAAGAAAGCTTCTACAAACCCCAGCTGGGTCCCGTATTACAAGGATATGTCAACCAGTGACATATATCCCCAAGCAGATACCTCATTAGATCTACCATTGATCTCATCCCCAGCTGGGATGTTCACTTCAAGCAGATCAATCCGAGATCTTCGCAGCAACGGGATCCGAATCCCGGATCTGTGCCCCTTTGCATAATCATAGCATTCGCATCATATTCACCCCCAGAGCGTAGCATTCCGTCCAATACGGAGCATTACGGCAAAAATCAAATGCATAGCATAATCATAAGTCATGTTGTGAATTGAACGCTTCAGAATACAGATTACTTTCCCCAAGAATCCCCATCAGAGTCCCAGCAAAAGCAGTTGCCTAATATTCACAAACACCCGTATATACACCTTTTGGCACCCGTCCGTGTCATCTTTCCCCACAGGTCGCCTGAACACCCTCTACAAACAAAATCACCTTCATTACAGATACGTCCTGACACCCGTCCGTGTCATATCCCAGCGGAAAGCCAAAGACATCCTCTTTGCACTCACATATACTTATATACACTTTTTTGACACCCGTCCGTGTCATATCCCCAGCGCAGTCGCATACACCTTCATCACCCGTACACTTGTTAATATTATACTTTTCTCTTTTGACACCCGTCCGTGTCACTCTCCCCAGCAGATTAAACACTCATCTGTACAATACTCATACTCACTACTCATGTTACACTCATACAGATACTCGTCCGTATTTCACATACACCACTTATATACCCACAGATTCAACAGTGGTCCTTGTTCTTTGTTAACCAGTTGGTACTCGTCTGTACCATCATCTCAGAACATTGTGTCTAGTGTTTGTTTCTACATGATACTCGTCCGTATCATAGTCTTGAGGATGCTCATCCGCATCTTTAATCCATACACTGTGTCAAACACTTATGTCTTTTTGAATATAGATACTCGTCCGTGTCTATTATTCCCCAGAAAAATCCTTTCAGATGCAACACTCGTCCTTGTTCTTTGTTAACCAGTTGATACTCGTCCGTATCATCCTCTCTGAACATGTGTCAGTTTGTTTTCACATGATACTCGTCCGTATCATAGTCTTAAGGATGCTCGTCCGCATCTTTAATCTATACACAATACCAAACACTTATACCTTTTGCTTCTTGGATGTAAACGCTCGTCCGTGTTTACTATCTCCCCAGTAGATTGCCAACAAATTTTCTTTTTATCTAACACTCGTCCTGTGTTATGATACCTTTGAGAGCAGCCGTACCCTGCTGAGTGGTCGTCCTCCACTTCTTGATGGTCGTCCTCCATCATGCTCATCCGATGGCCGTCCCCATCGTTGTTTTTAGCAGCCGTCCCCTGCTAGGTGGTCGTCCTCCACCTTTTGATGATCGTCCTTCATCATTTTATCCAATGGCCGTCCCCATTGTTGATTTTGGTTATCTAACACTCGTCCTGTGTTATGACAAACCTCGAGAGCAGCCGTCCCCTGCTGAGTGGTCGTCCTCCACTTCTTGATGGTCGTCCTCCATCTTGCTCGTCCGATGGACGTCCCCATCGTTGACCTTTTCTATCCGATGGCCGTCCCCATCGTTGATATTTTCGGCAGCCGTACCCTGCCAGGTGGTCGTCCTCCACCTTTGATGGCCGTCCCCATCATATTTCTTTTATCCCCAACAGAGCAGCCGTCCCCTGCTAGGTGATCGTCCTTCACCTTTGATGGCCGTACCCCATCATCTGTTTATTTCATTCATTCTTTAACCCGATGGCCGTCCCCGTCGTGGTCCCTTTTCCTTTTTTAGCCCGATGGCCGTCCCCATCGTTGGTAACTTGACCTTTATGAACTTGATGGCCGTCCCCGTCGTGTTTCATTAATCCCCAGAGAATTTTATAACTTTATCTTGATGGCCGTCCCCATCATATTATCATCTTTCCCCAGCTAGTCGGCCGTCCCCATCTTAGCTTTACCTTTTATCCCCAGCATGTCGGCCGTCCCCGTCATTGCTTTATTTTTTAGCACTTTCCCAGCATGTCGGCCGTCCCCGTCATTACTATTTACCCAGCAGTCGTCCTCTGCTCGACGGTCGTCCTCCGTCGCCCACACTTTACAATATACTCTATTTTCCTTTACAATCTATATCCCTTTCCTTCTTCATTTCCGTGAGTGCAAATTTTGGACTGTCTTTGGTATTCAACCACAAGTTATCTTGTTTGCCTGTTAAGCCATCGCTTACATCCTGCACAGCTAACTCATGTTTGAATAGGGGCAGCTGTAAACACCCCAAATTTGCCCTCACCCATTCACACCATGGCTTGTGATCATCCTCATATGCATAAACACAATCATATCATCTCATATCTCATTTTTTGATTCACTGCATAGTTTCTAAGGCATCTGCACCTAGGGTTTGTGATCTGAGCAATCCCAAGGCTTCTTGGGCCACTCCAAAGGCCACCAATCATCTCAAAGGGGTCCATGTGTGTTCTTATATCATATTTCATCTCCTCAAAGTCAAAATTGCAAAGGAATCACAAGAACTAGGGTTTGAGTGGATGCAGAGCCAGGATGAACTGCACAGTTGACTGAAAATTAGGGTTTTGGTTTCAGAGGCCATAACACCAATTTTTTTGGTCATTCTTGTTTCCATTGGTCTCTATGTGGTATAGGGAGTATGCATATCAATTTTCATGAAGAAATTCCATGGGGAAGTCATCTGATCAAAGGTTGACTTTTCAGACAAGTCAGTGTAAAATCAGGGCATCTGAGGCCCCCAATGACCCAACCAATGGGTGATCTTCATCGTTTTGAGTGTATATGATCTTTATTTGATCATGGAAGAAGGTGGAAGTTCATAAAAATCAAGAATTTAGGGTTTTTGCAAATGTTGACTTTTTGGGCATAGTTGACTTTTCAAGAATGCATCATTTTATGTCATTTTTCAAGCCTTGATTCATGATCCAAAAATGCTTCAAATGGAAAAACTTTGGTCATGAAAGTTGTAGATCTCATCTTTCCCTTTTCAAAAAGTACAAGAACATGACCTAATTCATTTTGGATCAAAAGTTATGGTGCATCAAAGTTGGCAAAAATCACTAAATTTCAAGATATGCACCAAATGGGAAACTTGCAAAATCATGTACCAAGTCAAATTGCAACCTCTAATTGGTATCAAACCAGCACATAAGCATTCTCTAAGTCCTAAAAGTCAAGTTTGAACCAAGATCACATGTTGTTTAGTTCATGTAACAAGGCATTTTTCATGAAAATCCACAAAGTAACCAAGTTGCAAAATTCATGATCATGCTTCACCAACTTGCTGCATTGGTCCTTGAATCAAGCCAGCCTCACACACTCACCATGCTGCGCCAGCCCTAGCCCTTGTACTTGCCTAGAACCAAGCCCATGCCTCTCTTACAACCAAGTTGACATTTTGCAAAAGTAAACATCCCAATCACAGCAGGACATGTCACATCCCCCAGCCACTTGCAATTGTTTATACTATCCAAATGCTGGCCAAAACATAAAAGAGGCAAGGCTGAAACATACATATTCATCACATACACCAAAACACACCACTTTGCATTTTCATTCGAATTTGTTTCCTCAGCCTACAAACACAAAAGCCAAGTCCATAGATCAAATCACCATGCCTCATTAAGCACAAAGCAACAAAGAACCAGGCCTGAAACAAGCCCTAACTCCATTTCACCATTTTCACTCCATAAAGCAAAAGCCTTCGAATCTGCTTCTACAAGCCATAAACACTCAAACAAATTCCACACATCAACTCACCTTGCTTCACTGACCAGAAACCACTCATTACTTTGGCCTGAAACCCTCCACAACTCAAATACGATTTTCACACTTCCTTGGTCAGAGCTTCTGCAAACTTACTCAGGAGGCTTTCTAAACTCTAAACAAGCATCCAAAGCTTCAAAGGGGGATCATTGTGACTTGTTTGAGCCAAGAAACTAGCCAGAAAGTTCCAGAGATCAGAGCTCCAGTTCAGGTGAGCTTCATGAACTTTTTTCCCAGGAGTTGTTTTTTAAGTTCTTAATTGGTTCTCTATGTTCCACTGATCATGATGGTATGTTTGGTTTCGAAAATCATTGAGTTTTGAGCATGTATGATGTCCCTGATTTTTTTTGACCTAAATCCCTTTTGATTCGATTCAGCCTGAATACGGAAAATAAATGCATTTTGTTTGTTGATTCATGTTGTATGATGCTTGGGGATGAATTCTGGGCAGAAAGATTGTGTTTTAGATACCTAGGGAGTGAGATTGAGATTCTCAGGGGAGAGTGTGGCCGGAGAAGATGACCGGAGGTCACTTCCGGCCACCTGAAAGTCATTAGCAACTTAATTAGGGTTAGGGCAAACTTTAAACGTGGACCGTTGGATCTGTCTCTCCCGCGCGTGTTGTGTGGTCCAGATTAGATCATTAGTTGTTAATTAGGATTTAAAAATTAATTAATTATGTTTAACTCAGTTTGAATACCAACCGCTAGATCTGGCGCGCAGTCAACAACTTCCTTGCCAGATTCAATCTCGGCCTCTCCTTCTAATTACTTTCCATTTTATTTTGTTTATTTTATTTTTCTTTTCATTAAACTTCCACAATTTATTTAAAATAGCAAAACTTATTAAAAAAATCTGAAATTTTTTGTACAAGTTATTATTAAATTTCAGAACACAAAAATATTTTTATTTTATTTTTTATCATTAAAAAAGTATTTTTGAATATTTAAAAGATTATTTTTAATTGATTAATGAGAATTAATTAATTAAAAATACTTTTAGGTATTTAAAAATTACAAAAAAATTCATGAAATGTTCTAAGACATTTAGAAACATTGTCCAACCTTCAAACCAAATTTCTTTTTTGATCTTGATGCATTTTAAGAATTTTTCATTGAATTAAATCATTTTTTATGCATTATTTTGATCATAAGTTCAAAAATTCATTTCTGCCTATTGGAGAAGGTTGAGACATTGATTCTTCTTGCATTGTTTTGTGTTTAGCATGTAGTTCCTAGGATAAAAAGGCCTTGAATTGTTCTTGCATTTTCAAATTGTTTGGCATTTGTTTTGTTAAGAACCCTAAAAAACCTTAATAACTTGTGAAAATCATATCTTGAGTTTGGTTGAGAGTTGAAAGCTCCCCTTTGGGCAGTGGTTTATTATAGGTCTAGGGTTTCTTTGGGTGCCATTTTCCATTTTTTTATCATGAGGTTTGCTTCTGTTTTTGGTTTATGTTTGATGTTTGATCCATGAACCCTAATTTGGGCTTCCATTTGCATCCTTCTTGCATTCTCTTGCATAACATGACTTGTCTTTGCATTTTGTGCATTCTTGTGATTCATTTGACATATTAAGACATGTATAAAGCATCATTGATCATTGCATTACATACTTGCCATGTCATTTGTCTTGTATGATTCATAACTTTTCATGTTTGTGCATGCTCCTTAGCTTGCATCATTTGCATTCATGATCTTGTATGAACATCCCCATTGTCTTACCTCATGTTTGCAGCACCTCATAACATCATAATCATCCTCAACATGCTTCTGGTTTTGCTTAGCATCATATCATTTCATCTCATCTTGCATTGCATTGCATTTTCTTTCTAACATTTCAGGTGGTAAGTAACTTGGGAAGTGGATTTGCCTTCACTTCTCATAACCTTTCTTTTCATCTCTCTTGCATCCATTGCTGCATTTCTATTTGTGTTTGAGATTGAGCTTGCTCATTCTTCTTCCTCCCACTTTCTTTCTTCAAGTGACTTGACTTCTTGAATGAAGCAAGTTGCTTTGCTTCTCTTGATCTTATTCATCTGCTTCCTGGTGGCTCCTTTGAAGATTGATCTTGCAAACCTCACAAACCTTAGGATCAACCAAGCATGACAATGAATTAGGGTTTTGATTAGTCCCCCCATAGTTTTACCTTTGTGTCTCTCTTTGAGTCTTCTCTTCTCATCTCATAATCAGAGACTAAACCCTAAAGGCTTTAAGACTTTGTGCTTAGGGTTATGCCTGCATCCTTCTCTTAGGATGGAGTGTATAACTTTAATCCTAAGTATTAAATCCTTAAGGTGTTTGAATCTCTTAATCAATTCACTTAATAATCATCAAGACATTACACTTGTAACTTGGGCCTTGCATTAGGGTTCTAATTCTTCCTTAAGTGGTTAAGAAGGACTAACCCTAGTGTTAATGGACAAGTCCCCCTCAAGTTGTCTTATAAATCATAAAAAACACTTCATCATCATATCATTAATCTAAAATCCACTTAATAAAGGCTTGTTTTGTCATGAGTTTAATCCTTAATCATGGATTAAGTTGAGGAGCTTTCCTCAGCTTAAACATTCTCATCTATTATCCTTCTTTTAGGATGGTGTAATGAGTCTGTTTAATCCTTGATTATGGCTTAACCTCATTACTCAACACTAAACAAAAACACCAAAAACATCTAAATAATCACAAGTAGGTTAATGATCTTAATCCTACACCGAAGGTGATTAAGTGTGAGAATCTGACTTCACACTTAAGGTATTCTCATTACCCCTAATCAGAGGGAAGATGTGATGAGTTTACTAACCCATTGGTTTAGGCTTAGGCTCATTATCTTATGACAAACTCCAAAAAGAAATAAAAGACTGAAAGCTCAAAAAACAAACAATAATCGTCTCCTCCGGGATTCTTTTCTCACCTCATTCACTCACAACCGGGAACTTGCTTCTTCCGTCTAATGCAAGACAGTAAGCACCTGAGCCAGACAGGTCATACACTTGAGCATAGGCAAGCAAGCAGTTCACAAGTCAATTCATCTTTCAGTCTCTTTGAGTCGAACTACGGTGTTCTGACTTCCTCATTGCACGAGAGGATACGTAGGCATAACTTAACAGTTATCAAACAAAAGTCTCTGTATATTCCCCCTCCTTCTAGCATCATTCTCTAAGCCTCATTGTCATGAGCATTTCATTCTTGTTCCTACACTGACACTTCACTCATACATTACACTTCTTTTACACTGACACTTGCATTCTTTCCCAGCTTTGATACACAAATTGTACTGACACTACCCCATTTAAAACACAAATCTTTTAAGCGTGGATCCCGTCGAGTACGGCGGACAATCTGGGTGCTAATACCTTCCCAGGTTGTAACCAACCCCCTTTCTCAGTCTCTCTGGTTCGCGACCGTCTTATCCATATCTTTCTAGGTTTATGCAGCATTACCTTTCCTCCGGGATAAAAATGCCTAGCTGGCGACTCTATTCATTCTCCAGTGAGTTCACGGCTGTGTGTTCTCACTGTCCCTTTCGCCGACCGTTCGCGTCTGTACCTTCATCTGACCCGGTGTCGTTTGTCGGGAGCGACAAGACTCCACTGGGGGTGATGAAGGACGATCATAAAAAAGGTGAGGGACGATCACCTGGCAGGGTACGACTACCGAAAGGTATCATGACATAGGACGAATGTCAGATAGAAAGGAAATAATTCACTGGGATTTGCTGGGACTCTTCTGGGGAATAGTAGACACAGACGAGTATCTAAATTCAAGAAGACATAAGTGTTTGACACGGTGCATAGATTAAAGATGCGGACGAGCATCCTTAAGACCATGATACAGACGAGTATCAGTAGAAACAAACGCTTGACGCATGTTCAGAGATGATGATACGGACGAGTATCAACTGGTTAACCAGGAACACGGACGAGTGTCGAATCTGAGGGGATATAAGTGGTATATACAAGATACAAACGAGTATCTGTATGAGTAAAAAGTAATGAGTGAGACACAGACGGGTATTTAACTTGCTAGGGAAAGCATGACACGGACGGGTGCCAGAAAAAGTGTATTATAGACAAGTATTTGATTTCCAAAGCGTTTAGGCAACTATGCTGGGGGGTGACACGGACGGGTGTCAGGGAATTGTATAAATATGTACACATATGCTGCGAGTGCAAAGGGGGCGCTTTGGCATTCCGCTGGGGATATGGCACAGACGAGTGTCAAAAAGTATCTGTTTGCTGTATTTGGGGGTGTAATACTTTGGCTTTCTGGTGGGGAATTTGGGAAATATTCTGTATATGGTCATTTTTTTACAAATGTTCAGTTCGACACATGGCTTATGATTATGCAATATGTTTGATTTTTGCCGTAATGCTCCGTATTAGACGGAATGCTACGCTCTGTGGAGAAAATATGATGTGAATGCTATGATTATGCAAAGATACCGATCCTGGATTCGGATCCCGCTGTTGTGGAGATCTCTGGCTGATCTGCTTGAAGTGGATTTCCCAGCTGGGGATAAGATCATTGGTAGATCTGGCATATATGACTCTGCTTGGGGCAATAGATCACTGATAGGTCCTTCTTAGTAATGAGGGTCCTAGTTGGGGTTTGTAGAAGCTTTCGTCACTCTGTTGTGAGATCTTCAGGCATTGCTTCTCTGGATAGAGGCTGAAACTCTGTGGGGGGATGGTTCCCGGTCTTTTGCACTTGGCTGAGGAGGAATGAGGACTGGCAACTCAGCTGGGGAGAAAGCACCTCCGGTGCTAATCGGGAGATAGACTGAGCAGATAATGATTAGACAGCTTGCTGGGGAGAAGCCTTCATGCCCCATGTTGTGCTCTGAACACCTGCAATCCTGTAAAGACACAGAAACGTACAAGCATCCCGAGATATTCCTTATTGGATTCCATCATAGGAGTTTAGGCCATCCTAGGAGCAAATATATTTCCTGTAAGCATGTATTCTTTAGAAAGGAAGCACCTGTATTTATACGAATCAATATCTTAAAGACATCAGACATTTTTGCAAACGAAAATAAAATGTACGAGACGAGACATGACTGAAAATCTGATTTTATTAATTTACGTGCCCTGAATTGGCAAGATACAGTCAAAGAAACGGATCCCCTGAAATGAGGAAATCGTTACAAATTGAGAAGCAAAATGACAGTGGCAATGTTGATGACGATTCATGGAGCTTTCCCTTTTGCTATGACTCGTATGACATTGACGTTCTTCTCACCTTGCTTTCTGAAGAAGGCTGATTCTGACCGAAGCTCGAACCCTTCGAAACTTTCCAGGTTGTAAGTGATACAGATGAATTCAGAATGCAGTTGTTCGCTTATTCCCTTATTTTGCGTGGATCGCCCTTTCGGGTTTTCAATCCACCGGGATACCCATTTCTGCCTGAGTTGTCCAATGCGGCTTTTAACCTCAGCGGGTGTATATTTTTTTATATTTTTTCCCTTATTTTTGCCCGAGTCTTTTATTCTGTTTTTGACTCGCCGGGACGCCCTATTTTTGCCTGGACTTACATTCTGTTTTTATGTCCAGCTGGTCATTTTCATGCGAAGTATTTTTTAACTGCATCTGAATTCACAGGGGACAGGAAGTCTTCACCATCCATAGTACCAAGCATTAGTGCTCCACAGGAGAAAACTTTCTTTACTACGAATGGCCCTTCATAGTTCGGAGTCCACTTGCCCCTGTGGTCTGTATGAGGAGGGAGGATTCTTTTCAGCACAAGATCTCCTACTTGGTACTCTCGGAGCCTGACTTTATGATCGAAGGCTTTCTTCATCCTTTTCTGATACAGTTGCCCATGACAAATTGCAGCCAACCTCTTTTCTTCAATCAGGCTCAGTTGTTCGTATCGGGATCGGACCCATTCTGCTTCATTCAGTTTAACATCCATTAATACCCGCAGGGAGGGTAATTCAACTTCAACAGGCAGGACTGCCTCCATACCATAAACAAGCTGATACGGTGTTGCCCCAGTGGATGTTCTGATTGACGTACGGTACCCATGCAAGGCAAATGGTAGCATTTCATGCCAGTCTTTGTATGTAACTACCATCTTCTGCACAATCTTCTTGATATTCTTGTTAGCTGCCTCAACAGCGCCATTCATCTTTGGCCTGTAAGGAGAAGAATTGTGGTGTTGGATCTTGAAGTCCCTGCATAGCTCTGCCATCATTTTGTTGTTTAAGTTAGAACCATTATCAGAAATGATTCGCTCGGGCACTCGACAGATGATGTCTCTCTTCAGGAATCGGGCTACCACTTGTCTGGTGACATTTGCATAAGAGGCTGCTTCGACCCACTTGGTAAAATAGTCAATGGCTACCAGGATGAATTTGTGGCCATTTGAAGCAGTCGGTTCAATCTTGCCAATCATGTCGATGCCCCACATGGCGAAGGGCCAAGGTGAAGACAACACATTTAGAGGATTTGGAGGCACATGTAATTTATCCGCATAAATCTGGCATTTATGGCACTTTCTGGCATACGCACAACAGTCTGCGTCCATTGTGATCCAATAGTAGCCTGATCTTAGCAACTTTTTAGCCATTGCATGCCCTCCAGCATGCGTACCAAAAGATCCTTCGTGCACCTCGTGTATCAGCAAGTCTGCTTCTGTCTTATCAACGCATCTGAGAAGTACCATATCAAAGTTTCTCTTGTACAAGGAACCATCAGTATTCAGAAAGAAACTACCAGCCAACCTTCTTAGTGTCTTCTTATCATTGGGAGATGCCCCAGGTGGGTATGTTTGATCCTCCAAGAAGAATTTGATGTCATGGAACCAAGGTTTATCATCTTTGACGACATCTGCTGAGAACACGTATGCTGGTCTGTCAAGTCTGGACACTAAAATTCGAGGCACAAAGTTGGCAGCTTGAACTTTGATCATGGATGAAATGGTAGCCAGAGCATCTGCGAACTGATTCTCGTCTCGAGGGATATACTCAAGCTTGACTGTTGTGAAGAAAGTCAATAACCTCCTTGTATAGTCCCGATAAGGTATCAGATGGTCTTGGTGCATGTACCATTTGCCGTTGGTTTGATTAATTACCAGAGATGAATCTCCGAATACAGTCAAAGTCTTGATCCTGAGGTCAATGGCTTCCTCAAGACCCATAATAGAGGCTTCGTATTCAGCTTCGTTGTTAGTGCAGTTGAAAGTGAGCTTTGCCGAGAAAGGCATGTGAACTCCCTTAGGTGTAATGAGTACTGCACTAACACCACGGCCATTCAATTTAACAGCCCCGTCGAACATCACAGTCCATTCTTCTTCTGGGTCAGGCCCTTCAGTGTGAATAGGCTCTTCATGATCTCTTGATTTTATGAACATGATGTCTTCATCAGGGAAGTCAAATCTCATAGGCTGGTAATCATCAATGGGTTCGTCAGCAAGATAATCAGACAATACACTGCCCTTGATGGCTTTCTGAGATGTGTACTGAATGTCGTATTCTGTGAGGATCATTTGCCATCTTGCAACCCGTCCGGTAAGTGCTGGCTTCTCAAATATGTACTTAACTGGATCCATCTTTGAGATCAATAAGGTAGTATGGGTCAACATATACTGTCTTAGTCGGCGAGCAGCCCACGCTAAAGCACAGCAAGTTTTCTCGAGCAGTGAATAACGTTGTTCACAGTCGGTAAAATTTTTGCTTAGGTAGTATATTGCATACTCTTTTCGACCATACTCGTCATGCTGGCCCAACACACACCCCATTGATTCTTCTAACACTGTCAAGTACATAATTAGAGGTCTTCCTTCAACTGGAGGCATAAGTATTGGAGGCTCTTGTAAGTATTCATTGATTTTGTCAAAAGCCCTTTGGCAGTCTTTGTTCCACCTGACCGTTTGTTCCTTTCTTAACAGCTTAAAAAAAGGCTCACAGGTTGCTGTAAGGTGAGATATGAACCTTGAAATGTAGTTCAATCTACCTAGAAACCCCCGAACTTCTTTTTCAGTCTTCGGTGCAGGCATTTCTTGAATGGCTTTGACTTTATCAGGGTCAACTTCAATCCCTTTTTCACTTACAATAAATCCCAGCAGCTTACCGGATCGCACCCCGAATGTGCACTTGTTGGGGTTTAACTTCAACTGGTACTTCCTCAGACGCTTGAATAGCTTCAACAAATTCACCAGTTGGTCTTCTTCTGTGAGGGACTTAGCAATTATGTCATCCACATAGCATTCAATTTCTTTGTGGATCATGTCATGGAATAATGTTACCATAGCCCGTTGATAAGTTGCACCAGCATTCTTTAGTCCGAATGGCATCACCTTATAACAGAATGTGCCCCAAGGTGTGATAAAAGTTGTCTTCTCCATGTCTTCAGGTGACATCTTGATCTGATTGTATCCTGAAAATCCATCCATGAAGGAGAATACCGAGAACTGAGCCGTATTATCAACTAACACATCAATGTGAGGTAAAGGGAAGTCATCTTTCGGGCTGGCTATGTTCAGGTCCCGGTAATCCACACACATTCTCACCTTGCCGTCTTTCTTTGGCACTGGTACAATGTTAGCAACCCATGGTGGGTAACTAGTTACAGCAAGGAACCCGGCGTCCCACTGTTTTTGTACCTCTTCTTTAATCTTCACTGCCATATCCGGGCGGGTACGGCGCAGCTTCTGTTTCACCGGTGGGCAGTCTTCTTTCAAAGGCAGTTTGTGCATGACAATATCGGTGTCCAACCCTGGCATATCCTGATAAGACCAAGCAAAAACATCCACGTATTCCCTAAGCATGTTAATCAGTTGCTCTTTTACTGAATCTTGCAAGCAGGCCCCGATCTTGACTTCTTTCACTTCTTCTTCTGTACCAAGATTAACCGTTTCAATCTCCTCCTGATGAGGCGTGATGACCTTCTCCTCTTGCCTTAACAATCTGGCTAGCTCTTCAGGAAGCTCGTAATCTTCTTCAACCCTTTCATCAGCTTGATTACTTGGATTGTCAAAGTCATACGAAGTCATAGCAGTGTTGTTGTCGGTGCAGTCTGAAAGGCACTCTCTGCAAGGGTTTAGATTGTTTATTTTAGTGATCAATTTTAATCTTGTTTAGAAAAAGTGAAAATGAAGTTATTTATTTTGAAAACATTGCCATTTTATTTTTGTACAAAAAGAAAAATGAAAAACAGTGAACGGAAAAGGAAAAGACTCATTTGCAAAAGATGTCCGATATTCATTGATTGATCTATTTGCACAAAATTACAAGATGGCCCGATTACAAAATGAGTCTTGACATCTTGGGCAAGATGCAAGACTTGATGCATGCTTAAAAATACAGGAAATAATAATTACTCTGCAGGAGTAACCCTTATAATTTCCTGGGAAGACCAGTTAAGGACTTGGCTCCCCGGGATCCTTGGACGTATCCAGCTCTCCAGGTTACGGTCGCTTTCCTCCTCGTCTTCCAAGTTGTTTACACCATCCGGGGTGAGCATCCCCCCGCTGACAAAGTTGGGCTCTTTTGCCGCCTCTGATTGATCTTGTTGAGTTGGTTTGTAACCCAACCCAAATCTGTCTTCTTTCTTTTCCACGGGCAGCAGCTTGCCCCAGCCTTGGGCAGTACCCTCTTCAACAACCTTCCGGGCTTGCTGATATGACATTATGGAGGTTCCCAGTACAGCAGATGCTTCGTTAATGTTCAGGGCCTCAAACCCCTGGCTCATGGTTTCATGGATTTCTCTATCCATCTCTATGTACTTATACATAGCCAGATGGCTAACAAAGATGTCTTCTTCCCCACAGATGGTGATGATCTAGCCTTCCCACTCGAATTTCAGCTTCTGGTGAAGGGTAGACGTAATAGCGCCAGAGGCATGGATCCAGGGTCTACCCAACAAACAGTTGTAGGCCGGCTGAATGTCCATCACATAGAAGGTAGTCTTAAAAGTCTGCGGGCCAATCATCACAGGCAGATCAATCTCCCCAAGCACTGATCTTTTAGAGCCATAGAATGCTCTCACCACCAAATTACTCGGACGTAATGCCAAGCCATCATACTCCAGTGTCCACCAGTACATGAGACAGAACAGCACCCTTGCACTCTAGAGTGATGTGAAAAGCCTTGTTGTGGTTACGTCCCTCTGTTGTTAAGTCAGCATTGGTAAAGCCCAGTCCATGACTGGTATTGACATTTGCCACCACAGTTTCTAGCTGATTAACAGTGATCTCCTCTGGCACGTATTCTGCATGCAGGACTTTCAATAATGCATTCCTGTGAGCTTCAGAACACATCAACAGGGATAATATGGAGATTTTTGAGGGAGTTTGGTGAAGCTGATCCACCACCTTGTAATCACTTCTCTTTATAATTCTCATAAAATCGTCTACATCTTGTTCAAAAGATGTCTTCTGAGTTTCTTTGACAGTTGGCTCTTCTGGTACCACACTGTCGCTCCCACCTGATGACACAGGGCCAAGAGGGGTACAGACGCGAACGATCGGCGAAAGGGGTGAGAACACACAAGGGTGAACTCAGAAAGACAAGAGTCGCCAGCTAGGCATTTTTATCCCGGGGGAAAGGTAATGCTGCATAGACCTAAGGAAAGATATGGATAAGACGGTTGCGAACCAGAGAGACTGAGAAAGGGGGTTGGTTACAACCTGGGAAGGTATTAACACCCAGATTGTTCGTCGTACTCGACGGGATCCACGCTTAAAATATTTGTGTTTTAAAGGGGTAGTATCAGTGCAATTTGTGTATCAAAGCTGGAAAGAATGCAAGTGTCAGTGTAAAAAGAATGTGAAGTGTATAAGAGAGGTGTCAGTGTAAGAATAGAAGCTAGCTCAGGATACTGAGGCTAAAAGAATAATGCTGGAAGAGGGGGAATATACAGAGACTTTTGTTCGATAACTGTTAAGTTATGCCTATGTATCCTCTCGTGCAATGAGGAAGTCAGAACACCGTAGTTCGACCCAAAGAGACTGAAAGGGTAAATTGAATTGTGAACTGCTTACTTGTCTATGCTCAAGTGTATGACCTGTCTGGCTCAGGTGCAAACTGTCTTACATTAGACGGAAGAAGCAAGTTCTCGTTTGTGAGTGAAGATGATGAGAAAAGAATCCCGAAGGAGACGATTATTGTTTGTTTTTGTGTTTTCAGCCTTTTATTGCTTTTGAATTTGTCATAAGTTAATGAGCTTAAGCCTAAACCAAGGGTTAGTAAACTCATCACATCCTCCCTCTGATTAGGGGTAATGAGAATACCTTAAGTATGAGGTAGACACCTCCCACTTAATCACCATGATGTAGGATTAAGATCATTAACCTACTTTCACTTATTTAGATGTTTTTGGTATTTTTGTTTAGTGTTAAGTAATGAGTTTAAGTCATAATCAAGGATTTAATGGGCTCATTACACCATCCTAATAGAAGGATAATAGATGAGAACATTTAAGCTGAGAAAGACTCCTCAACTTAATCCATGATTAGGGATTAACCTCATGACAAAACAAAACCTTTATTAGGTGAATTTTAGTTAATGATAAGATGAAGAAGTGATTTTTATGGTTTGTAAGACAACTTTAGGGGGACTTGTCCATTAACACTAGGGTTAGTCCTTCTTAACCAATTAAGGAAGAATTAGAACCCTAATGCAAGGCCCAAGTTACAAGCTTGATGTCTTGATGATTATTATGTGAATTGATTAAAGGAGTTAAACACCTTAAGGGTTTAACACTTAGGATTAAAGTTATACACTCCATCCTAATAGAAGGATGCATGCATAAGCTTAACCACAAAGCCTTAAAACCTTTAGGGTTTAGTCCTTGATTAAGAGATGAGAAGAGAAGACTCAAAGATGACACAAAGGTAAAAGCTAAATGGGGGGACTAATCAAACCCTAATCATGATCATGCTTGGTTGTCCCTAGGGTTTGTGAGTCTTAAGAGAGAAAGAATCTTCAAAGAGCCACCAAGGAGAGAAGCAGATGAAAGGAGAAAGAAGCAGATAGAAGCAAGACAACTTGCTTCACTTAAGAAGACAAGTTGCTTGGAGGAAGAAAGTGGGAGAGAACATGAATGAGCAAGCTCACTCAAATACACAAGATAAAATGCAGCAATGATGCATAAGAGAGATGAAAAGAGATTGTGAGAAGTGAAGGCAAATTTACTTCTCAAAACAACTTACCACCTGAAAAGTTAGCAAAAGAGATGGAATGCAATGTAAATGAGATGAAATGCAATGATACAAACCAAAACCAGAAGCATGAATATGATGTTAATGATGCTAAGAGATGATTCAAACACATGACAAGAGATGAGAATGATCAAACAAGCATAAAAATGCAAAGGAGGCATGCTTTGATCCATGGAAGTTCATGAATGCTTATGAAATGAAATGAACATATAACATGGAAAATGAAAGATGCAATGATCAAACATGAATCTAATATGTCCTAAGATGCATTATGAATCATGTAGATGCTCAAAATGTCATGGCAAGTCATTGGATGCAAGCAAATGAGAAATGGATGCAAGGGAAGGCACAAATTAGGGTTTATGATCAACACACAAAGCAAAATTCAAAATCAGAAGAATATGACATGATAAAAATTTGAAAATGCAATCAAAGATACCTTAAACCTATACAAGTTCACTGCCCAAAGGAGGGGATCTAACTCTTAACCTAGTGAAAGTTATGAATTTCTCAAGTTGGCTAGGGTTTTAGGGTACCTCAACATGAAAAATGCAAAACAAATTGAAAATGGAAGATCAAATCAAACCAATTTTATTCTATAAACTACATTCTATGGAGGATGCAATGCATGAAGAACCATCATCAAACTCTCAAAGGTTAGGCAGAATGGATTTTTCAAAGTTTGCACAAAAATGTTGCCTTAAAGTGAATTTAATTCCAAAGAAAATGATCAAAATGCATCAAGAACCAAAACTAAATTTGTTTTGAGAGTTGGACAATGTTTCTAAATGTTTTTAAATGCAATATGAATTTTTTGGTGATTTTTAAATACCTAAATGCATTTTTAAATAATTAATCTTCATTAACTAATTAAAAATAAACATTTAAATGATTTAAAAATAAATTTTAATGCAAAAAATAAAAATAAAAATATTTTTGGGTTCTGAAAATTAATAAAAGATTTAATAAAAAATTTCAGAATTTTTTAATGTATTTTGCTATTTTTAATAATTCGTGCAAATTAAATGAAAAGAAAATGAAATAAAAATTAAAATATGAGAAGTATGCACATCCACTGGCTGAGATTCAAAGGAAAAGAGAGGGAATTGACCCGCACGCATCTGGACGGCCCACGTTTGAACTGGCTGGATTAAATTAAATCTGATTAATTAATTTAATAAATTATGATTGGGGTTTAATGAAATGATCCAGGCCATTCATATGCGCGGGAGTCAACAAAAGTCAGCCAGATCCATGGTCCAGATTCAAACTTTGCCCTAATCACAGATTAAGCCCTAATGACATTCAGGTGGCCGGAAATGACCTCCGGTCATCTTCTCCGACCACACCTCCCCTGAGAATTTCCCAAATCACTCCCCAGGCCATTTCTGGAGCTCTAAAGCTCTAGATCACTTCCTCTCACCTCCCTAAACTCATCCCTGACCTCAAAAACAATTTATTTCTAAGCATGAACCAGATTCGAAGCAAGATACAAAAATGGCAGGAATTTCAGACAGGCCATACACACTCATTTCTCAACCATTTTCGAAAATTTAAAGTTCAGTGTGACCAGGAAAGCAAGCTTAATCATTTAGAAACTTAAAACAAGAGTTCTGGAAAAATGTTTTCACATGGCTACCTGAGATGGAGCTTTCAATCCAGGAGCTTTTTGACTGCTTCCTTGCTTTAAGATGAACCCAATGAACCTCCTGAGGAGTTTGCAAAGCTTGTATGGAGTTTATTTTGGCTGGTTTGTGAGATTGATGAAGTTCTGTTCAGAGAGGGAGGGAAATCGTGTTTGAGTTTCAGGGACTTTTAAGGCAAGGTGAAGGGTGGTTTATGCTCTATGAAGCTTTTCTGAATGAATGGTGAAGTTGGTTTTGAGGTTTGATGATTGTGTGATGAGATTCGAAGGAAAGTGCATAAGAGGAGAGTTTTGTGAACTATGGCTTATGAGAGAGATCAGGCTGTGTTGTGCTATGTGTTGAGTCTCATTTTGTCCATGTATCAAGCTTGGATAGGTCAGAGAGTTGTTGCTGGCCTAGCTTGATTGGTATGGGCCATTTTGCATAATGTCAACTTTTTGTGTAAGAGAGCTATGGGTCAATGGCAGGACAAGGACAAAGGGGTGTCCTGCGCAGTAAGGATTGAGGAGAGCCATAGAATCAGTCTTGAGGCCAATTAGCAAGTGGATTAGGGTTTGTGAGAGGTTTTGCAACTTTGTGATTTTTTGGCCCTTTTGTGATTACTTGAAGCATAAGTCATGAAAATGGGAGGTTCTTTTGTGCAATCTGATTTTTAGGCCATGATTCATGTTTGTGCAAAGGTTAGAAGTCCATTTGAAGTCACATTTTGCCTTGGCAAGAGGTTTTGCAACTTTGCCTCTTTGGTGCAAAACTTGAAATTATGTGATTTTTCCAAAATTTGACAAGCCATAACTTTTGATCCAAAATGAATTAGAATGAGTTCTTGTACTTTTTGAAAAGGGAATGATCCATTCTACAACTTTCATGACCAAAGTTTTCTCATTTGAAGCATTTTTGAATCAATTTGAGGAGGTTAAAAAACTTTCCCAAAATGGCAAGTTTACATTACAAGTTACTTTCCCAAAGAGGCAATTTTGCAAATGGCTTGAAATTATTCAATTTTGTGAACTTATAACATCTTCTATGATAAAATAAAGATCATACACATTCAAATGATGAAGAACACCCTTGGGTTGGGTCATTGGGGGCCTCAGATGCCCTGATTTTGCACTGACTTGCTCAAGAAGTCAACTCTTGATTAGATGCCTTCCCCATGGAATTTCTTCATGAAAATTGATATGCATGATCCTCATATCATATAGAGACCAATAGAAACAAGAATGACCAAAAAAATTGGAGTTATGGCCTCTGAAACCAAAACCCTAATTCTAGGTCATCTGTAGTTAAACCTGGCTCTGCTTCCATGCCTTTCTCAGTTCTTGTGATTCTTTGACTTCCTTGATCTTGAGAGGATATAATATGATGTTTTAACATTCATGGACCCCTTTGAAGTGATTGATGACCTTTGGAGTGGCCCAAATGGCTCAGGGATGGCTCAGATCACAAACCCTAGATGCAGATGACTTAGAAACAATGCAGTGAAGCAAAAATGCAATATGAGATGATATGATTGAACTTATGCACATGAAGATATCACAAGCCATGGTGTGAATGGGTGAGGGAAAATTTGGGGTGTTTACAGCTGCCCCTATTCAAACATGAGTTAGTTGTGCAGGACGTAAGCAACGGCTTAACAGGCAAACAAGATAACTTGTGGTTGAATACCAAAGACAGTCCAAAATTTGCACTCACAGAATGAAGAAGAAAAGGGATATAGATTGTAAAGGAAAATAAAGTAAAATTATAAAGTGCGGGCGACGGAGGACGACCGTCGAGCAGAGGACGACTGCTGGGGATAAAGCAATGACGGGGACGACCGACGTGCTAGGGAAGATGCGGGAAATAAAGCAATGACGGGGACGGCCGACAAGCTGGGGATATAGGAGATTATGATGGGGACGGCCATCAGGTAAAGCTATGAGACTCTCTGGGGATTATAAGTAAATGATGGGGACGACCATCAAGTTCAAGGTATAAATGACATAAATGATGAGGTACGGTCATCAAAGGTGAAGGACGATCACCTAGTAGGAGACGGCTGCTCTGTTTGGGGAATAAGATGAGGGATGGTCATCTAAGGTGAAGAACGATCACCTGGCAGGGTAAGGCTGCTCTGTTTGGGGATATAAGATGAGGAAAGGTCATCTAAGGTGAAGGACGATCACCTGGCAAGGTACGGTTGCCGAAAGTACCGCGACATAGGACGAATGCCGGATAAAAGAGTCGACGATGGGGACGGCCATCGGACAAGCGTGATGAAGGACGATCATCAAGAGGTGAAGGACGGTCACCTAGCAGGGTACGGCTGCTCTCGGGGTTTATCATGACATAGGACGAATGTCAGATAACAAGATCAACGATGGGGATGACCATCGGATAAAATGATGAAGGACGATCATCAAGAGGTGAAGGACGATCACCTAGCAGGGGACGGCTGCTAGAACATCACGACATAGGACGAATGTCGGATAAGACGGGGTTCTAATGAATAGAGACTCCACTGGGGGTGATGAAGGACGATCATCAAAAGGTGAAGGACAATCACCTGGCAGGGTACGGCTGCCGAAAGGTATCATGACATAGGACGAATGTCAGATAGAAAGGAAATAATTCACTGGGATTTGTTGGGACTCTTCTGGGGAATAGTAGACACAAACGAGTGTCTAAATTCAAGAAGACATAAGTGTTTAACACGGTGTATAGATTAAAGATGTGGACGAGCATCCTTAAGACCATGATACGGACGAGTATCAGTAGAAACAAACGCTTGACGCATGTTCAGAGATGATGATACGGATGAGTACCAACTAGTTAACAAAGAACACGGACGAATGTTGACTCTGAGGGGATTTAAATGGTATATACAAGATACGGACGAGTATCGGTACGAGTGAGAAGTGATGAGTGAGATATAGACGAGTGTCCAACTTGCTGGGGAGGGTGACACGGACGAGTGTCGGAAAAAGTGTATTATAAACAAGTATTTGGTTTACAAAGTGCTCAGGTAACTATGTTGGGGAAGGTGACACGGACGAGTGTCAAGGATTTGTAAATATGTACCCATGTGTTGTGAGTGCAAAGGGGACGCTTTGGCTTTTCGCTGGGGATATGGCACAGACGAGTGTCAAAAAGTATCTGTTTGCTGTATTTGTGGGTGTAATACTTTGGCTTTCCGGTGGGGAATTTGGGAAATATTCTGTATATTGTCTGATGGATGGTCATTTTTACAAGTGTTCAGTTCGACACATGGCTTATGATTATGCAATATGCATGATTTTCGCCGTAATGCTCCGTATTAGACGGAATGCTACGCTTTGTGGGGAAAATATGGTGCGAATGCTATGATTATGCAAAGATACCGATCCGGGATTCGGATCCCGCTGCTGTGGAGATCTCTGGCTGATCTGCTTGAGGTGGATTTCCCAGCTGGGGATAAGATCATTGGTAGATCTGGTATATGACTCTGTATGGGGAAGTAGGTCACTGACAGACCTATCTCGGTAATGAGGGACCCAGCCGGGGTTTGTAGAAGCTTTCGTCACTCTGTTGTGAGATCTTCAGGCGTTGCTCTTCTGGATAGCGGTTGAAACTCTGTGGGGAGATGGTTCCCTGGCTTTTGCACTTGGCTGAGGAATGATGAATGGAAACCCAGCTGGGGAGAAAGCACCTCCGGCGTTAATCGGAAGGTGGATTGAGTAGATAATGATTTGCCAACTTGCTGGGAGAAGCTTTCATGCCCCATGCTGCGCTTTGAACATCTGCAATCCTGTAAAGACAAAGATACGTACAAGCATCCCGAGATATTCCTTATTGGATTCCGTCATAGGAGTCTAGGTAGTCCTAGGAGCAAACATATTTCCTGTAAGCATGTATTTTAGGAGGGGAGCATCTGTATTTATGCAAACAAATATCTTAAAGACATCGGACATTTTTGCAAATGAAAACAAAATGTACGAGACAAAAAAATGACTGAAAATCTGATTTTATTAATTTGCGTGCCTTGAATTGGCAAATACATTCAGAGAAACAGATCCCCTGAAATTAGGAGATCGTTACAAATTGAAAGACAAAAAGGTGCTGGCAATGTTGATGACGCTTCAGGGAGCTTCCGTTTTGCTATGACCCGTATGACATTGACGTTCTTCTCAACTTGCTTTCTGAAGAAGGCTGATTCTGAACGAAGCTCGAACCCTTCAAAACTTGCCAGGTTGTAAGTGATACGGATGAATTCAGAATGCAGTTGTTCGCTTATTCCCTTATTTTGCATGGATCGCCCCTTCGGGTTTTCAATCCACCGGGATACCCATTTTTGCCTGAGTTGTCCAATGCGGCTTTTCAACTCAACGGGTGTACATTTTTATTTAATTTCCCTTATTTTTGCCCGAGTCTTTTATTCTGTTTTTGACTCGTCGGGATGCCCTATTTTTGCCTGGACTTACATTCTGTTTTTATGTCCAGCGGGTCATTTTTATGCGAAGTATTTTTTAACTGCATCTGAATTCACAGGGGACTGGAAATCTTCACCATCCGTAGTACTGAGCATCAGTGCCCCACCAGAGAAAACTTTCTTTACTACGAATGGCCCTTCATAGTTCGGAGTCCACTTGCCCCTGTGGTCTGTATGAGGAGGGAGGAGTCTTTTCAGCATAAGATCCCCTACTTGATACTCTCGAAGCCTGACTTTTTGATCGAAAGCTTTCTTCATTATTTTCTGATACAGCTGCCCATGACAAATTGCAGCCAACCTCTTTTCTTCGATCAGACTCAGTTGTTCGTATCGGGATCAGACCCATTCTGCTTCATTTAGTTTAACATCCATCAATACCCGCAGGGAGGGTAATTCAACTTCAACAGGTAGGACTGCCTCCATACCATAAACAAGCTGATACGGTGTTGCCCCAGTGGATGTTCGGATTGACGTACAGTACCCATGCAAGGCAAACGGCAGCATTTCATGCCAGTCTTTGTATGTAACTACCATCTTCTGCACAATCTTTTTGATATTCTTGTTAGCTGCCTCGACAGCGCCATTCATCTTTGGCCTCTAAGGAGAATAATTATGGTGTTGGATCTTGAAGTCCCGGCACAGCTCTGCCATCATTTTGTTGTTTAAGTTGGAACCATTATCAGTAATGATTCGCTCGGGCACTCCATATCGACATATGATATCTCTTTTCAGAAATCGGGCTACCACTTGCCTTGTAACATTTGCATAAGAAGTCGCTTCAACCCACTTAGTAAAATAGTCAATAGCAACCAGGATGAATCTGTGGCCGTTTGAAGCAGTTGGTTCAATCTTGCCAATCATATCAATGCCCCACATGGCAAAGGGCCAGGGTGAAGACATCACATTCAAAGGATTGGGAGGTACATGAACTTTATCCGCATAAATCTGGCATTTATGGCATTTTCTGGCATAGGCACAACAGTCTGCATCCATTGTAATCCAGTAGTAGCCTGATCTTAACAACTTTTTAGCCATTGCATGCCCTCCCGCATGGGTACCAAAAGATCCCTCGTGCACCTCGTGCATCAACAAGTCTGCTTCCGCCCTATCAACACATCTGAGAAGTACCATATCAAAGTTTCTCTTATACAGGGAACCATCGGTATTCAGGAAGAAACTACCAGCTAGCCTTCTTAGTGTCTTCTTATCATTGGAAAATGCCCCAGGTGGGTATGTTTGATCCTCCAAGAAGCACTTAATGTCATGGAACCAAGGCTTGTCATCTTTGACAACATCTGCAGAGAATACATATGCCGGTCTGTCAAGTCTGGACACTGAAGTCCGAGGCACAAAGCTGGCAGCTTGAACTTTGATCATGGATGAAATGGTAGCCAAAGCGTCTGCAAACTGATTCTCGTCTCGAGGGATATACTCAAGTTTGACTGTTGTGAAGAAAGTCAACAACCTCCTTGTATAATTCCGATAAGGTATCAGATGATCCTGGTGAGTGTACCATTTGCCATTGGTTTGATTAATTATCAGAGTTGAATCTCCGAACACAGTCAAAGTCTTGATCCTGAGGTCAATGGCTTCCTCAAGACCCATAATACAAGCTTCGTATTCAGCTTCGTTGTTAGTGCAGTTAGAGGTGAGTTTTGCCGAGAAAGGCATGTGAACTCCTTTAGGTGTAATGAGTACTGCACCAACACCACGACCATTCATATTAATAGCCCCATCAAACATCATAGTCCATTCTTCTTATGGGTCAGGCCCTTCAGTGTGAACAGGCTCTTCATGATATTTTACTTTTATGAACATGATGTCTTCATCCGGGAAGTCAAATCTCATAGGCTGGTAATCATCAATGGGTTGCTCAGCAAGATAATCAGACAATACACAGCCTTTGATGGCTTTTTGAGATGTGTACTGAATATCATACTCTGTGAGAATCATTTTCCATCTTGCAACACGTCCGGTAAGTGCTGGCTTCTCGAAAATGTACTTAACTGGATCCATCTTTGAGATCAATAAGGTAGTGTGGGTCAACATATACTGCCTTAGTCGGCGAGCAGCCCACGCTAAAGCACGGCAAGTTTTCTCGAGCAGTGAATAACGTTGTTCACAGTCGGTAAACTTTTTGCTCAGGTAGTATATTGCATACTCTTTTCGACCAGACTCGTCATGCTGGCCCAACACACACCCCATTGACTCTTCTAATGCTGTCAAGTACATGATTAGAGGTCTTCCTTCAACTGGAGGCATGAGGATTTGAGGCTCTTGCAAGTACTCCTTGATTTTGTCAAAAGCCTTCTGGCAGTCTTCGTTCCACCTGACCGTTTGTTCTTTTCTCAACAGCTTGAACAAAGGTTCACAGGTTGCTGTAAGGTGAGATATGAACCTCGAAATGTAGTTCAATCTACCTAGAAACCCTCGAACTTCTTTTTCAGTCTTAGGTGCAGGCATTTCTTGAATGGCTTTGACTTTATCAGGGTCAACTTCAATCCCTTTCTCACTTACAATAAATCCTAGCAGCTTACCAGATCGCACCCCGAATGTACATTTGTTGGGGTTTAACTTCAGTTGGTACTTCCTCAAACGCTTGAATAACTTCAACAGATTCACCAGGTGGTCTTCTTCTATGAGGGACTTGGAAATCATGTCATCCACGTAACATTCGATTTCTTTGTGGATCATATCATGGAATAATGTTACCATAGTGTCGCTCCCACCAAATGAGGCTAGGTCAAATGGGGTACAGACACGAACGGTCGGCCAAAGAGAAGAAAATGAATGAAAAGAGTCGCCAGCTAGGCATTTTTATCCTGAAGGAAAGGTAATGCTGCATAAACCTAGAAAGATACGGATAAGACGGTTGCGAACCAGAGAGACTGAGAAAGGGGGTTGGTTACAACCTATGAAGGTATTAGCACCCAGATTGTCCGCCGTACTCGACGGGATCCACGTTTAAAAGATTTGTGTTTTAAAGGGGTAGTGTCAGTGCAATTTGTGTATCAAAGCTAGAAATAATGCAAGTGTCAGTGTAAAATAAATGTGAAGTGTATAAGAGAAGTGTCAGTGAAAGAACAGGAATGAAATGTTCAAGAATATGAGGCTAAAAGAATGATACTGGAAGAGGGGGAATATACAGAGACTTTTGTTCGATAACTGTTAAGTTATGCCTACGTATCCTCTCGTACAATGAGGAAGTCAGAACACCGTAGTTCGACCCAAAGAGACTGAAAGATAAATTGACTTATGAACTGTTTGCTTGTCTATGCTCAAGTGTATGACCTGTCTGGCTCAGGTGCTAACTGTCTTGCATTAGACGGAAGAAGCAAGTTCTCGTTTATGAGTGAGTGTGATGAGAAAAGAATCCCGAAGGAGACGATTATTGTTTGTTTTTGGATTTTCAATCTTTTATTGCCTTTTCAGGTTTGTCATAAGAAAATGAGATTAAGCCTAAACCAATGGGTTAGTAAACTCATCACATCCTCCCTCTGATTAGGGGTAATGAGAATACCTTAACTATGAAGTAAGCACTTCACACTTAATCACCATGATGTAGGATTAAGATCATTAACCTACTTATGATTAATTAGATGTTTTTGTTGTTTTTGTTTAGTGTTAGGTAATGAGTTTAAGCCATAATCAGGGATTTAATGGACTCATTACACCATCCTAATAGAAGGATAATAGATGAGAACATTTAAGCTGAGAAAGACTCCTCAACTTAATCCATGATTAGGGATTAACCTCGTGACAAAACAAAGCCTTTATTAAGTGGATTTTAGTTAATGATAAGATTAAGAAGTGGATTTTATGGTTTGTAAGACAACTTGAGGAGGACTTGTCCATTAACACTAGGGTTAGTCCTTCTTAACCAATTAAGGAAGAATTAGAACCCTAATGCAAGGCCCAAGTTAAAAGTTTGATGTCTTAGTGATTATTAGGTGAATTGATTAAAGGATTTTAAACACATTAAGGGTTTAACACTTAGGATTAAAGTTATACACTCCATCCTAATAGAAGGATGCAGGCATAAGCTTAATCACAAAGCCTTAAAGCCTTTAGGGTTTAGTCCCTGATTATGAGATGAGAAGAGAAGACTCAAAGATGACACAAAGGTAAAGCTAAATAGGGGACTAATCAAACCCTAATTGTTATCATGCTTGGTTATTCCTAGGGTTAATGAGTTTTGCAATAAGATCTTCAGAGAAACCACCAGGAAGGAAGCAGATGAAAGGAGGAAGAAGCAAGGAGAAGCAAAACAACTTGCTTCACTTAAGAAGACAAGTTGCTTGAAGAAAGAAGGTAATTAGAGAGCATGAATGAGCAAGCTCACTCTAATACACATACAAAATGCAGCAAAGATGCAAGAGAGATGAGAGGAGATTGTGAGAAGTGAAGGCAAATCCACTTCTCAAAACAACTTACCACCTGAAAAGTTAGCAAAAGAAATGAAATGCAATGCAAATGAGATGAAATGTCATGATGCAAACCAAATTCAGAAGCAAATACATGATTTTAATGATGCTAAGAGATGATACAAACATAAGGCAAGACATGAGAATGATCATACAAGGCAATGGATGCAGATGAAGCATGCTTTGAACCATGAATGTACATGAAAAGTTATGAAATGCAATGGACATATAACATGGCAAATGAAAGATGCAATGATCAAACATGATTCTAATATGTCCTAAGATGTATTATGAATCATGTTGATGCACAAAATGTCATGACAAGTCATGGTATGCAAGCAAATGAGAAATGGATGCAAAGGAAGGCATAAATTAGGGTTATATGCATCATGCAAAGCAAAAATTCAAAACCAGCAACAAATGACATGATAAAAAATTGAAAATGCAATCAAAAATACCCTAAACCTATACAAGCTCACTGCCCAAAGGAGGGGATCCAACTCTTAACCTAGGGTAAGTTATGAATTTCCTAAGATTGCTAGGGTTTTAAGGTACCTTGTCAAGAAAAATGCAAAACAAATTGAAAATGCAAGATCAAATCAAACCAATTTTATCCTATAAACTACATGCCATGAAGAATGCAATGCAAGAAGAATCATTCTCAAACTCTCAAAGGTTAGGCAGGAAGGATTTTTCAAATATTGAACCAAAATATTGCTTTAAAATGAAATTAATTCCAATGAAAATGATCAAAAGGCATCAAGAACAAAAAAGAAATTTGGTTTGAGAGTTGGACAATGTTTCTAAATGTTTCTAAAATGAAATGTGAATTTATTTGTGATTTTTAAATACCTAAATGCATTTTTAATTAATTAATTTTCATTAACTAATTAAAAATAAAGAATTAAATGATTTAAAAATAATTTTTAATGCAAAAAATAAAAATAAAAATATTTTTGGGTTCTGAAAATTAATAAAAGATTTGATAAAAATTTTCAGAATTTTTAAATGCATTTTGCTATTTTAAATAATTCGTATAAATAAAATGAAAAGAAAATGAAATTAAAATAAAAATAATGAAAAGTATGACAATCCAAAGGCTGAGATTCAAATGGTTTTGGAGGGAGTTGACAGGCGCGTCATCCAACGGCTGCAATACAAACTGACCAGATTAATTTAAAAACCTAATTAATTAAACTAATGACGTGGATTAGGGCTTAATGAAAGGATCCAGGCCATTCATTCGCGCGGGAGTCAACGAAAGTCCACTAGATCTAAGGCCCAGATTCAAACCAAACCCTAAACGCAATTAATGACTTAATGACATTCAGGTGGCCGGAAATGACCTCCGGTCATCTTCTCCGGCCACATCTCCCCTGAGAATTTCTCAAATCACTCCCCAGGCCATTTCTGGAGCTCTAAAGCTCCAGATCACTTCCTCTCACCTCCCTAAACTCATCCCTGCCCTCAAATGGAATTTATTTCTCACCATTAACAAGATTCGAAGCTATGAACAAAAATGGCAGAAATTTCAGACAGACAATACACTCTTAATTCTTCATCATTTTCAAAAATAAAAAGTTCATTGAACTCAGGGGATCAAACTTAACCATTTAATAACTTAAAACAAAGCTTCTGGAAAAATGAATTTCAGTGGCTACCTGAGTTGGAGCTTTCAATACAGGAGCTTTTTGACCAGTTCCTTGCTTCCAATCAACTCTACTGACCTTCCTCAAGTGTTTGCAAAGCTTGTTTGGAGTTTATTTTGGCTGGTTTGTGAGATTGATGGAGTTCTGCTTAGAGAGGGGAAGAAATCGTATTTCTGTTTATGGTGGTTTCAGGGACAAATGAGGGCAGGGAAATGATCAGGGGAACATGCTGAGTGATGCTATGAAGTTTGTTTTGGTGTTTGATGCTTGTGTGATAAGTTTCGAAGCAAAATGCATAAAGGGAGGTTTTTGAGAATGTTGGCTTGTGTGGTGTTTCAGGCTCTAAGAGGTTATGAAATGGCTTGCTTGAAGTGTGTTTGTAAAGTCTTGATTGGTCAGAATAGTTGGTGTGGCACTGTGGGATTGGTATGGGCCATTTTGCATAAAGTCAAGTCTAGGTGTACTTGAGGTATGGGCAAGTGGGAGGCTGTGATAGGGGCATGGCTTGGCTCAGCTGAGATCAGGGAGAACCATGGAAATGGATTAGAGGCAATGCAGCAAATGGATTAGGGTTTGTGAGATGTTTTGCAACTTTGTGATCCTTTTGCCCTTTTGTGATTTCTTGATACATAAGTCATGAAAATGGACAAATTCTTGATGCATTCTGAATTTTAGGCATTGTTTTATGTTTGTGCAAGGATTAGAAGTCCATTTGAAGTTACAATTTGCCTTGGCAAGAGATTTTGCAACTTTGCCTCTTTGGTGCAAAACTTGAAATTATGTGATTTTTCGCAACTTTGACAAGCCATAACTTTTGATCCAAAATGAATTAGAACAAGTTCTTGTACTTTTTGAAAAGGGAATGATTCATTTTACAACTTTCATGACCAAAGTTTTTCCATTTGAAGCATTTTTGAATCAAAAAGAAAGGGTTGAAAAACTTTCCCAAAATGGCAAGTTTCCATTATAAGTCACTTTCCCAAAAAGGCAACTTTGCAAATGGCTTGAAATTCTTCAATTTTGTGACCTTATAACATCTTCTATGATCAAATAAAGATCATACACATTCAAAATGATGAAGAACAACCTTTGGTTGGGTCATTGGGGGCCTCAGATGCCCTGATTTTACACTGACTTGCCCAAGAAGTCAACTCTTGATCAGATGTCTTCCCCATAGAATTTCTTCATGAAAATTGATATGCATGATCCCTATAACATATAGAGGCCAATAGAAACAAGAATGACCAAAAAATTTGGAGTTATGGCCTTTGAAACCAAAACCCTAATTTTAGGTCATCTGTGTAGTCAAACCTGGCTCTGCTTCCATGCCTTTCTCAGTTCTTGTGATTCTTTGACTTCCTTGACTTTGAGGGGATATAATATGATGTTTGAACACACATGGACCCCTTTGAAGTGATTGAATACCTTTGGAATGGCTGAAGTGGCTCAAGGATGGCTCAGATCACAAACCATATATGCAGATGACTTAGAAACAATGCAGTGAAATAAGTATGCAATATGAGATGCCATGATTGAACTTATGCATATGAAAAGATCACAAGCCATGGTGGAATGAGTGAGGGTGTTGTACCCCAAAATTTGCCCTCACAATACAAGACTTTGTGTGCTATGAGGTTCACAAGGTTCACAAGACCTTTCATGAGGTTCATGAAGTTTACAAGACATCTTATGAGGTTCACAAGACCTTTCATGAGGTTCATGAAGTTTACAAGACATCTTATGAGGTTCACAAGGTTCACAAGACCTTTCATGAGTTTTACAAGGTTTACAAGACACTTTATGAGGTTCACAAGGTTTACAAGACCTTTCACGAGGTTCACAAGGTTCACAATACATCTTATGAGGTTCACAAGGTTCACAAAGTTCACAATTAGTCAGAAAGTTTGACAATTCCCTCAGACAATGCATCCTCCTAAGCAGTGCATCCAAAACTAGGGTTTTGACTTTAATCAGGCTAAATGGATTTCCAAGACTTCAAGTGAGCTTCATAACATCTTATATGTGTCTAAGAATCCCCATGACAAATTTCAGAACTTTTCTCAAAGGTTTGCTCAGTCAAATGATCAGATAAGTCAAAATCAGTCAAAGCAGTTAAAAAGTCAAATTGAGGTCAACTGTGGTCAAATCAAAGTCAAACTTCATGATTTTTTACCAACATCAAGTATATGAAGTAAAATTCATCATTTGATCAAGGGTTGATCATGATTCATCAAGGAGATTTCAGATCATCAAGAATCAGGAGTTTCTAAATTAGGGTTTTCATAGGAAAAGTCAACTGAACTTTGACCAGCCATAACTTTCACATGCTTCATCACATTTTTCCATCCAAAGCTCATTTTGAAGGAAATTGAATTCTCTACAACTTTGTGTCTCACAAGCCAAGCCCAAAAATGCTTCATTTGGAAGGTATGAGCTAAGACATTATAGGTCCTTTTGAAAGTCAACAAAAAGTCAACAACTTCAAAAGGGCATAACTTGAGAATGGTAAATGATATGGACATGAAACCAATGGGGTTGGTTATAGGACTCATCAAGATTTCCAAAATGTCCAAGAACACCCTCATATCATTAAAATTGAAGGATTTGTGCTCTTGCAAAATTGGGAAATTTTTGGGTGGTTTATGAGGAAAATAGGGTCTTAAAACCAAATTTTTCTAAATGGGCTGAACTTTTTGTGACCCAAAGTGTTCCATGACATCATGCACGAAATTTATTTGATATTTTCATAATTTTATTTTATTTATTTTATTTATTATGATTTTTTATATTAAAAATCATTTTAAATTTAAATAAAATATCAAATATGAAAATTTAAAATATATTTTGGTTCTAGAAGGTCATTAACATGATTTGGATTGAATTGATTCACAATTGATGATGATTGGCTTGAAATAGAAAGGTCTTATTCAAAAATATATGAAATTTAAGTTCTAATCTTTTTCAATCTCCAAAATCAAAAAGTCCATACAATGATCAAATCTTTTGACCTAGTTTCATTCTACTATAAGTATACAAGCTATCACAATGCATAGGCCACGAATTCACAGCCTCAAGAGTAAGTTTGCACATTCAAAAAACTCACCAAAACTCAAATTCGGATTTCACAATTCAGGCTCTTTTCAAGACAAACCAAAGGTTGCAACTTGTTCCTTGGAGTTCATAGATCAATTCTGGATCATAACATTGCATCTTCATGACCTAAATCGCACAAACCGAATGCATCCCTTTCACATTTTGAAATTTTTCGATTTGATTGATTCATGTATTAATATTGAAAACTAATCATATATTTGTGTTTGTTGTGATGTTTAGAAGCTTTTTGCATAGATTAATTGAATTATTGTGGACTGTGTTGAAGATTGCCATTGTTAGGGTTTGGAGTTTCAAAACGGGAACCATACATTTAAGACCTTAAAATCAATTCTAAAACCATGGCTGTGATGTATGGACCTTGTACAATTGATCTGGGTTACTAATTTTGGTTGATACAATGGTTTGCATAAGGTTTCGAAAAACATAGGTTTAGGGTTTTGAAAAATTCGCAGGAATTTTCGTAGCTGATTTTGCAGGTATTTTCGCAGGAAGAAGGTTGAAGTCGAAGGCCTTTGGCGCCAAGATCTTCATTCAAATATCTGATATAATATTTGTTTGTTTATTGTTGATATTATTTCACAACTGCAGTGTTGGCCCAGTGGTGAGGGGTGCGCATGTTATGCTTGAAGGCCTTAGTTCGAATCCTGGGCGCAACAATTTTTTTCTTATTTTTCATTTAATCATATGACTTAATATATTATTGATTGTATTGGTTATACAATCAGTTGCACCCTCCCGTCTGGATGGTAAGTGTGCTTGCGTGTTGAGAGAAGGTCCTGGGTTCGAATCCCTCCCCAGGCCTTTTGTGCTATTTCTTTTGTTTTGTCATGTTTTTTTTCCAGATTAACAACAAAACCTCATGGAGTGCATTGCTAACACCTGCGCGCGCATGGTCCAGTGGTTGGTGTGTTGGTATTGAGGGTTAAAAGCTTAGGAACTGGGTTCAAATCCCAGCCCAGGTAAGTTTTTCATTCTTTTTTCTGTTTTTCTTATTTAATTAATTTATATTATAGTTAAATAAATTTAAATAATAGAAAAAGTAGAATGTTTATATTATTATTTTATTATTACAATTTAGAACTCATCTTTTTAAATTAAATCTTATTAAAAAAATTTATTTATTTTTTTTGTATATTATTAATAGTGTATAATTTTGTATAGTTATTAATTAATCCTAATTTATTTTTCTAAAAAAAAACATATAAACCCTAATTTTCTAAAACCCTAAAACATTCTTTAAAACCTAATTATTTTTATAAACCCTAATTATAAATATTAATTTATTTGTTAATTATAACTTTTAATAAACTTTAATTATATGTATATATTTTATAATTTGTTTATAATTATTATTTAATTCTTGTATGTAAATAATTTTTAGTGTATGCTTAAAAATAATTAAAATTTGCTAATTTAATTTTGTAAATATAATTTATTTTCATAATATGTTTATAATTAACCTAATTTTTATAACATGTATATAATTTAAAACTTTATAATAATTAGTATATAATATGAATTGTTTATGTTTTCTTCTTAATCTTAAAAAATAATTGTTTATAAAAAAATTGAACTTTTAATTATTATGCTAATATTCTTGTTTATTTTATTATTAATTCTATTTATTTTCATATGATATTTATTTTGTTATTACTAACCCCATTTATCTTTGTATTGTTTATTATTATTGTTACTAACCCAATTATTTATTATTATTTATTTTGCTTATTTATTTAATTTGTTTTAATTATTATTATTATGTAATTGTCTCCTTTATGTAATATTTTAGTAGTAAGGTTTAATATTTATTTTTAAATGCTATGGTTAGTAAAATAGGGAGTGAAATATGTTTGTATTTAAAAATTAATTTAGATCATTAATTTAAAAGATAAATATTTAAAATTGTACACTCACACACGTAAGTCGATCTTTGATCGCCATCTCACTTTCTAGGGTTACCTCTCATGTTGCCTAAACCAAAGGTCAAGTAGGGTGTATAAAGCAAAGTCCCTCATTTCACATCATCTAGCCCCTTAAACAGATAAAAAGATCAAGTCCCTTCGAATGTTGCCTTCGTAATGATCTTGTCCCTTTCGAATAAAGATGATAAGTCCCTTCGAATTGCTTATACACCCCACAGTTGCCTAACTAACAGATGTCCCTTCACTTGTCCCTCACATCCAAGGTAATGACTACCTATTCCTTAATAATAGGGATAGTTTTACCATTTAAAGGATTCAAGAACAGAAAAGACTTAAACTTAGGGTAGGTTTCTCTTAAGATACTTGCTCACTCTTCAAAACATTTCAAACACTTCATACATTTCAATCAATTTTCAAAACAAAGGTTTTATATACATTCGTACATGGATCATTATAAAATACTTAAGAAAATTTTTATTCACACACTTCACATTTCAAAAACATTTTAAAGTGAGCTAAGTAACTAAGAGCCCATGGATAACCATGGATGTAAAGGGTGCTAACACCTTCCCTTTACATAACCTACCCCCCGGACCCAAAAATCTTTTAAAAGGTCTTTCCTGTTATTTTATGCCTTTCCTTTGGATAAAATAAAAGTCGGTGGTGACTCTTGCTATTCGCAACATTTAATTAAAGTCAGTTCTCCCACCGTGTTACAGAACTGGCGACTCTGCTGGGGATTTAATATTAAAGAGGGGTACCCTTAGGAATTAGATCACTTTAAAATTGTTTGCCTTGTTTGCTTTATACTTACTTGTTGGGCTCTTATGTGTGAAAGATCCTAACCCGGATCTAGTGTACCTTAGGTAAATGGCAATAGACCAAGGAAACTGTACGGCGTATACCGATATGGTTGATCTGGTGGCCATAGTTAGTGTGACTTCTTGGTTGGTGCTTATGTTCCTTAAGTCAAGTTGAGGATAATATGAGGCTGCCATATGTTGTCAATACACTAACTGACTTTTAGAACCCTAGTTATCCCATCTTGGCCTTTAGAAAGTAGTGAGATAGTCGGCTTTGGTGAAGACTGAAGTTGGTTGATACTCGATACTACGCTCATTGAGATTCTAAACTTGGAGGGTTTTGGTTGGCAAGTAAGTTGCCTACTGAACAACCACCCTTGTGAAGGATCAATGATATTGAGATCCCATAGAACCTGGTTACTTTATAGGACAGGATGAACCATCTAAACTTCAGGGGAGGGTACTTACCTTTAAACCTCATGCAAGCCTTTAAACCTAAGGCTATGGTGTGACTTGTTTGTGTGTGCCACATGTTTGTGATTGAGCATAACATCATGACATCATCATGCATCATAAGCATAGCATTTTCACTAACCATTTCAAGGACCAAAGGATTTATCTTTGTTCTTTGTTGCAGGTCATGGCTTCTGCTCGTAGGAACACTATCAGGATCAACTTTGTAGGAATACCTCCTAAGCTTAAGGAGATGGTTTCTCAAGTGTCTGAAAATTCCCGGTTCATCAAGAGACATGGTCACCTACTGGATCTAGTCACTTCAGGGTTCAATGAAGACATGATGAGTGTTCTGTTTCAGTTCTTTGATCCTAAGCACCATTGCTTCACATTCCCTGACTATCAGCTAGTTCCTACAATGGAAGAGTTCTCTAAACTTCTGGGTATACCTGTACTTGATCAGAAACCATTCACAGGCTTGGAAAAAGAGCCTAAACCTGAGGTTATTGCTGCAGCTCTACATCTAAAGAAGTCTGACATTGTTCTAGAAACAAGAAGCGGAGTTAAGGGTATTCTTGCTAAGGTGTTGATAGAGAAGGCTCAATTGTTCTTGAAAGCTATGAGCTATGATGCTTTTGAGGAGATCTTAGCCTTGTTGATTTACGGCTTAGTGTTGTTCCCCAATCCTGATCAGTTCATAGACGTTCATGCCATCAACATATTTCTGAGTCGCAATCCAGTGCCTACATTGCTTGGAGATATCTTGCATTCTCTTCATACTCGTACTACAAAGGCACGAGGAACTTTGATGTGTTGCATACCTTTGTTATCTAGGTGGTTTATTTCTCACCTTCCTCGCTCAGTGATGAAGAATGAACAGGGGTTCAGATGGTCCAAGAGGATCATGTCACTCTCTCATTCAGATATCCGTTGGTGCTCCAGATCTATGGAGAATGTCACTATCATTGACCGTTGTGGGGAGTTTCCTAATGTGCCACTTCTAGGCATAAGAGGAGGCATTACTTACAACCCTTCTTTAGCTCTACGACAGTTTGGTTACGCTCGGAGTGATGGTCCACATGACATGTTGATTCAGGGTATCGTGTTTGATTACGACAACGATCTGCAAGGTTACCGTCAGAGGTTCATACGAGCATGGGGAAAAGTGAACAAGGTTGACAGCAAGACTCTGGAGCCCAAGTATACTATTCCTATGGAAGCTTACCTCAGATGGGTGCGATCTCGTGCTCAGACTCTCATGATGCCATATCCAGCCATCCTGCCAGTTACTATGGAGCCTGTTGCTGAAGGGGATACTTCTTATACCATCATTCACCCAGACATGCCCACTGACATGGAAGACTTACAGAGATCCTGGATCCAGTTGAAGGAGCAAAGGGATACTTTCGAGGCTCATTACAAAGCAAGCCAAGAAAGAATCTTGGGACTAACAAAGCAACTTCACGAGGAACGGAATCTCAACTCATACCTCAACACAAAGAGGAAACGTCCATGGGAGACTTAAAACCCTATCTCTTGTATTTATTACATTTCATTTTGTAAGCCCAAGAGGCAAAACAAATTTATTACTAATAAAAGTTTACCTTCTTGTTTGTTTAAGCAAATTTAAATCCTGCGGTCCTTGAAAACATTACATATGCATTCACATATCATATCATTGCATCACAGGTTTATTGTACACAGGTTTCTCATCTTCTCGCTGTTTATTTCAGCAATGGCTCTTGAACAAATAGTTAAGGATCTCCAGGCACAAAATGCACAGTTCCAAGAGCTGATCCTGAACTTGTCCAAAAGGCAGGATGAATTGAAGACACTGCTGGCCAAGAAGACTAAGAAGACTAGAAGTTCAGGAGGCCTCATCAACATGGGAAGAAGGTTCAGAGGTCCTGTCAAGACCAAAGAACAGGTTGAAGATTATGAGTCTGAAGAGTCTGATAAAGAGGGAGGCAGTCTCCACAACACAATGGGGGACTCTGATTCTGAAGCTAATTACTATCATGAGCCTAATGAAGATAAGTTCAAAATGCTGGTGGATAGAATGGATGCTATGGAATTGCAAAAGTCTTCTGGGCTGGATTTTGAAGATCTGAGTTTGATATCTGGGGTGGTTATACCCATTGGTTTCAAGGTTCCTACTTTCGTTGTTTATGATTGTGTCTCTTGTCCCAAGCTGCATCTGAGGTCTTATGTCCGGAGAATCCAACCCCATACTGCTGATAAGAAGTTGTGGATCCATTTCTTCCAAGAGAGCTTATCTGGAGCTCAATTGGAATGGTACTATCAGTTGGAGAGTGTCAACATCCGTGATTGGAATGATCTTGCTGAAGCCTTCTATAAGCAATATCAATACAATGCTGATTTAGCCCCTACTTGCATGCAACTACAAAACATGTCTATGGGTGCTAAAGAGAGCTTCAAGGAGTATGCTCAGAAATGGAGAGATTTGGCTGGAAGAGTGCAACCACCTCTAACTGACAGGGAGTTAGTGGATATGTTCATGTGTACGCTGAATGGTCCATTTTACAGTCATCTCATTGGAAGCTCATCATCTGGCTTCACTGAGTTGATAATGACTGGAGAGCGCGTAGAAAGTGGAATAAGGAGTGGCAAGATTCAAGTGGGTGCTTCTTCATCAGGTGCTGCAAAGAAGCCTCCCAGTGGGAAGAAAGAGTCAAATGTTGTTTATGGTCAACCTGATCGTAATAGAAGACATCAGTCTGTGAGTGCAGTTCATATCTCCAATCCAACTACTGCAACAACAGAGCAGCCACAGGGAAATCAACAGAGGGCTAGAAGGCAGTTCACTAAGATCAACATGTCAATGGCCCAAGCCTTGCAACACTTGTTGAAGGCTGAACTTATCACTCTGAAAGATCCTCCTCAGAATCCTAATGTTACCTCTCCCAGGTACAATCCTAATGCACGATGTGCATATCATTCGAATTGTCAGGGACATGATACCAATAGTTGTTGGGTATTGAAAAACAAAATTCAAGATATGATTGATGCTGGAGAGATTGAGTTCGACCCTCCGGGTACTCCAAATGTGATTACTGCTCCCATGCCAAATCATGAGAAGACTGTCAATGCCATTGATGAAGATTCACATATTTCCTCAGTTGCAGATTTGACTACACCATTGTCTGTTATCAAGAAGAAGTTAGTACAAGCTGGGTTCTATCCAGGTTGTCGTGAAGATTGTGTCTATTGTGCTTATAAGCCGGATAGCTGCTGGAGATTGAGGGATGGAATTCAACGTCTCATGAATAATTATACCATAGTGTTTGAGAGGACTCCACCTTCTATAGAGAGTATGGTTGATCATATAACTAAGCGTGCGAAGGTTGAAGAGGTGGATATGGTTGATAAAGTGCCGGTAAGGATTACTTCCAAGGGTCCTGTCAAAATCGCTCATAAGGGTCCAATTAAGATTACTGCTGAAGGCCCTGTGAAGATTGTTGCTGAAGCTAGAGTGGCTCCTATGATCATTACCACTCCTGGTCCTATTCCGTATACTTCTGATAAAGCTGTGCCTTGGCATTATGGGTCTGATGTTTATATCCATGGTGTTAAGCAGGAACCCTTAGGTGATATGCCTGTTGATGTTGATAACATTGCTGGATCTAGTAAGATCACACGAAGCGGAAGAGTTTTCTCTCATCCAGTTACCTCCAAGAATGCAGTTACTCCAGCTGCTACCTCCACCACTGATGCTCGGGGCAAAGGTCCTGTTATTGAACCTATACCAACTGATGTGCCAACTGCTGATGATCTTTCTAAGCAGATGGAAGAAGTATTGAAAATCATTCGCAAGAGTGATTATGACATTGTTGATCAATTGAGGCATACTCCCTCCAAGATTTCTATGTTGTCCTTATTATTGTGTTCTGAGGCTCATGCCAAGGCCCTGATTAAATTTCTGAAGACTGCTCACGTACCAAATGAGATTTCTGTAGACCAGTTTGAAAATTGTGTTGCACACTTGACATATGATAATGGGTTAGGTTTCTCCGATGCTGATTTGACTCCTGCCAAGAGGGATCATAACAGGGCTCTACATATCTCTATTGAGTGTAGGGGCACTACCCTGTCACATGTACTAATAGACAATGGTTCCTCTCTGAATGTGTTGCCCAAAGAAGTCCTGAGTAAGCTTAGTCCTGAAGATGCTGTGTTGAAACCCAGTAATATAGTGGTGAAGGCTTTTGATGGTTCGAGAAGAGTGGTGCATGGAGAAATTGATCTCCCAATCAAAGTTGGTTCTCAGGTTTTCAATACTACCTTTTATGTAATGGATATTCGTCCGTCGTATTCTTGTTTGCTTGGGCGTCCCTGGATCCATGGGGCAGGTGCTGTAACCTCTACATTACATCAAAAGCTGAGGTATCCAGTGGAGGGGAAGGTTGTTACTAATTACGGAGAGGAAGGGTATATGATTAGCCATGTGAACACCTTTAAATATCTTGAAGTGGAAGGTGAATATGTTGAAACTCCGTGTCAGACATTTGAAGTGGTTCCTTGGATTGTTAATGATTATGATGCTCCTCCTATTGTCAAGAAAGTTCCTGTGGTCACCAGAGTACCTCCTACAATGGCCTCCCTTAAAGATGCTAGAGCTGTGGTGGATGAAGGTGGTTGTACTATTTGGGGTCAACTTCCTGACATTCCTTACAAGTCTGACAAATTTGGTTTGGGTTTCACTGCAGAGTCCCAGAAGGCTGTTCGTCGTGCTCGTGCTGTTCGTATCACCAATCAGGGGATTATGAAAGACCAGATTAATGATGTGGGTGACTATGATGAAGACTACAACTTGGATGCTTGGATTTTTCCTACTGTGGGTGCTGGGCTCAATAACTGGAAGGCTGAAGATGTTATTCCTATCTCCTTTAGTCAGGAGTAAATACTATTACTGTGTTGTTACTTTTTAAGTTTGTAATTTCTTGAACAATTGAACTCTTAAGCCTTGTGCCTTACCCGGGGCACAATGGTGTGCTTGTTACGGGATGTCATTTCATTTGCATACTTCATTCAATAAAAATCAGTGGACGTTTCGTTTTCGTAAATATTGTGTTCCTTGTCTTTCTTTTATTTTATTTTAGTTTTATCAGCTATGTGTTCTTACACACACCCACATCACTAAAATGCAGATCCTCATCCACTCTGGATCCTGTTGATAACAGTTCTACTATTGCCAATTATAATTTCGAGAATTCGATCTATCAAGCTGAAGACGGAAATGAGGATGATTTTGAAGTACCTGTAGAGCTTGCTAGGTTGTTACAACAAGAAGAGAAAGCTATACAACCACACGAAGAACCAGTCGAAGTTGTGAATTTGGGAGCTAAAGAAAACAGGAAAGAGGTCAAGATAGGGGCTGAATTAGAGGATAGTGTCAAGAGCAGATTGATTCAGATGCTACGTGACTATATGGAGATCGTTGCTTGGTCCTATGAAGATATGCCAGGGTTGGATACAGACATTGTGGTTCACTGTTTACCAGTAAAAGAAGACTGTCGTCCAAAGAAGCAGAAGGTTCGTCGCATGCGTCCTGAAATGTCAGAGAAGATCAAAGCAGACGTAATGAAACAGTTTGATGCAGGGTTCTTAGCTGTGACTTCTTATCCTCAGTGGGTTGCAAATGTGGTACCGGTACCTAAGAAAGATGGTAAGGTACATATGTGTGTGGACTATAGAGATTTGAACAAAGCCAGCCCCAAAGATGACTTTCCACTTCCTCATATTGATGTTCTGGTAGACAACACTGCTCAGCATAAGGTATTCTCGTTTATGGATGGTTTCTCTGGTTACAATCAAATAAAGATGGCACCTGAAGATATGGAGAAGACAACATTTGTTACACAGTAGAGCACCTTTTGCTATAAGGTGATGCCATTTGGTTTGAAGAATGCAGGGGCAACATATCAGCGTGCTATGGTGGCTTTGTTTCATGATATGATACATCATGAGATAGAGGTATATGTGGATGATATGATAGCCAGGTCCCATAATGAAGAACAACATCTTGATCATTTGCATAAATTGTTTGAGAGGTTGAAGAAATACAAGTTGAGATTGAACCCAAACAAGTGTACTTTTGGAGTTAGGTCTGGTAAACTCATGGGTTTCATTGTCAGTAGAAAAGGTATTGAAGTAGATCCTGCGAAAGTGAAAGCTATACAAGAGATGCCAGCTCCCCGTACTGAAAAAGAAGTCAGAGGTTTCTTGGGACGACTGAACTATATTGCAAGATTTATTTCCCAATTGACTGCTACCTGTGAGCCAATCTTCAAGTTGTTGAAGAAAGATCAGGTAATGGAATGGAATGATGAGTGCCAGACTGCATTTGATGAAATCAAGAAATATCTGCTAGAACCTCCAATTTTGATGCCACCAGTTGATGGAAGACCCTTGATTATGTACTTAACAGTGTTAGACAATTCAATGGGGTGTGTCTTGGGGCAACATGACGAGTCTGGTCGAAAAGAGCAGGCAATATACTACCTTAGCAAAAAGTTTACCGACTGTGAAACAAGATACTCACTGCCCGAGAAAACTTGCTGCGCTTTGGCATGGGCTGATTGCCGACTAAGACAGTATATGTTGACTCATACTACCTTATTGATTTCGAAGATGGATCCAATCAAGTACATATTCGAGAAACCTGCTCTCTCCAGAAGAATTGCAAGATGGCAAATGATCTTGACAGAATATGACATACAGTATACTACTCAGAAGGCCATTAAAGGAAGTGTTGTGGCTGATCATTTGGCTCATCAAGCAGTGGATGATTATCAGTCAATGAGTTTTGAGTTCCCTGATGAAGACATTATGATTATTACCAAAGAACCTGGACAATATGACGGACCTGAACAAGGATCCCGATGGACCATGGTTTTTGATGGAGCTTCTAATGCACTTGGTAATGGTGTTGGTGTTGTGATTAGTTACCCTGAAGGTTGTCATACCCCGATTACTGCCAGACTTTGTTTCTATTGTACCAATAACATGGCTGAATATGAGGCATGTATCCTGGGTATCAAAGCTGCCATTGATATGAAGATTCAGTTCCTTGATGTGTATGGAGATTCAGCCCTGGTAGTAAGTCAGATTAAAGGAGATTGGGATACCAAGCATGATAATCTCATTCCATACAGAGAGCATGTGTTGTCTTTGATCCCACATTTCAAAGAGATTACCTTTGCGCATATTCCACGGAGAGAGAATCAGTTGGCAGATGCCTTAGCCACCATGGCATCCATGTTTGAGATCAGTTGGGATAATGAAGCTCCTAAGATTACTATTGATAGATTTGAAAAGCCTGCATACTGCAATGAGATTGGTATTGAAGAAGCAGAGGAGAAACCTTGGTTCTATGAAGTAAAAAGATATCTTGAAGCTCAGGAGTTCCCTGAAGGGGCATCTATCAAAGATAGGAAGTTTCTAAGAAGGTTTTCTGCTAAGTTCTTTTTGATTAACGGGATTTTGTACAAGCGCAATCATGATTCAACTATGCTTCGTTGTGTGGATAAGAAAGAAGAAACTGAGATTATGGAAGATATGCATGATGGGATCTTTGGCACTCATTCTAGTGGTCATACCATGGCAAAAAAGATATTGAGAGCAGGTTACTATTGGTCTACCATGGAAGCTGATTGCTATCAACATTCCAGAACATGTCACAAGTGTCAAATTTATGCTGATAAAGTACATGTACCTCCATCACCATTGAATGTGTTGACTGCTCCTTGGCCTTTTGCCATGTGGGGCATTGATATGATTGGTGAGATCAAGCCTACTGCTTCTAATGGGCATCGTTTCATCTTGGTCGCTATTGATTACTTCACGAAGTGGGTAGAGGCAGCTTCATTTGCATTTGTTACCAAGAATGTTGTGGCTCGATTCATTAAGAATAATCTCATATGTAGGTATGACATCCCTGAAAGGATTATTACTGACAATGGCTCTAATCTGAATAATACTATGATTACTGATCTCTGCACGCAGTTCAAGATTAAGCATCACAACTCTTCTCCGTATCGTCCAAAGATGAATGGGGCAGTTGAAGCTGCTAATAAGAACATCAAGAAGATTGTACATAAGATGATTGTTACTTACAAAGATTGGCATGAGATGTTACCATTTGCTCTTCATGGTTATCATACTACAATACGTACTTCAACAGGGGCAACTCCATTCTCCTTAGTCTATGGCATGGAAGCAGTTCTGCCCATTGAAGTTCAGATCCCCTCCTTAAGAATTATGAAGGATGCGGGCTTGGATGAAGATGAGTGGATTTAGACTCGACTTGACCAGATAAATTTGATTGATGAGAAGAGGTTAGCAGCTGTTTTTCATGGTCAGATGTACCAGAAATGGATGATTAAGGCTTTCAACAAAAAGGTTAAGCCAAAGGTATATCAGGCTGGTGACTTGGTAATCAAGCGTATCATATTACCACAGGGTGATCCTAGAGGCAAGTGGACTCCTACATATGAAGGACCATTTGTAGTCAAAACAGTATTCTCAGGAGGTGCCATGATACTTACTACTATGGATGGTGAAGACTTCCCACAGCCTGTAAACGCAGACATAGTTAAAAAATACTACGCATAAAAAAGAGACCCGCTAGGTTGAATGGCCTAGGCAAAAATAAGGGCATCCCGGCGAACCAAAAGGGTTCAGGCAAAAATTAGGGATATATATATATATATAAGAAATGTACACCAGGCAAGTCGAAAACCTGAAAAGGCGGCTTGGGCAAAAAAGGGTATCCCGGTGGATTGAAAACCTGAAAGGGCAATCCAGGCAAAAGTTAGGGATTAAAGCGTATGACTATGTCTCGTTTGGATCACCCACGTAACTACTACCAGTTGTGCTACTTAGTCAATCTCGAACAGATAAAGCTCAATCCAATCGTTTCCGTCTCAACAACAGAAGATGAGATACTTGAAGATAATGGCAATAGTAGAATTGAAACTCAATAGGATTATTTCCCACATAGCTGATTTTCTTGTTTTGTAAAATTTTATGACGAATTCCTCTTACTAGGATTTATGTCTCCTTGTACAAACTTGCCTATGTATAGGTCACTTTGTGATATAAATAAAATTCCATCTTTGAATCCAGATTTACTTTTACCCTATTTACATAAGCGAAACGTCCATTGGTTGTGTTTGAATGAATGTATGCTTTTGAATACGATTGATGTTTACCAGAAATGCATAGATGCTTAATATGATTGATGTTTACCAGAAATGCATGAAAATGCAGTAATAGTATTTACTAAGGATGAACGAGGGAAGGAATTCAACGAAGCTTCACCGGTTCATCCCCACTGGACAACTACAAGTTCCCCAGTAGGACAAATCCATCTTCATAAATACTTCGAGTCACATTTCCCCTGGAATTTATATCCATCTCTTTTATCCTCATACGGATAGTCGGGAATTTTTTTCCAATAGGAGTACTATCAAACGAAGACGGGAGGTTATGTATACCTTACTATCGGACGAAGACGGGAGGTTATGTATACCTTACTATCGGACGAAGAAGGGAGGCTATGAGTACTATATTATCAAAGGAGACGGGAACGAGTCCCTCATATTCTTCAGCATCAAATCGGGATTTATTTTCTCTGGCCAGCAGTTGTTATACGAAGATACCCGGATACTTCAAGCTGCATGATGCATACATACATCATTTACATCATATCATACATATCCATAAATACATAATACATTACTTAAGTGCATCATACATACATAATGCATAAACTAATATTATCATACAAAATGTTATAATCTTGTTTTTCAGATTAATTCTCCAGCAGACAAACTTCATGAACAACTTGTGACCTTGGGTCGTTGTTTATCTTCCCAAAGGTTACTTCATACCTCAGGACGTTGTTTATCCTCCTGAAAGCTACCATTTCCTCAGGACGTTGTTTATCCTCCTGAAAGCATATCATGACTTTGGGCCGTTGTTTATCCTCCCAAAAGTTATACTTATACCTCAGGACGTTGTTTATCCTCCTGAAAGCTACCATTTCCTCAGGACGTTGTTTATCCTCCTGAAAGCATATCATGACTTTGGGCCGTTGTTTATCCTCCCAAAAGTTATACTTATACCTCAGGACGTTGTTTATCCTCCTGAAAGCTACCATTTCCTCAGGACGTTGTTTATCCTCCTGAAAGCATATCATGTCTTTGGGCCGTTGTTTATCCTCCCAAAAGTTATACTTACACCTCAGGACGTTGTTTATCCTCCTAAAGATTATACCTTTACCTTGGGCCGTGTTTATCTTCCCAAAGGTTATCTCACTATGTTGGGACGTTGTTTATTTTCCCAAAAAGCTATATCTTCATATTTTGGACTGCTTTATCCTCCAAGAGGCATATTTGAAGAATTTTTCTCCAAGTGACATCTTTAAGCCCACTCAAGCATATACAACCAGTCATCAGTATCTCTTTACGTACCGGTGAGTGCAAATTTTTGGGCTTTTGTGTTCAATCCCGTTCAACCTTCCAGGTCACGACTGGCACATATACCAATCTAACCCCTCAGGTTTCAGAAAATTGAACAGGGGCAGCTGTTGTACCCCAAAATTTGCCCTCACAATACAAGACTTTGTGTGCTATGAGGTTCACAAGGTTCACAAGACCTTTCATGAGGTTCATGAAGTTTACAAGACATCTTATGAGGTTCACAAGGTTCACAAGACCTTTCATGAGGTTCATGAAGTTTACAAGACATCTTATGAGGTTCACAAGGTTCACAAGACCTTTCATGAGTTTCACAAGGTTTACAAGACACTTTATGAGGTTCACAAGGTTTACAAGACCTTTCACGAGGTTTACAAGGTTCACAATACATCTTATGAGGTTCACAAGGTTCACAAAGTTCACAATTAGTCAGAAAGTTTGACAATTCCCTCAGACAATGCATCCTCCTAAGCAATGCATCCAAAACTAGGGTTTTGACTTTAATCAGGCTAAATGGATTTCCAAGACTTCAAGTGAGATTCATAACATCTTATATGTGTCTAAGAATCCCCATGACAAATTTCAGAACTTTTCTCAAAGGTTTGCTCAGTCAAATGATCAGATAAGTCAAAATCAGTCAAAGCAGTTAAAAAGTCAAATTGAGGTCAACTGTGGTCAAATCAAAGTCAAACTTCATGATTTTTTACCAACATCAAGTATATGAAGTAAAATTCATCATTTGATCAAGGGTTGATCATGATTCATCAAGGAGATTTCAGATCATCAAGAATCAGGAGTTTCTAAATTAGGGTTTTCATAGGAAAAGTCAACTGAACTTTGACCAGCCATAACTTTCACATGCTTCATCACATTTTTCCATCCAAATCTCATTTTGAAGGAAATTGAATTCTCTACAACTTTGTGTCTCACAAGCCAAGCCCAAAAATGCTTCATTTGGAAGGTATGAGCTAAGACATTATAGGTCCTTTTGAAAGTCAACAAAAAGTCAACAACTTCAAAAGGGCATAACTTGAGAATGGTAAATGATATGGACATGAAACCAATGGGGTTGGTTAGAGGACTCATCAAGATTTCCAAAATGTCCAAGAACACCCTCATAGCATTAAAATTGAAGGATTTGTTCCCTTGCAAAGTTGGGAAATTTTTGGGTGGTTTATGAGGAAAATAGGGTCTTAAAACCAAATTTTTCTAAATGGGATGAACTTTTTGTGACCCAAAGTGTTCCATGACATCATGCACGAAATTTATTTGATATTTTCATAATTTTATTTTATTTATTTTATTTATTATGATTTTTTATATTAAAAATCATTTTAAATTTAAATAAAATATCAAATATGAAAATTTAAAATATATTTTGGTTCTAGAAGGTCATTAACATGATTTGGATTGAATTGATTCACAATTGATGATGATTGGCTTGAAATAGAAAGGTCTTATTCAAAAATATATGAAATTTAAGTTCTAATCTTTTTCAATCTCCAAAATCAAAAAGTCCATACAATGATCAAATCTTTTGACCTAGTTTCATTCTACTATAAGTATACAAGCTATCACAATGCATAGGCCACGAATTCACAGCCTCAAGAGTAAGTTTGCACATTCAAAAAACTCACCAAAACTCAAATTCGGATTTCACAATTCAGGCTCTTTTCAAGACAAACCAAAGGTTGCAACTTGTTCCTTGGAGTTCATAGATCAATTCTGGATCATAACATTGCATCTTCATGACCTAAATCGCACAAACCGAATGCATCCCTTTCACATTTTGAAATTTTTCGATTTGATTGATTCATGTATTAATATTGAAAACTAATCATATATTTGTGTTTGTTGTGATGTTTAGAAGCTTTTTGCATAGATTAATTGAATTATTGTGGACTGTGTTGAAGATTGCCATTGTTAGGGTTTGGAGTTTCAAAACGGGAACCATACATTTAAGACCTTAAAATCAATTCTAAAACCATGGCTGTGATGTATGGACCTTGTACAATTGATCTGGGTTACTAATTTTGGTTGATACAATGGTTTGCATAAGGTTTCGAAAAACATAGGTTTAGGGTTTTGAAAAATTCGCAGGAATTTTCGTAGCTGATTTTGCAGGTATTTTCGCAGGAAGAAGGTTGAAGACGAAGGCCTTTGGCGCCAAGATCTTCATTCAAATATCTGATATAATATTTGTTTGTTTATTGTTGATATTATTTCACAACTGCAGTGTTGGCCCAGTGGTGAGGGGTGCACATGTTATGCTTGAAGGCCTTAGTTCGAATCCTGGGCGCAGCAATTTTTTTCTTATTTTTCATTTAATCATATGACTTAATATATTATTGATTGTATTGGTTATACAATCAGTCGCGCCCTCCCGGCTGGTAGGTAAGTGTGCTTGCGTGTTGAGAGAAGGTCCTGGGTTCGAATCCCTCCCCAGGCCTTTTGTGTTATTTCTTTTGTTTTGTCATGTTTTTTTTCCAGATTAACAACAAAACCTCATGGAGTGCATTGCTAACACCTGCGCGCGCATGGTCCAGTGGTTGGTGTGTTGGTCTTGAGGGTTGAAAGCTTAGGGACTGGGTTCAAATCCCAGCCCAGGTAAGTTTTTCATTCTTTTTTCTGTTTTTCTTATTTAATTAATTTATATTATAGTTAAATAAATTTAAATAATAGAAAAAGTAGAATGTTTATATTATTATTTTCTTATTACAATTTAGAACTCATCTTTTTAAATTAAATCTTATGAAAAAAATTATTTATTTTTTTTGTATATTATTAATAGTGTATAATTTTGTATAGTTATTAATTAATCCTAATTTATTTTTCTAAAAAAAAACATATAAACCCTAATTTTCTAAAACCCTAAAACATTCTTTAAAACCTAATTATTTTTATAAACCCTAATTATAAATATTAATTTATTTGTTAATTATAACTTTTAATAAACTTTAATTATATGTATATATTTTATAATCTGTTTATAATAATTATTTAATTCTTGTATGTAAATAATTTTTAGTGTATGCTTAAAAATAATTAAAATTTGCTAATTTAATTTTGTAAATATAATTTATTTTCATAATATGTTTATAATTAACCTAATTTTTATAACATGTATATAATTTAAAACTTTATAATAATTAGTATATAACATGAATTGTTTTATGTTTTCTTCTTAATCTTAAAAAATAATTGTTTATAAAAAAAATTGAACTTTTAATTATTATGCTAATATTCTTGTTTATTTTATTATTAATTCTATTTATTTTCATATGATATTTATTTTGTTATTACTAACCCCATTTATCTTTGTATTGTTTATTATTATTGTTACTAACCCAATTATTTATTATTATTTATTTTGCTTATTTATTTAATTTGTTTTAATTATTATTATTATGTAATTGTCTCCTTTATGTAATATTTTAGTAGTAAGGTTTAATATTTATTTTTAAATGCTATGGTTAGTAAAATAGGGAGTGAAATATGTTTGTATTTAAAAATTAATTTAGATCATTAATTTAAAAGATAAATATTTAAAATTGTACACTCACACACGTAAGTCGATCTTTGATCGCCATCTCACTTTCTAGGTGTAACACCTCAAAATTTGCCCTATTTCTTTTTTACCTCAACTGGCTTATCGATTCGCATTCATCTGCATTTTTCACTAGGTCATATCATGCATTTCTTTGAGTTTTCTAAGGCATGGGGTTAATGCCCTATGAGAAAAATAGTTTATTCTATTGGTTTGTTATTCTTACTTCATGGGATATCGTTTCATGGATTATTGCACTAGGTTTTCATACATTATGAATGGTCATCAGAGAAATTCAGGGCTTTGATTATATGATCATCAATATCATCCTCTTGTTGTTTGATTAGGGTTTACCTTCCTAATCAAGCGATCATCAGGGAATTCACTTAGGGAAATTCACGGGCGCACCTAATCCATCATTAAGGTGTTTTACTATACCTGTTTTGGATTAGGGGTTTGGTTTCTTCTTGACAGCTCAAGTTGTATTCCTTCTCATGGAAAGTCTCAAAGAGAATTTGGAATTCTTGTTCATGCTTTGGTTTGAGGGCACGTCACCAATTGAGGTCTTGTATGAAATCGAAGCATTTTCTTGTGATTGAATTTTTTATTCATGAGTGGTTTATCCGACTATTGCACTCAATTTAAGCAATCCATGCATTCTCATCTCTGGTATGGCTTTCTTGATGATGTTAATTAATTGAAAATGGTGTTCAAGGTTTCATATCAAAGGTATTGTAATATTCATGGTACAAGGGATCAAGTGGCAAACTCGTGTGATAATCAGGTCATTATGGTTCTCTTGGTTGTCCGTTGGCGAGGGTACAGGTTCATGAGGTTCGAGATTGAAATTGATTGAAGTTTGAAGATCCATTGAAAATAGAAGTTTGATATGGATTGAACATTTGAGTTGATTTAAACACGTTAAGTTGAGTCGCACGGATTAAGTGAAATTCGAAGATGCGAGTTTATTGAAACCACACCCTATCCAAAAGATTATGTCATGCCTATGTCGAAATCAAAACTAATATTCAAGAATCGTATCCATTGACCTTCATAATTCATTTTTTAGTCCATATCCATGTCCTTATTTCTAATCGATTAATTCGATGTCCATCATCATTTCTAATTATGTTTCTATCATCTTCATTTCAAATTTTATTTCGACTTAACCTTTTTAAGCCCAATTAAATCATTTCCTTGGTTTCATTTTATCAAAAAAACAATTTGCCAAAGTCCACTCTCTAAGCCCATATTTACCAATCATCAAAGTCCATTTTTCTTCTCTTACATTTTGAGATCATTTTTTCTTTGTCATTAAAATCATAATTGATGTCCATAAACCATTGTTTAAAAAAATCATTCCAAATCCAAATCAAGATTTCCAAAAATCCATTTTTTTTAATACTTGTTCAAAACCAATTCCCTAAACCTTGGTTTACTCAATAATCCATTTTTCACATATCTCATTAAAGCCCAATAAATCAAATTTTACTTAGCCCATTCAATTAACCATATTTTCTTCTTCTTCTTTTAGTTAATCTTAAGCTGGAAAATGGAGAAGAATCCAGTTACAAGAAAATTGCAGAAGATCAGTTTAACAAAAAATCAGTTACAGTTGGTTACAAAGAAAAAAATCAGTTAGGAAACTGATAAAGAAAAATCACCAAAAGCAGCCTAGATTATAACAGAAAATAGATAGTCTTCATCTCTAGAGAACCTTCTTGAACCATCTTAGAAAATCAGTTTCACGAAATCTTCGTCAAGGCAACTATCACAAATTTTGGCTTCACTCTTCAATCATCTTCTCTAATTAAACTCTCTCACCAATCTTCACATTAAAAATTTCTGCATCATCATCTTCAAGAACATCTGCGAGTCTGAATTTCAATCTGAGCATCATCATCTTCAATCTCTACAATACAACAATCTCCACTTCTGTCTTCAAAGATCCCGATTCAGCACTCATCCTCAAACCTGCATCATCAGTCATTACTAACTCTTGAACCTGTAACAAGATTCAGCAACATCAGCAACCATACTCGAAACATGACTAGCAATAACCAGAACTCAGATTCACCAGCCACCATAATCGAAACCTCATTTCTATTCATCTTCAGCAATCACTTCACACCTTCAAAAATAAAACCTTTGCCTTCAATCTGCAGAATTCCCATCATCAACAAAACCTGCAAGCTCACATTTCATGATTCAACAATAATTCGACAAGAACGATTCAGATTGAAGAAGAAGAATGCTACAAAGAGCAAACAGGTCAGAATTTCATACCTGATGGCTTTCGATCCTCAGAGTGCGCCATGACCCGTAAGCAGAACGCGTTTCTGCCTCTTTTTTCGTTGATGCGGTACGAGAATGACGACACACGGATTTCGTCGGCGTTGAAGAAAGGGTGCTAAGGAGCTGAAGCTATGTCAGCGAGAAATTATGAAGAATCTGAGAATAGCCAACAAATTCCAGAACCACTTCGTCATAACCTAGAACAAGAACTCACCTACAACGACAACTCTGCAAACTCATATAAGAACTCCTCAGCAAAATAGTTTCAATGATTCGAGACTTAATCGCACCTCATCAATGCATCCTCATCTTCCCGGTTTGTTTCCCTATAACAACAAGGTTTCACATCAGTTTCAGAAAATGACACGCATAACGCAATGGCTTGAGATTAGTCACAAGAACAAAGGGGAAACGGAAGAAAGTTCCAGAGGGTGATTTGTACCTGAGCAGCAAGAGATTCATCCTTCACAGGTGGACCTTGTCATACTTGTCTCGGTGTGCGATTCGCGATTTGAAAGAGAACGCAAGTCGGTTGATTCACCGTTTCGAAATCGGCACGGATTCAAGGGGTAGATCAAACGATGGTTGGAATCGAGCTAGGATGATGGAGCGATTTCGTGCTAGTCTTGTTAATGTTGTCCGGGTCGAGGGAAGGCGTTGATTTCAGCCATAGTTTGAGAGGGTTGAGTTTGTTGTTCGTCGGCGATGAGTATGAGAAGAAGAAGAACATGTCGCGGCGGAGACGAAGAACCAAGATGTTGATAGAGAGAAGGACCTCGTGGCCTCGCCGTATGGAGTGAATATTTCGACGGTGAATTTGACGAAGAATGAGAGAATGGAAGACGATCATGGTAGGTTTGAGACCGGGGAAGAAGAAGCTCAGGTGTTATGAACATAAAGGAAAGTATGAGTGATTTAGGGTTTCCATTTCTATTGTCTGATTTGGATTGGGCTTTTCAATCTTTCACCATGGATCTGTTATTTGCATCATCAATTCTCAATTCACACACCCCCCGCGAAGCTGATATGGGAAGATGGGCCTTGGGCCATTATTTTTATTCATGCACCTTTATATTAATTAATCACCCCATATTCCTTTGTTTTTTTTATAGAAAAAATTGTCAATTGTTTCTCTTAAGAAAAAGTGATTAATTAATTTTCTTGTTAATTAATTTTTATGATTAATATTAGGATTAGTTTCTTGACAATTTTAATTAAGATTTTTGTGAGAATTTTAATTATTTGTTTAAGGCTAATTTTGGATTAAATGGTTCATAAGTGTTTTTTGATCGATATTGGATCGATCTTGATTATGGTGGATCCTCACAAAGCGAATATGGAAGATGAGCATTTATTTTGCTCATGGAAGATTATAAGACTTTGCTGGGAGTTTTTTTCGGATTTCTTTTATGAAGAATCGTCACTTCGATCAAGTAAGTAATTCCGACTTTTTCGGCTTTTACGCATCATTCTAGTCATATGCGGCTTAGGACCATATAACTTAAGGTGCATATTGAGCCCTCCCACCTGAGGCACTGGATTTATTTGTGATATATGTTGATTTGTGTCGATTTCAGAGCTTAGGGATTAGGTTACGAACCATTAGGATCGATTCCTTTCACTTCCCCTTAAAATCCACTTTTTTGCCCGTTTCGTCGCAATTATTAAAAATAGTTTTAGGTGTGATAAAATTCTGGAAAAATTCATGAGTGATCCTCATCCTCTTAATTAATTTTTAATATTTTTTGTTTCCAGATTTGGGTGGTTTTAATAATTAATTTGGATTTTAGATCATAAGCTGTCCCAAAAAGGAATGTTTTGGCATAAGGGATCAAAATCAATTTTTCCCCATAGGTGTGAAACCTATTTTTTGTGTGTGATTAATCACTGTAATTTGTGACATTTTTATGCTCATTAGGCATTTTTTCCATAATTTTTAGTGCCCTTTTTGATCCACTTTGTGGAGTTGTTTTTCGATAACCATGCTTTGTTACCTTGCTAATCAAGGAATTGTTTTGGCACTTTGGTGCATAATTTTGAGTAATACTTTTGGACCATGTGAGATAATGACTATATCATTCCAGGGATTTAATTTTGTAATTTTTAAAGGCTTTTTGCTATTTTTCCATGTCACCTAGATCCTAGGTTGATTCATGTGTTTATGTGTCGCATAACCTAAATGTTAAGAAGGCATTCATGCCATTTTCTTGAGGGAACTTTTTGGTAACTTTTAGGAGTTAATTATAGGTCACTTTGTATGTCTTTAATTCCAGTCATAGGTCATTTTTTTGAACCATCCTCATTTGGTTTGTTTTAGTGTTTCAAAGTGCATACTTATGTGAATTAACTTTAACCTAAACTAGTTTCTCTTCTCCTCTAAATAATAACTTGAATTATGTGGAAATCATTAATTCCTATTCATGAATTCTAATTGCATTTCACATATTGTATGCTACTGACCCATAATCATTTCATTCATATTCACATGCTATTCTTCCTTAGTTTGCATCATTTGCGATATTATGCGATGTTTGTTCCGTTTCTTCTCATATCTTCTTCTCATTGCTCCATATGCCTAAACTATTGCATCCATGATTGTATATTCATTTATCCATCTTCATAAGCATTCACTACTGACTTTTATGTTCATTTCATGTACTAATTCATGTTTGTAAGCAATATTCATTCATACTTCATCCATGAGTCCTAACTTACATTTAGGTGAACTTAGGTGAACTTATTGTACATAGTTTGACATAGTTTGATCTTGTGAGGTATCCTAGCATACTTAGGGACCTATTACATGTAGCTACTGACTTTATAAGTCATGTAACCTTTAGGTACCTTTACCTTTAGACTTAGGTCTTATTTTGACCCTAGTTCCATTCTAGGACGTTTATGGTACTTAATCGCTTTCGTGCTTTGATTTTACTTTCAATATGCATTGTCATGCTAACTTTTGTTTTGTAGGGGGGGAAGATTGAGGTAAGCATTACTTCATTCCCATCTCTTATGCATTTTAATTGTGTTTGCCTTAGCACCTTGTGCTTTGCTCTTAGGATTTCCCTTTCTTTAGAGACAACTTAACTTCCTTAGGAAGTAAGTTAGTTTCTAAGCTCTCTTTTCTTCTTTTCCTTCTCTTTCTTAGGATTAGAATACCTCATTAACCATAGGACCTCTCTTGTACATAACAACTAACTTAGGGTTGTGTCTTAGTCCCTTTAGTTTGTCCTTTTTTTCAACTTGAGTCTCACTTCTCATCTTACAAGAAAATCAAAAACACTTAATAAAGGAAAGGTGTACAATGCGCCACGAGCCTTAAGCTATACGGGAAATGACTAGTGGAGGTCTCCTTCACTCTTCTAGGATGCTTTACAAACGTTCCATTGGGGGCGATCTTGGAAAGTATTCGCTCCTGTGTCATAGTCTTTAGTGTTGTACATTCAATAAACACAAACTTCAAAACACTTCTCTTAAAAGACAAAAAAACAAACAATAAGCGACTATCCTGCGGGAACTTCTCTTTCTCATCTCATTCACTCACAACGTGAACTTGCGACGACTTGTCTCATTTGCAAGACGGTAAACGCACTCGTACCAGACGAGCCTGCAACACCTGAGCATAGACATACGCAATTCCAGCTGTAAAAAACACAAACAAATAGTTCCCGCCTAGGTTAGGCGAACTACGTCGACTCTGATCCTCATTATCCCGATGAGGTATGTAGGCAGCGGGGTAGGGCCCGTTCGAGCACATTCTTTATTTTCCCTACATTTCTCCCTTTCATCTCATTCTCTTTTTCCAGTTCCTTTCTCATTTCCATTTCTCATTCCAGTTCCAATTAGCGGTTTTATTCAGCAGCAGTTATTTTCTCACCCTTTGAAACAAAACAAGCAAGCGTGGATCCCGTCGGGTACGACGGACGATCTGGGGTGCTAATACCTTCCCAGTTCGTAACTGACTCCCGAACTCAGATCTTTGGTTCGCAAGGCCTTGTCCTTTCCTTCTTCCTCAGGTTTGTGCAACATTACCTTTCCCATTCAGTCGGGATAAAAATGTCTGGCTGGCGACTCTAACCTTTCCGCGCCACTTTCGCGTTTGTACTAGGATGAAAATCCCGGGAGCGACAGCTGGCGACTTTGCTGGGGATTTTTAGAAATTCTAATTTCCCCTTTGAGAGTCAATCCTAGCGCTTGTCTGTTTCTGTTTCCTTTGGGTGCTTATTCATTCACTGTTATGCTTTAGCTTAACCTTACTGTTTTGTTTACAGTTGTAAACACCCCAAATTTGCTCTCACCCATTCACACCATGGCTTGTGATCATTTCATATGCAGAAGTTAAATCATAGCATCTCATATTGTATATTTGATTCACTGCATTGATTCTAAGTCATCTGCATCTAGGGTTTGTGATCTGAGCAATCCAAGAGCCACTTGAGCAACTCCAAAGGTCATCAATCACTTCAAAGGGGTACATGTATGTTCAAGCATCATAATATATCCTCTCAAAGTCAAGAATGTCAAAAAAATCACAAGAACTGAGAATGGCATGGAAGTAGAGCCAAGTTTAACTACACAGATGACCTAGAATTAGGGTTTTGGTTTCAGAGGCCATAACTCCAATTTTTTTGGCCATTCTTGTTTCTATTGGTCTCTATATGGTATAGGGATCATTCATATCAACTTTCATGAAGAAATTCCATGGGGAAGTCATCTGATCAAAAGTTGACTTCTCGAGCAAGTCAGTGCAAAATCAGGGCATCTGAGGCCCACAATGACCCAACCAAAGGGTGATATTCATCATTTTGATTATGTATGATCTTTATTTGATCATAGAAGATGTTGGAAGTTCACAAAATTGAAGAATTTCAAGCCATTTGCAAAGTTGACTTTTTGGGAAAGTTGACTTATAATGAAAATTGCCATTTTGGGAAACTTTTTCAACCCTTGCTTTTTGATTCAAAAATGCTTCAAATGGAAAAACTTTGGTCATGAAAGTTGTATAATGGATCATTCCCTTTTCAAAAAGTACAAGAACATGACCTAATTCATTTTGGATCAAAAGTTGTGGCTTGTCAAAGTTGGCAAAAATCACATAATTTGAAGTTTTCTACCAAAGAGGCATTTTGCAAAATGGTATGATCAAGTGTTCTAAAGACTTCAAATATGCACAAACTCATTACAACATGATCATGTGACTCCTAAAAATCAGAATTGGCCCAAGAATCATCTCATTTCATGCCTTGAACCTCAAGAAATTCCAAAGGAACCAAACTTTGTGAAAATTGAAAAACTTATCACAAACCACAAACCACTTGCTGCATTGCCTCTAGACCTTTTCCATAGCTTTCCTTGATTCAAGCTGAGCCAAAGCAAGCCAAAATGCAAGTTGTACCATTGCCCATACCTCTCTTACACAAAGTTTGACATTTTGGCAACTTGCCCATACCAATCACCACAGGCCACCAACAACTCTCTGACCTATCACCTTTTGATACATGGACCAAAGCCAGCATAACACACCACACACTTCAGGCTGAAACACACTCCAAGCCATAGTTATCAAATTTGCTCCAACTTGCAAAACCCTTCGAAACTAATTCCACAAGCATCAAACACACAAACAAACTTCACAAAACATCTCAACACATCCTCCTGATCATTTCCCTGCCCTCACTTTGCCCTAAAACCCACTGAAACCAAAATACGATTTCTGCCCCTCTTTGAGCAGAACTTCAGTAAACTTTCAAACCAACCATTATAAACTTCAAACAAGCATTGAAAGCTTCTCAGGAGGTCCATTGGAGCTGATTGGAAGCAAGAAACTGGCCAGAAAGTCCCTGATTTGAAAGCTTCGATTCAGGTAGCCATGGAAATTCATTTTTCCAGAACTCTTTTCTCTTGTTTCTAAGATGATATACATGCTTCCCTGAATTCACTGAACATTTTATTTTTGAAAATGATTGAGATTTGAGGTTGTATGCTTGATCTGAAAGTTTTCCCGTAAACTTGATTTCTGTTTGTTCTTCATGATTCACGAAAAAGAAATGAATTTTATGGCTGGATTGTTGTTTAGGAGGTTTAGATGAGTTGATCTGGAAGTTTTGGAAGGAGTTGGTGAGGTTTTGAGAGAGTTAGGTCAAAGGTCTCGCCGGAGAAGACGACCGGAAGTCTTCTCCGGCCACCTGAATTTGTTTAGGGCTAATCAGAGTCATTAATGTGAGTTTGAATGTGAAGCGTAGGATGAGTTGACTAGGGCTGACCCGCGCGCGATTGAGTGGACAGGATCTCTCATTAAAACCCTAATCATCTTTAATTAAATTAATTAATTCAGTTTATCTTAATTAGGTCAGTTTAAATTACATCCCTTAGATCTGGCGCCAGTCAATGCACGCGCAATCCATTCAAACCTCAGCCCTTGATTCTGATTACTTTTCATTTTATTCAATTTTATTTTCATTTAATTCCATTTGTTTTGTACATTTTATAAAAAATAGTAAAAATCATCAAAAAATTCTGAAAATTTTTGTCAAGCCTTTTATTAATTTTCAGAAACCAAAAATATTTTTATTTTTATTTTTTGCATTAAAAATTATTTTTAAATCATTTAAAAGTTTATTTTTAATTAGTTAATGAAAATTAATTAATTAAAAATACTTTTAAGTATTTAAAAATCACAAAAAAATTCATGAAACATTTAAAATCATTTAGAAACATTGTCCAACCTTCAAACCAAATTTCGTTTTTGATCTTGATGCCTTTTTACAATTTTCAATGGAATTAATTTCATTTCAAGGCATTATATTGATTCAATCTTCAAAAATTCATTTCTGCCTAGCCTTTAAGAGTTGGACTATGATTCTTTTTGCATTGCATCTTGCATATCATGTAGTTTATAGGATTAAATTGGCATGATTTGATATTTCATTTTCAATTTGTTTGACATTTTTCTTGACAAGGTACCTTAAAACCCTAGCCAACTTAGGAAATTTATAACTTACACTAGGTTAAGAATTGGGTCCTCTCCTTTGGGCAGTGAGTTTGTATAGGTTTATGGTTCCCTTGATTGCATTTTCAATTTTTTATCATAATGTTTGCTTCTGGTTTAGAATTTTGTTTTGTGCATTGATCATGAACCCTAATTTGGGCTTTCTTTTGCATTCATCTTACATTTGCTTGCATACCATGACTTGCCATGACATTTTAGGCATTCATTTGATTCATAACACATCTTAGGACATATTAGAATCATGTTTGATCATTGCATCCTTCATTTGTCATGTTGTATGTCATTTGCATTTCATAACTTTTCATGTATGTTCATGGTTCTAAACATGCTTCATTTGCATCTACATGCTTGTATGATCATTCTAATGCCTTTCCTCATGTTTGCATCATCTCTTAGTATCATTAACATCATACTCATGCTTCTGGTTTTGGTTTGCATCATCACATTTCACCTCACTTGCATTGCATTTCATTTCTTTCACTAACTTTTCAGGTGGTAAGTTACTTTAAGAAGTGAATTTGCCTTCACTTCTCACAATCTCTTTTCATCTCTCTTATGCATCATTGCTGCATTTTTGTATGTGTATTGGATTGAGCTTGCTCATTCTTGTTCATCTTACCTTCTTTCTTCAAGCAACTTGTCTTCTTAAGTGAAGCAAGTTGTTTTGCTCCTCCTTTCTTCTTCTCCTCTCATCTGCTTCTCTCCTTGGTGGTTCTTTGAAGATTTCTTTCTCAAACCTTACAAACCCTAGGAATGACCAAGCATGATAACAATTAGGGTTTGATTAGTTCCCCACTTAGCTTTTACCTTTGTGTCTCTTTGAGTCTTCTCTTCTCATCTCATAATCAGGGACTAAACCCTAAAGGCTTTAAGGCTTTGTGATTAAGCTTATGCCTGCATCCTTCTATTAGGATGGAGTGTATAGCTTTAATCCTAAGTGTTAAACCCTTAATGTGTTTAACTCCTTTAATCAATTCACTTAATAATCATCAAGACATCAAGCTTGTAACTTGGGCCTTGCATTAGGGTTCTAATTCTTCCTTAATTGGTTAAGAAGGACTAACCCTAGTGTTAATGGACAAGTCCCCCTCAAGTTGTCTTACAAATCATAAAAATCACTTCTTCATCATATCATTAACTAAAATCCACTTAATAAAGGCTTTGTTTTGTCATGGGTTTAATCCTTAATCATGGATTAAGTTGAGGAGTTTTCCTCAGCTTAAACATTCTCATCTATTATCCTTCTATTAGGATGGTGTAATGAGTCTGTTTAATCCCTGATTATGGCTTAATCTCATTACTTAACACTAAACAAAAACAACAAAAACATCTAAATAATCACAAGTAGGTTAATGATATTAATCCTACATCAAAGGTGATTAAGTGTGAGATACTGACTTTACACTTAAGGTATACTCATTACCCCTAATCAGAGGGAAGATGTGATGAGTTTACTAACCCATTGGTTTAGGCTTAAGCTCATTAACTTATGACAAACACAAAAAGCAATAAAAGATTGAAAACTCAAAAAAAACAAATAATAATCGTCTCCTCCGGGAATCTTTCCTCATCTCATTCACTCACAAACGAGAACTCGCTTCTTCCGTCTAATGCAAGACAGTTTGGGTGCTAATACCTTCCCAGGTTGTAACCAACCCCCTTTCTCAGTCTCTCTGGTTCGCAACCGTCTTATCCGTATCTTTCTAGGTCTATGCAGCATTGCCTTTCCTCCGGGATAAAAATGCCTAGCTGGTGACTCTTTTCTTTTCTTGTGAGTTCACTCCTGTGTGTTCACACATCCTCCTTTCGCCGACTGTTCGCGTCTGTACCCCTCTTGGCGCCGGTTGTCATTTGGCGGGAGCGACAGCTTGGCGACTCTGCTGGGGACCCTTATACTGTAACCAGGGCTTCTGGTTCTTTTTGTGGGTTCCTCCTAGCGCTTGTTTGATTTATGTTTACTGGGGTGTTATGTGCTATTTGTTCTTGTATATGTTATTTATTGCTTTGTGTACAGTTTTATCTATTGCTTTCTTTACAGCTTTATATATCATACTGTCATATTGTCATCTGGCTGGATCTGTTTTTTTTTGCTTTGGTGGGTGGGGTTCTATTGAGAGTTTAAGGTCCTATACCTGGGACCTGAGTGACACCTAGGCTAGAGTGGTTCATGTTCTTTCCCATTCCATTTCGGTCTGGTGCGGGAATATGAAACACGGTTCAGATATGGGTTTCTTCTTGAGAACTCTGTGCTACAGATTTCCTGTAGTGCTAGGGCTATCTGGGAAGCCTACTAAGTCTGGATGACCTTTACTATGACCTTCAGAAACTGAGGTGAGTTAGAGGAGGATCTTTTATGGTTATTGTAAACACTGTACCTCCGGGTTAGAAGTGTTTACACTTCTCATAACTGATCTAAGTCTGAGGATCCTTGTTTTAGAACACCACCTGTGAGGGGGTTGGGCTGTTTACAGGTTTGCAGGAACCCTTGGCCACATCATACCCTATTTCTTATTGTGTTTAAGAATGCTTCACTTTGGGCAGTTCTGGTGATTTAACCCTAGACATGTGACTCTTTATTTGAGTCCCCCACCTTGGTTGCTGGACTTCTGAACCTCCATCTGGACTTCTTAAAACATACATGGACTTATATCAAGGCAGTAATCAGATCCAGCTTGATCACAAACCCTTGCATATCATTTGCATACTCATCATTTGCATCATTTAACATTTGTTTATTTGTCTTTCAGGGTATCCACATTATATCTGGCTTGGTTTTGACCCCTTCATCTGCATAGACCTCTATTCATCAGTTATCTGCTTCAGCTATCTCCATCAGTTGCCTGCTTCAGCTACCCCCATCACCATCCTCAGCCTATCAGTGGCTCATCTCCAGTATCAGTCTTCATCATTAGCATCTATTTTCAGCTCTTCATCAGCAGTCATGGCACCCAAGAAGAGCAACATTTCATACCATTTCTTTGAGCCTGTGCTGGCTGGCATCAGGCAGGTCCAGGCACTTATTACTCCAGACCACATCCCATTATTCAGAGAGCATTATGGAGGCATCCTTGATATGGTTATGGACTTAGACCCTTCTCAGAGGAGTTTGATCCACACTTGCCTACAGTTTTATGACCCTCCTTTGAGATGCTTCACTTTCCAGAACTTTCAGTTAGGACCTTTATTAGAGGAGTTTTCATCACTGATTGGAGTGCCTATTAGGGGTGGAATTCCCTTCAACCCTGAGATGGTTTCTCCCAGCAATGGAGAAGTGGCAAAAGCACTGCACATAGAGCCTATATTGATTGAGCAGAACATGACCACAAAGGCTGGAATCCATGTTTTGCACCTAGACTTTCTGATTTCTCAGGCTATCCTGAAGGCCTCTTTGGGAGAATGGAGGGCAGTTTGTGCATTATTGGCCCTCAGTATATATGGGGTTATACTATTTGCAGATGAGCCAAAGTTTATCAGCAAGAATGCTATTCATCTCTTCCTTCTGAGAAACCCAGTACCCACATTGCTGGGGGATTTCTATTATTCCATTCATCAGAGGAATGAGAAGCAGGGAGGGAAGTTAGTGAGATGATGTGCTCCTCTATTTCATACTTGGCTGCTCAAACACTTACCCAGGACTGATGCCTTCCTGAACCCTCACCAACAGAAAAATTGGGCTAAAAGGCTTATTGCTTTGACTTCAGATGACCTCAGATGGTGCACCCAGAGCACCAAAGGCAGAGACATAATTGCTAGCTGTGGACAGTTTCCCAATGTACCTCTGATAGGAGTGAAGGGTTGCATCAACTACAATCCTTTGCTGTTTAAGAGACAGTTGGGCTATGCTCTGGTTCACCCTCCTAAAGTGCAGGACTTGGCTGAAACCCTTTATTGTGAGATAAAACCTAATCTAGCTGTTGTCAGACAAGCATCCTGAGCTTGGGACAACATCCAGACCAAAGGGATGGCCATCCTTGGGAGATGCAACAATGTGGCCTCAGCTCAGTATTATGAATGGTCTCATGCTAGGGCTCAAACCTCTGGGATGCCTTTCATCATTGAGGATGCACCTGGACCATCTACAGCACCCCCTCCAGCTACTGTCAGCCTAGAGGAATTTGAGAAACTGAAAGAGAGGAATGAGAATCTGTCTCAAGCTCTGCAGAAGACCCTCAGGGAGAGGAGTGATGGTCGTCTAGACAATGAGAGGTTGGAGAAGCTAAAGGTGGAACATCTAGCCAGGATTGAGAAGTCAGAGGACTACATCAAGAAATCAAGAGCTGGGGAACAAATTCTGAAGAATGCCTGTAAAGAGGCCCAGTTTCAGAAGGCTAGGACTGACCTCTATCTGAAAGAAAGTCAAGATAGATGGGTCAGGATCACTGAAGCTCGCACTCAAGAAGATAAGAGAACTCAGGCCAGGATTGAACAGTTAGAGGCCATTGAGAAGAAACAACAGGAGGCTCTGCTATCAGCCCAGAAGGAAATCTCAGAATTGAAGCTTAGGGCTGGTGTGAAGAGGTCAAAGGACCAAGACAGACACAAGAAGCTGACCACTGCTATTACCACCAGGAATCTTCTTATCAGAAGCATTACAGAGCATCCGGCTGCTCCTGTAACTAAAGCACTTCTGAAGGAAGTTAAAGAGGATGAGTTTGGCTTAGATGTTTGACTACTTTGTTTGTTGCTATTTTCATTTGATGTACTTTTCTCTTTGTTGTATTTTGACCCTTCAGGGGCATGTGTTGTAAGAAAAAACTATGTATTATTCACCATTTGTAATATATTTGTTAGTTTGTTTTATTGAGTTCTCTTTCTCTCAAGCGACATCAAAGCATCTTCCTCAGGGTCTGGAAAGGTCAAAACCAAGTGCCAAGCCGGATACCTTGGAAACAAATAAGCATACTGCATTGCATACTAACTTTTGTTTTGTTTTGTAGGTTTTTGTTTTGTTTGTTACTAACTCTGTTGTGATTAATGAATTATTGCTCGCCGTCGGGTGTTCCCTCTCAACCGTCCACACAGATATCCTACTCGCAACAACCTTCCTGGTATCCAGATGGACCAAATACAGCAAGAACTGACAGAGGTCAGAACCCAGATGGTTAACGAAAGGCTGGAGATGAGAAACCAAATGACCCAGTTCATGGAAGTAATGAATGGCTTGGCTCAAAGCCAAGAAAGATTGAGGGCATTGGTAGAAAGGTAGACCCCGGAAGAACCCCATCTAGGGACTGGAGGAACAAGTAACAATGAGAGGGTTCAGCCTCATGTTACCCCCCCAGTATATGGGCCTCATCTTCATCCAGAGATCAACATCCCTACTAATGTGCAAGGGAATGCTACTGCAGGCAGAGTCTTACAGGAAGACCCCCAATAGGATCAATTCACTGTAATGGGAGCTGGGGATGAAGCCTATGATAGAAGGCTTGATGAAATTGCTGAGAAATTGAGATCTCTGGAGTCTCAAAACTCCTTGGGTTTTGATGTCATGGACATGGGGTTAGTGGATGGGGTAAGAATCCCTCATAAGTTTAAACCCCTGTGCTTCGAGAAGTACAACGGAACTTCCTGTCCACGAACTCATTTGCAGTCCTTTCTAGGGAGGCTTAAGGCATACACCATGGATGAAAAACTGTGGATGTTTTATTTCGAAGATAGTTTGACTGGGGCCTCAAGGGAGTGGTACTCACACTTGACCAGAGCTACTATTAGATGCAGGAAGTACCTGGCTGAGGCCTTCATCAGGCAGTACCAATACAACTTAGACATGGCTCCTAACAGGACTCTATTAATGGGAATGTCTCAGTCATCCAGAGAAAGCTTCAGGGAATACGCCCAGAGGTGGAGACAGCTTGCTGCTGCTGTCCAACCACCCATGTCGGAAAGAGAAATGGCCGACATGTTCATGAATACTCTACAGGGAGCATATATTGACAGGCTAGCTGCCTTTTCTTCCACCAGCTTCGCTGACGTAGTCATAGCTGGAGAAAGAATTGAAAGCCTTCTGAAGATGGGCAAAATTACTGATAATGGTGCAAGCTCGTCAGGTAATCCCAGAAAGCCTTTTGTGGGACCAAGAAGAACCGGTGAGACAAATGCTGTTCATGCCAGCAGGGGCAGACCTCAGTATGTTCATAGGTTAGTGGCAGCTGTCACTATTCCAGCTCCAATCCCTCAGCAACCAGCATATCAACCACAACAACCACCCCACTATCAGCAGCAAGTTCAGTATCCGCCACAAAGAAACTACAACAACAACAACAGCAATCAACAGCAAAGACCTTTTCAACAAAGACTATCACAGGCAAATAGGGTGATTGATCTGATCCCTATGCCTTATGCCGCTTTATTTCCACAACTCCTGAAACTCAACCTGGTTGAGCTAAGGACATTGGCACCTCCAGATCCTTCCAGTCTTCCAAGAAATTATGATGTCAACGCCCTGTGTGCTTTTCATTCAAATGCACCTGGAAACAGTACAGAGAAATGCAGGGCTTTACAAATGAAGGTACAAGATCTGGTGGATTCCAAGGCCCTCAACTTTGCACCCCCGCCAAATGTCAACAAGAATCCCATGCCCAATCATGGAGGACCAAGAATTAATGCTATTGAGGAAGATAAGCCATCTTTCTTGATCACCAGTGTTGGGCAGATTCAGACACCTCTGGTAGAAATTAAAGCTCAGCTTTTAGAGTGTCAGATGTTCCCCGGGTGTGAGCTCGGTTGTGGTTATTGCAACATTTTGGTTAATGGGTGTGATAACTTGAGAAGCGGCATAGACGGTCTTATCAAAAGTGGCATCCTTCAGATCACAACCTCAGCTCCTACAAATCCAGCAATCCCTTTGACAACAATTCCTGACTCTTCTACAACTGCAACAACAATCATTCCAACAAATTCATCAATATCATCAACAGTGGCTTCGTCCATCACTTCAACAAATCAGATATCAACAACCATCTCTTCTACAACATCATCACCAATTTATTCCGCAGAATCTTCTACAACGCCAACGGATATGTCAGCAGTCACCATTTATTATGATCCAGTATATGTTCCTCAAAACAACAACTTTCAACAACAAACAGTGGTACCTCCTGCCAGGTCACCAGTCACCATCTACTACGATCCGCACACCATTTCAGCACCCTCCTCTGTAGCAGTCAGTCCAGTTACCATCACGGTGCCTGGACCCGTCCCATATGAAAGTAGTAATGCCATCCCTTGGCATTATGGCTCTGACTTTTACTGCAACGGGGAGAAAATCACTTTGGATTCTTCAACCTCTTCTCCACAAATTGATAATGTTGGGGGAGGCGGAGGCTTCACCCGAAGCGGACGCCTTTTTGCCTCACAATTGCAAAGACCTAATGCCGAAGCAGAAGCTGCTGCCAAAGCAAAGGGGAAGAGTGTGGTAGTTGAAGAACCGACTGTCAAAGAAACTCAGAAGACATCTTTCGAGCAAGATGTAGACGAGTTTATGAGAATTATAAAGAGAAGTGATTACAAGGTGGTGGATCAGCTTCACCAAACTCCCTCAAAGATCTCCATATTATCCCTGCTGATGTATTCTGAAGCTCACAGGAACGAATTACTGAAAGTCTTGCATGCAGCATACGTACCAGAAGAGATCACTGTTAATCAGATAGAAACTGTGGTAGCTAATGTCAACACCAGTCATGGGCTGGGCTTTACCAATGTTGATTTAACAGCTGAGGGACGTAACCACAACAAGGCTTTACATATCACTCTAGAATGCAAGGGTGTTGTCCTATCCCATGTACTGGTGGACACTGGGTCTTCACTCAATGTTCTACCAAAGAAAGCCTTGGTGAAGCTGGAGTATGATGGCCTGGCATTGCGTCCGAGTAATTTAGTGGTGAGAGCGTTCGATGGCTCTAAAGATCAGTGCTAGGGGAGATTGATCTGCCTGTGATGATTGGCCCGCAGACTTTTAAGATTACCTTCTATGTGATGGACATTCAGCCGGCCTACAGCTGTTTGTTGGGTAGACCTTGGATCCATGCCGCTGGCGCAGTCACGTCTACCCTTCACCAGAAGTTGAAATTCGAGTGGGAGGGTCAGATCATCACTATTTGTGGTGAAGAAGATATCTTTGTTAGCCATCTGGCTACATACAAATACATTGAGATGGATGGAGAGATCCATGAAACTATGAGCCAGGGGTTTGAGGCCCTGAACATAAATGAAGCATCTTCTGTACTGGGAACCTCCATGACGTCTTATCAGCAAGCCAGGAAGGTTGTTAAAGAGGGGACTGCCCAAGGCTGGGGCAAGCTGCTGCCCGTGGAGAAGAAGGAGGACAGATTTGGGTTGGGTTACAAACCAACTCAACTAGATCAATCAGAGGCTACTAAGAAGCCCAGTTTTGTCAGTGGGGGGATGATCACCCCAGATGCAGTGAACAACTTGGAAGATGAGTCGGAAGATGAGCGCAACCTGGAGAGCTGGATACGTCCAAGGATCCCGGGGAGCCGTATCTCAAACTGGTCTTCCCAGGAAATTATAAGGGTTACTCCTGCAGAGTAATTATTATTTCCTGTATATTTTAAGCATGCATCAAGTCTTGCATCTTGCCCAAGATGTCAAGACTCATTTTGTAATCGGGCCATCTTGTAATTTTGTGCAAACAGATCAATCAATGAATATCGGATATCTTTTGCAAATGAGTCTTTTTCTTTTCCGCTCACTGTTTTTTCATTTTTCTTTTTGTACAAAAATAAAATGGCAATGTTTTCCAAAATGACAACTTTATTTCACTTTTCTAAACAAGATTAAAATCAATCACTAAAATGAACAATCTAAACCCTTGCAGAGAGTGCCTTTCAGACTGCACCGACAACAATACAGCTATGACTTCGTATGACTTTGACAATCCAATCAATCAAGCTGATGAAGGGGTTGAAGAATATTATGAGCTTCCCGAAGAGCTAGCCAGGTTGTTAAGGCAAGAGGAGAAGGTTATCACTCCTCACCAGGAGGAGGTCGAAACGGTTAATCTTGGTACAGAAGAAGATGTGAAAGAAGTCAAGATCGGGGCCTGCCTACAAGATTCAGTAAAGGGACAATTGATTGACTTGCTTCGTGAATATGTGGATGTCTTTGCTTGGTCTTATCAGGATATGCCAGGGTTGGACACCGATATTGTCATGCACAAGCTGACTTTAAGAGAAGACTACCCACCAGTAAAACAGAAACTGCGCCGTACTCGTCCAGATATGGCAATGAAGATTAAAGAAGAGGTGCAAAAGCAGTGGGACGCCGGTTTCCTTGCTGTGACTAGCTATCCGCCGTGGGTTGCTAATATTGTACCTGTGCCTAAGAAAGACGGTAAGGTGAGGATGTGTGTGGACCACCGGAACCTGAACAGAGCCAGTCCGAAAGATGATTTCCCTTTACCTCACATTGATGTATTGGTTGATAATACGACTCATTTCTCGGTATTCTCCTTCATGGACGGATTTTCAGGATACAATCAGATCAAGATGTCACCTGAAGACATGGAGAAGACAACTTTCATCACACCCTGGGGCACATTCTGTTATAAGGTGATGCCGTTCGGACTGAAGAATGCTGGTGCCACTTATCAACGGGCTATGGTAACATTATTCCATGACATGATCCACAAAGAAATTGAATGTTATGTGGATGACATAATTTCCAAGTCCCTCACAGAAGAAGACCACCTGGTAAATCTGTTGAAGTTATTCAAGCGTCTGAGGAAGTACCAACTGAAGTTAAACCCCAACAAATTCACATTCGGGGTGCGATCCGGTAAGTTGCTGGGATTCATAGTAAGTGGAAAGGGGATTGAAGTTGACCCTGATAAAGTCAAGGCCATTCAAGAAATGCCTGCACCGAAGACTGAGAAAGAAGTTCGGGGTTTCTTAGGTAGATTGAACTACATTTCACGGTTTATATCTCACCTTACTGCAACATGTGAACCTTTGTTCATGCTGTTAAGAAAAGAACAAACGGTCAGGTGGAACGAAGACTGCCAGAGGGCTTTTGACAAAATCAAGGAGTACCTGGAAGAACCTCCAATCCTTATGCCTCCAGTTGAAGGAAGACCTTTAATCATGTACTTGACAGTATTAGAAGAATCAATGGGGTGTGTGCTGGGCCAGCATGACGAGTCTGGTCGAAAAGAGTATGCAATTTACTACCTAAGCAAAAAGTTTACCGACTGTGAACAACGTTATTCACTGCTCGAGAAAACTTGCTGTGCTTTAGCGTGGGCTGCTCGCCGACTAAGGCAGTATATGTTGACCCACACTACCTTATTGATCTCAAAGATGGACCCAGTTAAGTACATATTTGAGAAGCCAGCTCTTACCGGACGGGTTGCAAGATGGCAAATGATTCTCACAGAATATGACATTCAGTACACATCTCAGAAAGCCATCAAAGGCAGTATATTGTCTGATTATCTTGCTAAGCAACCCATTGATGATTACCAGCCTATGAGATTTGACTTCCCTGATGAAGACATCATGTTCATTAAAGTAAAAGATCATGAAGAGCCTATTCACACTGAAGGGCCTGACCCAGAAGAAGAATGGACTATGATGTTTGACGGGGCTGTTAATATGAATGGTCGTGGTGTTGGTGCAGTACTCATTACACCTAAGGGAGTTCACCTGCCTTTCTCGGCAAAGCTCACCTTTAACTGCACTAACAACGAAGCTGAGTACGAAGCTTGTATTATGGGTCTTGAGGAAGCCATTGACCTCAGGATCATGACTTTGACTGTATTCGGAGATTCAGCTCTGGTAATTAATCAAACCAATGGCAAATGGTACACACATCAAGATCATCTGATACCGTACAGGGATTATACCAGGAGGTTACTGACAAGAGAAACTTTGATATGGTACTCCTCAGATGCGTTGATGGAACAGAAGCAGACTTGTTGATGCACGAGGTACACGAAGGATCCTTTGGTACCCATGCCGGAGGGCATGCCATGGCTAAAAAGTTGCTTAGATCAGGATATTACTGGATCACAATGGACGCCGATTGTTGTGCCTATGCCAGGAAATGCCATAAGTGCCAGATCTATGCGGACAAGGTGCATGTGCCTCCAAATCCTCTGAATGTGATGTCTTCACCCTGGCCCTTTGCCATGTGGGGCATTGATATGATTGGCAAGATTGAACCAACTGCTTCAAATGGCCACAGATTCATCCTGGTTGCTATTGACTATTTTACCAAGTGGGTCGAAGCAGCTTCCTATGCAAATGTTACAAGGCAAGTGGTAGCCAGATTCCTGAAGAGAGATATCATCTGCCGGTATGGAGTTCCCGAGCGAATCATTACTGATAATGGTTCCAACTTAAATAACAAAATGATGGAAGAACTATGCCGGGACTTCAAGATCCAACACCATAATTATTCTCCTTACAGGCCAAAGATGAACGGCGCTGTAGAGGCAGCTAACAAGAATATCAAGAAGATTGTGCAGAAGATGGTAGTCACATACAAAGACTGGCATGAAATGCTACCATTTTCCTTGCATGGGTATCGTACGTCGATCCGAACATCCACTGGGGCAACACCGTATCAGCTTGTGTATGGTATGGAGGCAGTCCTACCTGTTGAGGTTGAATTACCCTCCCTACGAGTACTAATGGATGTTAAGCTAAACGAAGCAGAGTGGGTCCGATCCCGGTACGAGCAACTGAGTCTGATTGAAGAGAAGAGATTAGCTGCAATCTGTCATGGGCAGCTGTATCAGAAAAGAATGAAGAAAGCCTTCGATCAGAAGGTAAGGCTCCAAGAGTACCAAGTAGGAGATCTTGTGCTGAAAAGACTCCTCCCTCCTCATACAGACCACAGGGGCAAGTGGACTCCGAACTATGAAGGACCATTTGTAGTAAAGAAAGTCTTCTCCGGTGGAGCACTCATGCTCAGTACTATGGATGGTGAAGACTTCCCATCCCTTGTGAATTTAGATGCAGTTAAAAAATACTTCGCATAAAAATGACCCGCTGGACATAAAAACAGAATGTAAGTCAAGGCAAAAATAGGGCATCCCGGCGAGTCAAAAACAGAATAAAGGACTCGGGCAAAAATAAGGGAAATAAATAAAAAAATGTACACCCGCTGAGTTGAAAAGCCGCATTGGACAACTCAGGCAAAAATGGGTATCCCGATGGATCGAAAACCCGAAAGGGCGATCCATGCAAAAATAAGGGAATAAGAGAACGACTGCATTTTGAATTCGTCTGTATTACTTACAACTTGGTAAGCTTCAAAAAGGTTCAAGCGTCGGTCATAATCATGCCTTCTTCAGAAAGCAAGACGAGAAGAACGTCAAATTTCATACGAGTCATAGCAAAGGGAATCTCCTTGAAGCGTCGTCAACATTGCCAACATCTTTTGTTTCTCAATTTGTAACAATCTCCTCATTTAAGGGGATCTGTTTCTTTGACTGTATCTTGCCAATTCAGGGCATGCAAATTAATAAAATCAGATTTTCAGTCATGTTTTGTCTCGTACATTTTATTTTCATTTGCAAAATGTCCGATGTCCTTAAGATACTGATTGCACAAATACAGATGCTTCTCTTAAAACACGTGCTTGCAGGAAATATACTTACTCCCGGGGGTGTCTAAACTCCTATGACGGAATCCGGTAAGGGATGCCTCGGGACTACTTGTGCATTTCTTTGTCTTTTCAGGATTGCAGGTATTCAAAGCACAACATAGGGCATGAAAGCTTCATCCCAGCAAGCTGGCTAATCATTATCCACTCAGTCTTAGCACCGTAGGTGCTTTCTCCCCAGCTGAGTTGCCATTCATTATTTTCTCCCCAACCGAGTTACCATTTACTTCCTCTTCAGCCAAGTACAAAAGCCAGGGAACCATCTCCCCACAGAGCTCCAGCCTCCATCCGGAAGAGTAATGCCTAAAGAACTCACAACAGAGTGACGAAAGCATCTACAAACCCCAGCTGGGTCCCTCATTACCAAAGATAGGTCTATCAGTGACCTATATCCCCAAGCGGAGTTCCATATATCAATGATCTCATCCCCAGCTGGGATATTCACTTCTAGTAGATCGATCAGAGATCTTCGTAGCAGCGGGACCCAAATCCCGGATCTGTATCCTTGCATAATCATGGCATTAGCATCATATTCTCCCCACAAAGCGTAGCATTCCGTCCAATACGGAGCATTACGGCAAAAATCAAACATATTGCATAATCATAAGCCATGTTCTGAATCAAACACTTGTGAATATTAACCACTCATCAACAGTATACTGCAAAATCCCCAAATTCCCCACCAGAGAGCCAAGGCATTTGCCTTACACTTGTAAATACAAATACACACTCCTTTTGGCACCCGTCCGTGTCATGATTCCCCAGTAAAGTCGCCCGAGCCTTCTTTACAAGCAGACACTTATTACATATACTTCTTGTCACTCATCCATGTCTTATCCCCAGTAGAAAACCAAAGCTTCCTCTTTGCACTCACAGATACACCTTTATACAGGTTCCCTGACACCCGTCCGTGTCACCTTCCCCAGCACAGTTACCTAAACACTATGTGAATCATACACTTGTTTATATTACATTCCTTTCTTTTGACACTCGTCCGTGTCACCCTCCTCAGCAGGTTAAACACTCATCTATACACCACTTATACTTGTTTCACTCATACGAATACTCGTCTGTGTCTTGTATATACCACTTAAATCCCCGCAGATTCGACACTCGTCCGTGTTCTTTGTTAACCAGTTGATACTCGTCCGTATAATCATCTCATAACATGCGTCAAGTGTTTGTTTCTACTTGATACTCGTCCGTATCATAGTCTTAGGGATGCTCGTCCGCGTCTTTAATCCATACACGTGTCAAACACTCATGTTTTCTTGAATTTAGACACTCGTCTGTGTCTACTATTCCCCAGAAGAGTCCCTTCGGATTCAACACTCGTCCTTGTTCTTTGTTAACCAGTTGATACTCGTCCGTATCATCATCTCTGAACATGCGTCAGCATTGCTTCTACCCGATACTCGTCCGTATCGTAGTCTTAGGGATGCTCGTCCGCATCTTTAATCTATACACAACGTCAAAACACTTATACCTTTTATTTCCTGGATGTGAACACTCGTCCGTGTTTACCATTCCCCAGTAAGTCGCTGGCAAAGCAACCTTTTTCTATCTGACATTCGTCCTATGTCATGATAAACCTTGAGAGCATCCGTACCCTGCTAGGTGATCATCCTTCACCTCTTGATGATCGTCTTTCATCATGCTCGTCCGATGGCCGTCCCCATCGTCGACCTTTTATCCGGCATTCGTCCTATGTCGTGATTTTTAGCAGCCGTACCCTGCTAGGTGATCGTCCTTCACCTCTTGATGATCGTCCTTCATCATGCTCGTCCGATGGCCGTCCCCATCGTCGACCTTTTATCCGGCATTCGTCCTATGTCGTGATATTTTCGGCAGCCGTACCCTGCCAGGTGATCGTCCTTCACCATTAGATGACCGCCCCTCATCTTATCCCCAACGGAGCAGCCGTCCCCTGCTAGGTGATCGTCCTTCACCTTTGATGACCGTCCCTCATCATTATTTCATTTATTCTTTAACCCGATGGTCGTCCCCGTCGTGGTCCCTTTTCCTTTTTCTGATGATCGTCCTTCATCAGTTCAGCCCGATGGTCGTCCCCATCGTTGTTTACATTACTTTATGAACCTGATGGTCGTCCCCATCATTTTTCATTAATCCCCAGAAATTCGTATAGCTTTATTTGATGGCCGTCCCCATCATAATCCCTTTTATCCCCAGCATGTCGGCCGTCCCCGTCATTTCTCTTTCCCCAGCAGTCGTCCTCTGCTCGACGGCCGTCCTCCGTCGCCCGCACTCTACAATATACTTTATTTTCTTTTACAATCTATATCCCTTTTCTTCTTCATTCTGTGAGTGCAAATTTTGGACTGTCTTTGGTATTCAACCACAAGTTATCTTGTTTGCCTGATAAGTCGTTGCTTACATCCTGCACAGCTAACTCATGTTTGAATAGGGGCAGCTGTAAACACCCCAAATTTGCCCTCACCCATTCACACCATGGCTTGTGATCATTTCATATGCAGAAGTTCAATCATAGCATCTCATATTGTATATTTGATTCACTGCATTGATTCTAAGTCATCTGCATCTAGGGTTTGTGATCTGAGCAATCCAAGAGCCACTTGAGCAACTCCAAAGGTCATCAATCACTTAAAAGGGGTACATGTATGTTCAAGCATCATAATATATCCTCTCAAAGTCAAGAATGTCAAAAAAATCACAAGAACTGAGAATGGCATGGAAGCAGAGCTATGTTTAACTACACAGATGACCTAGAATTAGGGTTTTGGTTTCAGAGGCCATAACTCCAAATTTTTTGGCCATTCTTGTTTCTATTGGTCTCTATATGGTATAGGGATCATGCATATCAACTTTCATGAAGAAATTCCATGGGGAAGTCATCTGATCAAAAGTTGACTTCTTGAGCAAGTCAGTGCAAAATCAGGGCATCTGAGGCCCACAATGACCCAACCAAAGGGTGATCTTCATCATTTTGATTATGTATGATCTTTATTTGATCATAGAAGATGTTGGAAGTTCACAAAATTGAAGAATTTCAAGCCATTTGCAAAGTTGACTTTTTGGGAAAGTTGACTTATAATGAAAATTGCCATTTTGGGAAACTTTTTCAACCCTTGCTTTTTGATTCAAAAATGCTTCAAATGGAAAAACTTTGGTCATGAAAGTTGTATAATGGATCATTCCCTTTTCAAAAAGTACAAGAACATGACCTAATTCATTTTGGATCAAAAGTTGTGGCTTGTCAAAGTTGGCCAAAATCACATAATTTGAAGTTTTCTACCAAAGAGGCATTTTGCAAAATGGTATGATCAAGTGTTCTAAAGACTTCAAATATGCACAAACTCATTACAACATGATCATGTGACTCCTAAAAATCAGAATTGGCCCAAGAATCATCTCATTTCATGCCTTGAACCTCAAGAAATTCCAAAGGAACCAAACTTTGTGAAAATTGCAAAACTTATCACAAACCACAAACCACTTGTTGCATTGCCTCTAGACCTTTTCCATAGCTTTCCTTGATTCAAGCTGAGCCAAAGCAAGCCAAAAAGCAAGTTGTACCATTTCCCATACCTCTCTTACACAAAGTTTGACATTTTGGCAACTTGCCCATACCAATCACCATAGGCCACCAACAACTCTCTGACCTATCACCTTTTGATACATGGACCAAAGCCAGCATAACACACCACACACTTCAGGCTGAAACACACTCCAAGCCATAGTTATCAAATTTTCTCCAACTTGCAAAACCCTTCGAAACTGATTCCACAAGCATCAAACACACAAACAAACTTCACAAAACATCTCAACACATCCTCCTGATCATTTCCCTGCCCTCACTTTGCCCTAAAACCCACTGAAACCAAAATACGATTTCTGCCCCTCTTTGAGCAGAACTTCAGCAAACTTTCAAACCAACCATTATAAACTTCAAACAAGCATTGAAAGCTTCTCAGGAGGTCCATTGGAGATGATTGGAAGCAAGAAACTGGCCAGAAAGTCCATGATTTGAAAGCTTCGATTCAGGTAGCCATGGAAATTCATTTTTCGAGAACTCTTTTCTCTTGTTTCTAAGATGATCTACATGCTTCCCTGAGTTCACTGAACATTTTATTTTTGAAAATGATTGAGATTTGAGGTTGTATGCTTGATCTGAAAGTTTTCCCGTAAACCTGATTTCTGTTTGTTCTTCATGATTCACGAAAAAGAAATGAATTTTATGGCTGGATTGTTGTTTAGGAGGTTTAGATGAGTTGATCTGGAAGTTTTGGCAGGAGTTGGTGAGGTTTTGAGAGAGTTAGGTCAAAGGTCTCGCCAGAGAAGACGACCGGAAGTCTTCTCCGGCCACCTGAATTTGTTTAGGGCTAATCAGAGTCATTAATGTGAGTTTGAATGTGAAGCGTAGGATGAGTTGACTAGGGCTGACCCGCGCGCGATTGAGTGGACAGGATCTCTCATTAAAACCCTAATCATCTTTAATTAAATTAATTAATTCAGTTTATCTTAATTAGGTCAGTTTAAATTACAGCCCTTAGATCTGGCGCCAGTCAATGCACGCGCAATCCATTCAAACCTAAGCCCTTGATTCTGATTACTTTTCATTTTATTCAATTTTATTTTCATTTAATTCCATTTGTTTTGTACATTTTATAAAAAATAGTAAAAATCATCAAAAAATTCTGAAAATTTTTGTCAAGCCTTTTATTAATTTTCAGAAACCAAAAATATTTTTATTTTTATTTTTTGCATTAAAAATTATTTTTAAATCATTTAAAAGTTTATTTTTAATTAGTTAATGAAAATTAATTAATTTAAAATACTTTTAAGTATTTAAAAATCACAAAAAAATTCATGAAACATTTAAAATCATTTAGAAACATTGTCCAACCTTCAAACCAAATTTCGTTTTTGATCTTGATGCCTTTTGACAATTTTCAATGGAATTAATTTCATTTCAAGGCATTATTTTGATTCAATCTTCAAAAATTCATTTCTGCCTAGCCTTTAAGAGTTGGACTATGATTCTTTTTGCATTGCATCTTGCATATCATGTAGTTTATAGGATTAAATTGACATGATTTGATATTTCATTTTCAATTTGTTTGACATTTTTCTTGACAAGGTACCTTAAAACCCTAGCCAACTTAGGAAATTCATAACATACACTAGGTTAAGAATTGGGTCCTCTCCTTTGGGCAGTGAGTTTTTATAGGTTTAGGGTTCCCTTGATTGCATTTTCAATTTTTTATCATAATGTTTGCTTCTGGTTTAGAATTTTGTTTTTGTGCATTGATCATGAACCCTAATTTGGGCTTTCTTTTGCATTCATCTTACATTTGCTTGCATACCATGACTTGCCATGACATTTTAGGCATTCATTTGATTCATAACACATCTTAGGACATATTAGAATCATGTTTGATCATTGCATCCTTCATTTGTCATGTTGTATGTCATTTGCATTTCATAACTTTTCATGTATGTTCATGGTTCTAAACATGCTTCATTTGCATCTACATGCTTGTATGATCATTCTAATGCCTTGCCTCATGTTTGCATCATCTCTTAGTATCATTAACATCATACTCATGCTTCTGGTTTTGGTTTGCATCATCACATTTCACCTCACTTGCATTGCATTTCATTTCTTTCACTAACTTTTCAGGTGGTAAGTTACTTTAAGAAGTGAATTTGCCTTCACTTCTCACAATCTCTTTTCATCTCTCTTATGCATCATTGCTGCATTTTTGTATGTGTATTGGATTGAGCTTGCTCATTCTTGTTCATCTTACCTTCTTTCTTCAAGCAACTTGTCTTCTTAAGTGAAGCAAGTTGTTTTGCTCCTCCTTTCTTCTTCTCCTCTCATCTGCTTCTCTCCTTGGTGGTTCTTTGAAGATTTCTTTCTCAAACCTTACAAACCCTGGGAATGACCAAGCATGATAACAATTAGGGTTTGATTAGTTCCCCACTTAGCTTTTACCTTTGTGTCTCTTTGAGTCTTCTCTTCTCATCTCATAATCAGGGACTAAACCCTAAAGGCTTTAAGGCTTTGTGATTAAGCTTATGCCTGCATCCTTCTATTAGGATGGACTGTATAACTTTAATCCTAAGTGTTAAACCCTTAATGTGTTTAACTCCTTTAATCAATTCACTTAATAATCATCAAGACATCAAGCTTGTAACTTGGGCCTTGCATTAGGGTTCTAATTCTTCCTTAATTGGTTAAGAAGGACTAACCCTAGTGTTAATGGACAAGTCCCCCTCAAGTTGTCTTACAAATCATAAAAATCACTTCTTCATCATATCATTAACTAAAATCCACTTAATAAAGGCTTTGTTTTGTCATGGGTTTAATCCCTAATCATGGATTAAGTTGAGGAGTTTTCCTCAGCTTAAACATTCTCATCTATTATCCTTCTATTAGGATGGTGTAATGAGTCTGTTTAATCCCTGATTATGGCTTAATCTCATTACTTAACACTAAACAAAAACATCTAAATAATCACAAGTAGGTTAATGATCTTAATCCTACATCAAAGGTGATTAAGTGTGAGATACTGACTTTACACTTAAGGTATTCTCATTACCCCTAATCAGAGGGAAGATGTGATGAGTTTACTAACCCATTGGTTTAGGCTTAAGCTCATTAACTTATGACAAACACAAAAAGCAATAAAAGATTGAAAACTAAAAAAAAAACAAATAATAATTGTCTCCTCCGGGATTCTTTCCTCATCTCATTCACTCACAAACGAGAACTCGCTTCTTCCGTCTAATGCAAGACAGTTTGCACCTGAGCCAGACAGGTCATACACTTGAGCATATACAAGTAAGCAGTTCACAGGTCAACTCATCTTTCAGTCTCTTTGGGTCGAACTACGGTGTTCTGACTTCCTCATTGCACGAGAGGATACGTAGGCATAACTTAACAGTTATTGAACAAAAGTCTCTATATATTCCCCTTCTTTCCAGCATTATTCTTTAAGCCTCATGGTCTTGAGCATTTCATTCTTGTTCTTACACTGACACTTCACTCATACACTTCACTTTGCTTTTACACTGACACTTGCATTCTTTCCAGTTTTGATACACAAATTGCACTGACACTACCCCTTTAAAACACAAATATTTTAAGCGTGGATCCCATCGAGTACGGCGGACAATCTGGGTGCTAATACCTTCCCAGATTGTAACCAACCCCCTTTCTCAGTCTCTCTGGTTCGCAACCGTCTTATCCGTATCTTTCTAGGTCTATGCAGCATTGCCTTTCCTCCGGGATAAAAATGCCTAGCTGGCGACTCTTTTCTTTTCTTGTGAGTTCACTCCTGTGTGTTCACACATCCTCCTTTCGCCGACCGTTCGCGTCTGTACCCCTCTTGGCGCCGGTTGTCATTTGGCGGGAGCGACAACAGTTTATCGCTTTCCTTTACAGCTTTATTTACAGCTTTCTGCACTTTACTTTACTGTCACATATACTGGCATATACTGTACTGGTTGTTCTGGTTTTCCTTGGCGGGATGGGATTATTGTGAGATAAGCCAAATACCCGGCTTGAGTATACACATAGGATTTAGAGTGGGCAGTCGTGTGGCTTGCGTGGTCTTGAGCACGTGTAGTTTTCACGAGTCCCACACCCAGATCAGGCTCTCTTGGGATATGTTCTATACTGCCTAGGCAGACCATAGAATGTTCCTACCTGAGCTGCTAACACTTGGAACTGATCATCGAGGACCTTAGTGGAAACAACCCTCTCCAGTGGTGACAGTGGCAGACCACATTCTGTGGCAAACCCATTCGCACCCGAGGGCCCACTAGGAAATCGCATAGGATGACCTTGTTCTCTCGTAGGAACCTGGTTAAAGCAACTGGTCGTATGACGGTAGTATTGTACCCTTTGGGATGAATGTACTATTGTTTCTCGACTTCAGTGCTTGAAGCCGGGAACTTATGAGGGATGCTTATTTTTTCGGAATTCAGCTGAGGCCTCCCTGAGTAGTACATAATGCCAAACCGATTTCCTGATTTGGTCATGAGCCATTTCTCGGAAATGGTGAACGTATTATTGCTATTCGGCTATGAGAGTCCGTGATGTTGACCCGAGTAGCACACCCGTGAGATTGGGAGGGGTTTACAGGTTTGCAGGAACCCTAAACTTCAACATATCCACTTTGTCAGTATTGTTCAGTGTTCTATGGTCCTTTGATTCAGAGATCCGAGATTTCTATTCAGAGAAATTGTTATTGTGATTACCATTATGACCCTGATATTGTGACTATTATTATGACTCTCCACAGATACTTGGCTCGCTGTTCAACTTCAACACCATCAGTGACTATGCTATTATGTGATCCAGTTTTACAGTTATTGGGTTCTCAGTTATGGGGTTCTATACAGAGATGGTGCCGCTATTGTGATTCTATACAGACAGTTGGTTCACTGTTCAACACCAGCATCAAATCATTGATCACATGCCTGTTGCATACATGACATCATATCATTCCAGCACACATGTTCAGTTATTTCCGAGGATCACGTATATGAATCATGCTGTTGGATTTTTCTGTGTCAAAACTTGAATCAAAGCAGATAAATTCTTCAGAAATAACTGAACATGGCATTTGCATACATCCTTGCATTCTTGACAGGTGTTCAGAGACAAATTCTTTTCCTGACTTGATTTCTCATCAGAATGGACAACTTGAATCACAGTCATCAAGGTATATATTTGAAGCAACTCCGGGCGGTGGTAACCTAAAGGAAGACCCAACTGAGGCCATTCAGGGCAAAGGTATAAGCTTTATTTCAGAACCAGAAACTGCGGAAATAGGAAGTCAACCAGATAAAGACTCAGATGAGCTTGGTTATGGAAATTGTGAACGAAGTTATTTTCATCCCTAGTGAGGGGAACTACGCTGCTCTGATTCTCCATTGGTCAATGGAGATACGTAGGCAGGAGATCGTGCAAGATCTTTCCGAGCAACCTTATTTATCAACTTCATTTATCAACCTCTTCCCTCCAGACGTCATTTGTCGGCATCCAATTTCAGCTTCCCAAGAAAGTCCTACGGGAAGAGCATATGGGTAAAGGCCAGAGAAGCTTGAGAAGAAGTTTGATCATATTCCGAGGTCGTACGCACAACAAGTTTCCTCATTTGCTCAGATTCAAATTGGTTGAGCTAGCCGCATCAGGATCATTTCCGACAAAGCTTCCTTTGGGGTTTCAATTCCAAGTATGATTACCATTCTGGGGCACCTGGCCATTCAATTAAAGATTGCAAGTCTTTTAGGGGCAGAGGTAAAGACAAGGTCCCGAATTCGATTGATTCCAAGACTATTGTGTTCACGCCAGGAAAAAGTGGAAATATGGCACCAAAACAGTAGTAGATTGAACATCCAGACTGTTGACTGCTGAGAGTCTCCAAAAGCAATAAGTTCATACGGAGTCGAGCCTCCTCAATAATGGCAACCACGATGTAAAGGCTAGATGCAAGTACCGCTTAGGGGCATTTAGGCATACAATTGACAACTGTGATGCGTTCAGACACAAGGTTCAAATTTTGATCGGCTCAAAGTTCATCATGCCAGGACGTCTGCCCATATATTGAAATCTCCTCATCAAATTGGCATCCTAGTCTGCAAAGGCATCTTCAGAAGCAATAAGTCCATACGGAGTCAAGTCTCCTCAATGATGGCAATGTTCAGCTTCTTTACTGCATTTTCATTTGTAGTTTATATTGTTTGTTTAAACATTTGTATGCATGCATGAAACTTATTTGTCTTTGAATGATAACCATAATAAAATGCACATGTTTCTCTTGAAGTAATCCTTCGTATTCACTCATGATTTTGTGTATGTGCATTGCAATACCAACTGTTGTGATTAAACTCTATCAGGGAGGACGACGAAATGAAAACGCAAAAATCTCTAATTGTGTGCTTTTGAGAAAGACCCTGTTGACGATGTACAGGCATTGTTTCAAGTCCTAAACACCGGAGATATAAGGGAGATAGACCCTCGCCAACCCATTTGAGCCTTGAAGTAGGAGTTTATTTTCGCATGAAAAAACCCTTTGCATTTAACCCAGGGGCAGGGTAGGTGTCAGCTAGCTGGACCGATCGTTCAAATTTCGAAAAGGAGTGCAAATCTGAGGATCCATTACCTTTCGTTGTACCAAATCAAGAGGTCCAATGACCAGGAACCACAATGGTTATCCTAGTCAAGAGGTCCAAAGACCGGAGACCACAATGGTTATCCCTAAACAACCAAGAAGTGGGACAGTCACGACCCTTTCAAAGCAATCAAGACAAACAGTGTCACATGATTTGTTCAAAAAAAAAATAATAATTGAAAAAAAAAATGAATGAGAAAGCCCGCTAAGTCGAAACTTGAAAACAAGCGACTTAGGCAAAAATTAGGGCATCCCGCTGGACTTCACAATCAAAGATTCACAAGAATCAGTCCAGGCAAAAGTTAGGGATAATCAAATAATGCAAAAGCGAAAGACGAAAAGGATTACACCAGAAAGATCCTTGAACAAGTACAGAGTCGTGTGATACAAATACCAAAGATAAGAGGGGTGACAAATGACAACCTAATTGGTGCTTAAACTGTTAGTGTAATTGGTTCCTTAACCATCACAAAAACCTTTTTGAGAAGTGAGCGCTTGTGAAAGCTAGCTGAAAATAGGAATGAAGAACATCACGAAGATGGGTGGGCACAAATAAATTTCGAGCCTATATCCTTTGTTTCTATAACCGTGAACTACGATACGATACAACCCTTAAAAGTCCTAACTGAAACAGGGTTATTTTTGAGAGCGTACTACCACAAGATCGCGTTCTTGACTCCTATGAGTTGTGCTAAAAGTTCTTTGTTGGTGTTGCATGTGCATGATTTCATTCATCAAAAATCAATGTCGTATCTTAACCAGTGATTCACTTACAAAGGTTGGCGACATCTTTTTACAGTAAAACTTCAAGATTAACATGTATGTTGCATTAGAATTTTCATTCTTAGAATAAACATTTTCTGCTTGCATATATTTGTTGGGCATCATAAAAATTCACATACGAAACTTCAGTCCAGAAGCTTAATCTTGCCAAGTTGAGAAGTCTGAAACTTCCGAAGGACAATCTGTCGAGGTGCACTTTTTAAGAAAACTCCATCGAGTAGGGACTTTCCCAACATTCCTGGTAAGATCCAACTAATCCGGGGCAATCATGTCGAGCAATCTCTTCAAAATTCAGCCAAGCTGGGGCAATCACTTCGAGATCAAATCTCTCACGAGTCTGATGCATGCATTCAAATTTTAGCCAAACTGGGGCAATTACTTCGAGATCCAATCTCTCAAAGTTGATCTGGGTGTTTTCTTCAAAGCACGGTCATTCAGAGGTGATCACTTCAAGACTTGTACTGGAGCAGGCCACCACAAGAGCATGAGAAGTCATTTTTTCCCGAAGACGGTAAATCCAAAGTCCAAAATACTGGGGCAGACTATCTCACAGTGATATGAGGTTTTCATGAATCCTCACGAGGAAAATTCTTGCACAAACCATGCAGTCTGGGGCAGTTATTTCGAGATCCGACGAATCTCTCCAAGAGTTTGAAGACACCGAGGCATTTCATATGTCATGTTTTCTGTGAAATCCTCTTGAGACATTTTCTTCTGATGGACCTTAATCTAAGGTGAGTTGAAAATTACAAAGAACCATTGTTCACTCATGATTAGTTGGCGACCTATCCACCCAGGGCTGGGGGGCAAAGCCATTGTCGGCACAGTACTTCAAGAGTTGTTTCGTCGGCGGACTTCATTGATCAGAATTCCTTAGCAAGTCTCATTAGACAATTCCTTCTCCAGTAGTGCGACAAATGGAAGGTTACTTCTTGAGCAGAAAGATATCATCGTCTCTCATCCCCAGCATGAGACGCCTTACATCTCTCATTCCCAACATGAGAGGATTTATCTCTTATCCCAGCAAGTGGCAACTTGAGCTCTTATCTTCAGCGGGAAGCTTTATCATTGACATTATCTATCATCCCCAGTAAAGTGGAAGCTGAAATTTCTCCTAGCAAGATAGCAGAATGTGGGTGTCATCCCCAAGTAGAAGTTTCCCTTCAGACAGGGGCAATCCTCAACAGTACAAGGAGTTCTTTCCTCCCCAGCAAGGTGTTTCCTCAACAGTGTCATGCCTTTGGTTCTCCGCCAAGTCAGGAGGTCCTCACTCCCTCACCAGAGTTCAAGAAGAGTCCATCTCCAGCAGGGTCTTGGCACTCCAATCTCAAAGTCCAATTTATTTTTGGCAATGGCGGCTATTCAGAGGCGGTGTATTATTGAAAACTTTCCCCGCAGAGTTGTCTCTTCCTCATCAAGATGAACCAGGTCAATGTAGTGATCATCGTTTCTCCCCAGTCAAGCTATCTGGGATGCCTGCAGTCAGCTTACCGGGAGATCTGTTGCATTTGCATACGCATAATCATCATCACATTTGCATCCTCCAAAGCGTAACATTTCCATCATCATGGAGTATTACGCCATAAATTCAAACATATGCATACCAGCATGGGCCAGTTTTGAGGTATTACATAAGATCCGTTACATCTCCAATCATATTGAAGTGTTCCCCACAGAATACAACTTCATTTCCCAGGGTGGATGCTTCCACCAAGTCTTGTTGTTATCCCCAATTGAGTCTTGTTTCAGTACAACAGTCTCATTTCTTTTCGCGTCTCCGTTTCAGTACAACGGTCGCGTCTTGGGCTCTCGTTTATGTACAACGATCCCGTTCCTTTCGAGTCTCCATTTAAGTACAATGGTCTCGTCTTTGAGTCTTGTTTCAGTACAACAGTCTCATTTCTTTCCGCGTCTCCGTTTCAGTACAACGGTCGCGTCTTGGGCTCTCGTTTAAGTACAACGATCTCGTTCATTTCGAGTCTCCATTTAAGTACAATGGTCTCGTCTTTGAGTCTTGTTTCAGTACAACAGTCTCACTTCTTTTCGCGTCTCCGTTTCAGTACAACGGTCGCGTCTTGGGCTCTTGTTTAAGTACAACGATCCCGTTCCTTTCGAGTCTCCATTTAAGTACAATGGTCTCGTCTTTGAGTCTTGTTTCAGTACAACAGTCTCATTTCTTTTCGCGTCTCCGTTTCAGTACAACGGTCGCGTCTTGGGATCTCGTTTAAGTACAACGATCCCGTTCCTTTCGAGTCTTCATTTAAGTACAATGGTCTCGTCTTTGAGTCTTGTTTTAGTACAACAGTCTCACTTCTTTTCGCGTCTCCGTTTCATTACAACGGTCGCGTCTTGGGCTCTCGTTTAAGTACAACGATCCCGTTCCTTTCGAGTCTCCATTTAAGTACAATGGTCTCGTCTTTGAGTCTTGTTTCAGTACAACAGTCTCATTTCTTTTCGCGTCTCCATTTCAATACAACGGTCACGTCTTGGGCTCTCGTTTAAGTACAACGATCCCGTTCCTTTCGAGTCTCCATTTAAGTACAATGGTCTCATCTTTGAGTCTTGTTTCAGTACAACAGTCTCATTTCTTTTCGCGTCTCCGTTTCAGTACAACGGTCGCGTCTTGGGCTCTCGTTTAAGTACAACGATCTCGTTCCTTTCGAGTATCCATTTAAGTACAATGGTCTCGTCTTTGAGTCTTGTTTCAGTACAACAATCACATTTCTTTTCGCGTCTCTGTTTCAGTACAACGGTCGCGTCTTGGGCTCTCGTTTAAGTACAATGATCCCATTCCTTTCGAGTCTCCATTTAAGTACAATGGTATCGTCTTTGAGTCTTGTTTCAGTACAACAGTCTCATTTTTTCGCGTCTCCGTTTCAGTACAACGGTCGCGTCTTGGGCTCTCGTTTAAGTACAATGAACCCATTCCTTTCGAGTCTCCATTTAAGTACAATGGTCTCGTCTTTGAGTCTTGTTTCAGTACATCAGTCTCATTTTTTCGCGTCTCCGTTTCAGTACAACGGTCGCGTCATGGGTTCTCGTTTAAGTACAACGATCCCGTTCCATCTTGCCCTATTTTCTTTGTTTCTGGTTACCGCCTGCGGCCGGTATACCTTTGCGTCTCCATTCGAGGATGGTTTCGTGTTAGATCCGAGGATCTTTTGATTTGTCATTCGAGGATGGCATTTCTTTTCTTCAAGTCCTTCCGAGGTTGGTCTTGTTGTTGTGGCTATTATTCGAGGATAGTAGTTCACTTTTTGAGCTTATTGATCGAGGTCAGTTTGTCTCTTTTGCAAAGTCTGTCTGAGGTCAGCTTTGTGTTTGGTTATCAGCCGAGGCTGGTATACCTTTGCGTCTCCATTCGAGGATGGTTTCGTGTTAGATCCGAGGATCTTTTGATTTGTCATTCGAGGATGGCATTTCTTGTTATTGTGGCTATTATTCGAGGATAGTAGTTCACTTTTTGAGCTTATTGATCGAGGTCAGTTTGTCTCTTTTGCAAAGTCTGTCTGAGGTCAGCTTTGTGTTTGGTTATCAGTCGAGGCTGGTATACCTTTGCGTCTCCATTCGAGGATGGTTTCGTGTTAGATCCGAGGATCTTTTGATTTGTCATTCGAGGATGGCATTTCTTGTTGTTGTGGCTATTATTCGAGGATAGTAGTTCACTTTTTGAGCTTATTGATCGAGGTCAGTTTGTCTCTTTTTTCAAAGTCTGTCTGAGGTCAGCTTTGTGTTTGGTTATCAGTCGAGGCTGGTATACCTTTGCGTCTCCATTCGAGGATGGTTTCGTGTTAGATCCGAGGATCTTTTGATTTGTCATTCGAGGATGGCATTTCTTGTTATTGTGACTATTATTCGAGGATAGTAGTTCACTTTTTGAGCTTATTGATCGAGGTCAGTTTGTCTCTTTTGCAAAGTCTGTCTGAGGTCAGCTTTGTGTTTGGTTATCAGTCGAGGCTGGTATACCTTTGCGTCTCCATTCGAGGATGGTTTCGTGTTAGATCCGAGGATCTTTTGATTTGTCATTCGAGGATGGCATTTCTTGTTGTTGTGGCTATTATTCGAGGATAGTAGTTCACTTTTTCGAGCTTATTGATCGAGGTCAGTTTGTCTCGTTTGCAAGGTCTGTCTGAGGTCAGTCTTTGTTGTTGATGGTTATCGCCTGCGGCTGGTATACCATTGTGTTTCTATTCAAGGAGGGTTTTAGTACTAGATCCGAGGATCCCGTGTGAGTGGTCATTCGAGGATGGCATTCTTCCCAGTATATTTCCACCTGGTTCTTTCCCCGCTACCTATTCAGAGGTCAAGATCAAAAAATACATAAATAAATAAATGGGCAAGTGTCATTTCCATTACCCTCAGTGTGCAAATTTTCAAGTTTTATTCGAGTATTCAATCACTCCATACCTTGAACGTCTAAAAGCTATTGCAATTATTCGTTCAGGTTTGCAGTTGATTGAATAGGGGCAGCTGTAACACCTCAAAATTTGCCCTATTTCTTTTTTACCTCAACTGGCTTATCGCTTCGCATTCATCTGCATTTTTCACTAGGTCATATCATTCGCAATCATGCATTTCATTGAGTTTTCTAAGGCATGGGGTTAATGCCCTATGAGAAAAATAGTTTATTCCATTGGTTTGTTATTCTTACTTCATGGGAGATCGTTTCATGGATTATTGCACTAGGTTTTCATACATTATGAATGGTCATCAGAGAAATTCAGGGCTTTGATTATATGATCATCAATATCATCCTCTAGTTGTTTGATTAGGGTTTACCTTCCTAGTCAAGCGATCTTCAGGGAATTCACTTAGGGAAATTCACGGGTGCACCTAATCCATCATTAAGGTGTTTTACTATACCTGTTTTGGATTAGGGGTTTGGTTTCTTCTTGACAGCTCAAGTTGTATTCCTTCTCATGGAAAGTCTCAAAGAGAATTTGGAATTCTTGTTCATGCTTTGGTTTGAGGGCACGTCACCAATTGAGGTCTTGTATGAAATCGAAGCATTTTCTTGTGATTGAATTTTTTATTCATGAGTGGTTTATCCGACTATTGCACTCAATTTAAGCAATCCAAGCATTCTCATCTCTGGTATGGCTTTCTTGATGATGTTAATTAATTGAAAATGGTGTTCAAGGTTTCATATCAAAGGTATCGTAATATTCATGGTACAAGGGATCAAGTGGCGAACTCGTGTGATAATCAGGTCATTATGTTTCTCTTGGTTGTCCGTTGGCGAGGGTACAGGTTCATGAGGTTCGAGATTGAAATTGATTGAAGTTTGAAGATCCATTGAAAATAGAAGTTTGATATGGATTGAACATTTGAGTTGATTTAAACACGTTAAGTTGAGTTGCACGGATTAAGTGAAATTCGAAGATGCGAGTTTATTGAAACCACACCCTATCCAAAAGATTATGTCATGCCTATGTCGAAATCAAAACTAATATTCAAGAATCGTATCCATTGACCTTCATAATTCATTTTTTAGTCCATATCCATGTCCTTATTTCTAATCGATTAATTCGATGTCCATCATCATTTCTAATTATGTTTCTATCATCTTCATTTCAAATTTTATTTCGACTTAACCTTTTTAAGCCCAATTAAATCATTTCCTTGGTTTCATTTTATCAAAAAAACAATTTGCCAAAGTCCACTCTCTAAGCCCATATTTACCAATCATCAAAGTCCTTTTTTCTTCTCTTACATTTTGAGATCATTTTTTCTTTGTCATTAAAATCATAATTGATGTCCATAAACCATTGTTTAAAAAAATCATTCCAAATCCAAATCAAGATGTCCAAAAATCCATTTTTTTTTAATACTTGTTCAAAACCAACTCCCTAAACCTTGGTTTACTCAATAATCCATTTTTCACATATCTCATTAAAGCCCAATAAATCAAATTTTTCTTAGCCCATTCAATTAACCATATTTTCTTCTTCTTCTTTTAGTTAATCTTAAGCTGGAAAATGGAGAAGAATCCAGTTACAAGAAAATTGCAGAAGATCAGTTTAACAAAAAATCAGTTACAGTTGGTTACAAAGAAAAAAATCAGTTAGGAAACTGATAAAGAAAAATCACCAAAAGCAGCCTAGATTATAACCGAAAATAGATAGTCTTCATCTCTAGAGAACCTTCTTGAACCATCTTAAAAAATCAGTTTCACGAAATCTTCGTCAAGGCAACTATCACAAATTTTGGCTTCACTCTTCAATCATCTTCTCTAATTAAACTCTCTCACCAATCTTCACATTAAAAATTTCTGCATCATCATCTTCAAGAACATCTGCGAGTCTGAATTTCAATCTGAGCATCATCATCTTCAATCTCTACAATACAACAATCTCCACTTCTGTCTTCAAAGATCCCAATTCAGCACTCATCCTCAAACCTGCATCATCAGTCATTACTAACTCTTGAACCTGTAACAAGATTCAGCAACATCAGCAACCATACTCGAAACATGACTAGCAATAACCAGAACTCAGATTCACCAGCCACCATAATCGAAACCTCATTTCTATTCATCTTCAGCAATCACTTCACACCTTCAAAAATAAAACCTTTGGCTTCAATCTGCAGAATTCCCATCATCAATAAAACCTGCAAGCTCACATTTCATGATTCAAAAATACTTCGACAAGAACGATTCAGATTGAAGAAGAAGAACGCTACAAAGAGCAAACAGGTCAGAATTTTATACCTGATGGCTTTCGATCCTCAGAGTGCGCCATGACCCGTAAGCAGAACGCATTTCTGCCTCTTTTTTCGTTGCTGCGGTACGAGAATGACGACACACGGATTTCGTCGGCGTTGAAGAAAGGGTGCTAAGGAGCTGAAGCTATGTCAGCGAGAAATTCTGAATAATCCGAGAATAGCCAACAAATTCCAGAACCACTTCGTCATAACCTAGAACAAGAACTCACCTACAACGACAACTCTGCAAACTCATACAAGAACTCCTCAGCAAAATAGTTTCAATGATTCGAGACTTAATCGCACCTCATCAATGCGTCCTCATCTTCCCGGTTTGTTTCCCTACAACAAGGTTTCACATCAGTTTCAGAAAATGACACGCATAACGCAATGGCTTGAGATTAGTCACAAGAACAAAGGGGAAACGGAAGAAAGTTCCAGAGGGCGATTTGTACCTGAGCAGAAAGAGATTCATCCTTTACAGGTGGACCTTGTCATACTTGTCTCGGTGTGCGATTCGCGATTTGAAAGGGAACGCAAGTCGGTTGATTCACCGTTTCGAAATCAGCACGGATTCGAGGGGTAGAGCAAACGATGGTTGGAATCGAGCTAGGATGATGGAGCGATTTCGTGCTAGTCTTGTTAATGTTGTCCGGGTCGAGGGAAGGCGTTGATTTCAGCCATAGTTTGAGAGGGTTGAGTTTGTTGTTCGTCGGCGATGAGTATGAGAAGAAGAAGAACATGTCGCGGCGGAGACGAAGAACCAAGATGTTGATAGAGAGAAGGACCTCGCGGCCTCGCCGTATGGAGTGAATATTTCGACGGTGAATTTGACGAAGAATGAGAGAATGGAAGACGATCATGGTAGGTTTGAGACCGGGGAAGAAGAATCTCAGGTGTTATGAACATAAAGGAAAGTATGAGTGATTTAGGGTTTCCATTTCTATTGTCTGATTTGGATCGGGCTTTTCAATCTTTCACCATGGATCTGTTATTTACATCATCAATTCTCAATTCACACACCCCCCGTGAAGCTGATATGGGAAGATGGGCATGGGCCATTATTTTTATTCATGCACCTTTATATTAATTAATCACCCCCTATTCCTTTGTTTTTTTTTTAGAAAAAATTGTCAACTGTTTCTCTTAAGAAAAAGTGATTAATTAATTTTCTTGTTAATTAATTTTTATGATTAATATTAGGATTAGTTTCTTGACAATTTTAATTAAGATTTTTGTGAGAATTTTAATTATTTGTTTAAGGCTAATTTTGGATTAAATGGTTCATAAGTGGTTTTTGATCGATATTGGATCGATCTTGATTATGGTGGATCCTCACAAAGCGAATATGGAATATGAGCATTTATTTTGCTCATGGAAGATTACAAGACTTTGCTCGGAGTTTTTTTCGGATTTCTTTTATGAAGAATCGTCACTTCGATCAAGTAAGTAATTTCGACTTTTTCGGCTTTTACGCATCATTCTAGTCATATGCGGCTTAGGACCATATAACTTAAGGTGCATATTGAGCCCTCCCACCTGACGCACTGGATTTATTTGTGATATATGTTTATTTGTGTCGATTTCGGAGCTTAGGGATTAGGTTACGAACCATTAGGATCGATTCCTTTCACTTCCCCTTAAAATCCACTTTTTTGCCCGTTTCGTCGCAATTATTAAAAATAGTTTTAGGTGTGATAAAATTCTGGAAAAATTTATGAGTGATCCTCATCCTCTTAATTAATTTGTCATATTTTTTGTTTCCAGATTTGGGTGGTTTTAATAATTAATTTGGATTTTAGATCATAAGCTGTCCCAAAAAGGAATGTTTTGGCATAAGGGATCAAAATCGATTTTTTCCCATAGGTGTGAAACCTATTTTTTGTGTGTGATTAATCACTGTAATTTGTGACATTTTGATGCTCATTAGGCATTTTTTCCATAATTTTTAGTGCCATTTTTGATCCACTTTGTGGAGTTGTTTTTCGATAACCATGCTTTGTTACCTTGCTAATCAAGGAATTGTTTTGGCACTTTGGTTTATAATTTTGAGGAATCCTTTTGGACCATGTGAGATAATGACTATATCATTCCAGGGATTTAATTTTGTAATTTTTAAAGGCTTTTTGCTATTTTTCCATGTCACCTAGATCCTAGGTTGATTCATGTGTTTATGTGTCGCATAACCTAAATGTTAAGAAGGCATTCATGCCATTTTCTTGAGGGAACTTTTTGGTAACTTTTAGGAGTTAATTATAGGTCACTTTGTATGTCTTTAATTCCAGTCATAGGTCATTTTTTTGAACCATCCTCATTTGGTTTGTTTTAGTGTTTCAAAGTGCATACTTATGTGAATTAACTTTAACCTAAACTAGTTTCTCTTCTCCTCTAAATAATAACTTGAATTATGTGGAAATCATTAATGCCTATTCATGAATTATAATTGCATTTCACATCTTGTATGCTACTGACCCATAATCATTTCATTCATATTCACATGCTATTCTTCCGTAGTTTGCATCATTTGCGATCTTATGCGATGTTTGTTCCGTTTCTTCTCATATCTTCTTCTCATTGCTCCATATGCCTAAACCATTGCATCCATGATTGTATATTCATTTATCCATCTTCATAAGCATTCACTACTGACTTTTATGTTCATTTCATGTACAAATTCATGTTTGTAAGCCATATGCATTCATACTTCATCCATGAGTCCTAACTTACATTTAGGTGAACTTAGGTGAACTTTTTGTACATAGTTTGACATAGTTTGATCTTGTGAGGTATCCTAGCATACTTAGGGACCTATTACATGTAGCTACTGACTTTAGAAGTCATGTAACCTTTATGTACCTTTACCTTTAGACTTAGGTCTTATTTTGACCCTAGTTCCATTCTAGGACGTTTATGGTACTTAATCGCTTTCGTGCTTTGATTTTACTTTCAATATGCATTGTCATGCTAACTTTTTTTTTGTAGGGAGGGAAGATTGAGGTAAGCATTACTTCATTCCCATCTCTTATGCATTTTAATTGTGTTTGCCTTAGCACCTTGTGCTTTGCCCTTAGGATTTCCCTTTCTTTAGAGACAACTTAACTTCCTTAGGAAGTAAGTTAGTTTCTAAGCTCTCTTTTCTTCTTTTCCTTCTCTTTCTTAGGATTAGAATACCTCATTAACCATAGGACCTCTCTTGTATATAACAACTAACTTAGGGTTGTGTCTTAGTCCCTTTAGTTTGTCCTTTTTTTCAACTTGAGTCTCACTTCTCATCTTACAAGAAAATCAAAAACACTTAATAAAGGAAAGGTGTACAATGCGCCACGAGCCTTAAGCTATACGGGAAATGACTAGTGGAGGTCTCCTTCACTCTTCTAGGATGCTTTACAAACGTTCCATTGGGGGCGATCTTGGAAAGTATTCGCTCCTGTGTCATAGTCTTTAGTGTTGTACATTCAATAAACACAAACTTCAAAACACTTCTCTTAAAAGACAAAAAAACAAACAATAAGCGACTATCCTGCGGGAACTTCTCTTTCTCATCTCATTCACTCACAACGCGAACTTGCGACGACTTGTCTCATTTGCAAGACGGTAAACGCACTCGTACTAGACGAGCCTGCAACACCTGAGCATAGACATACGCAGTTCCAGCTGTAAAAAACACAAACAAATAGTTCCCGCCTAGGTTAGGCGAACTACGTCGACTCTGATCCTCATTATCCCGATGAGGTACGTAGGCAGCGGGGTAGGGCCCGTTCGAGCACATTCTTTATTTTCCCTACATTTCTCCCTTTCTTCTCATTCTCTTTTTACAGTTCCTTTCTCATTTCCATTTCTCATTCCAGTTCCAGTTAGCGGTTTTATTCAGCAGCAGTTATTTTCTCACCCTTTGAAACAAAACAAGCAAGTGTGGGTCCCGTCGGGTACGTCGGACGATCTGGGGTGCTAATACCTTCCCAGTTCGTAACCGACTCCCGAACTCAGATCTTTGGTTCGCAAGGCCTTGTCCTTTCCTTCTTCCTCAGGTTTGTGCAACATTACCTTTCCCATTCAGTCGGGATAAAAATGTCTGGCTGGCGACTCTAACCTTTCCGCGCCACTTTCGCGTTTGTACTAGGATGAAAATCCCGGGAGCGACACTAGGGTTACCTCTCATGTTTCCTAAACCAAAGGTCAAGTAGGGTGTATAAAGCAAAGTCCCTCATTTCACATCATCTAGCCCCTTAAACAGATAAAAAGATCAAGTCCCTTCAAATGTTGCCTTCGTAATGATCTTGTCCCTTTCGAATAAAGATGATAAGTCCCTTCGAATTGCTTATACACCCCACAGTGGTAATGACTACCTATTCCTTAATAATAGGGATAGTCTTACCATTTAAAGGATTCAAGAACAGAAAAGACTTAAACTTAGGGTAGGTTCCTCTTAAGATACTTGCTCACTCTTCAAAACATTTCAAACACTTCATACATTTCAAACAATTTTCAAAACAAAGGTTTTATATACATCCGTACATGGATCATTATAAAATACTTAAGAAAATTTTTATTCACACACTTCACATTTCAAAAACATTTTAAAGTGAGCTAAGTAACTAAGAGCCCATGGATAACCATGGATGTAAAGGGTGCTAACACCTTCCTTTTACATAACCTACCCCCCGGACCCAAAATAAAAGTCGGTGGCGACTCTTGCTATCCGCAACATTTAACTAAAGTCAGTTCTCCCATCGTGTTACAGAGGGCAAATTTGGGGTGTTTATAGCTGCCCCTATTCAAGCATGAGTTAGCTGTGCAGGACGTAAGCAACGGCTTATCATTCAAACAAGATAACTTGTGGTTGAATACCAAAGACAGTCCAAAATTTGCACTCACAGAATGAAGAAGAAAAGGGATATAGATTGTAAAAGGAAAATAAAGTATATTTATGAAGTGCGGATGACGGAGGACGACCGCCGAGCAGAGGACGACTGCTGGGGATAAAGCGATGACGGGGACGACCGACATGCTGGGGAAAGTGCGGGAAATAATGCAATGACGGGGACGGCCGACAAGCTGGGGATATGAGAGATTATGATGGGGACGACCATCAGGTAAAACTATAAGACTTTCTGGGGATTAAAGGTAATTCATGGGGACGACCATCGGGCTGAAGAGGTAAATGATGAGGTACGGTCATCAAAGGTGAAGGACGATCACCTGGCAGGGGACGGCTGCTCTGTTGGGGATAAGATGAGGGACGGTCATCTAACGGTGAAGGACGATCACCGGGCAGGGTACAGCTGCCGAAAGTATCACGACATAGGACGAATGCCGGATAGGAAGAGTCGTCGATGGGGACGGCCATCGGATAAGCATGATGAAGGACGATCATCAAGAGATGAAGGACGATCACCTAGCAGGGTACGGCTGCTCCGAAGGTATCATGACATAGGACGAATGTCAGATAACAAGATCAACGATGGGGACGGCCATCGGATAAAATGATGAAGGACGATCATCAGGAGGTGAAAGACGATCACCTAGTAGGGGACGGCTGCCAAAAATATCACGACATAGGACGAATTTCGGATGGAAAAGGGGTTCTAATGAATAGAGACTCCAATGGGGGTGATGAAGGACGATCATCAACAAGGTGAAGGACGATCACCTGGCAGGGTACGGCTGCCGAAAAGGTATCATAACATAGGACGAATGTCAGATAGAAAGAAAATAAATCAACAAGATTTGTTGGGGGATTCTTCTGGGGAATGGTAGACACAAACGAGTGTCTAAATTCAAGAAGACATAAGTGTTTGACACGGTGTATAGATTAAAGATGCGGACGAGCATCCTTAAGACTATGATACGGACGAGTATCGGTAGAAACAAACGCTTGACGCATGTTCAGAGATGATGATACGGACGAGTACCAACTAGTTAACAAAGAACACGGACGAGTGTCGGATCTGAGGGGATTTAAGTGGTGTATACAAGATACGGACGAGTATCTGTATGAGTAAAATAGGAGTAACAAGTATGAGTGAGACACAGACGAGTGTTTAACTTGCTGGGGAGAGCATGACACGGACGAGTGTCGGAAAAAGTGTATTATAAACAAGTGTTTGATTTCTCAGGTGTTCGGATAACTATGCTGGGGAAGGTGACACGGACGGGTGTCAAGGAATTGTGTATATATGTATCTGTGAGTGAAAAGGGGATGCTTTGGCTTTCTGCTGGGAGTATGACACGGATGGGCATCAAAAGGAGTATCTGTAATATATATATAAGTGTCTGTTTGCAAAGAATACTTGGGCGACTTCACTGGGGAGTGGTGACACGGACGGGTGCCAAGAGGAATGTGCATTTGTATTTGTGAATGTAAGGCAAATGCTTTGGCTATCTGCCGGGGAATTTGGGAAGTCTTCTGTATGTCGCTGATGGATTGTCAATATTTACAAGTATTTGAGTTTACACATGGCTTATGATTATGCAACATGTTTGATTTTTGCCGTAATGCTCCGCACTAGACGGAACGCTACGCTCTGTGGGGAAAATGATGCGAATGCTATGATTATGCAAAGATATCGATCCGGGATTCGGATCCCGTTGCTGCGAAGATCTCTGGCTGATCTGCTTGAAATGAAAGTCCCAGCTGGGGATGGAGATCATTGGTAGATCTGACGTATATGACTCTGCGTAGGGAAGTAGATCACTGATAGATCTTTCCCAGTAATGAGGGACCCAGCTGGGGTTTGTAGGAGCTTTCGTCACTCTGTTGTGAGATCTTCAGGTGTTGCTTTCCTGGATATAAGTTGAAACTTTGCAGGGAGATAGTTTCCTGTCTGTGCACTTGGCTGGGGAAGAAGAAAGATCACTGAAAGATCCTCCTAGAGATTTCTGTGGTAATCCTGTTGAGGTTGATACTCGACAACTCAGCTGGGGATATGAACACCTTCTGGTGCTGCTCTCTGAAGGGAATGTTGGAGAAGTGATGCCTGGCAACTCTGATGGGGAGAAAGCACCTCTGGTGCTGCTTGGAAGGTGGTGACTTCACTGGGGAAATAATGATTTGGCAGCCTTCTGGGGAGAAACTTTCATGCCCCATGTTGTGCTTTGAATTACCTGCAATCCTGTAAAGACAAAGAAACGCACAAGTACCCCGAGGTATCCCTTACTGGATTCCATCATAGGAGTTCAGACACTCCCGGGAGTAAGCATATTTCCTGCAAGCATGTAGTTTAGGATAAACGCATCTGTATTTATGCGATCGACAAATTAATGACATCGGACATTTTTGCAAATAAAATAGTACGAGACGGTGTGTGACTGAAAATATGATTTTATTAATTTGTGTGCCCTGAATTGGCAAGATACAGTCAAGGAAACGGATCTCCTGAAATGAGGAAATCGTTACAAATTGTGAAACAAAAAAAAGATGCTGGCAATGTTGATGACGCTTCAAGGAGATTCCCCTTTGCTATGATTCGTATGACATTGACGTTTTTCTCATCTTGCTTTCTGAAGAAGGTTGATTCTGACCGACGCTCGGGCCTTTCGGAGCTTGCCAGGTTGTAAGTGGTACAGATGAATTCAGAATGTAGTTGTTCGCTTATTCCCTTATTTTGCGTGGATCGCCCTTTCGGGTTTTCAATCCACCGGGATACCCATTTTTGCCTGAGTTGTCCAATGCGACTTTTCAACTCAGCGGGTGTATACTTTTTATTTTCCCTTATTTTTGCCCGAGTCTTTTATTCTGTTTTTGACTCGCCGGGATGCCCTATTTTTGCCTGGACTTACATTCTGTTTTTATGTCCAGCGGGTCATTTTATGCGAAGTATTTTTTAACTGCATCTGAATTCACAGAGGACGGGAAATCTTCTCCATCCATAGTACTGAGCATCAGTGCTCCACCAGAGAAAACTTTCTTTACTACGAATGGCCCTTCATAATTCGGAGTCCACTTGCCCCTGTGGTCTGTATGAGGAGGAAGGAGTCTCTTCAGCACAAGATCTCCTACTTGGTACTCTCGGAGCTTGACTTTCTGATCGAAGGCTTTCTTCATTCTTTTCTGATACAGCTGCCCATGACAAATTGCAGCTAATCTCTTTTCTTCAATCAGACTCAGTTGTTCGTATCGGGATCGGACCCATTCTGCTTCGTTCAATTTAACATCCATTAGTACCCGCAAGGAGGGTAATTCAACTTCAATAGGTAGGACTGCCTCCATACCATAAACAAGCTGATACGGTGTTGCCCTAGTGGATGTCCTGATCGACGTACGGTACCCATGTAAGGCAAATGGTAGCATCTCATGCCAGTCTTTGTAGGTAACCACCATCTTCTGCACAATCTTCTTGATATTCTTATTAGCTGCCTCGACATCGCCATTCATCTTTGGCCTGTAAGGAGAAGAGTTGTGGTGTTGGATCTTGAAGTCCCGACACAGTTCTGCCATCATTTTGTTGTTCAAGTTGGAACCATTATCAGTAATGATTCGCTCGGGTACTCCATACCGACAGATGATATCTCTCTTCAGAAATCGGGCTACCACTTGCCTTGTAACATTTGCATAAGAAGCTGCTTCAACCCACTTGGTGAAATAGTCAATGGCAACTAGGATGAATCTGTGGCCATTTGAAGCAGTCGGTTCAATCTTGCCAATCATATCAATGCCCCACATGGCAAAGGGCCAAGGTGAAGACATCACATTCAAAGGATTGGGAGGCGCATGGACTTTATCAGCATAAATATGGCATTTATGACATTTTCTGGCATAAGCACAACAGTCTGCATCCATTGTGATCCAGTAGTAGCCTGATCTTAACAACTTTTTAGCCATTGCATGTCCTCCTACATGGGTACCAAAGGATCCTTCGTGCACCTCGTGCATCAACAAGTCTGCATGTGTCCTATCAACGCATCTGAGGAGTACCATATCAAAGTTTCTCTTGTACAGGGAACCATCAGTATTTAAGAAGAAACTACCAGCTAGCCTTCTTAAAGTCTTCTTATCATTGGAAGATGCCCCAGGTGGGTATGTCTGATCCTCCAAGAAGCACTTAATGTCATGGAACCAAGGCTTATCATCCTTAGCAACATCTGCTGCAAATACATATGCTGGTCTGTCAAGTCTAGATACTGATATCCGAGGCACAAAGTTGGCAGCTTGAACTTTGATCATGGATGAAATGGTAGCCAGAGCATCTGCAAACTGATTTTCGTCTCGAGGGATATACTCAAGCTTGACCGTTGTGAAGAAAGTCAATAACCTCCTCGTATAATCCCGATAAGGTATCAGATGATCTTGGTGGGTGTACCATTTGTCGTTGGTTTGATTAATTACCAGAGCTAAATCTCCGAACACAGTCAAAGTCTTGATCCTGAGGTCAATGGCTTCCTCAAGACCCATAATGCAGGCTTCGTATTCAGCTTCGTTGTTAGTGCAATTAAAGGTGAGTTTTGTCGAAAAAGGCATGTGAACTCCTTTAGGTGTAATGAGTATTGCACCAACACCACGACCATTCATGTTAACAGCCCCATCAAACATCATAGTCCACTCTTCTTCCGGGTCAGGCCCTTCGGTGTGAATAGGCTCTTCATGATCTTTTGCTTTTATGAACATGATGTCTTCATCGGGGAAGTCAAATCTCATAGGCTGGTAATCATCAATAGGTTGCTCAGCAAGATAATCAGACAATACATTGCCTTTGATGGCCTTTTGAGATGTGTACTGAATGTCATATTTGGTGAGGATCATTTGCCATCTTGCAACCCGTCCGGTAAGTGCTGGCTTCTCAAATATGTACTTAACTGGGTACATCTTTGAGATCAATAAGGTAGTGTGGGTCAACATATACTGTCTTAGTTGGCGAGCAGCCCACGCTAAAGCACATCAAGTTTTCTCGAGCAGTGAATAAGGTTGTTCACAGTCGGTAAACTTTTTGCTTAGGTAGTATATTGCATACTCTTTTCGACCAGACTCGTCATGCTGGCCCAACACACACCCCATTGACTCTTCTAATACTGTCAAGTACATGATTAAAGGTCTTCCTTCAACTGGAGGCATAAGGATTGGAGGCTCCTGTAAGTATTCCTTGATTTTGTCAAAAGCCCTCTGGCAGTCTTCGTTCCACCTGACCGTTTGTTCTTTTCTTAACAGCTTGAACAAAGGCTCACAGGTTGCTGTAAGGTGAGATATGAACCGTGAAATATAGTTCAATCTGCCTAAAAACCCTCGAACTTCTTTTTCAGTTTTTGGTGCAGGCATTTCTTGAATGGATTTGACTTTATCAGGGTCAACTTCAATCCCTTTTTCACTTACAATAAATCCCAGCAACTTACCGGATCGCACCCCGAATGTGCATTTGTTGGGGTTTAACTTCAATTGGTACTTCCTCAGACGCTTGAATAACTTTAGCAGATTTACCAGGTGGTCTTCTCCCGTAAGGGACTTGGCAATCATGTCATCCACATAACATTCAATTTCTTTGTGGATCATGTCATAGAATAATGTTACCATAGCCCATTGATAAGTAGCACCAGCATTCTTCAGTCCGAATGGCATCACCTTGTAACAGAACGTGCCCCAGGGTGTGATGAAAGTGGTCTTCTCCATGTCTTCAGGTGACATCTTGATCTGATTGTATCCTGAAAATCCGTCCATGAAGGAGAACACCGAGAACTGAGCTGTATTATCAACCAATACATCAATGTGAGGTAAAGGGAAGTCATCTTTCGGGCTGGCTCTGTTCAGATCCCGGTAGTCCACACACATCCTCACCTTGCCGTCTTTCTTAGGTACAGGTACAATGTTAGCAACCCACGGCGGATAGCTAGTCACAGCAAGGAAACCGGCGTCCCACTGTTTCTGTACCTCTTCCTTAATCTTCATTGCCATATCCGGGCGAGTACGGTGCAGCTTCTGTTTCACTGGTGGGCAATCTTCTTTCAGAGGCAGCTCTGGCATATCCTGATAAGACCAAGCAAAGACATCCACATACTCCCGAAGCATGTCAATCAGTTTCTCTTTTACTGAATCTTGTAGGCAGGCCCCGATCCTAACCTCTTTCACATCTTCTTCTGTACCAAGATTAACCGTTTCGACCTCCTCCTGATGAGGAGTGATAACCTTCTCCTCTTGCCTTAACAACCTGGCTAGCTCTTCAGGAAGCTCATAATCTTCTTCAACCCCTTCATCAGCTTGATTGATTGGATTGTCAAAGTCATACGAAGCCATAGCTGTGTTGTTGTCGGTGCAGTCTGAAAGGCACTCTCTGCAAGGGTTTAGATTGTTCATTTTAGTGATCGATTTTAATCTTGTTTAGAAAAAGTGAAATGAAGTTATCATTTTGGAAAACATTGCCATTTTATTTTTGTACAAAAAGAAAAATGGAAAACAGTGAGCGGAAAAGGAAAAGACTCATTTGCAAAAGATGTACGATATTCATTGATTGATCTGTTTGCACAAAATTACAAGATGGCCCGATTACAAAATGAGTCTTGACATCTTGGGCAAGATGCAAGACTTGATGCATGCTTAAGATATACAGGAAATAATAATTACTCTGCAGGAGTAACCCTTATAATTTCCTGGGAAGACCAGTTTGAGACATGGTTCCCCGGGGTCCTTGGACGTATCCAGCTCTCCAGGTTGCGCTCATCTTCCGACTCATCTTCCAAGTTATTCACAGCATCCGGGGTGAGCATTCCCCCGCTGACAAAGTTGGGCTTCTTGGCAGCCTCTGATTGATCTTGTTGAGTTGGTTTGTAACCCAACCCAAATCTGTCTTCCTTCTTTTCCACGGGCAGCAGCTTGCCCCAGCCTTGGGCAGTACCCTCTTCAACAACCCTCCTGGCTTGCTGATAAGACGTCATGGAAGTTCCCAGTACGGCAGATGCTTCATTTATGTTCAGGGCCTCAAACCCTTGGCTCATAGTTTCATGGATTTCTCCATCCATTTCTATGTACTTGTACGTAGCCAGATGGCTAACAAAGATGTCTTCTTCCCCACGGATGGTGATGATTTGGCTTTCCCACTCGAATTTCAGCTTCTGGTGAAGGGTAGACGTAACAGCGCCAGCGGCATGGATCCAGGGCCTACCCAACAAACAGCTGTAGGCCGGCTGAATGTCTATCACATAGAAGGTAATCTTAAAAGTCTGCGGGCCAATCATCACAGGAAGATCAATCTCCCCAAGCACTGATCTTTTAGAGCCATCGAATGCTCTCACCACCAAATTACTCGGACGCAAGGCCAAGCCATCGTATTCCAACTTCACTAAGGCTTTCTTTGGTAGAACATTGAGTGATGACCCAGTGTCCACCAGTACATGAGATAAAATAACACCCTTGCACTCTAGAGTGATGTGTAAAGCCTTGTTGTGGTTACGTCCCTCAGTTGTTAAGTCAGCATTGGTAAAGCCCAGTCCATGACTGGTGTTGACATTTGCTACCACGGTTTCTAGCTGATTAACTGTGATCTCCTCTGGCATGTATGCTGCGTGCAGGACTTTCAGTAATGCATTCCTGGGAGCTTCAGAACACATCAACAGGGATAATATGGAGATCTTTGAGGGAGTTTGGTGAAGCTGATCCACCACCTTGTAATCACTTCTCTTCATGATTCTCATAAACTCATCTACATCTTGTTCAAAAGACGTCTTCTGAGTTTCTCTGATAGTTGGCTCTTCAGGCACCACACTCTTTCCCTTTGCTTTGGCAGCAGCTTCTGCTTCGGTATTAGGTCTTTGCACTTGTGAGGCAAAAAGGCGTCCGCTTCTGGTGAAGCCTCCGCCTCCCCCAACATTATCAATTTGTGGAGAAGAGGTTGAAGAATCCAAGGTAATTTTCTCCCCGTTGCAGTAAAGGTCAGAGCCATAATACCAAGGTATGGCATTACTGCTTTCATATGGAACTGGTCCAGGTACCATAATAGTAACTGGACTGACTGCGGCAGAGGAGGGTACTGAAATGGTGTGCGGATCATAGTAAATGGTGACTGGTGATCTGGCAGGAGATGCCACTGTTTGTTGTTGAAAGTTGTTGTTTGGAGGAACATTTGATGGATCATAGTAGATGGTGACTGCTGAGATATCTTCATTAATTTCTGCTGGTGTTGTAGAAGATTCTGCCGAATAAATGGATGCTGATGTTGTAGAAGAAAGGGTTGTTGACATTTGATTTATTGAAATGATGGGTGGAGCCATTGTTGATGATATTGATGAATCGGTCGGAATGATTGTTGTTGCAGTTGTAGGAGAATCAAGAACTGTGGTCAAAGGAATTGCTGGATTTGTAGGCGCCGTTGTTGAGACCTGAAGTATACCACTTTTGATAAGACCATCTATGCCGCTTCTCAAATTATCACACCCATTGACTGCAATGTTGCAATACCCACAACCGAGCTCACACCCGGGGAACATCTGTCACTCTAGAAGCTGAGCTTTAATTTCAACCAGAGATGTTCGGATCTGTCCCACACTGGTTATCAAGAAAGATGGCTTGTCTTCCTCAATGGCATTAATTCTCGGCCCTCCATGATTGGGCATGGGGTTCTTGTTGACATTTGGAGGGGGTGCGAAGTTGAGGGCTTTAGAATCCACCAGATCTTGTACTTTCATTTGTAAAGCCCTGCATTTCTCAGTATTGTGGCCAGGTGCATTGGAGTGGAAAGCACATCTGGCGTTGACATCATAATTCCTTGGGAGATTGGAGGGATCCGGTGGTGCCAATGTCCTTAATTCAACCAAGTTGAGTTTCAGGAGTTGTGGCAATAAGGCAGCATAAGGCATAGGGATAGGGTCAATCACCCTATTTGCCTATGATGGTCTTTGCTGAAAAGGTCTTTGTTGTTGATTGCTGTTGTTGTTGTTGTTGTAGGTTCTTTGTGGCGGATACTGGACCTGTTGTTGATAATGTGGTTGTTGTTGTGGCTGATATGCTGGTTGTTGAGGAATCGGAGCTGGAATAGTGACAGCTGCTAGTGATCTATGGACATACTGAGGTCTGCCCCTGTTGGTATGAATGGCATTTGTCTCACCGGTTCTTCTAGGTCCCACAAAAGGCTTCCTGGGATTACTGGACGAACTTGCACCATTATCAGAAATCTTACCCATTTTTAAAAGGCTTTCAATCCTTTCCCCAGCTATAACTACGTCAGCAAAACTGGTGGAAGAAAAGGCAGCTAGCCTATCAATATATGTTCCTTGCAGAGTATTCATGAACATGTCGGCCATTTCTCTTTCCGACATGGGTGGTTGGACAGCAGCAGCAAGCTGTCTCCACCTTTGGGCATATTCCCTGAAGCTCTCTCTGGAGGATTGAGCCATTCCCATCAGAAGGGTCCTGTTAGGGGCCATGTCCAGATTGTATTGGTACTGCTTGATGAAAGCTTCAGTTAGGTCCTTCCAGCACCTTATTGTAGCCCTGGTCAAATGCGAGTACCACTCTCTTGAAGCTCCAGTCAAGCTATCTTCAAAATAGAACATCCACAGTTTCTCATCCATGGTGTATGCTTTAAGTCTCCCCGGAAAGGACTGTAAGTGAGTTCGTGGACAGGAAGTTCCATTGTACTTCTCGAAGCACGGGGGTTTAAACTTTTAGGGAATCCTTACCCCATCCACTAACCCCATATCCATAACATCGAAGCCTAAGGAATTTTGAGACTCCAGAGATCTCAACTTCTCAACAATTTCATCAAACCTTCTATCATAAACTTCATCCCCAGCTCCCATTACAGTAAACTGCTCCTCTTGAGGATCTTCTTGCAAGATCCTTCCTGTAGCAGTGTTGCCTGGTACATTCCTTGGGATGTTGACCTCTGGGTCTAGATGAGGTCCGAATACTGGTGGGTTAACATGAGGCTGACCTCCCTCATTATTACTAGTCCCTCCAGTCCCAGGATGAGGTTCTTCGGGGTTTTGTCTTTCTACCAATGCCCTTAACCTCTCTTGACTTTGGGCCAAGTTAGTCATTACAGTCATGAATTGGGCCATTTGGTTCCTCATCTCCACTCTTTCGTTAGCCATCTGAGTTCTGACCTCTGTCAGGTCCTGCTGTACTTGATCCATTTGGATACCAGGAAGGTTGTTTCGAGTAGGATACCGGTGCGGACGGTTGAGAGGGAACACCCGGCGGCGAGCAATAATTCCTGAGCCACAACAGAGTTATTAACAAACAAAACAATAACAAAAACCTACAAAACAAAACAAAAGTTAGTATGCAATGCAGTATGCTTATTTGTTTTCCAAGGTATCCGGCTTGGTTCTTGGTTTTGACCTTTCCAGACCCCGAGGAAGATGCTTTGGTGTTGTTGAGAAAAAGGGAAACCCCACAACGGAAACAAACTAAAATATATTACAAATACTGAATAATACATAGTTTGTTTTACAACATATGCCCCTAAAGGGTCAAAATACAACACAAAAGAAAAGTACATCAAAATGGAAATGAACAACAAGCAAAGAAGTCAAACATCTAATCCAAACTCATCCTCCTTAACCTCCTTCAGAAGTGCCTCAGTCACTGGACCGGCTGGATGCTCTGTGATGTTTCTGATGAGGAGGTTTCTGGTGGCAATAGCAGTGGTCAGCTTCTTGTGCCTGTCCTGGTCCTTTGATCTCTTCAATCCAGCCCTGAGTTTCAACTCTGAAATCTCCTTCTGGGCTGCCAACAAAGCTTCCTGTTGCTTCTTTTCATTAGCCTCTAACTGTTCAATCCTGGCCTGAGTTTTCTGATCTTCTTGAGTACGGGCTTCAGTGATCCTGACCCACCTAGCCTGGCTTTCTTGTAGATAGAGATCAGTCCTAGCCTTCTGAAACTGGGCCTCTTTGCAGGAATTCTTCAATATTTGCTCCCCAGCTCTTGCTTTCTTGATGTAGTCCTCTGTTTTCTCAATCTTGGCCAGATGCTCCACCTTAAGCTTTTCCAACCTCTCAATGTCCAGAAGACCATCACTCCTTTCCCAAAGGGTCTTCTTCAGAGCTTGAGACAGATTCTCATTCCTCTCTTTCAGCTTTTCAAACTCTTCCAGGCTGACAGTGGCTGCTGGCTTTGTGGTGGATGGTCCAGGTATATCCTCAATGGTGAAAGGCATCCCAGAAATCTGAGCTCTAGCATGGGACCATTCATAGTACTGAGCTGAAGCCACATTATTGCACCTTCCAAAAATAGCCATCCCTTTGGTCAGGATGTTGTCCCAAGCCCAGGATGCTTGTCTGACAGTAGCTAGATTAGGCTTTATCTCACAATACAGGGTCTCAGCTAAATCTTGTACTCTGGGAGGGTGAACCAAAGCATAGCCCAGTTGTCTCTTAAACAGCAAAGGATTGTAGTTGATACAACCCTTTACTCCTATTAGAGGTACATTTGGGTATTGCCCACAGCTGGTAATTATGTATTTGCCTTTGGTGCTCTGGGTGCACCATCTGATGTCATCTGAAGACAAAGCAATAAATCTCTTAGCCCAATTCTTCTGTTGGTGGGGATTCAGGAAGGCATCTGTCTTTGGTAGGTGTTTGAGCAGCCAAGTGTGAAACAAAGGAGCACAACATCTCACTAGCTTCCCCCTCTGTTTCTCATTCCTCTGATGAATGTAATAATAGAAGTCTCCCAGCAAGGTGGGTACTGGGTTCCTCAGAAGGAAAAGATGAATGGCATTCTTGCTGATAAATTTGGGCTCATCTGCAAATAGTATAACCCCATATATACTGAGGGCTAACAATGCACAAACTGCCTTCCATTCTCCCAAGGAGGCCTTCAGGATGGCCTGAGAAGTCAGAAAGTCTAGGTGTAAACCAGGGACCCCAGCCTTTGTTGTCATGTTCTGCTCAATCAATATAGGCTCTAGGTACAGTGCTTTTGCCACTTCTCCATTGCTGGGAGATGTCATCTCTGGGTTGAAGGGGACACCACCCCTGATAGGTACTCCAATCAATGATGAGAAGTCCTCCAGTAGAGGTCCTAACTGAAAGTTCTGGAAAGTGAAGCATCTCAAAGGAGGGTCATAAAACTGTAGGCAGGTGTGGATCATACTCCTCTGAGAAGGGTCCAGGTCCATAACCATATCAAGGATGCCTCCATAATGTTCTCTGAATAATGGGATATGGTCTGGAGTGATAAGTGCCTGGACCAGCCTGATGCTAGTCAGCACAGGCTCAAAGAAATGGTATGAAATGTTGCTCTTCCTGGGTGCCATGACTGCTGATGAAGAACTGAAGGCAAGTGCTGATGAGGATCAAGACTGGTACTGGAGGTGGGCCAGTGATGGGCTGATGCTGGTGATGAAGGTAACCGAAGCAAACAACTGATGAAGATAGATGAAGTAGATAACTAATGAAACAGAGGTCTAAGCAGATGAAGGGGTCAAAACCAAGCCAGATATAATGTGGATACCCTGAAAAACAAATAAACAAATGTTAAATGATGCAATGATGATGTATGCAAATGATATGCAAGGGTTTGTGATCAAGCTGGATCTGATTATTTGTCTTGATATATAAGGCCCATGTATGTTCAAGAAGTCCAGATGGAGGTTTAGAAATCCAGTAACCAAGGTGGGGGACTCAAATAAAGAGTCACATGTCCAGGGTTAAATCACAAGAACTGTCCAAAGTGAAGCATTCTTAAACAAAACAAGTATCAATGTATGATGTGGCCAATGGTACCTGCAAACCTGTAAACAGCCCAACCCCCTCACAGGTGGTGCTCTAAAACAAGGATCCTCAGACTTGGATCAGTTATGAGAAGTGTAAACACTTCTAACCCCGGGGTACAGTGTTTACAATAACCATAAAAGTTCCTCCTCTAATTCACCCAAGTTTCTGAAGGTCATAATAAAGGTCATCCAGACTTAGCAGGCTTCCCAGATAGCCCTAGCACTACAGGAAATCTGTAGCACAGAGTTCTCAAGAAGAAACCCACATCTGAATCGTGTTTCATATTCCCGCACCAGACCGAAATGGAATGGGAAAGAATATGAACCACTCTAGCCTAGGTGTCACTCAGGTCCTAGGTATAGGACCTTAACTCTCAATAGAACCCCACCCACCAAGACAGAAAAAACAGATCCAGTAATGATAATGACAGTATGAAATATGAAAAACTGTAAAGAAAGCAATAAATAACTGTACATAAAGCAGTAAATAAAGCAACTATATAAACACAATTAGCACATGACACCCCAGTAAACACAAATCAAACAAGCGCTAGGAGGAACCCACAAAAAGAACCAGAAGCCCTGGTTACAGTATAAGGTTCCCCAGCAGAGTCGCCAAGTTGTCGCTCCCACCAAATGAGGCTAGGTCAAATAGGGTACAGACGCGAACGGTCGGCGAAAGAGAAGAAAATGAATGAAAAGAGTCGCCAGCTAGGCATTTTTATCCCGAAGGAAAGGTAATGCTGCATAAACCTAGAAAGATATGGATAAGACGGTTGCGAACCAGAGAGACTGAGAAAGGGGGTTGGTTACAACCTGGGAAGGTATTAGCACCCATATTGTCCGCCGTACTCGACGGGATCCACGCTTAAAAGATTTGTGTTTTAAAGGGGTAGTGTCAGTGCAATTTGTGTATCAAAGCTGGAAAGAATGCAAGTGTCAGTGTAAAATAAATGTGAAGTGTATAAGAGAAGTGTCAGTGTAAGAACAGGAATGATATGCTCAAGAATATGAGGCTAAAAGAATGATACTGGAAGAGGGGGAATATACAGAGACTTTTGTTCGATAACTGTTAAGTTATGCCTACGTATCCTCTCGTGCAATGAGGAAGTCAGAACACCGTAGTTCGACCCAAAGAGACTGAAAGATAAATTGACTTATGAACTGCTTGCTTGTCTATGCTCAAGTGTATGACCTGTCTGGCTTAGGTGCTAACTGTCTTGCATTAGACGGAAGAAGCAAGTTCTCGTTTATGAGTGAGTGTGATGAGAAAAGAATCCCGAAGGAGACGATTATTGTTTGTTTTTGGATTTTCAATCTTTTATTGCCTTTTGAGGTTTGTCATTAGAAAATGAGCTTAAGCCTAAACCAATGGGTTAGTAAACTCATCACATCCTCCCTCTGATTAGGGGTAATGAGAATACCTTAAGTATGAAGTAAGCACTTCACACTTAATCACCATGATGTAGGATTAAGATCATTAACCTACTTGTGATTAATTATATGTTTTTGTTGTTTTTGTTTAGTGTTAGGTAATGAGTTTAAGCCATAATCAGGGATTTAATGGACTCATTACAACATCCTAATAGAAGGATAATAGATGAGAACATTTAAGCTGAGAAAGACTCCTCAACTTAATCCATGATTAGGGATTAACCTCATGACAAAACAAAGCCTTTATTAAGTGGATTTTAGTTAATGATAATATTAAGAAGTGGATTTTTTGGTTTGTAATACAACTTGAGGAGGACTTGTCCATTAACACTAGGGTTAGTCCTTCTTAACCAATTAAGGAAGAATTAGAACCCTAATGCAAGGACCAAGTTAAAAGTTTGATGTCTTAGTGATTATTAGGTGAATTGATTAAAGTATTTTAAACACATTAAAGGGTTAACACTTAGGATTAAAGTTATACACTCCATCCTAATAGAAGGATGCAGGCATAAGCTTAATCACAAAGCCTTAAAGCCTTTAGGGTTTAGTCCCTGATTATGAGATGAGAAGAGAAGACTCAAAGATGATACAAAGGTAAAGCTAAATAGGGGACTAATCAAACCCTAATTGTTATCATGCTTGGTTTTTCCTAGGGTTAATGAGGTTTGCAAGAAGATCTTCAGAGAAACCACCAGGAAGGAAGCAGATGAAAGGAGGAAGAAGCAAGGAGAAGCAAAACAACTTGCTTCACTTAAGAAGACAAGTTGCTTGAAGAAAGAAGGCAAGGAGAGAGCATGAATGAGCAAGCTCACTCTAATACACATACAAAATGCAGCAAAGATGCAAGAGAGATGAGAGGAGATTGTGAGAAGTGAAGGCAAATCCACTTCTCAAAACAACTTACCACCTGAAAAGTTAGCAAAAGAAATGAAATGCAATGCAAATGAGATGAAATGTCATGATGCAAACCAAAGTCAGAAGCAAATACATGATGTTAATGATGCTAAGAGATGATACAAACATAAGGCAAGACATGAGAATGATCATACAAGGCAATGGATGCAGATGAAGCATGCTTTGAACCATGAATGTACATGAAAAGTTATGAAATGCAATGGACATATAACATGGAAAATGAAGGATGAAATGATCAAACATGATTCTAATATGTCCTAAGATGTATTATGAAT